>OY804579.1:30668272-31868272 GCA_963680875.1 Bathymodiolus brooksi
TTGTATTTTAATCTCCGTTACCTGCATTTTTAGCTACAACTTTAAAACTACATAATTTCCTTATACAAAAACGTTCAAGAAGGAAGTTTTCACAGGTGATTGTAATGATAGCCGCCATTCTTTTCAATGAATCGGCAGAAAAAGAACAAGGATTTTTCTTAATTCGACATCCAAAAAATTCATTCTTTCGTAGAATGAGTATAGGATTACCTGTCCAGTGCAGAACATAGATTTCTAGGAACATAAAAACAATTATGATAAGTTTTCCAGATAAATTACTGCTCATGGATGACAGTACAGTAGTGTTAGGAAAATGGTAACCAGACCTGTGATGAAATGTATACCATACAAAAATCAAAATAATTTCATCCATTGTTGGTGACTTGGCTCTTCATTTCGCTTACAAATTGAAATAACTAACGTTGTGAGTTCGAATCCCGCTCAGGTTAGGTGTACTCGATACAGCAATATGTGATAAAGTTCATCAGTGACTTCCGACAAGTCGGTGGTTTCCTCCACCAATAAAACTGACCGCCACGATATAACTGAAATATTGTTGACAGTGGCGTTTAACACCAAAACCCTAACCCTGGTAACAAATTGATATACGTTCTTAAATAGTTTTTATTCTTTGCCTCTCGTGATCCCACAATAGGGAAGGCTATGCAATTTAGAAATTTAGAAATGTCTAGAATAATATGACTTTGATTTATTATCTTTCAAATACTTATATTATATAGAAGGAAATAAATCTCCAATATATAATATGTAAATGACCTGTTGTATCGCTATAGTGGTGTTTCTTTACAATAATTAAGCACATGTTGTATGAGTTTCCTTTACGCGAGGAACGTATCATGTTATCTGTCAATAACGAGGAATTATATTATATCTTCCTCAATTTGGTTATAACCCCGTATATCACTAAGGTGTTTGTTTTCTATGTTATTTTTAATATGCTTTAGATGTTGTAAGAAAGTGAGTGATTGTTGTTTAACGACAACCCAGCAATTGTTCAACTATATCATGGCGAGAACAAGTTAATTTTCAAGAAGATGATGATGATGAGGTCCGCTTTGTACTAGACCAACAAGCTTAGTTGGATTTTTAACAACTGTCCGCGGATAGACATGTAGCACCACTCATTATCTTGATTCCGAGCCAACTAGTCTTTGCTCTTTCTTCTTAATGCTGCGTGCTTAGCGGAGAAGCAACAAATACCAATTTTATAGTCTGGTTTGACCCGATCGAGGCTCGAACCCACGAACTACAACACTCATGCTAACCATTACACCACCGATGTTGTTGATGCTGTAAGTAGCATTGATTCAATATACCCATTTATCCTACAATCATATCATTTGCTGTACAATAAATATATATGAATAGTGTTTTGCTTTATTCGTCTAGTATGCAAATAGCAAAATCCTCTTGTAAAACAATGTCAAACAGAAAAAACCCAATCAATCCTCTTGTAAAACAATATCAAACAGAAAAAGCCCAATCAATCCTCTTATAAAGCAATATCAAACAGAAAAAAGCCCAATCAATCCTCTTATAAAACAATATCAAACAGAAAAAAAACAATCAATCCTCTTATAAAACAATATCAAACAGAAAAAGCCCAATCAATCCTCTGATAAAACAATATTAAACAGAAAAAAAAAACCAACCAATCATCTTGTAAAACAATACCAAACAGAAAAAGCACAATCAATCCTCTTGTAAAACTATATCAAACAGAAAAAACCCAATCAATCATCTTATAAAACAATATCAAACAGAAAAAACCCAATCAATCCTCTTATAAAACAATATCAAACAGAAAAAACCCAATCAATCCTCTGATAAAACAATATTAAACAGAAAACACCCAACCAATCCTCTTATAAAACAATATCAAACAGAAAAAACCCAATCAATCATCTTATAAAACAATATCAAACAGAAAAAACCCAATCAATCATCTTATAAAACAATATCAAACAGAAAAAACCCAATCAATCATCTTATAAAACAATATCAAACAGAAAACACCCAACCAATCCTCTTGTAAAACAATATCAAACAGAAAAAAAACACAACCAATCATCTTGTAAAAAAATATCAAACAGAAAAAACCCAATCAATCCTCTTGTAAAAAAATATCAAACAGAAAAAGCACAATCAATCATCTTATAAAACAATATCAAACAGAAAAAGCACAATCAAACCGCTTGTAAAACAATATCAAACAGAAAACACCCAACCAATCCTCTTGTAAAAAAATATCAAACAGAAAAAGCACAATCAATCCTCTTATAAAACAATATCAAACAGAAAAAAACCAATCAATCCTCTTGTAAAAAAATATCAAACAGAAAAAACCCAATCAATCCTCTTATAAAACAATATCAAACAGTAAAAACCCAATCAATCCTCTTGTAAAAAAATATCAAACAGAAAAAACCCAATCAATCCTCTTGTAAAAATATATCAAACAGAAAAAGCACAATCAATCCTCTTATAAAACAATATCAAACAAAAAAAGCACAATCAAACCTCTTGTAAAACAATATCAAACAGAAAAAAGCCCAATCAATCCTCTTATAAAACAATATCAAACAGAAAAAAAACAATCAATCCTCTTATAAAACAATATCAAACAGAAAAAGCCCAATCAATCCTCTTATAAAGCAATATCAAACAGAAAAAAACCCAATCAATCCTCTTATAAAACAATATCAAACAGAAAAAAAACAATCAATCCTCTTATAAAACAATATCAAACAGAAAAAGCCCAATCAATCCTCTGATAAAACAATATTAAACAGAAAAAAAAACCAACCAATCATCTTGTAAAACAATACCAAACAGAAAAAGCACAATCAATCCTCTTGTAAAACTATATCAAACAGAAAAAACCCAATCAATCATCTTATAAAACAATATCAAACAGAAAAAACCCAATCAATCCTCTTATAAAACAATATCAAACAGAAAAAGCACAATCAATCCTCTTATAAAACAATATCAAACAGAAAAAAACCAATCAATCCTCTTGTAAAAAAATATCAAACAGAAAAAACCCAATCAATCCTCTTATAAAACAATATCAAACAGAAAAAGCACAATCAATCCTCTTGTAAAACAATATCAAACAGAAAAAGCACAATCAATCCTCTTGTAAAACAATATCAAACAGAAAAAACCCAATCAATCATCTTATAAAACAATATCAAACAGAAAAAACCCAATCAATCCTCTTATAAAACAATATCAAACAGTAAAAACCCAATCAATCCTCTTGTAAAAAAATATCAAACAGAAAAAACCCAATCAAGCCTCTTATAAAACAATATCAAACAGAAAAAACCCAATCAATCCTCTTGTAAAAATATATCAAACAGAAAAAGCACAATCAATCCTCTTATAAAACAATATCAAACAAAAAAAGCACAATCAAACCTCTTGTAAAACAATATCAAACAGAAAAAAACCAATCAATCATCTTATAAAACAATATCAAACAGAAAAAATCCAATCAATCCTCTTGTAAAAAAATATCAAACAGAAAAAGCACAATCAATCCTCTTGTAAAACAATATCAAACAGAAAAAACCCAATCAATCCTCTTGTAAAAAAATATCAAACAGAAAAACCCCAATCAATCATCTTATAAAACAATATCAAACAGAAAAAACCCAATCAATCCTCTTATAAAACAATATCAAACAGAAAAAACCCAATCAATCCTCTTGTAAAACAATATCAAACAGAAAAAACCCAATCAATCCTTTTATAAAACAATATCAAACAGAAAAAACCCAATCAATCCTCTTATAAAACAATATCAAACAGAAAAAACCCAATCCATCCTCTTGTAAAAAAATATCAAACAGAAAAAACCCAATCAATCCTCTTATAAAACAATATCAAACTGAAAAAACCCAATCAATCCTCTTATAAAACAATATCAAACAGAAAAAACCCAATCCATCCTCTTGTAAAAAAATATCAAACAGAAAAAACCCAATCAATCCTCTTATAAAACAATATCAAACAGAAAAAACCCAATCAATCCTCTTATAAAACAATATCAAACAGAAGAAACCCAATCAATCCTCTTGTAAAAAAATATCAAACAGAAAAAAAACCAATCAATCCTCTTGTAAAACAATATCAAACAGAAAAAGCACAATCAATCCTCTTGTTAAAAAAATATCAAACAAAAAAAGCACAATCAATCCTCTTATAAAACAATATCAAACAGAAAAAGCACAATCAATCCTCTTGTAAAACAATATCAAACAGAAAAAACCCACAATCAATCATCTTGTAAAACAATATCAAACAGAAAAAACCCAATCAATCCTTTTATAAAACAATATCAAACAGAAAAAACCCAATCAATCCTCTTATAAAACAATATCAAACAGAAAAAACCCAATCCATCCTCTTGTAAAAAAATTTCAAACAGAAAAAACCCAATCAATCCTCTTATAAAACAATATCAAACAGAAAAAACCCAATCAATCCTCTTATAAAACAATATCAAACAGAAGAAACCCAATCAATCCTCTTGTAAAAAAATATCAAACAGAAAAAAAACCAATCAATCCTCTTGTAAAACAATATCAAACAGAAAAAGCACAATCAATCCTCTTGTTAAAAAAATATCAAACAAAAAAAGCACAATCAATCCTCTTATAAAACAATATCAAACAGAAAAAGCACAATCAATCATCTTATAAAACAATATCAAACAGAAAAAAACACAATCAATCATCTTATAAAACAATATCAAACAGAAAAAACCCAATCAATCCTCTTATAAAACAATATCAAACAGAAAAAACCCAATCAATCCTCTTGTAAAACAATATCAAACAGAAAAAAACCCACAACCAATCATCTTGTAAAACAATATCAAACAGAAAAAACCCAATCAATCCTCTTATAAAACATTTTGCTATGCACTATCACGCAAAAAAAACCACCTAAATCTTATAAGATATAAACACAAAGTCAGAAGATTCCATGATGTGACTAAAGAAAATCAATATAATATTGTGGCCCAAAACAAAAGAGACATACCAAACATAATTACAGATGGGTAAGTTGTAACGGTGTTATTCAAGCTAATTTTTTCAAAATCCAATAAATGTCTAAAAGAAGTAAAAGAGACTATTCAATACAACACCAAGCAAAACATAAAATCTCCCGACAATACAACATCATACAAAACATACAATCTCCCGACAATGCAACATCATACTTAGCATACAATCTCCCGACAATACAACATCATACAAAACATACAATCTCCCGACAATATAGCATCATACTTAACATACAATCTCCCGACAATACAACATCATACAAAACATACAATCTCCCGGCAATATAGCATCATACTTAACATACAATATCCCGACAATACAACATCATACAAAACATACAATCTCCCGACAATATAGCATCATACTTAACATACAATCTCCCGACAATACAACATCATACAAAACATACAATCTCCCGGCAATATAGCATCATACTTAACATACAATATCCCGACAATACAACATCATACAAAACATACAATCTCCCGACAATATAGCATCATACTTAACATACAATATCCCGACAATACAACATCATACAAAACATACAATCTCCCGACAATATAGCATCATACTTAACATACAATCTCCCGACAATACAACATCATACAAAACATACAATCTCCCGACAATACAACATCATACAAAACATACAATCTCCCGACAATACAACATCATACAAAACATACAATCTCCCGACAATACAACATCATACAAAACATACAATCTCCCGACAATACAACATCATACAAAACATACAATCTCCAGACAATACAACATCATACAAAACATACAATCCCCGGCAATATAGCATCATACTTAACATACAATCTCCCGACAATACAACATCATACAAAGCACACGATATCCAAATAATACAACATCAAACATCATGAAAAAAAGTTAAAGCCAATAATATCAGGTGGGTGTTTAGATTGCAATAAATTGTTTTTTGTTTCATCAAACTTACTTTCCATTCTATTTACATTATGTGAACAATTTTAATACCTTTAGTGTTTTTTAAAATCATATATATTAAAAATCTCATTTTGTTTGTTATAATTAGATGTAATAAAAGACATAAGAAAAAATTACATTCAAACAAGAAATGTTTACAATTATAAAATGCAAAAATCATGGTTAGAAATGACCACATGGTCATTTGAGAATTCATCATAGCTACATTTCTGTACATTATCAACAAACACCTGGGTATCAGAAGATGACATAAGTATTTTATTTTTGGTCACCGGTAGAGATTGTTCAATAAATCTGGCCACAGGGACATGACTTAATACATTAAATCTATTAATACACGATAAGGGAAATGACATAGATGAGACAGTGGACACCCGTGGAGAATTGTTAAATGACTTTTTCTGGTTGTTATTAACAGAAGATGTTGACAATAATCCTTTATTCTTATCTAAACAATTAATTGTCTGGCAATAATATGTCTTCACTAAACATGTGCATGGGTAATTATCACAATTTAAACAAATAATATTGAGCATATCAAAGGTATTTGTAAGGTTTTAGAGATATGTAATGAATCAGCTGGATATATGGCTAACTCTTCTTTGAGCCGTAATGAAAGGGGGAGGTTTGGCGCTTTAAAATCTGATTCAACCCACCATTTCTTTAGAAATGCCTGTACCAAGTCAGTTTTCCGGTTGTTGACTGATTTTGTCTGTTTATATAATTATGAGTTTTTACTTTCCCTTTGTAAGATTGTTCGGAGTTCGGTAATTTTGTTATTACCCTTATTTACTGCCATTACAAAATGTATTAATTACTTCAGAAGATGATAAAGATTGGACATTGGGAGCCTCATGTGGAGGTTGGACAATAGGATTGTTATTTATATTCATTGTTTTATCTTCATCAGTTTTTATTTCGTTATGTGTTTTATTAAGTGGAAGTATGTAATTTCTTGATCTTTTATCAGTTAATTTACATATGCAGGAAAAATGTCACAATTAAGACAAACTAAATATAAACTTTCAAATAAATTGAAATACTTAGATTATATTTTCTTCGTTGCCATTTTCGCTAAATAGAACATTTCCATGAGGAACAGCATATAAACAGGACACTATTATAATGTAATAAGATAATATGTACACAATAAAGATATCAGTAGAACTCGGGGAACTGATACAGTACAATATTATTACATGATGCAATGATTTCTTCAGAAGATGGCACAGTGACCTGTTGTGTTTGCTTGATTTTATAAGTTGTTGCTTTTTTATCACTAATAGAAGTATTTTGTACATTTTTTAATCTTCTGTCGGGGGTTTTATTTTTCGTAATTGACATACATGATCTAATTGGATGATTAATCTTAATAGGATCAACAATAATGTTATCCGTTTCATGACATGAACAGTGGAGATTATCACAATGGGAGCACATCAAATTTAGTGTTTAAAAAAAGTTTGATATATTTATATTAAAATTTGAAGCAGATTTGTTGAAATTTAAGGCTTTGTTATCTTTGCCATCTTCCTAATATGAATAAAGCTCACAATTTTTTTTCTTTATGCCCATATTTACCACAGAAATAACATAAGACTGCCTGTGTATGTCTACTGGCCACTTGCGTACATCGGGATTAATCCCGGATCAATGTGATCCAAGCTTAAGTCTAGCTTATTTTTTTAAGTTCACTTGCGCACCTTCGTTTTATAAATGAGTACGGTTCAGGTATTGAGTTCAACTCTGAACCAGGTATAGGGCAGGTTTAAATAGATGATCAAATAAACATGGACGATTATATTGATGACATAGATAGGATAAATGTTGTGGAAAGGTTGTTAAGACGGGAACAAGTGAATAGGGACCGACAAAACCCTTTTTTAAACTATTCTGAGGATGAATTTATTGATAGATATAGGCTGAATAAGTGAATAAGGAGTGTGTATTGACAATATTAGCTGAAATAAGAGACAGTTTGGACCCAAAACTGAAAAAGTTATCATCAATTTCGCCTCTTAATCAGTTTTCAATTGCATTACGATTTTACAGAACTGGGAGTTTTTTGAAAGTATCAGGAGATTTGTTCGGTGTTCATGAAGCACGAGTTCACGTCTAATTAAGCGGGTATCCATAGCACTTGCTTCACTGTACAAACAATATGTTATGTTTCCATCCGAAAATAAAGTTCAAGAAATTCAAAGGCAGTTTATGCAGCAGAGCAGAATTCCTGGTATCGTAGGTGCTATAGATTGTACTCATATTCCTATCCAATCACCAGGAGGGGATACGGCATAATTATTCCGCAACAGAAATGGATTGTTTTCCATTAATGTTCAGGCAATTTGTGACCATGATCTGATACTAACAAATGTTGTAGCAAGATGGCCTGGAAGTACTCACGACAGCCGGAATTTTCAGAACAGTAACATTTGTGCCCGTCTGGAAAGAAAGGAAATTCAAGGTATATTAATAGGTGACAACGGATATCCACTCAGACCTTATTTGATTACACCACTCCTGACATGCACGACAAGGGAGCAGAGACATTTCAATTATACACTTTGTAATGCACGTGTGAAGATAGAAAAATGTGTTTGGAATATGGAAAAGACGTTTACCCTGCTTACGACAACAGCTAAGATTTAAGCTATCTACAAACTTACTGGTCATTACTGCATGTTCCGTGCTGTATAATATTGCCTGGAAAGCTGCAATTCCTGTTCCAGACGGAGGTGACGAAAATGACAACAATGTACCAGTTTCAGTACCACCAAATGCTAACCATATGAATTATGTTGGCTGTTGATCTGCTGGGGAAGCATTTCCGTTATAGCATTTGAAAATTTGTCCAGGTCATTTTCGGCAGGTCCTCCTCCAGTTTTCTTTTTTTCTCTCCTATCCTTAGCAACAGCCGATTTTGCACGGGCTTTTAAATTTGTCCAACTATAGATGTGATAAAGTAGTGATTGTAACTACCAATTATCACGGCTATGACAACTATAGATGTGATAAAGTAGTGATTGTAACTACCAACTATCACGGCTATGACAATTATAGATGTGATAAAGTAGTGATTGTAACTACCAACTATCACTGTTATGACAACTATAGATGTGATAAAGTACTGATTGTAACTACCAACTATCACGGCTATGACAACTGTAGATGTGATATAGTAGTGATTGTACCTACCAACTATCACGGCTATAACAACTGTAGATGTGATAAAGTACTGATTGTAACTACCAACTATCACGGCTATGACAACTGAAGATGTGATAAAGTAGTGATTGTAACTACCAACTATCACGGCTATGACAACTATAGATGTGATAAAGTACTGATTGTAACTACCAACTATCATGGCTATGACAACTGTAGATGTGATAAAGCAGTGATTGTAACTACCAACTATCACGGCTATGACAACTATAGATGTGATAAAGTACTGATTGTAACTACCAACTATCGCAGCTATCACAACTATAGATGTGATAAAGTACTGATTGTAACCACCAACTTTCACGGCTATGACAACTGTAGATGTGATAAAGTAGTGATTGTAACTACCAACTATCACGTCTATGACAACAATAGATGTGATAAAGCAGTGATTGTAACTACCAACTGCCACGGCTAGGACAACCATAGATGTGATAAAGAACTGATTGTAACTACCAATTATCACGGCTATGACAACTATAGATGTGATAAAGTAGTGATTGTAACTACCAACTATTACGGCTATGACAACTATGGATGTGATAAAGTACTGATTGTAACTACCAACTATCACGGCTATGACAACTGTAGATGTGATAAAGTACTGATTGTAACTACCAACTATCACGGCTATGACAACTATAGATGTGATAAAGTACTGAGTGTAACTACCTACTATCACGGCTATGATAACTATTGATGTGATAAAGTACTGATTGTAGCTACCAACTATCACGGCCATGACAACTATAGATGTGATAAAGTACTGATTGTAACTACCAACTATCACGGCTATGATAACTATAGATGTGAAAAAGTACTGATTGAAACTATCAACTATCACTGCTGTGACAACAATAGATGTGATAAAGTACTGATTGTAACAACCTACTATCACGGCTATGACAACTATTGATGTGATAAAGTACTGATTGTAACTACCAACTATCACGGGTATGACAACTATAGATGTGATAAAGTACTGATTGTAACTACCAACTATCACGGCTATGACAACTATAGATGTGATAAAATAGTGATTGTAACTACCAACTATCACGGCTATGACAACTATAGATGTGATAAAGTACTGTTTGTAACTACCAATTATCACGGCTATGACAACTATAGATGTGATAAAGTAGTGATTGTAACTACCAACTATCACGGCTATGACAACTATAGATGTGATAAAGTAGTGATTGTAACTACCAACTATCACGGCTATGACAACTATTGATGTGATAAAGAAGTGATTGTAACTACCAACTATCACGGCTATGACAACTATAAATGTGATAAAGTACTGATTGTAGCTACCAACTATCACGGCTATGACAACTATAAATGTGATAAAGTACTGATTGTAACTGCCAACTATCACGGCTATGATAACTATAGATGTGATAAAGTATTGATTGTAACTACCAACTATCACGGCTATGATAACTATCGATGTGATAAAGTACTGATTGTAGCTACCAACTACCATGGCTATGATAACTATAGATGTGATAAAGTACTGATTGTAACTACCAACTATCACGGCTATGACAACTATAGATGTGATAAAATAGTGATTGTAACTACCAACTATCACGGCTATGAAAACTATAGATGTGATAAAGTACTGATTGTAACTACCAACTATCACGGCTATGACAACTATATATGGGATAAAGTACTGATTGTTACTACCAACTATCACGGCTATGAAAACTATAGATGTGATAAAGTACTGATTGTAACTACCTACTATCACGGCTATGACAACTATTGATGTGATAAAGTACTGATTGTAGCTACCAACTATCACGGCTATGACAACTATAGATGTGATAAAGTACTGATTGTAACTACCAACTATCACGGCTATGATAACAATAGATGTGATAAAGTACTGATTGTAACTATCAATTATCACGGCTATGAAAACTATAGATGTGATAAAGAACCGATTGTAACAACCTACTATCACGGCTATGACAACTATTGATGTGATAAAGTACTGATTGTAACTACCAACTATCACGGGTATGACAACTATAGATGTGATAAAGTACTGATTGTAACTACCAACTATCACGGCTATGACAACTATAGATGTGATAAAATAGTGATTGTAACTACCAATTATCACGGCTATGACAACTATAGATGTGATAAAGTAGTGATTGTAACTACCAACTATCACGGCTATGACAACTATAGATGTGATAAAGTAGTGATTGTAACTACCAACTATCACGGCTATGACAACTATAGATGTGATAAAGAAGTGATTGTAACTACCAACTATCACGGCTATGACAACTATAGATGTGATAAAGTACTGATTGTAACTACCAACTATCGCAGCTATGACAACTATAGATGTGATAAAGAAGTGATTGTAACTACCAACTATCGCAGCTATGACAACTATAGATGTGATAAAGAAGTGATTGTAACTACCAACTATCACGGCTATGATAACTATAGATGTGATAAAGTAGTAATTGTAACTACCAACTATCACGGCTATGACAACTATAGATGTGATAAAGTAGTGATTGCAACTACCAAATATCACGGCTATGACAACTATTGATGTGATAAAGAAGTGATTGTAACTACCAACTATCACGGCTATGACAACTATAGATGTGATAAAGTACTGATTGCAACTACCAACTATCACGGCTATGACAACTATAAATGTGATAAAGTACTGATTGTAACTACCAACTATCACGCTATGATAACTATAAATGTGATAAAGTACTGATTGTAACTACCAACTATCATGCACGGCTATGACATCTATTGATGTGATAAAGTACTGATTGTAACTACCAACTATCACGGCTATGATAACTATAAATGTGATAAAGTACTGATTGTAACTACCAACTATCATGACTATGGCAACTGTAGATGTGATAAAGTAGTGATTGTAACTACCAACTATCACGGCTACAACTATAGATGTGATAAAGTAGTGATTGTAACTACCAACTATCACGCTATGATAACTATAAATGTGATAAAGTACTGATTGTAACTACCAACTATCATGCACGGCTATGACATCTATTGATGTGATAAAGTACTGATTGTAACAACCAACTATCACGGGTATGACAATTATAGATGTGATAAAGTACTGATTGTAACTACCAACTATCACGACTATGGCAACTGTAGATGTGATAAAGTAGTGATTGTAACTACCAACTATCACGGCTACAACTATAGATGTGATAAAGTAGTGATTGTAACTACCAACTATCACGGCTACAACTATTGATGTGATAAAGTAGTGATTGTAACTACCAACTATCACGACTATGGCAACTGTAGATGTGATAAAGTACTGATTGTAACTACCAACTATCACGGCTACAACTATTGATGTGATAAAGTAGTGATTGTAACTACCAACTATCACGGCTACGACAACCATTGATGTGATAAAGTACTGATTGTAACTACTAACTATCACGGCTACGACAACCATTGATGTGATAAAGTACTGATTGTAACTACTAACTATCACGGCTACGACAACCATTGATGTGATAAAGTACTGATTGTAACTACTAACTATCACGGCTACGACAACAATTGATGTGATAAAGTACTGATTGTAACTACCAACTATCACGGCTATGACATCTATATATGTGATAAAGTACTTATTATAACTACCAACTATCACGACTATGACAACTATAAATGTGAAAAAAATAGTGATTGTAACTACCAACGTTCACGGCTATGACAACTATTGATGTGATAAAGTACTGATTGTAACTGCCAACTATCACGGCTATGACATCTATTGATGTGATAAAGTACTGATTGTAACTACTAACTATCACGGCTATGCTAACTATAAATGTGATAAAGTACTGATTGTAACTACCAACTATCACGGCTATGATAACAATAGATGTGATAAAGTAGTGATTGTAACTACCAACTATCACGGCTATGACAACTATAGGTGTGATAAAGTAGTGATTGTAACTACCAACTATCACGGCTATAACAATTATAGATGTGATAAAGTAGTGATTGTAACTACCAACTATCACTGTTATGACAACTATAGATGTGATAAAGTACTGATTGTAACTACCAACTATCACGGCTATGACAACTGTAGATGTGATATAGTAGTGATTGTACCTACCAACTATCACGGCTATAACAACTGTAGATGTGATAAAGTACTGATTGTAACTACCAACTATCACGGCTATGACAACTGAAGATGTGATAAAGTAGTGATTGTAACTACCAACTATCACGGCTATGACAACTATAGATGTGATAAAGTACTGATTGTAACTACCAACTATCATGGCTATGACAACTGTAGATGTGATAAAGCAGTGATTGTAACTACCAACTATCACGGCTATGACAACTATAGATGTGATAAAGTACTGATTGTAACTACCAACTATCGCAGCTATGACAACTATAGATGTGATAAAGTACTGATTGTAACCACCAACTTTCACGGCTATGACAACTATAAATGTGATAAAGGACTAATTGTAACTACCAACTATCACGGCTATGACAACTGTAGATGTGATAAAGTAGTGATTGTAACTACCAACTATCACGTCTATGACAACAATAGATGTGATAAAGCAGTGATTGTAACTACCAACTGCCACGGCTAGGACAACCATAGATGTGATAAAGAACTGATTGTAACTACCAATTATCACGGCTATGACAACTATAGATGTGATAAAGTAGTGATTGTAACTACCAACTATTACGGCTATGACAACTATAGATGTGATAAAGAAGTGATTGTAACTACCAACTATCACGGCTATGACAACTATAGATGTGATAAAGTACTGATTGCAACTACCAACTATCACGGCTATGACAACTATAAATGTGATAAAGTACTGATTGTAACTACCAACTATCACGCTATGATAACTATAAATGTGATAAAGTACTGATTGTAACTACCAACTATCATGCACGGCTATGACATCTATTGATGTGGTAAAGTACTGATTGTAACTACCAACTATAACGGCTATGATAACTATAAATGTGATAAAGTACTGATTGTAACAACCAACTATCACGGGTATGACAACTATAGATGTGATAAAGTACTGATTGTAACTACCAACTATCACGACTATGGCAACTGTAGATGTGATAAAGTAGTGATTGTAACTACCAACTATCACGGCTACAACTATAGATGTGATAAAGTAGTGATTGTAACTACCAACTATCACGGCTACAACTATTGATGTGATAAAGTAGTGATTGTAACTACCAACTATCACGACTATGGCAACTGAAGATGTGATAAAGTACTGATTGTAACTACCAACTATCACGGCTACAACTATTGATGTGATAAAGTAGTGATTGTAACTACCAACTATCACGGCTACGACAACCATTGTTGTGATAAAGTACTGATTGTAACTACTAACTATCACGGCTACGACAACCATTGATGTGATAAAGTACTGATTGTAACTACTAACTATCACGGCTACGACAACCATTGATGTGATAAAGTACTGATTGTAACTACTAACTATCACGGCTACGACAACTATTGATGTGATAAAGTACTGATTGTAACTACCAACTATCACGGCTATGACATCTATATATGTGATAAAGTACTTATTATAACTACCAACTATCACGACTATGACAACTATAAATGTGAAAAAAATAGTGATTGTAACTACCAACGTTCACGGCTATGACAACTATTGATGTGATAAAGTACTGATTGTAACTGCCAACTATCACGGCTATGACATCTATTGATGTGATAAAGTACTGATTGTAACTACTAACTATCACGGCTATGCTAACTATAAATGTGATAAAGTACTGATTGTAACTACCAACTATCACGGCTATGATAACAATAGATGTGATAAAGTAGTGATTGTAACTACCAACTATCACGGCTATGACAACTATAGGTGTGATAAAGTAGTGATTGTAACTACCAACTATCACTGTTATGACAACTATAGATGTGATAAAGTACTGATTGTAACTACCAACTATCACGGCTATGACAACTGTAGATGTGATATAGTAGTGATTGTACCTACCAACTATCACGGCTATAACAACTGTAGATGTGATAAAGTACTGATTGTAACTACCAACTATCACGGCTATGACAACTGAAGATGTGATAAAGTAGTGATTGTAACTACCAACTATCACGGCTATGACAACTATAGATGTGATAAAGTACTGATTGTAACTACCAACTATCATGGCTATGACAACTGTAGATGTGATAAAGCAGTGATTGTAACTACCAACTATCACGGCTATGACAACTATAGATGTGATAAAGTACTGATTGTAACTACCAACTATCGCAGCTATGACAACTATAGATGTGATAAAGTACTGATTGTAACCACCAACTTTCACGGCTATGACAACTATAAATGTGATAAAGGACTGATTGTAACTACCAACTATCACGGCTATGACAACTGTAGATGTGATAAAGTAGTGATTGTAACTACCAACTATCACGTCTATGACAACAATAGATGTGATAAAGCAGTGATTGTAACTACCAACTGCCACGGCTAGGACAACCATAGATGTGATAAAGAACTGATTGTAACTACCAATTATCACGGCTATGACAACTATAGATGTGATAAAGTAGTGATTGTAACTACTAACTATTACGGCTATGACAACTATAGATGTGATAAAGTACTGATTGTAACTACCAACTATCACGGCTATGACAACTGTAGATGTGATAAAGTACTGATTGTAACTACCAACTATCACGGCTATGACAACTATAGATGTCATAAAGTACTGATTGTAACTACCTACTATCACGGCTATGACAACTATTGATGTGATAAAGTACTGATTGTAGCTACCAACTATCACGGCTATGACAACTATAGATGTGATAAAGTACTGATTGTAACTACCAACTATCACGGCTATGATAACTATAGATGTGATAAAGTACTGATTGTAACTACCAACTATCACGGCTATGACAACTATGGATGTGATAAAGTACTGTTTGTAACTGCCAATTATCACGGCTATGACAACTATAGATGTGATAAAGTAGTGATTGTATCTACCAACTATCACGGCTATGACAACTATAGATGTGATAAAGTAGTGATTGTAACTACCAACTATCACGGCTATGACAACTATTGATGTGATAAAGAAGTGATTGTAACTACCAACTATCACGGCTATGACAACTATAAATGTGATAAAGTACTGATTGTAACTACCAACTATCACGGCTATGACAACTATAAATGTGATAAAGTACTGATTGTAACTGCCAAATATCACGGCTATGATAACTATAGATGTGATAAAGTATTGATTGTAACTACCAACTATCACGGCTATGATAACTATCGATGTGATAAAGTACTGATTGTAGCTACCAACTACCATGGCTATGATAACTATAGATGTGATAAAGTACTGATTGTAACTACCAACTATCACGGCTATGACAACTATAGATGTGATAAAATAGTGATTGTAACTACCAACTATCACGGCTATGAAAACTATAGATGTGATAAAGTACTGATTGTAACTACCAACTATCACGGCTATGACAACTATATATGTGATAAAGTACTGATTGTTACTACCAACTATCACGGCTATGAAAACTATAGATGTGATAAAGTACTGATTGTAACTACCTACTATCACGGCTATGACAACTATTGATGTGATAAAGTACTGATTGTAGCTACCAACTATCACGGCTATGACAACTATAGATGTGATAAAGTACTGATTGTAACTACCAACTATCACGGCTATGATAACTATAGATGTGATAAAGTACTGATTGTAACTATCAATTATCACGGCTATGAAAACTATGGATGTGATAAAGTACCGATTGTAACAACCTACTATCACGGCTATGACAACTATTGATGTGATAAAGTACTGATTGTAACTACCAACTATCACGGTATGACAACTATAGATGTGATAAAGTACTGATTGTAACTACCAACTATCACGGCTATGACAATTATAGATGTGATAAAATAGTGATTGTAACTACCAATTATCACGGCTATGACAACTATAGATGTGATAAAGTAGTGATTGTAACTACCAACTATCACGGCTATGACAACTATAGATGTGATAAAGTAGTGATTGTAACTACCAACTATCACGGCTATGACAACTATTGATGTGATAAAGAAGTGATTGTAACTACCAACTATCACGGCTATGACAACTATAGATGTGATAAAGAAGTGATTGTAACTACCAACTATCGCAGCTATGACAACTATAGATGTGATAAAGAAGTGATTGTAACTACCAACTATCACGGCTATGATAACTATAGATGTGATAAAGTAGTAATTGTAACTACCAACTATCACGGCTATGACAACTATAGATGTGATAAAGTAGTGATTGCAACTACCAACTATCACGGCTATGACAACTATAAATGTGATAAAGTACTGATTGTAACTACCAACTCTCACGCTATGATAACTATAAATGTGATAAAGTACTGATTGTAACTACCAACTATCATGCACGGCTATGACATCTATTGATGTGATAAAGTACTGATTGTAACTACCAACTATCACGGCTATGATAACTATAAATGTGATAAAGTACTGATTGTAACAACCAACTATCACGGGTATGACAACTATAGATGTGATAAAGTACTGATTGTAACTACCAACTATCACGACTATGGCAACTGTAGATGTGATAAAGTAGTGATTGTAACTACCAACTATCACGGCTACAACTATTGATGTGATAAAGTAGTGATTGTAACTACCAACTATCACGGCTACAACTATTGATGTGATAAAGTAGTGATTGTAACTACCAACTATCACGACTATGGCAACTGCAGATGTGATAAAGTACTGATTGTAACTACCAACTATCACGGCTACAACTATTGATGTGATAAAGTAGTGATTGTAACTACCAAATATCACGGCTACGACAACCATTGATGTGATAAAGTACTGATTGTAACTACTAACTATCACGGCTACGACAACCATTGATGTGATAAAGTACTGATTGTAACTACTAACTATCACGGCTACGACAACCATTGATGTGATAAAGTACTGATTGTAACTACTAACTATCACGGCTACGACAACTATTGATGTGATAAAGTACTGATTGTAACTACCAACTATCACGGCTATGACATCTATATATGTGATAAAGTACTTATTATAACTACCAACTATCACGACTATGACAACTATAAATGTGAAAAAAATAGTGATTGTAACTACCAACGTTCACGGCTATGACAACTATTGATGTGATAAAGTACTGATTGTAACTGCCAACTATCACGGCTATGACATCTATTGATGTGATAAAGTACTGATTGTAACTACCAACTATCACGGCTATGCTAACTATAAATGTGATAAAGTACTGATTGTAACTACCAACTATCACGGCTATGATAACAATAGATGTGATAAAGTAGTGATTGTAACTACCAACTATCACGGCTATGACAACTATAGGTGTGATAAAGTAGTGATTGTAACTACCAACTATCACGGCTACAACTATAGATGTGATAAAAGAGTTAATATAACTACCAACTATCACGGCTATGACAACTGTAGATGTGATAAAGAAGTGATTGTAACTACCAACTATCACGGCTATGACAACTATAGATGTGATAAAGTACTGATTACAACTACCAACTGTCACGGCTACAACTATTGATGTGAAAAAGTACTGATTGTAACTACCAACTATCACGGCTACGACAACTATAGATGTGATAAAGTACTGATTGTAACTATCAACTATCACGGCTATGAAAACTATAGATGTGATAAAGTACCGATTTTAACAACCTACTATCACGGCTATGACAACTATTGATGTGATAAAGTACTGATTGTAACTACCAACTATCACGGGTATGACAACTATAGATGTGATAAAGTAGTGATTGTAACTACCAACTATCACGGCTACAACTATAGATGTGATAAAGTAGTGATTGTAACTACCAACTATCACGGCTACAACTATTGATGTGATAAAGTAGTGATTGTAACTACCAACTATCACGGCTATGACAACTATGGATGTGATAAAGTACTGATTGTAACTACCAACTGTCACGGCTACAACTATTGATGTTATAAAGTACTGATTGTAACTACCAACTATCACGGCTACGACAACTATAGATGTGATAAAGTACTGATTGTAACTACCAACTATCACGGCTATGACAACAATAGATGTGATAAAGTACTGATTGAAACTACCAACAATCACGGCTATGACAACTGTAGATGTGATAAAGTAGTGATTGTATCTACCAACTATCACGGCTATGACAACTATAGATGTGATATAGTAGTGTTTGTATCTACCAACTTTTACGGCTATGACATCTATAAATGTGATAATGTACTGATTGTAAATACCAACTATCACGGCTACGACAACTGTAGATGTGATAAAATACTGATTGTAACTACCAACTATCACGGCTATGAAAAATCTAGATGTGATAAAGTACGGATTGTAACTAACAACTATCACGGCTACGACAACTGTATATGTGATAAAGTACTGATTGTAACTACCAACTATCACGGCTACGACAACCATTGATGTGATAAAGTACTGATTGTAACTACTAACTATCACGGCTACGACAACTATTGATGTGATAAAGTACTGATTGTAACTACCAACTATCACGGCTATGACATCTATATATGTGATAAAGTACTTATTATAACTACCAACTATCACGACTATGACAACTATAAATGTGAAAAAAATAGTGATTGTAACTACCAACGTTCACGGCTATGACAACTATTGATGTGATAAAGTACTGATTGTAACTGCCAACTATCACGGCTATGACATCTATTGATGTGATAAAGTACTGATTGTAACTACTAACTATCACGGCTATGATAACTATAAATGTGATAAAGTACTGATTGTAACTACCAACTATCACGGCTATGATAACAATAGATGTGATAAAGTAGTGATTGTAACTACCAACTATCACGGCTATGACAACTATAGGTGTGATAAAGTAGTGATTGTAACTACCAACTATCACGGCTACAACTATAGATGTGATAAAATAGTTAATATAACTACCAACTATCACGGCTATGACAACTGTAGATGTGATAAAGAAGTGATTGTAACTACCAACTATCACGGCTATGACAACTATAGATGTGATAAAGTACTGATTGTAACTATCAACTATCACGGCTATGAAAACTATAGATGTGATAAAGTACTGATTGTAACAACCTACTATCACGGCTATGATAACTATTGATGTGATAAAGTACTGATTGTAACTACCAACTATCACGGGTATGACAACTATAGATGTGATACAGTGCTGATTGTAACTACCAATTATCACGGCTCTGACAACTATAGATGTGATAAAATAATGATTGTAACTACCAATTATCACGGCTATGACAACTATAGATGTGATAAAGTAGTGATTGTAACTACCAACTATCACGGCTATGACAACTATAGATGTGATAAAGTAGTGATTGTAACTACCAACTATCACGGCTATGACAACTATTGATGTGATAAAGAAGTGATTGTAACTACCAACTATCACGGCTATGACAACTATAGATGTGATAAAGTACTGATTGCAACTACCAACTATCACGGCTATGACAACTATAAATGTGATAAAGTACTGATTGTAACTACCAACTATCACGCTATGATAACTATAAATGTGAAAAAGTACTGATTGTAACTACCAACTATCATGCACGGCTATGACATCTATTGATGTGATAAAATACTGATTGTAACTACCAACTATCACGGCTATGAAAACTATAGATGTGATAAAGTACCGATTGTAACAACCTACTATCACGGCTATGACAACTATTGATGTGATAAAGTACTGATTGTAACTACCAACTATCACGGGTATGACAACTATAGATGTGATAAAGTACTGATTGTAACTACCAACTATCACGGCTATGACAACTATAGATGTGATAAAATAGTGATTGTAACTACCAATTATCACGGCTATGACAACTATAGATGTGATAAAGTAGTGATTGTAACTACCAACTATCACGGCTATGACAACTATAGATGTGATAAAGTAGTGATTGTAGCTACCAACTATCACGGCTATGACAACTATTGATGTGATAAAGAAGTGATTGTAACTACCAACTATCACGGCTATGACAACTATAAATGTGATAAAGAAGTGATTGTAACTACCAACTATCACGGCTATGACAACTATAGATGTGATAAAGTACTGATTGTAACTACCAACTATCGCAGCTATGACAACTATAGATGTGATAAAGAAGTGATTGTAACTACCAACTATCGCAGCTATGACAACTATAGATGTGATAAAGAAGTGATTGTAACTACCAACTATCACGGCTATGATAACTATTGATGTGATAAAGTAGTAATTGTAACTACCAACTATCACGGCAATGACAACTATAGATGTGATAAAGTAGTGATTGCAACTACCAAATATCACGGCTATGACAACTATAGATGTGATAAAGAAGTGATTGTAACTACCAACTATCACGGCTATGACAACTATAAATGTGATAAAGTACTGATTGCAACTACCAACTATCACGGCTATGACAACTATAAATGTGATAAAGTACTGATTGTAACTACCAACTATCACGCTATGATAACTATAAATGTGATAAAGTACTGATTGTAACTACCACCTATCATGCACGGCTATGCCATCTATTGATGTGATAAAGTACTGTTTGTAACTACCAACTATCACGGCTATGATAACTATAAATGTGATAAAGTACTGATTGTAACAACCAACTATCACGGGTATGACAACTATAGATGTGATAAGGTACTGATTGTAACTACCAACTATCACGACTATGGCAACTGTAGATGTGATAAAGTAGTGATTGTAACTACCAACTATCACGGCTACAACTATAGATGTGATAAAGTAGTGATTGTAACTACCAACTATCACGGCTACAACTATTGATGTGATAAAGTAGTGATTGTAACTACCAACTATCACGACTATGGCAACTGTAGATGTGATAAAGTACTGATTGTAACTACCAACTATCACGGCTACAACTATTGATGTGATAAAGTAGTGATTGTAACTACCAACTATCACGGCTACGACAACCATTGATGTGATAAAGTACTGATTGTAACTACTAACTATCACGGCTACGACAACCATTGATGTGATAAAGTACTGATTGTAACTACTAACTATCACGGCTACGACAACCATTGATGTGATAAAGTACTGATTGTAACTACTAACTATCACGGCTACGACAACTATTGATGTGATAAAGTACTGATTGTAACTACCAACTATCACGGCTATGACATCTATATATGTGATAAAGTACTTATTATAACTACCAACTATCACGACTATGACAACTATGAATGTGAAAAAAATAGTGATTGTAACTACCAACGTTCACGGCTATGACAACTATTGATATGATAAAGTACTGATTGTAACTGCCAACTATCACGGCTATGACATCTATTGATGTGATAAAGTACTGATTGTAACTACTAACTATCACGGCTATGCTAACTATAAATGTGATAAAGTACTGATTGTAACTACCAACTAACACGGCTATGATAACAATAGATGTGATAAAGTAGTGATTGTAACTACCAACTATCACGGCTATGACAACTATAGGTGTGATAAAGTAGTGATTGTAACTACCAACTATCACGGCTACAACTATACATGTGATAAAATAGTTAATATAACTACCAACTATCACGGCTATGACAACTGTAGATGTGATAAAGAAGTGATTGTAACTACCAACTATCACGGCTATGACAACTATAGATGTGATAAAGTACTGATTACAACTACCAACTGTCACGGCTACAACTATTGATGTGAAAAAGTACTGATTGTAACTACCAACTATCACGGCTACGACAACTATAGATGTGATAAAGTACTGATTGTAACTACCAACTATCACGGCTACAACTATTGATGTGATAAAGTAGTGATTGTAACTACCAACTATCACGACTATGGCAACTGTAGATGTGATAAAGTACTGATTGTAACTACCAACTATCACGGCTACAACTATTGATGTGATAAAGTTGTGATTGTAACTACCAACTATCACGGCTATGACAACTATGGATGTGATAAAGTACTGATTGTAACTACCAACTGTCACGGCTACAACTATTGATGTTATAAAGTACTGATTGTAACTACCAACTATCACGGCTACGACAACTATAGATGTGATAAAGTACTGATTGTAACTACCAACTATCACGGCTATGACAACAATAGATGTGATAAAGTACTGATTGAAACTACCAACAATCACGGCTATGACAACTGTAGATGTGATAAAGTAGTGATTGTATCTACCAACTATCACGGCTATGACCACTATAGATGTGATATAGTAGTGTTTGTATCTACCAACTTTTACGGCTATGACAACTATAAATGTGATAATGTACTGATTGTAACTACCAACTATCACGGCTACGACAACTGTAGATGTGATAAAATACTGATAGTAACTACCAACTATCACGGCTATGACAATTATAGATGTGATAAAGTACTGATTGTAACTACCAACTATCACGGCTATGAAAAATCTAGATGTGATAAAGTACGGATTGTAACTAACAACTATCACGGCTACGACAACTGTATATGTGATAAAGTACTGATTGTAACTACCAACTATCACGGCTACGAAAACCATTGATGTGATAAAGTACTGATTGTAACTACTAACTATCACGGCTACGACAACTATTGGTGTGATAAAGTACTGATTGTAACTACCAACTATCACGGCTATGACATCTATATATGTGATAAAGTACTTATTATAACTACCAACTATCACGACTATGACAACTATAAATGTGAAAAAAATAGTGATTGTAACTACCAACGTTCACGACTATGACAACTATTGATGTGATAAAGTACTGATTGTAACTGCCAACTATCACGGCTATGACATCTATTGATGTGATAAAGTACTGATTGTAACTACCAACTATCACGGCTATGATAACTATAAATGTGATAAAGTACTGATTGTAACTACCAACTATCACGGCTATGATAACAATAGATGTGATAAAGTAGTGATTGTAACTACCAACTATCACGGCTACAACTATAGATGTGATAAAATAGTTAATATAACTACCAACTACCACGGCTATGACAACTGTAGATGTGATAAAGAAGTGATTGTAACTACCAACTATCACGGCTATGACAACTATAGATGTGATAAAGTACTGATTACAACTACCAACTGTCACGGCTACAACTATTGATGTGAAAAAGTACTGATTGTAACTACCAACTATCACGGCTACGACAACTATAGATGTGATAAAGTACTGATTGTAACTATCAACTATCACGGCTATGAAAACTATAGATGTGATAAAGTACCGATTGTAACAACCTACTATCATGGCTATGACAACTATTGATGTGATAAAGTACTGATTGTAACTACCAACTATCACGGGTATGACAACTATAGATGTGATAAAGTACTGATTGTAACTACCAACTATCACGGCTCTGACAACTATAGATGTGATAAAATAGTGATTGTAACTACCAATTATCACGGCTATGACAACTATAGATGTGATAAAGTAGTGATTGTAACTACCAACTATCACGGCTATGACAACTATAGATGTGATAAAGTAGTGATTGTAACTACCAACTATCACGGCTATGACAACTATTGATGTGATAAAGAAGTGATTGTAACTACCAACTATCGCAGCTATGACAACTATAGATGTGATAAAGAAGTGATTGTAACTACCAACTATCACGGCTATGATAACTCTAGATGTGATAAAGTAGTAATTGTAACTACCAACTATCACGGCTATGACAACTATAGATGTGATAAAGTAGTGATTGCAACTACCAAATATTACGGCTATGACAACTATAGATGTGATAAAGAAGTGATTGTAACTACCAACTATCACGGCTATGACAACTATAGATGTGATAAAGTACTGATTGCAACTACCAACTATCACGGCTATGACCACTATAAATGTGATAAAGTACTGATTGTAACTACCAACTATCTCGCTATGATAACTATAAATGTGATAAAGTACTGATTGTAACTACCAACTATCACGGCTATGATAAATATAAATGTGATAATGTACTGATTGTAACAACCAACTATCACGGGTATGACAACTATAGATGTGATAAAGTACTTATTGTAACTACCAACTATCACGACTATGGCAACTGTAGATGTGATAAAGTAGTGATTGTAACTACCAACTATCACGGCTACAACTATAGATGTGATAAAGTAGTGATTGTAACTACCAACTATCACGACTACAACTATAGATGTAATAAAGAAGTGCTTGTAACTATCAACTATCACGGCTACAACTATTGATGTGATAAAGTAGTGATTGTAACTACCAACTATCACGACTATGGCAACTGTAGATGTGATAAAGTACTGATTGTAACTACCAACTATCACGGCTACAACTATTGATGTGATAAAGTAGTGATTGTAACTACCAACTATCACGGCTATGACAACTATGGATGTGATAAAGTACTGATTGTAACTACCAACTGTCACGGCTACAACTATTGATGTTATAAAGTACTGATTGTAACTACCAACTATCACGGCTACGACAACTATAGATGTGATAAAGTACTGATTGTAACTACCAACTATCACGGCTATGACAACAATAGATGTGATAAAGTACTGATTGAAACTACCACCAATCACGGCAATGACAACTGTAGATGTGATAAAGTAGTGATTGTATCTACCAACTATCACGGCTATGACAACTATAGATGTGATATAGTAGTGTTTGTATCTACCAACTTTCAGGCTATGACAACAATAAATTAGATAATGTACTGATTGTAACTACCAACTATCACGGCTACGACAACTGTAGATGTGATAAAATACTGATTGTAACTACCAACTATCACGGCTATGACAATTATTGATGTGATAAAGTACTGATTGTAACTACCAACTATCACGGCTATGAAAAATCTAGATGTGATAAAGTACGGATTGTAACTAACAACTATCACGGCTACGACAACTGTATATGTGATAAAGTACTGATTGTAACTACCAACTATCACGGCTACGACAACCATTGATGTGATAAAGTACTGATTGTAACTACTAACTATCACGGCTACGACAACTATTGATGTGATAAAGTACTGATTGTAACTACCAACTATCACGGCTATGACATCTATATATGTGATAAAGTACTTATTATAACTACCAACTATCACGACTATGACAACTATAAATGTGAAAAAAATAGTGATTATAACTACCAACGTTCACGGCTATGACAACTATTGATGTGATAAAGTACTGATTGTAACTGCCAACTATCACGGCTATGACATCTATTGATGTGATAAAGTACTGATTGTAACTACTAACTATCAGGCTATGATAACTATAAATGTGATAAAGTACTGATTGTAACTACCAACTATCACGGCTATGATAACAATAGATGTGATAAAGTAGTGATTGTAACTACCAACTATCACGGGTATGACAACTATAGATGTGATAAAGTACTGATTGTAAATACCAACTATCACGGCTATGACAACTATAGATGTGATAAAATAGTGATTGTAACTACCAATTATCACGGCTATGACAACTATAGATGTGATAAAGTACTGATCGTAACTACCAACTATCACGGCTATGACAACTATAGATGTGATAAAGTACTGATTGTAACTACCAACTATCACGGCTATGACAACTATTGATGTGATAAAGAAGTGATTGTAACTACCAACTATCACGGCTATGACAACTATAAATGTGATAAAGAAGTGATTGTAACTACCAACTATCGCAGCTATGACAACTATAGATGTGATAAAGAAGTGATTGTAACTACCAACTATCGCAGCTATGACAACAATAGATGTGATAAAGAAGTGATTGTAACTACCAACTATCACGGCTATGATAACTATAGATGTGATAAAGTAGTAATTGTAACTACCAACTATCACGGCTATGACAACTATAGATGTGATAAAGTAGTGATTGCAACTACCAAATATCACGGCTATGACAACTATAGATGTGATAAAGAAGTGATTGTAACTACCAACTATCACGGCAATGACAACTATAGATGTGATAAAGTACTGATTGCAACTACCAACTATCACGGCTATGACAACTATAAATGTGATAAAGTACTGATTGTAACTACCAACTATCACGCTATGATAACTATAAATGTGATAAAGTACTGATTGTAACTACCAACTATCATGCACGGCTATGACATCTATTGATGTGATAAAGTACTGATTGTAACTACCAACTATCACGGCTATGATAACTATAGATGTGATAAAGTAGTGATTGTAACTACCAACTATCACGGCTACAACTATAGATGTAATAAAGAAGTGCTTGTAACTACCAACTATCACGGCTACAACTATTGATGTGATAAAGTAGTGATTGTAACTACCAACTATCACGACTATGGCAACTGTAGATGTGATAAAGTACTGATTGTAACTACCAACTATCACGGCTACAACTATTGATGTGATAAAGTAGTGATTGTAACTACCAACTATCACGGCTATGACAACTATGGATGTGATAAAGTACTGATTGTAACTACCAACTGTCACGGCTACAACTATTGATGTTATAAAGTACTGATTGAAACTACCAACAATCACGGCTATGACAACTGTAGATGTGATAAAGTAGTGATTGTATCTACCAACTATCACGGCTATGACAACTATAGATGTGATATAGTAGTGTTTGTATCTACCAACTGTCACGGCTATGACAACTATAAATGTGATAATGTACTGATTGTAACTACCAACTATCACGGCTACGACAACTGTAGATGTGATAAAATACTGATTGTAACTACCAACTATCACGGCTATGACAATTATAGATGTGATAAAGTACTGATTGTAACTACCAACTATCACGGCTATGAAAAATCTAGATGTGATAAAGCACGGATTGTAACTAACAACTATCACGGCTACGACAACTGTATATGTGATAAAGTACTGATTGTAACTACCAACTATCACGGCTACGACAACCATTGATGTGATAAAGTACTGATTGTAACTACTAACTATCACGGCTACGACAACTATTGATGTGATAAAGTACTGATTGTAACTACCAACTATCACGGCTATGACATCTATATATGTGATAAAGTACTTATTATAACTACCAACTATCACGACTATGACAACCATAAATGTGAAAAAAATAGTGATTGTAACTACCAACGTTCACGGCTATGACAACTATCGATGTGATAAAGTACTGATTGTAACTGCCAACTATCACGACTATGACATCTATTGATGTGATAAAGTACTGATTGTAACTACTAACTATCACGGCTATGATAACTATAAATGTGATAAAGTACTGATTGTAACTACCTACTATCACGGCTATGATAACAATAGATGTGATAAAGTAGTGATTATAACTACCAACTATCACGGCTATGACAACTATAGGTGTGATAAAGTAGTGATTGTAACTACCAACTATCAGGGCTACAACTATAGATGTGATAAAATAGTTAATATAACTACCAACTATCACGGCTATGACAACTGTAGATGTGATAAAGAAGTGATTGTAACTACCAACTATCACGGCTATGACAACTATAGATGTGATAAAGTACTGATTACAACTACCAACTGTCACGGCTACAACTATTGATGTGAAAAAGTACTGATTGTAACTACCAACTATCACGGCTACGACAACTATAGATGTGATAAAGTACTGATTGTAACTACCAACTATCAAGGCTATGACAACAATAGATGTGATAAAGTACCGATTGAAGCTACCAACTATCACGGCTATGACAACTATAGATGTGATAAAGTAGTGATTGTATCTACCAACTTTCACGGCTATGACAACTATAAATGTGATAATGTACTGATTGTAGCTACCAACTATCACGGTTACGACAACTGTAGATGTGATAAAGTAGTGATTGTAACTACCAACTATCACGGCTACGACAACCATTGATGTGATAAAGTACTGATTGTAACTACCAACTATCACGGCTATGACAACTGTAGATGTGATAATGTACTGATTGTAACTACCAACTATCACGGCTACGACAACTGTATATGTGATAAAGTACTGATTGTAACTACCAACTATCACGCTACGACAACTATTGATGTGATAAAGTACTGATTGTAGCTACTAACTATCACGGCTACGACAACTATTGATGTGATAAAGTACTGATTGTAACTACCAATTATCACGGCTATGACATCTATATATGTGATAAAGTACTTATTATGACTACCAACTATCACGGCTATGACAACTATCAATGTGAAAAAATAGTTATTGTAACTACTAACTGTCACGGCTATGAAAACTATAGATGTGATAAAGTACTGATTGTAACTACCAACTATCACGGCTACTACTATAGATGTGATAAATTAGTGATTTTAACTACGAACTATCACGCTATGAAAACTATAGATGTGATAAAGTACTGATTGTAACTACCAACTATCAAGCTATGAAAACTATAGATGTGATAAAGTACTGATTGTAACTACCAACTATCACGGCTACGACAACTATAGATGTGATAAAGTACTGATTGTAACTACCAACAATCACGGCTATAACAACTATATATGTGATAAAGTACTGATTGAAACTACCAACTTTCACGGCTATGTCAACTGTAGATGTGATAAAGTACTGATTGTAACTACCAACTATCACGGCTATGACAACTATAGATGTGATATAGTAGTGTTTGTATCTACCAACTGTCACGGCTATGACAACTATAAATGTGATAATGTACTGATTGTAACTACCAACTATCACGGCTACGACAACTGTAGATGTGATAAAATACTGATTGTAACTACCAACTATCACGGCTATGACAATTATAGATGTGATAAAGTACTGATTGTAACTACCAACTATCACGGCTATGAAAAATCTAGATGTGATAAAGCACGGATTGTAACTAACAACTATCACGGCTACGACAACTGTATATGTGATAAAGTACTGATTGTAACTACCAACTATCACGGCTACGACAACCATTGATGTGATAAAGTACTGATTGTAACTACTAACTATCACGGCTACGACAACTATTGATGTGATAAAGTACTGATTGTAACTACCAACTATCACGGCTATGACATCTATATATGTGATAAAGTACTTATTATAACTACCAACTATCACGACTATGACAACCATAAATGTGAAAAAAATAGTGATTGTAACTACCAACGTTCACGGCTATGACAACTATCGATGTGATAAAGTACTGATTGTAACTGCCAACTATCACGACTATGACATCTATTGATGTGATAAAGTACTGATTGTAACTACTAACTATCACGGCTATGATAACTATAAATGTGATAAAGTACTGATTGTAACTACCTACTATCACGGCTATGATAACAATAGATGTGATAAAGTAGTGATTATAACTACCAACTATCACGGCTATGACAACTATAGGTGTGATAAAGTAGTGATTGTAACTACCAACTATCAGGGCTACAACTATAGATGTGATAAAATAGTTAATATAACTACCAACTATCACGGCTATGACAACTGTAGATGTGATAAAGAAGTGATTGTAACTACCAACTATCACGGCTATGACAACTATAGATGTGATAAAGTACTGATTACAACTACCAACTGTCACGGCTACATCTATTGATGTGAAAAAGTACTGATTGTAACTACCAACTATCACGGCTACGACAACTATAGATGTGATAAAGTACTGATTGTAACTACCAACTATCAAGGCTATGACAACAATAGATGTGATAAAGTACCGATTGAAGCTACCAACTATCACGGCTATGACAACTATAGATGTGATAAAGTAGTGATTGTATCTACCAACTTTCACGGCTATGACAACTATAAATGTGATAATGTACTGATTGTAGCTACCAACTATCACGGTTACGACAACTGTAGATGTGATAAAGTAGTGATTGTAACTACCAACTATCACGGCTACGACAACCATTGATGTGATAAAGTACTGATTGTAACTACCAACTATCACGGCTATGACAACTGTAGATGTGATAATGTACTGATTGTAACTACCAACTATCACGGCTACGACAACTGTATATGTGATAAAGTACTGATTGTAACTACCAACTATCACGCTACGACAACTATTGATGTGATAAAGTACTGATTGTAGCTACTAACTATCACGGCTACGACAACTATTGATGTGATAAAGTACTGATTGTAACTACCAATTATCACGGCTATGACATCTATATATGTGATAAAGTACTTATTATGACTACCAACTATCACGGCTATGACAACTATCAATGTGAAAAAATAGTTATTGTAACTACTAACTGTCACGGCTATGAAAACTATAGATGTGATAAAGTACTGATTGTAACTACCAACTATCACGGCTACTACTATAGATGTGATAAATTAGTGATTTTAACTACGAACTATCACGCTATGAAAACTATAGATGTGATAAAGTACTGATTGTAACTACCAACTATCAAGCTATGAAAACTATAGATGTGATAAAGTACTGATTGTAACTACCAACTATCACGGCTACGACAACTATAGATGTGATAAAGTACTGATTGTAACTACCAACAATCACGGCTATAACAACTATATATGTGATAAAGTACTGATTGAAACTACCAACTTTCACGGCTATGTCAACTGTAGATGTGATAAAGTACTGATTGTAACTACCAACTATCACGCTACGACAACTGTAGATGGGATAAAGTACTGATTGTAACTACCAAATATCACGCTTTGACAACTACAGTTGTGATAAAGTAGTGATCGTAACTACCAACTATCACGGCTATGACAACTGTAGATGTGATAAAGTAGTGATTGTAACTAACAACTATCACGGCTATGACAACAATAGATGTGATAAAGCAGTGATTGTAACTACCAACTATCACGGCTACTATTATAGATGTGATCAAGTAGTGATTGTAACTACCAACTATCACGCTATGACAACTATAGATGTGATAAAGTACAGATTGTAACTACCATCTATCACGGCTACAACTATAGATGTGATAAAGTACTGATTGTAACTACCAACTATCACGGCTATGAAAACTAAAGATGTGATAAAGTACTGATTGTAACTACCAACTATCACGGCTATGATAACAATAGATGTGATAATCTAGTGATTGTAACTACCAACTGTCACGGCTATGACAACTATAAATGTGATACAGTACTGATTGTAACTACCAACTATCACGGCTACGACAACTGTAGATGTGATAACATACTGATTGTAACTACCAACTATCACGGCTATGACAATTATAGATGTGATAAAGTACTGATTGTAACTACCAACTATCACGGCTATGAAAACTATAGATGTGATAAAGTACTGATTGTAACTGCCAACTTTCACGGCTATGACAACTATAGATGTGATAAAATAGTGATTGTAACTGCCAACTGTCACGGCTATGTCAACTATAGATGTGATAAAGTACTGATTGTAGCTACCAACTATCACGGCTACGACAACTATAGATGTGAAAAATTACTGATTGTAACTACCAACTATCACAGCGACGACACTATTGATGTGAAAAAGTTCTGATTGTACTTACCAACTATCACGGCTATGACAACTGTAGATGTGATTATGTACTGATTGTAACTACCAACTATAACGGCTATGACAACTATAGATGTGATAAAGTACTGGTTGTAACTACCAACTATCACGGCTATGACATCTATATATAAGATAAAGTACTTATTATAACTACCAACTATCACGGCTATGACAACTATAAATGTGAAAAAATGGTGATTGTAACTACCAACTGTCACGGCTATGACAACTATAGATGTGATAAAGTACTGATTGTAACTACCAACTATCACGGCTACTACTATAGATGTGATAAAGTAGTGATTGTAACTACGAACTATTACGCTATGATAACTATAGATGTGATAAAGTAGTGATTGTAAGTACCAACTATCACGGCTATGACAACTATAGATGTGATAAATTACTGATTGTAACTACCAACTATCACGGCTATGAGAACTATAGATGTGATAAAGTACTGATTGTAACTACCAACTATCACGGCTATGACAACTATAGATGTGATAAAGTACTGCTTGTAACAACACACTATTGCAGCAATGACAACTATACTTGTGCTAAAGTACTGATTGTAACTACCAACTATTACGGCTACGACAACTATAGATGTGATAAAGTACTGATGGTAACTACCAACTTTCACGGCTACGACAACTATAAATGTGATAAAGTACTGATTGTAGCTACCAACTATCACGGCTATGACAACTGTAGATGTGATAAAGTAGTGATTGTAACTACCAACTGTCATGGCTTTGACAACAATATATGTGATAAAGCAGTGATTGTAACTACCAACTGTCACGGCTAGGACAAACATAGATGTGATAAAGAACTGATTGTAACTACCAACTATCACGGCTATGACAACTATAGGTGTGATAAAGTACTGAGTGTAACTACCAACTATCACGGCTATGACAACTATAGATGTGATAAAATAGTGATTGTAACTACCAACTATCACGGCTATGACAACTATAGATGTGATAAAGCACTGGTTGTAACTACAACTATCACGGCTATGACATCTATAGATGTGATAAAGTACTTTTTATAACTACCAACTATCACGGCTATAACAACTATAAATGTGAAAAAATAGTGATTGTAACTACCAACTGTCACGGCTATGACAACTATAGATGTGATCGAGTACTGATTGTAACTACCAACTATCACTGCTATGACAACAATAGATGTGATCGAGTACTGATTGTAACTACCAACTATCACTGCTATGACAACAATAGATATGATAAAGTACTGATTGTAACTACCAACTGTCACGGCTATGACACCTATAGATGTGATAAAATAGTGATTGTAACTACCAACTGTCACGGCTATGACAACTATAGATGTGATAAAGTACTGATTGTAACTACCAACTATCACGGCTATGACAACAATAGATGTGATAAAGTACTGATTGTAACTACCAACTATCACGGCTATGATAACTATAGATGTGATAAAGTACTGATTGTAAATACCAACTATCACGGCTATGACAACTATAGATGTGATAAAGTACTGATTGTAACTACCAACTATCACGTTATGACAATTATAAATGTGATAAAGTACTGATTGTAACTACCAACTATCACGGCTATGAAAAATCTAGATGTGATAAAGTACTGATTGTAACTACCAACTTTCACGGCTACGACAACTGTAGATGGGATAAAGTACTGATTGTAACTACCAACTATCACGGCTACTACAACCATTGATGTGATAAAGTACTGATGGTTACTACCAATTATCACGGCTACAACAACTATTGATGTGATAAAGTACTGATTGTAACTACTAACTGTCACAGCTACGACAACTATTGATGTGATAAAGTACTGATTGTAACTACCAACTATCACGGCTATGACAACAATAGATGTGATAAAGTACTGGTTGAAACTACCAACTATCACGGCTATGACATCTATATATGTGATAAAGTACTTATTATAACTACCAACTATCACGGCTATGACAACTATAAATGTGAAAATATAGTGATTGTAACTACCAACTGTCACGGCTATGACAACTATAAATGTGATAATGTACTGATTGTAGCTACCAACTATCACGGTTACGACAACTGTAGATGTGATAAAGTAGTGATTGTAACTACCAACTATCACGGCTACGACAACCATTGATGTGATAAAGTACTGATTGTAACTACCAACTATCACGGCTATGACAACTGTAGATGTGATAATGTACTGATTGTAACTACCAACTATCACGGCTACGACAACTGTATATGTGATAAAGTACTGATTGTAACTACCAACTATCACGCTACGACAACTATTGATGTGATAAAGTACTGATTGTAGCTACTAACTATCACGGCTACGACAACTATTGATGTGATAAAGTACTGATTGTAACTACCAATTATCACGGCTATGACATCTATATATGTGATAAAGTACTTATTATGACTACCAACTATCACGGCTATGACAACTATCAATGTGAAAAAATAGTTATTGTAACTACTAACTGTCACGGCTATGAAAACTATAGATGTGATAAAGTACTGATTGTAACTACCAACTATCACGGCTACTACTATAGATGTGATAAATTAGTGATTTTAACTACGAACTATCACGCTATGAAAACTATAGATGTGATAAAGTACTGATTGTAACTACCAACTATCAAGCTATGAAAACTATAGATGTGATAAAGTACTGATTGTAACTACCAACTATCACGGCTACGACAACTATAGATGTGATAAAGTACTGATTGTAACTACCAACAATCACGGCTATAACAACTATATATGTGATAAAGTACTGATTGAAACTACCAACTTTCACGGCTATGTCAACTGTAGATGTGATAAAGTACTGATTGTAACTACCAACTATCACGCTACGACAACTGTAGATGGGATAAAGTACTGATTGTAACTACCAAATATCACGCTTTGACAACTACAGTTGTGATAAAGTAGTGATCGTAACTACCAACTATCACGGCTATGACAACTGTAGATGTGATAAAGTAGTGATTGTAACTAACAACTATCACGGCTATGACAACAATAGATGTGATAAAGCAGTGATTGTAACTACCAACTATCACGGCTACTATTATAGATGTGATCAAGTAGTGATTGTAACTACCAACTATCACGCTATGACAACTATAGATGTGATAAAGTACAGATTGTAACTACCATCTATCACGGCTACAACTATAGATGTGATAAAGTACTGATTGTAACTACCAACCTTCACGGCTATGAAAACTAAAGATGTGATAAAGTACTGATTGTAACTACCAACTATCACGGCTATGATAACAATAGATGTGATAATCTAGTGATTGTAACTACCAACTGTCACGGCTATGACAACTATAAATGTGATACAGTACTGATTGTAACTACCAACTATCACGGCTACGACAACTGTAGATGTGATAACATACTGATTGTAACTACCAACTATCACGGCTATGACAATTATAGATGTGATAAAGTACTGATTGTAACTACCAACTATCACGGCTATGAAAACTATAGATGTGATAAAGTACTGATTGTAACTGCCAACTATCACGGCTATGACAACTATAGATGTGATAAAATAGTGATTGTAACTGCCAACTGTCACGGCTATGTCAACTATAGATGTGATAAAGTACTGATTGTAGCTACCAACTATCACGGCTACGACAACTATAGATGTGAAAAATTACTGATTGTAACTACCAACTATCACAGCGACGACACTATTGATGTGAAAAAGTTCTGATTGTACTTACCAACTATCACGGCTATGACAACTGTAGATGTGATTATGTACTGATTGTAACTACCAACTATAACGGCTATGACAACTATAGATGTGATAAAGTACTGGTTGTAACTACCAACTATCACGGCTATGACATCTATATATAAGATAAAGTACTTATTATAACTACCAACTATCACGGCTATGACAACTATAAATGTGAAAAAATGGTGATTGTAACTACCAACTGTCACGGCTATGACAACTATAGATGTGATAAAGTACTGATTGTAACTACCAACTATCACGGCTACTACTATAGATGTGATAAAGTAGTGATTGTAACTACGAACTATTACGCTATGATAACTATAGATGTGATAAAGTAGTGATTGTAACTACCAACTATCACGGCTATGACAACTATAGATGTGATAAATTACTGATTGTAACTACCAACTATCACGGCTATGAGAACTATAGATGTGATAAAGTACTGATTGTAACTACCAACTATCACGGCTATGACAACTATAGATGTGATAAAGTACTGCTTGTAACAACACACTATTGCAGCAATGACAACTATACTTGTGCTAAAGTACTGATTGTAACTACCAACTATTACGGCTACGACAACTATAGATGTGATAAAGTACTGATGGTAACTACCAACTTTCACGGCTACGACAACTATAAATGTGATAAAGTACTGATTGTAGCTACCAACTATCACGGCTATGACAACTGTAGATGTGATAAAGTAGTGATTGTAACTACCAACTGTCATGGCTTTGACAACAATATATGTGATAAAGCAGTGATTGTAACTACCAACTGTCACGGCTAGGACAAACATAGATGTGATAAAGAACTGATTGTAACTACCAACTATCACGGCTATGACAACTATAGGTGTGATAAAGTACTGAGTGTAACTACCAACTATCACGGCTATGACAACTATAGATGTGATAAAATAGTGATTGTAACTACCAACTATCACGGCTATGACAACTATAGATGTGATAAAGCACTGGTTGTAACTACAACTATCACGGCTATGACATCTATAGATGTGATAAAGTACTTTTTATAACTACCAACTATCACGGCTATAACAACTATAAATGTGAAAAAATAGTGATTGTAACTACCAACTGTCACGGCTATGACAACTATAGATGTGATCGAGTACTGATTGTAACTACCAACTATCACTGCTATGACAACAATAGATGTGATCGAGTACTGATTGTAACTACCAACTATCACTGCTATGACAACAATAGATATGATAAAGTACTGATTGTAACTACCAACTGTCACGGCTATGACACCTATAGATGTGATAAAATAGTGATTGTAACTACCAACTGTCACGGCTATGACAACTATAGATGTGATAAAGTACTGATTGTAACTACCAACTATCACGGCTATGACAACAATAGATGTGATAAAGTACTGATTGTAACTACCAACTATCACGGCTATGATAACTATAGATGTGATAAAGTACTGATTGTAAATACCAACTATCACGGCTATGACAACTATAGATGTGATAAAGTACTGATTGTAACTACCAACTATCACGTTATGACAATTATAAATGTGATAAAGTACTGATTGTAACTACCAACTATCACGGCTATGAAAAATCTAGATGTGATAAAGTACTGATTGTAACTACCAACTTTCACGGCTACGACAACTGTAGATGGGATAAAGTACTGATTGTAACTACCAACTATCACGGCTACGACAACCATTGATGTGATAAAGTACTGATGGTTACTACCAATTATCACGGCTACAACAACTATTGATGTGATAAAGTACTGATTGTAACTACTAACTGTCACAGCTACGACAACTATTGATGTGATAAAGTACTGATTGTAACTACCAACTATCACGGCTATGACAACAATAGATGTGATAAAGTACTGGTTGAAACTACCAACTATCACGGCTATGACATCTATATATGTGATAAAGTACTTATTATAACTACCAACTATCACGGCTATGACAACTATAAATGTGAAAATATAGTGATTGTAACTACCAACTGTCACGGCTATGACAACTATTAATGTGATCAAGTACTGATTGTAACTACCAACTATCACGGGTATGACAACTATAGATGTGATCAAGTACTGATTGTAACTACCAACTATCACGGGTATGACAACAATAGATGTGATAAAGTACTGATTGTAACTACCAACTGTCACGGCTATGACACCTATAGATGTGATAAAATAGTGATTGTAACTACCAACTGTCACGGCTATGACAACTATAGATGTGATCAAGTACTGATTGTAACTACCAACTATCACGGCTATGACATCTATATATGTGATAAAGTACTTATTATAACTACCAACTATCACGACTATGACAACTATAAATGTGAAAATATAGTGATTGTAACTACCAACTGTCACGGCTATGACAACTATTAATGTGATCAAGTACTGATTGTAACTACCAACTATCACGGGTATGACAACTATAGATGTGATCAAGTACTGATTGTAACTACCAACTATCACGGGTATGACAACAATAGATGTGATAAAGTACTGATTGTAACTACCAACTGTCACGGCTATGACACCTATAGATGTGATAAAATAGTGATTGTAACTACCAACTGTCACGGCTATGACAACTATTGATGTGATAAAGTACTGATTGTAACTGTCAACTATCACGGCTATGACATCTATTGATGTGATAAAGTACTGATTGTAACTACTAACTATCACGGCTATGATAACTATAAATGTGATAAAGTACTGATTGTAACTACCAACTATCACGGCTATGATAACAATAGATGTGATAAAGTAGTGATTGTAACTACCAACTATCACGGCTATGACAACTATAGGTGTGATAAAGTAGTGATTGTAACTACCAACTATCACGGCTACAACTATAGATGTAATAAAATAGTTAATATAACTACCAACTATCACGGCTATGACAACTGTAGATGTGATAAAGAAGTGATTGTAACTACCAACTATCACGGCTATGACAACTATAGATGTGATAAAGTACTGATTACAACTACCAACTGTCACGGCTACAACTATTGAGGTGAAAAAGTACTGATTGTAACTACCAACTATCACGGCTACGACAACTATAGATGTGATAAGGTACTGATTGTAACTACCAACTATCACGGCTATAACAACAATAGATGTGATAAAGTACCGATTGAAACTACCAACTATCACGGCTATGACAACGATAGATGTGATAAAGTAGTGATTGTATGTACCAACTTTCACGGCTATGACAACTATAAATGTGATAATGTACTGATTGTAACTACCAACTATCACGGCTAAGACAACTGTAGATGTGATAAAGTAGTGATTGTAACTACCAACTATCACGGCTACGACAACCATTGATGTGATAAAGTACTGATTGTAACTACCAACTATCACGGCTATGACAACTGTAGATGTGATAATGTACTGATTGTAACTACCAACTATCACGGCTACGACAACTGTATATGTGATAAAGTACTGATTGTAACTACCAACTATCACGCTACGACAACTATTGATGTGATAAAGTACTGATTGTAGCTACTAACTATTACGGCTACGACAACTATTGATGTGATAAAGTACTTATTGTAACTACCAACTATCACGGCTATGACATCTATATATGTGATAAAGTACTTATTATGACTACCAACTATCACAGCTATGACAACTATCAATGTGATAAAATAGTTATTGTAACTACTAACTGTCACGGCTATGAAAACTATAGATGTGATAAAGTACTGATTGTAACTACCAACTATCACGGCTACTACTATAGATGTGATAAATTAGTGATTGTAACTACGAACTATCACGCTATGACAACTATAGATGTGATAAAGTACTGATTGTAACTACCAACTATCACGCTATGAAAACTATAGATGTGATAAAGTACTGATTGTAACTACCAACTATCACGGCTACGACAACTATAGATGTGATAAAGTACTGATTGTAACTACCAACTTTGACGGCTATAACAACTATATATGTGATAAAGTACTGATTGAAACTACCAACTATCACGACTATGGCAACTGTAGATGTGATAAAGTAGTGATTGTAACTACCAAATATCACGGCTTTGACAACTACAGTTGTGATAAAGTAGTGATCGTAACTACCAACTATCACGGCTATGACAACTGTAGATGTGATAAAGTAGTGATTGTAACTAACAACTATCACGGCTATGACAACAATAGATGTGATAAAGCAGTGATTGTAACTAACAACTATCACGGCTACTATTATAGATGTGATCAAGTAGTGATTGTAACTACCAACTATCACGGCTATGACAACTATAGATGTGATAAAGTACAGATTGTAACTACCAACTATCACGGCTACAACTATAGATGTGATAAAGTACTGATTGTAACTATCAACTATCACGGCTATGAAAACTAAAGATGTGATAAAGTACTGATTGTAACTACCAACTATCACGGCTATGATAACAATAGATGTGATAATGTAGTGATTGTAACTACCAACTGTCACGGCTATGACAACTATAAATGTGATACAGTACTGATTGTAACTACCAACTATCACGGCTACGACAACTGTAGATGTGATAAAATACTGATTGTAACTACCAACTATCACGGCTATGACAATTATAGATGTGATAAAGTACTGATTGTAACTACCAACTATCACGGCTATGAAAACTATAGATGTGATAAAGTACTGATTGTAACTGCCAACTATCATGGCTATAACAACTATAGATGTGATAAAATAGTGATTGTAACTACCAACTGTCACGGCTATGTCAACTATAGATATGATAAAGTACTGATTGTAGCTACCAACTATCACGGCTACGACAACTATAGATGTGAAAAATTACTGATTGTAACTACCAACTATCACAGCGACGACACTATTGATGTGATAAAGTTCTGATTGTACTTACCAACTATCACGGCTATGACAACTGTAGATGTGATTATGTACTGATTGTAACTACCAACTATCACTGTTATGACAACTATAGATGTGATAAAGTACTGATTGTACCTACCAATTATAACGGCTATGACAACTATAGATGTGATAAAGTACTGGTTGTAACTACCAACTATCACGGCTATGACATCTATATATAAGATAAAGTACTTATTATAACTACCAACTATCACGGCTATGACAACTATAAATGTGAAAAAATAGTGATTGTAACTACCAACTGTCACGGCTATGACAACTATAGATGTGATAAAGTACTGATTGTAACTACCAACTATCACGGCTACTACTATAGATGTGATAAAGTAGTGATTGTAACTACGAATTATTACGCTATGATAACTATAGATGTGATAAAGTAGTGATTGTAACTACCAACTATCACGGCTATGACAACTATAGATGTGATAAATTACTGATTGTAACTACCAACTATCACGGCTATGAGAACTATAGATGTGATAAGTACTGATTGTAACTACCAACTATCACGCTATGACAACTATAGATGTGATAAAGTACTGCTTGTAACAACACACTATCGCAGCAATGACAACTATAGATGTGATAAAGTACTGATTGTAACTACCAACTATTACGGCTACGACAACTATAGATGTGATAAAGTACTGATTGTAACTACCAACTTTCACGGCTATGACAACTATAAATGTGATAAAGTACTGATTGTAGCTACCAACTATCACGGCTATGACAACTGTAGATGTGATAAAGTAGTGATTGTAACTACCAACTGTCACGGCTTTGACAACAATATATGTGATAAAGCAGTGATTGTAACTACCAACTGTCACGGCTAGGACAAACATAGATGTGATAAAGAACTGATTGTAACTACCAACTATCACGGCTATGACAACTATTGATGTGATAAAATAGTGATTGTAACTACCAACTATCACGGCTATGACAACAATAGATGTGATAAAGTACTGGTTGTAACTACCAACTATCACGGCTATAACAACTATAAACGTGAAAAAATAGTGATTGTAGCTACCAACTGTCACGGCTATGACAACTATTGATGTGATCAAGTACTGATTGTAACTACCAACTATCACGGGTATGACAACTATAGATGTGATCAAGTACTGATTGTAACTACCAACTATCACTGCTATGACAACAATAGATATGATAAAGTACTGATTGTAACTACCAACTGTCACGGCTATGCCACCTATTGATGTGATAAAATAGTGATTGTAACTACCAACTGTCACGGCTATGACAACTATAAATGTGATAAAGTACTGATTGTAACTACCAACTATCACGGCTATGACAACAATAGATGTGATAAAGTACTGATTGTAACTACCAACAATCACGGCTATGATAACTATAGATGTGATAAAGTACTAATTGTAAATACCAACTATCACGGCTATGACAACTATAGATGTGATAAAGTACTGATTGTAACTACCAAGTATCACGCTATCACAATTATAAATGTGATAAAGTACTGATTGTAACTACCAACTATCACGGCTATGAAAAATCTAGATGTGATAAAGTACTGATTGTAACTACCAACTTTCACGGCTACGACAACTGTAGATGGGATAAAGTACTGATTGTAACTACCAACTATCACGGCTACGACAACCATTGATGTGATAAAGTACTGATGGTTACTACCAATTATCACGGCTACAACAACTATTGATGTGACAAAGTACTGATTGTAACTACTAACTGTCACAGCTACGACAACTATTGATGTGATAAAGTACTGATTGTAACTACCAACTATCACGGCTATGACAACAATAGATGTGATAAAGTACTGGTTGAAACTACCAACTATCACGGCTATGACATCTATATATGTGATAAAGTACTTATTATAACTACCAACTATCACGGCTATGACAACTATAAATGTGAAAATATAGTGATTGTAACTACCAACTGTCACGGCTATGACAACTATTGATGTGATCAAGTACTGATTGTAACTACCAACTATCACGGGTATGACAACTATAGATGTGATCAAGTACTGATTGTAACTACCAACTATCACGGGTATGACAACAATAGATGTGATAAAGTACTGATTGTAACTACCAACTGTCACGGCTATGACACCTATAGATGTGATAAAATAGTGATTGTAACTACCAACTGTCACGGCTATGACAACTATAGATGTGATAAAGTACTGATTGTAACTACCAACTATCACGGCTATGACAACAATAGATGTGATAAAGTACTGATTGTAACTACCAACTATCACGCTATGACAATTATAAATGTGATAAAGTACTGATTGTAACTACCAACTATCACGCTATGAAAAATCTAGATGTGATAAAGTACTGATTGTAACTACCAACTTTCACGGCTACGACAACTGTAGATGGGATATAGTACTGATTGTAACTACCAACTATCACGGCTACGACAACCATTGATGTGATAAAGTACTGATGGTTACTACCAATTATCACGGCTACAACAACTATTGATGTGATAAAGTACTGATTGTAACTACTAACTGTCACAGCTACGACAACTATTGATGTGATAAAGTACTGATTGTAACTACCAACTATCACGGCTATGACAACAATAGATGTGATAAAGTACTGGTTGAAACTACCAACTATCACGGCTATGACATCTATATATGTGATAAAGTACTTATTATAACTACCAACTATCACGGCTATGACAACTATAAATATGAAAATATAGTGATTGTAACTACCAACTGTCACGGCTATGACAACTATAGATGTGATAGAGTAGTGATTGTAACTAGTAACTATCACGGCTATGACAACTATATATGTGATAAAGTAGTGAGTGTAACTACCAACTATCAAGGCTATGACAACTGTAGATGTGATAAAGTACTGATTGTAGCTACCAACTGTCACGGCTTTGACAACAATAGATGTGATAAAGCAGTGATTGTAACTACCAACTGTCACGGCTAGGACAACCATAGATGTGATAAAGAACTGCTTGTAACTACCAACTATCACGGCTATGACAACTATAGATGTGATAAAGTACTGATTGTAACTACCAACTATCACGGCTATGACAACTATAGATGTAATAAAGTACTGATTGTAACTACCAACTATCACGGATATGACAACTATAGATGTGATAAAGTAGTGATTGTAACTACCAACTATCACGGCTATGACAACTATAGATGTGATAAATTACTGATTGTAACTACCAACTATCACGGCTATGAGAACTATAGATGTGATAAAGTACTGATTGTAACTACCAACTATCACCGCTATGACAACTATAGATGTGATAAAGTACTGCTTGTAACAACACACTATCGCAGCAATGACAACTATAGATGTGATAAAGTACTGATTGTAACTACCAACTATCACGGCTACGACAACTATAGATGTGATAAAGTACTGATTGTAGCTACCAACTATCACGGCTATGACAACTGTAGTTGTGATAAAGTAGTGATTGTAACTACCAACTGTCACGGCTTTGACAACAATATATGTGATAAAGCAGTGATTGTAACTACCAACTGTCACGGCTAGGACAAACATAGATGTGATAAAGAACTGATTGTAACTACCAACTATCACGGCTATGACAACTATAGGTGTGATAAAGTACTGAGTGTAACTACCAACTATCACGGCTATGACAACTATAGATGTGATAAAATAGTGATTGTAACTACCAACTATCACGGCTATGACAACTATTGATGTGATAAAGTACTGGTTGTAACTACCAACTATCACGGCTATGACATCTATAGATGTGATAAAGTACTTATTATAACTACCAACTATCACGGCTATAACAACTAAAAATGTGAAAAAATAGTGATTGTAACTACCAACTGTCACGGCTATGACAACTATTGATGTGATCAAGTCCTGATTGTAACTACCAACTATCACGGGTATGACAACTATAGATGTGATCAAGTACTGATTGTAACTACCAACTATCACGGGTATGACAACAATAGATGTGATAAAGTACTGATTGTAACTACCAACTGTCACGGCTATGACACCTATAGATGTGATAAAATAGTGATTGTAACTACCAACTGTCACGGCTATGACAACTATAGATGTGATAAAGTACTGATTGTAACTACCAACTATCACGGCTATGAAAACAATAGATGTGATAAAGTACTGATTGTAACTACCAACTATCACTGCTATGATAACTATAGATGTGATAAAGTACTGATTGTAAATACCAACTATCACGGCTATGACAACTATAGATGTGATAAAGTACTGATTGTAACTACCAACTATCACTGCTATGATAACTATAGATGTGATAAAGTACTGATTGTAAATACCAACTATCACGGCTATGACAACTATAGATGTGATAAAGTACTGATTGTAACTACCAACTTTCACGGCTACGACAACTGTAGATGGGATAAAGTACTGATTGTAACTACCAACTATCACGGCTACGACAACTATTGATGTGATAAAGTACTGATTGTAACTACCAACTATCACGGCTATGACAACTATAGATGTGATAGAGTAGTGATTGTAACTAGTAACTATCACGGCTATGACAACTATATATGTGATAAAGTAGTGAGTGTAACTACCAACTATCACGGCTATGACAACTGTAGATGTGATAAAGTACTGATTGTAGCTACCAACTGTCACGCTTTGACAACAATAGATGTGATAAAGCAGTGATTGTAACTACCAACTGTCACGGCTAGGACAACCATAGATGTGATAAAGAACTGCTTGTAACTACCAACTATCACGGCTATGACAACTATAGATGTGATAAAGTACTGATTGTAACTACCAACTATCACGGCTATGACAACTATAGATGTAATAAAGTACTGATTGTAACTACCAACTATCATGGCTATGACAACTATAGATGTGATAAAGTAGTGATTGTAACTACCAACTATCACGGCTATGACAACTATAGATGTGATAAAATAGTGATTGTAACTACCAACTATCACGGCTATGACAACTATAGATGTGATAAAGTACTGGTTGTAACTACCAACTATCACGGCTATAACAACTATAAACGTGAAAAAATAGTGATTGTAGCTACCAACTGTCACGGCTATGACAACTATTGATGTGATCAAGTACTGATTGTAACTACCAACTATCACGGGTATGACAACTATAGATGTGATCAAGTACTGATTGTAACTACCAACTATCACTGCTATGACAACAATAGATATGATAAAGTACTGATTGTAACTACCAACTGTCACGGCTATGCCACCTATTGATGTGATAAAATAGTGATTGTAACTACCAACTGTCACGGCTATGACAACTATAAATGTGATAAAGTACTGATTGTAACTACCAACTATCACGGCTATGACAACAATAGATGTGATAAAGTACTGATTGTAACTACCAACTGTCACGGCTATGACAACTATAGATGTGATAAAGTACTGATTGTATCTACCAAGTATCACGCTATCACAATTATAAATGTGATAAAGTACTGATTGTAACTACCAACTATCACGGCTATGAAAAATCTAGATGTGATAAAGTACTGATTGTAACTACCAACTTTCACGGCTACGACAACTGTAGATGGGATAAAGTACTGATTGTAACTACCAACTATCACGGCTACGACAACCATTGATGTGATAAAGTACTGATGGTTACTACCAATTATCACGGCTACAACAACTATTGATGTGACAAAGTACTGATTGTAACTACTAACTGTCACAGCTACGACAACTATTGATGTGATAAAGTACTGATTGTAACTACCAACTATCACGGCTATGACAACAATAGATGTGATAAAGTACTGGTTGAAACTACCAACTATCACGGCTATGACATCTATATATGTGATAAAGTACTTATTATAACTACCAACTATCACGGCTATGACAACTATAAATGTGAAAATATAGTGATTGTAACTACCAACTGTCACGGCTATGACAACTATTGATGTGATCAAGTACTGATTGTAACTACCAACTATCACGGGTATGACAACTATAGATGTGATCAAGTACTGATTGTAACTACCAACTATCACGGGTATGACAACAATAGATGTGATAAAGTACTGATTGTAACTACCAACTGTCACGGCTATGACACCTATAGATGTGATAAAATAGTGATTGTAACTACCAACTGTCACGGCTATGACAACTATAGATGTGATAAAGTACTGATTGTAACTACCAACTATCACGGCTATGACAACAATAGATGTGATAAAGTACTGATTGTAACTACCAACTATCACGCTATGACAATTATAAATGTGATAAAGTACTGATTGTAACTACCAACTATCACGCTATGAAAAATCTAGATGTGATAAAGTACTGATTGTAACTACCAACTTTCACGGCTACGACAACTGTAGATGGGATATAGTACTGATTGTAACTACCAACTATCACGGCTACGACAACCATTGATGTGATAAAGTACTGATGGTTACTACCAATTATCACGGCTACAACAACTATTGATGTGATAAAGTACTGATTGTAACTACTAACTGTCACAGCTACGACAACTATTGATGTGATAAAGTACTGATTGTAACTACCAACTATCACGGCTATGACAACAATAGATGTGATAAAGTACTGGTTGAAACTACCAACTATCACGGCTATGACATCTATATATGTGATAAAGTACTTATTATAACTACCAACTATCACGGCTATGACAACTATAAATATGAAAATATAGTGATTGTAACTACCAACTGTCACGGCTATGACAACTATAGATGTGATAGAGTAGTGATTGTAACTAGTAACTATCACGGCTATGACAACTATATATGTGATAAAGTAGTGAGTGTAACTACCAACTATCAAGGCTATGACAACTGTAGATGTGATAAAGTACTGATTGTAGCTACCAACTGTCACGGCTTTGACAACAATAGATGTGATAAAGCAGTGATTGTAACTACCAACTGTCACGGCTAGGACAACCATAGATGTGATAAAGAACTGCTTGTAACTACCAACTATCACGGCTATGACAACTATAGATGTGATAAAGTACTGATTGTAACTACCAACTATCACGGCTATGACAACTATAGATGTAATAAAGTACTGATTGTAACTACCAACTATCACGGATATGACAACTATAGATGTGATAAAGTAGTGATTGTAACTACCAACTATCACGGCTATGACAACTATAGATGTGATAAATTACTGATTGTAACTACCAACTATCACGGCTATGAGAACTATAGATGTGATAAAGTACTGATTGTAACTACCAACTATCACCGCTATGACAACTATAGATGTGATAAAGTACTGCTTGTAACAACACACTATCGCAGCAATGACAACTATAGATGTGATAAAGTACTGATTGTAACTACCAACTATCACGGCTACGACAACTATAGATGTGATAAAGTACTGATTGTAGCTACCAGCTATCACGGCTATGACAACTGTAGTTGTGATAAAGTAGTGATTGTAACTACCAACTGTCACGGCTTTGACAACAATATATGTGATAAAGCAGTGATTGTAACTACCAACTGTCACGGCTAGGACAAACATAGATGTGATAAAGAACTGATTGTAACTACCAACTATCACGGCTATGACAACTATAGGTGTGATAAAGTACTGAGTGTAACTACCAACTATCACGGCTATGACAACTATAGATGTGATAAAATAGTGATTGTAACTACCAACTATCACGGCTATGACAACTATAGATGTGATAAAGTACTGGTTGTAACTACCAACTATCACGGCTATGACATCTATAGATGTGATAAAGTACTTATTATAACTACCAACTATCACGGCTATAACAACTAAAAATGTGAAAAAATAGTGATTGTAACTACCAACTGTCACGGCTATGACAACTATTGATGTGATCAAGTCCTGATTGTAACTACCAACTATCACGGGTATGACAACTATAGATGTGATCAAGTACTGATTGTAACTACCAACTATCACGGGTATGACAACAATAGATGTGATAAAGTACTGATTGTAACTACCAACTGTCACGGCTATGACACCTATAGATGTGATAAAATAGTGATTGTAACTACCAACTGTCACGGCTATGACAACTATAGATGTGATAAAGTACTGATTGTAACTACCAACTATCACGGCTATGAAAACAATAGATGTGATAAAGTACTGATTGTAACTACCAACTATCACTGCTATGATAACTATAGATGTGATAAAGTACTGATTGTAAATACCAACTATCACGGCTATGACAACTATAGATGTGATAAAGTACTGATTGTAACTACCAACTATCACGGCTATGAAAAATCTAGATGTGATAAAGTACTGATTGTAACTACCAACTTTCACGGCTACGACAACTGTAGATGGGATAAAGTACTGATTGTAACTACCAACTATCACGGCTACGACAACTATTGATGTGATAAAGTACTGATTGTAACTACCAACTATCACGGCTATGACAACTATAGATGTGATAGAGTAGTGATTGTAACTAGTAACTATCACGGCTATGACAACTATATATGTGATAAAGTAGTGAGTGTAACTACCAACTATCACGGCTATGACAACTGTAGATGTGATAAAGTACTGATTGTAGCTACCAACTGTCACGCTTTGACAACAATAGATGTGATAAAGCAGTGATTGTAACTACCAACTGTCACGGCTAGGACAACCATAGATGTGATAAAGAACTGCTTGTAACTACCAACTATCACGGCTATGACAACTATAGATGTGATAAAGTACTGATTGTAACTACCAACTATCACGGCTATGACAACTATAGATGTAATAAAGTACTGATTGTAACTACCAACTATCATGGCTATGACAACTATAGATGTGATAAAGTAGTGATTGTAACTACCAACTATCACGGCTATGACAACTATAGATGTGATAAAATAGTGATTGTAACTACCAACTATCACGGCTATGACAACTATAGATGTGATAAAGTACTGGTTGTAACTACCAACTATCACGGCTATAACAACTATAAACGTGAAAAAATAGTGATTGTAGCTACCAACTGTCACGGCTATGACAACTATTGATGTGATCAAGTACTGATTGTAACTACCAACTATCACGGGTATGACAACTATAGATGTGATCAAGTACTGATTGTAACTACCAACTATCACTGCTATGACAACAATAGATATGATAAAGTACTGATTGTAACTACCAACTGTCACGGCTATGCCACCTATTGATGTGATAAAATAGTGATTGTAACTACCAACTGTCACGGCTATGACAACTATAAATGTGATAAAGTACTGATTGTAACTACCAACTATCACGGCTATGACAACAATAGATGTGATAAAGTACTGATTGTAACTACCAACTGTCACGGCTATGACAACTATAGATGTGATAAAGTACTGATTGTATCTACCAAGTATCACGCTATCACAATTATAAATGTGATAAAGTACTGATTGTAACTACCAACTATCACGGCTATGAAAAATCTAGATGTGATAAAGTACTGATTGTAACTACCAACTTTCACGGCTACGACAACTGTAGATGGGATAAAGTACTGATTGTAACTACCAACTATCACGGCTACGACAACCATTGATGTGATAAAGTACTGATGGTTACTACCAATTATCACGGCTACAACAACTATTGATGTGACAAAGTACTGATTGTAACTACTAACTGTCACAGCTACGACAACTATTGATGTGATAAAGTACTGATTGTAACTACCAACTATCACGGCTATGACAACAATAGATGTGATAAAGTACTGGTTGAAACTACCAACTATCACGGCTATGACATCTATATATGTGATAAAGTACTTATTATAACTACCAACTATCACGGCTATGACAACTATAAATGTGAAAATATAGTGATTGTAACTACCAACTGTCACGGCTATGACAACTATTGATGTGATCAAGTACTGATTGTAACTACCAACTATCACGGGTATGACAACTATAGATGTGATCAAGTACTGATTGTAACTACCAACTATCACGGGTATGACAACAATAGATGTGATAAAGTACTGATTGTAACTACCAACTGTCACGGCTATGACACCTATAGATGTGATAAAATAGTGATTGTAACTACCAACTGTCACGGCTATGACAACTATAGATGTGATAAAGTACTGATTGTAACTACCAACTATCACGGCTATGACAACAATAGATGTGATAAAGTACTGATTGTAACTACCAACTATCACGCTATGACAATTATAAATGTGATAAAGTACTGATTGTAACTACCAACTATCACGCTATGAAAAATCTAGATGTGATAAAGTACTGATTGTAACTACCAACTTTCACGGCTACGACAACTGTAGATGGGATATAGTACTGATTGTAACTACCAACTATCACGGCTACGACAACCATTGATGTGAAAAAGTACTGATGGTTACTACCAATTATCACGGCTACAACAACTATTGATGTGATAAAGTACTGATTGTAACTACTAACTGTCACAGCTACGACAACTATTGATGTGATAAAGTACTGATTGTAACTACCAACTATCACGGCTATGACAACAATAGATGTGATAAAGTACTGGTTGAAACTACCAACTATCACGGCTATGACATCTATATATGTGATAAAGTACTTATTATAACTACCAACTATCACGGCTATGACAACTATAAATATGAAAATATAGTGATTGTAACTACCAACTGTCACGGCTATGACAACTATAGATGTGATAGAGTAGTGATTGTAACTAGTAACTATCACGGCTATGACAACTATATATGTGATAAAGTAGTGAGTGTAACTACCAACTATCAAGGCTATGACAACTGTAGATGTGATAAAGTACTGATTGTAGCTACCAACTGTCACGGCTTTGACAACAATAGATGTGATAAAGCAGTGATTGTAACTACCAACTGTCACGGCTAGGACAACCATAGATGTGATAAAGAACTGCTTGTAACTACCAACTATCACGGCTATGACAACTATAGATGTGATAAAGTACTGATTGTAACTACCAACTATCACGGCTATGACAACTATAGATGTAATAAAGTACTGATTGTAACTACCAACTATCACGGATATGACAACTATAGATGTGATAAAGTAGTGATTGTAACTACCAACTATCACGGCTATGACAACTATAGATGTGATAAATTACTGATTGTAACTACCAACTATCACGGCTATGAGAACTATAGATGTGATAAAGTACTGATTGTAACTACCAACTATCACCGCTATGACAACTATAGATGTGATAAAGTACTGCTTGTAACAACACACTATCGCAGCAATGACAACTATAGATGTGATAAAGTACTGATTGTAACTACCAACTATCACGGCTACGACAACTATAGATGTGATAAAGTACTGATTGTAGCTACCAACTATCACGGCTATGACAACTGTAGTTGTGATAAAGTAGTGATTGTAACTACCAACTGTCACGGCTTTGACAACAATATATGTGATAAAGCAGTGATTGTAACTACCAACTGTCACGGCTAGGACAAACATAGATGTGATAAAGAACTGATTGTAACTACCAACTATCACGGCTATGACAACTATAGGTGTGATAAAGTACTGAGTGTAACTACCAACTATCACGGCTATGACAACTATAGATGTGATAAAATAGTGATTGTAACTACCAACTATCACGGCTATGACAACTATAGATGTGATAAAGTACTGGTTGTAACTACCAACTATCACGGCTATGACATCTATAGATGTGATAAAGTACTTATTATAACTACCAACTATCACGGCTATAACAACTAAAAATGTGAAAAAATAGTGATTGTAACTACCAACTGTCACGGCTATGACAACTATTGATGTGATCAAGTCCTGATTGTAACTACCAACTATCACGGGTATGACAACTATAGATGTGATCAAGTACTGATTGTAACTACCAACTATCACGGGTATGACAACAATAGATGTGATAAAGTACTGATTGTAACTACCAACTGTCACGGCTATGACACCTATAGATGTGATAAAATAGTGATTGTAACTACCAACTGTCACGGCTATGACAACTATAGATGTGATAAAGTACTGATTGTAACTACCAACTATCACGGCTATGAAAACAATAGATGTGATAAAGTACTGATTGTAACTACCAACTATCACTGCTATGATAACTATAGATGTGATAAAGTACTGATTGTAAATACCAACTATCACGGCTATGACAACTATAGATGTGATAAAGTACTGATTGTAACTACCAACTATCACGGCTATGAAAAATCTAGATGTGATAAAGTACTGAGTGTAACTACCAACTTTCACGGCTACGACAACTGTAGATGGGATAAAGTACTGATTGTAACTACCAACTATCACGGCTACGACAACTATTGATGTGATAAAGTACTGATTGTAACTACCAACTATCACGGCTATGACAACTATAGATGTGATAAAGCAGTGATTGTAACTACCAACTGTCACGGCTAGGACAACCATAGATGTGATAAAGAACTGCTTGTAACTACCAACTATCACGGCTATGACAACTATAGATGTGATAAAGTACTGATTGTAACTACCAACTATCACGGCTATGACAACTATAGATGTAATAAAGTACTGATTGTAACTACCAACTATCATGGCTATGACAACTATAGATGTGATAAAGTAGTGATTGTAACTACCAACTATCACGGCTATGACAACTATAGATGTGATAAAGTACTGATTGTAACTTCCAACTGTCACGGCTAAAACTATTGATGTGATAAAGTACTGATTGTAACTACCAACTATCACGGCTATGACAACTATAGATGTGATAAAGTAGTGATTGTATCTACCAATTGTCACGGCTATGACAACTATAAATGTGATATGGTACTGATTGTAACTACCAACTATCACGGCTACGACAACTGTAGATGTGATAAAATACAGGTTGTAACTACCAACTATCACGGCTATGACATCTATAGATGTGATAAAGTACTTATTATAACTACCAACTATCACGGCTATGACAACTATAAATGTGAAAAAATAGTGAGTGTAACTACCAACTGTCACGGCTATGACAACTATAGATGTGATAAAGTACTGATTGTAACTACCAACTATCACGGCTATGACAACTATAGATGTGATAAAGTAGTGATTGTAACTACCAACTATCACGGCTATGACAACTATAGATGTGATAAAGTAGTGATTGTAACTACCAACTATCACGGCTATGACAACTATAGATGTGATAAAATACTGATTGTAACTACCAACTATCACGGCTATGACAACTATAGGTGTGATAAAGTACTGATTGTAACTACATGTACCAACTATCACGGCTACTACTATAGATGTGATAAAGTAGTGATTGTAACTACCAACTATCACGGCTATGACAACTATAGATGTGATAAAGAAGTGATTGTAACTACCAACTATCACGGCTACAACTATAGATGTGATAAAGTAGTGATTGTAACTACCAACTATCACGACTATGACAACTATAGATGTGATAAAGTACTGATTGTAACTACCAACTATCACGGCTACTACAACTATAGATGTGATAAAGTACTGATTGTAACTACCAGCTATCAGGGCTATGACAACAATAGATGTGATAAAGTACTGATTGAAACTACCAACTTTCACGTCTATGACAACTATAGATGTGATAAAGTAGTGATTGTATCTACCAACTGTCACGGCTATGACAACTATAAATGTGATAATGTAGTGATTGTAACTACCAACTATCACCGCTACGAAAACTGTAGATGTGATAAAATACTGATTGTAACTACCAACTATCACGCTATGACAATTATAAATGTGATAAAGTACTGGTTGTAACTACCAACTATCACGGCTATGACATCTATAGATGTGATAAATTACTTATTATAACTACCAACTATCACCGCTATGACAACTATAAATGTGAAAAAATAGTGATTGTAAATACCAACTGTCACGGCTATGACAACTATTGATGTGATCAAGTACTGATTGTAACTACCAACTGTCACGGCTATGACAACAATAGATGTGATAAAATAGTGATTGTAACTACCAACTGTCACGGCTATGACAACAATAGATGTGATAAAGTACTGATTGTAACTACCAAATATCACGGCTATGACAACAATAGATGTGATAAAGTACTGATTGTAACTACCAACTGCCACGGATACAACTATTGATGTGATAAAGTACTGATTGTAACTACCAACTATCACGGCTACTACAACTATAGATGTGATAAAGTAGTGATTGTAACTACCAACTATCATGGCTATGACAACTATAGATGTGATAAAGTAGTGATTGTAACTGCCAACTATCACGGCTATGACAACTATAGATGTGATAAAATACTGATTGTAACTACCAACTATCACGGCTATGACAACTATAGGTGTGATAAAGTACTGATTGTAACTACATGTACCAACTATCACGGCTACTACTATAGATGTGATAAAGTAGTGATTGTAACTACCAACTATCACGGCTATGACAACTAAAGATTTGATATAGAAGTGATTGTAACTACCAACTATCACGGCTACAACTATAGATGTGATAAAGTAGTGATTGTAACTACCAACTATCACGACTATGACAACTATAGATGTGATAAAGTACTGATTGTAACTACCAACTATCACGGCTACTACAACTATAGATGTGATAAAGTACTGATTGTAACTACCAACTATCAGGGCTATGACAACAATAGATGTGATAAAGTACTGATTGAAACTACCAACTTTCACGGCTATGACAACTGTAGATGTGATAAAGTAGTGATTGTAACTACCAACTATCACGGCTATGACAACTATAGATGTGATAAAGTACTGATTGTAACTACCAACTATCACGCTATGACAATTATAAATGTGATAAAGTACTGATTGTAACTACCAACTATCACGGCTATGAAAAATCTAGATGTGATAAAGTACTGATTGTAACTACCAACTTTCACGGCTACGACAACTGTAGATGGGATAAAGTACTGATTGTAACTACCAACTATCACGGCTACGACAACTATTGATGTGATAAAGTACTGATTGTAACTACCAACTATCACGGCTATGAAAACAATAGATGTGATAAAGTACTGATTGTAACTACCAACTATCACGGCTATGAAAACAATAGATGTGATAAAGTACTGATTGTAACTACCAACTATCACTGCTATGATAACTATAGATGTGATAAAGTACTGATTGTAAATACCAACTATCACGGCTATGACAACTATAGATGTGATAAAGTACTGATTGTAACTACCAACTATCACGGCTATGAAAAATCTAGATGTGATAAAGTACTGAGTGTAACTACCAACTTTCACGGCTACGACAACTGTAGATGGGATAAAGTACTGATTGTAACTACCAACTATCACGGCTACGACAACTATTGATGTGATAAAGTACTGATTGTAACTACCAACTATCACGGCTATGACAACTATAGATGTGATAAAGCAGTGATTGTAACTACCAACTGTCACGGCTAGGACAACCATAGATGTGATAAAGAACTGCTTGTAACTACCAACTATCACGGCTATGACAACTATAGATGTGATAAAGTACTGATTGTAACTACCAACTATCACGGCTATGACAACTATAGATGTAATAAAGTACTGATTGTAACTACCAACTATCATGGCTATGACAACTATAGATGTGATAAAGTAGTGATTGTAACTACCAACTATCACGGCTATGACAACTATAGATGTGATAAAGTACTGATTGTAACTTCCAACTGTCACGGCTAAAACTATTGATGTGATAAAGTACTGATTGTAACTACCAACTATCACGGCTATGACAACTATAGATGTGATAAAGTAGTGATTGTATCTACCAATTGTCACGGCTATGACAACTATAAATGTGATATGGTACTGATTGTAACTACCAACTATCACGGCTACGACAACTGTAGATGTGATAAAATACAGGTTGTAACTACCAACTATCACGGCTATGACATCTATAGATGTGATAAAGTACTTATTATAACTACCAACTATCACGGCTATGACAACTATAAATGTGAAAAAATAGTGAGTGTAACTACCAACTGTCACGGCTATGACAACTATAGATGTGATAAAGTACTGATTGTAACTACCAACTATCACGGCTATGACAACTATAGATGTGATAAAGTAGTGATTGTAACTACCAACTATCACGGCTATGACAACTATAGATGTGATAAAGTAGTGATTGTAACTACCAACTATCACGGCTATGACAACTATAGATGTGATAAAATACTGATTGTAACTACCAACTATCACGGCTATGACAACTATAGGTGTGATAAAGTACTGATTGTAACTACATGTACCAACTATCACGGCTACTACTATAGATGTGATAAAGTAGTGATTGTAACTACCAACTATCACGGCTATGACAACTATAGATGTGATAAAGAAGTGATTGTAACTACCAACTATCACGGCTACAACTATAGATGTGATAAAGTAGTGATTGTAACTACCAACTATCACGACTATGACAACTATAGATGTGATAAAGTACTGATTGTAACTACCAACTATCACGGCTACTACAACTATAGATGTGATAAAGTACTGATTGTAACTACCAGCTATCAGGGCTATGACAACAATAGATGTGATAAAGTACTGATTGAAACTACCAACTTTCACGTCTATGACAACTATAGATGTGATAAAGTAGTGATTGTATCTACCAACTGTCACGGCTATGACAACTATAAATGTGATAATGTAGTGATTGTAACTACCAACTATCACCGCTACGAAAACTGTAGATGTGATAAAATACTGATTGTAACTACCAACTATCACGCTATGACAATTATAAATGTGATAAAGTACTGGTTGTAACTACCAACTATCACGGCTATGACATCTATAGATGTGATAAATTACTTATTATAACTACCAACTATCACCGCTATGACAACTATAAATGTGAAAAAATAGTGATTGTAAATACCAACTGTCACGGCTATGACAACTATTGATGTGATCAAGTACTGATTGTAACTACCAACTGTCACGGCTATGACAACAATAGATGTGATAAAATAGTGATTGTAACTACCAACTGTCACGGCTATGACAACAATAGATGTGATAAAGTACTGATTGTAACTACCAAATATCACGGCTATGACAACAATAGATGTGATAAAGTACTGATTGTAACTACCAACTGCCACGGATACAACTATTGATGTGATAAAGTACTGATTGTAACTACCAACTATCACGGCTACTACAACTATAGATGTGATAAAGTAGTGATTGTAACTACCAACTATCATGGCTATGACAACTATAGATGTGATAAAGTAGTGATTGTAACTGCCAACTATCACGGCTATGACAACTATAGATGTGATAAAATACTGATTGTAACTACCAACTATCACGGCTATGACAACTATAGGTGTGATAAAGTACTGATTGTAACTACATGTACCAACTATCACGGCTACTACTATAGATGTGATAAAGTAGTGATTGTAACTACCAACTATCACGGCTATGACAACTAAAGATTTGATATAGAAGTGATTGTAACTACCAACTATCACGGCTACAACTATAGATGTGATAAAGTAGTGATTGTAACTACCAACTATCACGACTATGACAACTATAGATGTGATAAAGTACTGATTGTAACTACCAACTATCACGGCTACTACAACTATAGATGTGATAAAGTACTGATTGTAACTACCAACTATCAGGGCTATGACAACAATAGATGTGATAAAGTACTGATTGAAACTACCAACTTTCACGGCTATGACAACTGTAGATGTGATAAAGTAGTGATTGTAACTACCAACTATCACGGCTATGACAACTATAGATGTGATAAAGTACTGATTGTAACTACCAACTATCACGCTATGACAATTATAAATGTGATAAAGTACTGATTGTAACTACCAACTATCACGGCTATGAAAAATCTAGATGTGATAAAGTACTGATTGTAACTACCAACTTTCACGGCTACGACAACTGTAGATGGGATAAAGTACTGATTGTAACTACCAACTATCACGGCTACGACAACTATTGATGTGATAAAGTACTGATTGTAGCTACTAACTGTCACAGCTACGACAACTATTGATGTGATAAAGTACTGATTGTAACTACTAACTATCACGGCTATGACAACAATAGATGTGATAAAGTACTGGTTGTAACTACCAACTGTCACGGCTATGACATCTATATATGTGATAAAGTACTTATTATAACTACCAACTATCACGGCTATGACAACTATAAATGTGAAAATATAGTGATTGTAACTACCAACTGTCACGGCTATGACAACTATAGATGTGATAGAGTAGTGATTGTAACTAGTAACTATCACGGCTATGACAACTATATATGTGATAAAGTAGTGAGTGTAACTACCAACTATCACGGCTATGACAACTGTAGATGTGATAAAGTACTGATTGTAGCTACCAACTGTCACGGCTTTGACAACAATAGATGTGATAAAGCAGTGATTGTAACTACCAACTGTCACGGCTAGGACAACCATAGATGTGATAAAGAACTGCTTGTAACTACCAACTATCACGGCTATGACAACTATAGATGTGATAAAGTACTGATTGTAACTACCAACTATCACGGCTATGACAACTATAGATGTAATAAAGTACAGATTGTAACTACCAACTTTCATGGCTATGACAACTATAGATGTGATAAAGTAGTGATTGTAACTACCAACTATCACGGCTATGACAACTATAGATGTGATAAAGTACTGATTGTAACTTCCAACTGTCACGGCTAAAACTATTGATGTGATAAAGTACTGATTGTAACTACCAACTATCACGGCTATGACAACTATAGATGTGATAAAGTAGTGATTGTATCTACCAATTGTCACGGCTATGACAACTATAAATGTGATATGGTACTGATTGTAACTACCAACTATCACGGCTACGACAACTGTAGATGTGATAAAATACAGGTTGTAACTACCAACTATCACGGCTATGACATCTATAGATGTGATAAAGTACTTATTATAACTACCAACTATCACGGCTATGACAACTATAAATGTGAAAAAATAGTGATTGTAACTACCAACTGTCACGGCTATGACAACTATAGATGTGATAAAGTACTGATTGTAACTACCAACTATCACGGCTATGACAACTATAGATGTGATAAAGTAGTGATTGTAACTACCAACTATCACGGCTATGACAACTATTGATGTGATAAAGTACTGATTGTAACTACCAACTATTACGGGTATAACGACTATAGATGTGATCAAGTAATGATTGTAACTACCAACTATCACGGGTATGATAACTATAGATGTGATAAAGTACTGATTGTAACTACCAACTATCACGGCTATGACAACAATAGATGTGATAAAGTACTGATTGTAACTACCAACTATCACGGCTATGAAAACTATAGATGTGATAAAGTACTGATTGTAAATACCAACTATCACGGCTATGACAACTATAGATGTGATAAAGTACTGATTGTAGCTACCAACTATCACGGCTATGACAACAATAGATGTGATAAAGTAGTGATTGTAACTACCAACTATCACGGCTATGACAACTATAGATGTGATAAAGTAGTGATTGTAACTACCAACTATCACGGCTATGACAACTATAGATGTGATAAAATACTGATTGTAACTACCAACTATCACGGCTATGACAACTATAGGTGTGATAAAGTACTGATTGTAACTACATGTACCAACTATCACGGCTACTACTATAGATGTGATAAAATAGTGATTGTAACTACCAACTATCACGGCTATGACAACTATAGATGTGATAAAGAAGTGATTGTAACTACCAACTATCACGGCTACAACTATAGATGTGATAAAGTAGTGATTGTAACTACCAACTATCACGACTATGACAACTATAGATGTGATAAAGTACTGATTGTAACTACCAACTATCACGGCTACTACAACTATAGATGTGATAAAGTACTGATTGTAACTACCAGCTATCAGGGCTATGACAACAATAGATGTGATAAAGTACTGATTGAAACTACCAACTTTCACGTCTATGACAACTATAGATGTGATAAAGTAGTGATTGTATCTACCAACTGTCACGGCTATGACAACTATAAATGTGATAATGTAGTGATTGTAACTACCAACTATCACCGCTACGAAAACGGTAGATGTGATAAAATACTGATTGTAACTACCAACTATCAGGGCTATGACAACAATAGATGTGATAAAGTACTGATTGAAACTACCAACTTTCACGGCTATGACAACTGTAGATGTGATAAAGTAGTGATTGTAACTACCAACTATCACGGCTATGACAACTATAGATGTGATAAAGTAGTGATTGTATCTACCAACTGTCTCGGCTATGACAACTATAAATGTGATAATGTAGTAATTGTAACTACCAACTATCACGGCTACGAAAACTGTAGATGTGATAAAATACTGATTGTAACTACCAACTATCACGCTATGACAATTATAAATGTGATAAAGTACTGGTTGTAACTACCAACTATCACGGCTATGACATCTATAGATGTGATAAAGTACTTATTATTACTACCAACTATCACCGCTATGACAACTATAAATGTGAAAAAATAGTGATTGTAACTATCAACTGTCACGGCTATGACAACTATTGATGTGATCAAGTTTTGATTGTAACTACCAACTATCACGGGTATGACAACAATATATGTGATAAAGTACTGATTGTAACTACCAACTGTCACGGCTATGACAACTATAGATGTGATAAAATAGTGATTGTAACTACCAACTGTCACGGCTATGACAACTATATATGTGATAAAGTACTGATTGTAACTACCAACTATCACGGCTATGACAACAATAGATGTGATAAAGTACTGATTGTAACTACCAACTGTCACGGATACAACTATTGATGTGATAAAGTATTTATTGTAACTACCAACTATCACGGCTACTACAACAATAGAAGTGATAAAGTACTGATTGTAACTACCAACTGTTACGGATACAACTATTGATGTGATAAAGTACTTATTGTAACTACCAACTATCACGGCTATGACAACTATAGATGTGATACAGAAGTGATTGTAACTACCAACTATCACGGCTATGACAACTATAGATGTGATAAAATACTGATTGTAACTACCAACTATCACGGCTATGACAACTATAGGTGTGATAAATTAGTGATTGTAACTACCAACTATCACGGCTACGACAACTGTAGATGGGATAAAGTAGTGATTGTAACTACCAACTATCACGGCTACGACAACCATTGATGTGATAAAGTACTGATTGTAACTACCAACTATCACAGCTATGACAACTATTGATGTGATAAAGTAATGATTGTAACTACTAACTATCACGGCTATGACAACTATAGATGTGATAAAATACCGATTGTAACTACCAACTATCACGCTATGACAACTATAGGTGTGATAAATTAGTGATTGTAACTACCAACTATCACGGCTATGACAGCAATAGATGTGATAAAGTACTGATTAAAACTACTAACTTTCACGGCTATGACAACTGTAGATGTGATAAAGTAGTGATTGTAACTACCAACTATCACGGCTATGACAACTATAGATGTGATAAAGTAGTGATTGCATCTACCAACTCTCACGGCTATGACAATTATAAATGTGATAATGTACTGATAGTAACTACCAACTATCACGGCTACGACAACTGTAGATGTGATAAAATACTGATTGTAACTACCAACTATCACGGCTATGACAATTATAAATGTGATATAGTACTGATTATAACTACCAACTATCACGGCTACGACAACTGTAGATGGGATAAAGTAGTGATTGTAACTACCAACTATCACGGCTACGACAACCATTGATGTGATAAAGTACTGATTGTAACTACCAACTATCACAGCTATGACAACTATTGATGTGATAAAGTAATGATTGTAACTACTAACTATCACGGCTACGACAACTATTGATGTGATAAAGTACTGATTGTAACTACCAACTATCACGGCTATGACAACAATAAATGTGATAAAGTACTGGTTGTAACTACCAACTATCACGCTATGACATCTATAGATGTGATAAAGTACTTATTATAACTACCAACTATCACCGCTATGACAACTATAAATGTGAAAAAATAGTGATTGTAACTACCAACTGTCACGGCTATGACAACTATTGATGTGATCAAGTACTGATTGTAACTACCAACTATCACGGGTATGACAACAATGGATGTGATAAAGTACTGATTGTAACTACCAACTGTCACGGCTATGACAACTATAGATGTGATAAAATAGTGATTGTAACTACCAACTATCACGGCTATGACAACAATAGATGTGATAAAGTACTGATTGTAACTACCAACTGTCACAGATACAACTATTGATGTGATAAAGTACTGATTGTAACTACCAACTATCACGGCTACTACAACTATAGATGTGATAAAGTACTGATTGTAACTACCAACTATCACGGCTATGACAACTATAGATGTGATAAAGTAGTGATTGTAACTACCAACTATCACGGCTATGACAACTATAGATGTGATAAAATACTGATTGTAACTACCAACTATCACGGCTATGACAACTATAGGTGTGATAAATTAGTGATTGTAACTACCAACTATCACGGCTACAACTATAGTTGTGATAAAGTAGTGATTGTAACTACCAACGATCATGGCTATGACAGCAATAGATGTGATAAAGTACTGATTGAAACTACCAACTTTCACGGCTATGACAACTGTAGATGTGATAAAGTAGTGATTGTAAATACCAACTATCACGGCTATGACAACTATAGATGTGATAAAGTAGTGATTGTATCTACCAACTGTCACGGCAATGACAATTATAAATGTGATAATGTACTGATTGTAACTACCAACTATCACGGCTACGGCAACTGTAGATGTGATAAAATACTGATTGTAACTACCAACTATCACGGCTATGACAATTATAAATGTGATAAAGTACTGATTGTAAATACCAACTATCATGGCTATGAAAACTCTAGATGTGATAAAGTACTGATTGTAAATACCAACTATCACGGCTACGACAACTGTAGATGGGATAAAGTAGTGATTGTAACTACCAACTATCACGGCTACGACAACCATTGATGTGATAAAGTACTGATTGTAACTACCAACTATCACAGCTATGACAACTATTGATGTGATAAAGTAATGATTGTAACTACTAACTATCACGGCTACGACAACTATTGATGTGATAAAGTACTGGCTGTAACTACCAACTATCACGGCTATGACATCTATATATGTGATAAAGTACTTATTATAACTACCAACTATCACGGCTATGACAACTATGAATGTGAAAAAATAGTGATTGTAACTACCAACTGTCACGCCAATGACAACTAAAGATGTGATAAAGTAGTGATTGTAACTACCAACTATCACGGCTATGACAACTATAGATGTGATAAAGTACTGATTGTAACTACCAACTGTCACGGATACAACTATTGATGTGATAAAGTACTGATTGTAACTACCAACTATCACGGCTACTACAACTATAGATGTGATAAAGTAGTGATTGTAACTACCAACTATCACGGCTATGACAACTATAGATGTGATAAAGTAGTGATTGTAACTACCAACTATGACGCTATGACAACTATAGATGTGATAAAATACTGATTGTAACTACCAACTATCACGGCTATGACAACTATAGCTGTGATAAAGTAGTGATTGTAACTACCAACTATCACGGCTATGACAACTATAGATGTGATAAAGTAGTGATTGTAACTAGGAACTATCACGGCTATGACAACTATAGATGTGATAAAGTAGTGATTGTAACTACCAACTATCACGGCTATGACAACTATAGCTGTGATAAAGTAGTGATTGTAACTACCAACTATCACGGCTATGACAACTATAGATGTGATAAAGTAGTGATTGTAACTAGGAACTATCACGGCTATGACAACTATAGATGTGATAAAGTACTGATTGTAACTACCAACTATCACGGCTATGACAACTGTAGATGTGATAAAGTAGTGATTGTAGCAACCAACTGTCACGGCTTTGACCACAATAGATGTGATAAAGCAGTGATTGTAACTACCAACTGTAACGGCTAGGACAACCATAGATGTGATAAAGAACTGATTGTAACTACCATCTATCACGGCTATGACATCTATAGATGTGATAAAGTACTTATTATAACTACCAACTATCACGGCTATGACAACTATAAATGTGAAAAAATAGTGATTGTAACTACCAACTGTCACGGCTATGACAACTATTGATGTGATCAAGTAATGATTGTAAATACCAACTATCACGGGTATGACAACTATAGATGTGATAAAGTACTGATTGTAACTACCAACTATCACGGGTATAACAACAATAGATGTGATAAAGTACTGATTGTAACTACCAACTGTCACGCTATGACAACCATAGATGTGATAAAATAGTGATTGTAACTACCAACTGTCACGGCTATGACAACTATAGATGTGATAAAGTACTGATTGTAACTACCAACTATCACGCTATGACAACAATAGATGTGATAAAGTACTGATTGTAACTACCAACTATCACGGCTATGATAACTATAGATGTGATAAAGTACTGATTGTGAATACCAACTATCACGGCTATGACAACTATAGATGTGATAAAGTACTGATTGTAACTACCAACTATCACGGCTATGACAACAATAGATGTGATAAAGTACTGATTGTAACTACCAACTATCACGGCTATGACAACTATAGATGTGATAAAGTAGTGATTGTAACTACCAACTATCACGGCTATGACAACTATAGATGTGATAAAATACTGATTGTAACTACCAACTATCACGGCTATGACAACTATAGATGTGATAAATAAGTGATTGTAACTACCAACTATCACGGCTATGACAACTAAAGATGTGATAAAGTACTGATTGTAACTACCAACTATCACGGCTACAACTATAGATGTGATAAAGTAGTGATTGTAACTACCAACTATCACGGCTATGACAACTAAAGATGTGATAAAGTACTGATTGTAACTACCAACTGTCATGGATACAACTATTGATGTGATAAAGTACTGATTGTAACTACCAACTATCACGGCTACTACAACTATAGATGTGATAAAGTACTGATTGTAACTACCAACTATCACGGCTATGACAACAATAGATGTGATAAAGTACTGATTGAAACTACCAACTATCACGCCTATGACAACTATAGATGTGATAAAGTAGTGATTGTATCTACCAACTGTCACGGCTATGACAATTATAAATGAGATAATTTACTGATTGTAACTACCAACTATCACGCTATGACAATTATAAATGTGATAATGTACTGATTGTAACTACCAACTATCACGGCTATGAAAACTCTAGATGTGATAAAGTACTGATTGTAACTACCAACTATCACGGCTACGACAACTGTAGATGGGATAAAGTACTGATTGTAACTACCAACTATCACGGCTACGACAACCATTGATGTGATAAAGTACTGATTGTAACTACCAACAATCACGGCTACGACAACTATTGATGTGATAAAGTAATGATTGTAACTACTAACTATCACGGCTACGACAACTATTGATGTGATAAAGTACTGATTGTAAATACCAACTATCACGGCTATGACAACAATAGATGTGATAAAGTACTGGTTGTAACTACCAACTATCACGGCTATGACATCTATATATGTGATAAAGTACTTATTATAACTACCAACTATCACGGCTATGACAACTATAAATGTGAAAAAATAGTGATTGTAACTACCAACTGTCACGGCTATGACAACTATAGATGTGATAAAGTAGTGATTGTAACTAGGAACTATCACGGCTATGACAACTATAGATGTGATAAAGTAGTGATTGTAACTACCAACTCTCACGGCTATGACAACTATAGATGTGATAAAGTACTGATTGTAACTACCAACTATCCCGGCTATGACAACTGTAGATGTGATAAAGTAGTGATTGCAGCTACCAACTGTCACGGCTTTGACAACAATAGATGTGATAAAGCAGTGATTGTAACTACCAACTCTCACGGCTAGGACAACTATAGATGTGATAAAGAACTGATTGTAACTACCAACTATCACGGGTATGACAACCATAGATGTGATAAAGTACTGATTGCAACTACCAACTATCACGGCTATGACAACTATAGATGTGATAAAGTACTGATTGTAACTACCAACTATCACGGCTATGAAAACTATAGATGTGATAAAGTAGTGATTGTAACTACCAACTATCACGGCTATGACAACTATAGATGTGATAAAATACTGATTGTAACAACAACTATCACGACTATGACAACTATAGGTGTGATAAAGTAGTGATTGTAACTACCAACTATCACGCCTACAACTATAGATGTGATAAAGTAGTGATTGTAAATATCAACTTTCACGGCTATGACAACTATAGATGTGATAAAGAAGTGATTGTAACTACCAAATATCACGGCTACAACTATAGATGTGATAAAGTAGTGATTTTAACTACCAACTATCACGGCTATGACAACTATAGATGTGATAAAGAAGTGATTGTAACTACCAACTATCACGGCTACAACTATAGATGTGATAAAGTAGTGATTTTAACTACCAACTATCACGGCTATGACAACTATAGATGTGATAAAGTACTGATTGTAACTACCAACTGTTACGGCTACAACTACTGATGTGATAAAGTACTGATTGTAGCTACCAACTATCACGGCTACTACAACTATAGATGTGATAAAGTACTGATTTTAACTACCAACTATCACGGGTATGACAACAATAGATATGATAAGTACTGATTGAAACTACCAACTTTCACGACTATGACAACTGTAGATGTGATAAAATACTGATTGTAACTGCCAACTATCACGGCTATGACAATAATATATGTGATAAAGTACTGATTGTAACTACCAACTATCACGGCTATGACAACTATAGATGTGATAAAGTACTGATTGTAACTACCAACTATCACGGCTACGACAACCATTGATGTGATAAAATACTGATTGTAACTACCAACTCTCACGGCTACGACAACTATTGATGTGATAAAGTAATGATTGTAACTACTAACTATCACGGCTATGACAACTATAGATGTGATAAAGAAGTGATTGTAACTACCAACTATCACGGCTACAACTATAGATGTGATAAAGTAGTGATTGTAACTACCAAATATCACGGCTATGACAACTTTAGATGTGATAAAGTACTGATTGTAACTACCAACTGTTACGGCTACAACTACTGATGTGATAAAGTACTGATTGTAACTACCAACTATCACGGCTACTACAACTATAGATGTGATAAAGTACTGATTTTAACTACCAACTATCACGGCTATGACAACAATAGATATGATAAAGTACTGATTGAAACTACCAACTTTCACGGCTATGACAACTGTAGATGTGATAAAGTAGTGATTGTAACTACCAACTGTCACGGCTATGAAAACTCTAGATGTGATAAAGTACTGATTGTAACTACCAACTATCACGGCTATGAAAACTCTAGATGTGATAAAGTACTGATTGTAACTACCAACTATCACGGCTACGACAACTGTAGATGGGATAAAGTAGTGATTTTAACTACCAACTATCACGGCTATGACAACTATAGATGTGATAAAGAAGTGATTGTAACTACCAACTATCACGGCTACAACTATAGATGTGATAAAGTAGTGATTTTAACTACCAACTATCACGGCTATGACAACTATAGATGTGATAAAGTACTGATTGTAACTACCAACTGTTACGGCTACAACTACTGATGTGATAAAGTACTGATTGTAGCTACCAACTATCACGGCTACTACAACTATAGATGTGATAAAGTACTGATTTTAACTACCAACTATCACGGTTATGACAACAATAGATATGATAAGTACTGATTGAAACTACCAACTTTCACGACTATGACAACTGTAGATGTGATAAAATACTGATTGTAACTGCCAACTATCACGGCTATGACAATAATATATGTGATAAAGTACTGATTGTAACTACCAACTATCACGGCTATGACAACTATAGATGTGATAAAGTACTGATTGTAACTACCAACTATCACGGCTACGACAACCATTGATGTGATAAAATACTGATTGTAACTACCAACTCTCACGGCTACGACAACTATTGATGTGATAAAGTAATGATTGTAACTACTAACTATCACGGCTATGACAACTATAGATGTGATAAAGAAGTGATTGTAACTACCAACTATCACGGCTACAACTATAGATGTGATAAAGTAGTGATTGTAACTACCAACTATCACTGCTATGACAACTATAGATGTGATAAAGTACTGATTGTAACTACCAACTGTTACGGCTACAACTACTGATGTGATAAAGTACTGATTGTAACTACCAACTATCACGGCTACTACAACTATAGATGTGATAAAGTACTGATTTTAACTACCAACTATCACGGCTATGACAACAATAGATATGATAAAGTACTGATTGAAACTACCAACTTTCACGGCTATGACAACTGTAGATGTGATAAAGTAGTGATTGTATCTACCAACTGTCACGGCTATGAAAACTCTAGATGTGATAAAGTACTGATTGTAACTACCAACTATCACGGCTATGAAAACTCTAGATGTGATAAAGTAATGATTGTAACTACCAACTATCACGCTACGACAACTGTAGTTGGGATAAAGTACTGATTGTAACTACCAACTATCACGGCTATGACAACCATTGATGTGATAAAGTAATGATTGTAACTACTAACTATCACGGCTACGACAACTATTGATGTGATAAAGTACTGATTGTAACTACCAACTATCACGGCTATGACAACAATAGATGTGATAAAGTAGTGATTGTAACTACCAACTATCACGGCTATGACATCTATATATGTGATAAAGTACTTATTATAACTACCAACTATCACGGCTATGACAACTATAAATGTGAAAAAATAGTGAATGTAACTACCAACTGTCACGGCTACGACTACAATAGATGTGATAAAGTACTGATTGTAACTACCAACTATCACGGCTACAACTATAGATGTGATAAAGTACTGAATGTAACTACCAACTATCACGGCTATGAAAACTATAGATGTGATAAAGTACTGATTGTAACTACCAACTATCACGGCTATGACAACTATAGATGTGATAAAGTACTGATTGTAACTACCAACTGTTACGGCTACAACTACTGATGTGATAAAGTACTGATTGTAACTACCAACTATCACGGCTACTACAACAATAGATGTGATAAAGTACTGATTTTAACTACCAACTATCACGGCTATGACAACAATAGGTATGATAAAGTACTGATTGAAACTACCAACTTTCACGGCTATGACAACTGTAGATGTGATAAAGTAGTGATTGTAACTACCAACTGTCACGGCTATGACAACCATTGATGTGATAAAGTACTGATTGTAACTACCAACTATCACGGATACGACAACTATTGATGTGATAAAGTAATGATTGTAACTACTAACTATCACGGCTACGACAACTATTGATGTGATAAAGTACTGATTGTAACTACCAACTATCACGGCTATGACAACAATAGATGTGATAAAGTAGTGATTGTAACTACCAACTATCACGGCTATGACATCTATATATGTGATAAAGTACTTATTATAACTACCAACTATCACGGCTATGACAACTATAAATGTGAAAAAATAGTGAATGTAACTACCAACTGTCACGGCTACGACTACAATAGATGTGATAAAGTACTGATTGTAACTACCAACTATCACGGCTACAACTATAGATGTGATAAAGTACTGAATGTAACTACCAACTATCACGGCTATGAAAACTATAGATGTGATAAAGTACTGATTGTAACTACCAACTATCACGGCTATGACAACTATAGATGTGATAAAGTACTGATTGTAACTACCAACTGTTACGGCTACAACTACTGATGTGATAAAGTACTGATTGTAACTACCAACTATCACGGCTACTACAACAATAGATGTGATAAAGTACTGATTTTAACTACCAACTATCACGGCTATGACAACAATAGATATGATAAAGTACTGATTGAAACTACCAACTTTCACGGCTATGACAACTGTAGATGTGATAAAGTAGTGATTGTAACTACCAACTGTCACGGCTATGAAAACTCTAGATGTGATAAAGTACTGATTGTAACTACCAACTATCACGGCTATGAAAACTCTAGATGTGATAAAGTACTGATTGTAACTACCAACTATCACGGCTACGACAACTGTAGTTGGGATAAAGTACTGATTGTAACTACCAACTATCACGGCTATGACAACCATTGATGTGATAAAATACTGATTGTAACTACCAACTATCACGGATACGACAACTATTGATGTGATAAAGTAATGATTGTAACTACTAACTATCACCGCTACGACAACTATTGATGTGATAAAGTACTGATTGTAACTACCAACTATCACGGCTATGACAACAATAGATGTGATAAAGTAGTGATTGTAACTACCAACTATCACGGCTATGACATCTATATATGTGATAAAGTACTTATTATAACTACCAACTATCACGGCTATGACAACTATAAATGTGAAAAAATAGTGAATGTAACTACCAACTGTCACGGCTACGACTACTATAGATGTGATAAAGTACTGATTGTAACTACCAACTATCACGGCTACAACTATAGATGTGATAAAGTACTGAATGTAACTACCAACTATCACGGCTATGAAAACTATAGATGTGATAAAGTACTGATTGTAGCTACCAACTATCACGGCTATGACAACAATAGATATGATAAAGTACTGATTGAAACTACCAACTTTCACGGCTATGACAACTGTAGATGTGATAAAGTAGTGATTGTAACTACCAACTGTCACGGCTATGAAAACTCTAGATGTGATAAAGTACTGATTGTAACTACCAACTATCACGGCTATGAAAACTCTAGATGTGATAAAGTACTGATTGTAACTACCAACTATCACGGCTACGACAACTGTAGATGGGATAAAGTAGTGATTTTAACTACAAACTATCACGGCTATGACAACTATAGATGTGATAAAGAAGTGATTGTAACTACCAACTATCACGGCTACAACTATAGATGTGATAAAGTAGTGATTTTAACTACCAACTATCACGGCTATGACAACTATAGATGTGATAAAGTACTGATTGTAACTACCAACTGTTACGGCTACAACTACTGATGTGATAAAGTACTGATTGTAGCTACCAACTATCACGGCTACTACAACTATAGATGTGATAAAGTACTGATTTTAACTACCAACTATCACGGTTATGACAACAATAGATATGATAAGTACTGATTGAAACTACCAACTTTCACGACTATGACAACTGTAGATGTGATAAAATACTGATTGTAACTGCCAACTATCACGGCTATGACAATAATATATGTGATAAAGTACTGATTGTAACTACCAACTATCACGGCTATGACAACTATAGATGTGATAAAGTACTGATTGTAACTACCAACTATCACGGCTACGACAACCATTGATGTGATAAAATACTGATTGTAACTACCAACTCTCACGGCTACGACAACTATTGATGTGATAAAGTAATGATTGTAACTACTAACTATCACGGCTATGACAACTATAGATGTGATAAAGAAGTGATTGTAACTACCAACTATCACGGCTACAACTATAGATGTGATAAAGTAGTGATTGTAACTACCAACTTTCACGGCTATGACAACTATAGATGTGATAAAGTACTGATTGTAACTACCAACTGTTACGGCTACAACTACTGATGTGATAAAGTACTGATTGTAACTACCAACTATCACGGCTACTACAACAATAGATGTGATAAAGTACTGATTTTAACTACCAACTATCACGGCTATGACAACAATAGATATGATAAAGTACTGATTGAAACTACCAACTTTCACGGCTATGACAACTGTAGATGTGATAAAGTAGTGATTATAACTACCAACTGTCACGGCTATGAAAACTCTAGATGTGATAAAGTACTGATTGTAACTACCAACTATCACGGCTATGAAAACTCTAGATGTGATAAAGTACTGATTGTAACTACCAACTATCACGGCTACGACAACTGTAGATGGGATAAAGTAGTGATTTTAACGACAAACTATCACGGCTATGACAACTATAGATGTGATAAAGAAGTGATTGTAACTACCAACTATCACGGCTACAACTATAGATGTGATAAAGTACTGAATGTAACTACCAACTATCACGGCTATGAAAACTATAGATGTGATAAAGTACTGATTGTAGCTACCAACTATCACGGCTACTACAACTATAGATGTGATAAAGTACTGATTTTAACTACCAACTATCACGGCTATGACAACAATAGATATGATAAAGTACTGATTGAAACTACCAACTTTCACGGCTATGACAACTGTAGATGTGATAAAGTAGTGATTGTAACTACCAACTGTCACGGCTATGAAAACTCTAGATGTGATAAAGTACTGATTGTAACTACCAACTATCACGGCTATGAAAACTCTAGATGTGATAAAGTACTGATTGTAACTACCAACTATCACGGCTACGACAACTGTAGATGGGATAAAGTAGTGATTTTAACTACAAACTATCACGGCTATGACAACTATAGATGTGATAAAGAAGTGATTGTAACTACCAACTATCACGGCTACAACTATAGATGTGATAAAGTAGTGATTTTAACTACCAACTATCACGGCTATGACAACTATAGATGTGATAAAGTACTGATTGTAACTACCAACTGTTACGGCTACAACTACTGATGTGATAAAGTACTGATTGTAGCTACCAACTATCACGGCTACTACAACTATAGATGTGATAAAGTACTGATTTTAACTACCAACTATCACGGTTATGACAACAATAGATATGATAAGTACTGATTGAAACTACCAACTTTCACGACTATGACAACTGTAGATGTGATAAAATACTGATTGTAACTGCCAACTATCACGGCTATGACAATAATATATGTGATAAAGTACTGATTGTAACTACCAACTATCACGGCTATGACAACTATAGATGTGATAAAGTACTGATTGTAACTACCAACTATCACGGCTACGACAACCATTGATGTGATAAAATACTGATTGTAACTACCAACTCTCACGGCTACGACAACTATTGATGTGATAAAGTAATGATTGTAACTACTAACTATCACGGCTATGACAACTATAGATGTGATAAAGAAGTGATTGTAACTACCAACTATCACGGCTACAACTATAGATGTGATAAAGTAGTGATTGTAACTACCAACTATCACGGCTATGACAACTATAGATGTGATAAAGTACTGATTGTAACTACCAACTGTTACGGCTACAACTACTGATGTGATAAAGTACTGATTGTAACTACCAACTATCATGGCTACTACAACAATAGATGTGATAAAGTACTGATTTTAACTACCAACTATCACGGCTATGACAACAATAGATATGATAAAGTACTGATTGAAACTACCAACTTTCACGGCTATGACAACTGTAGATGTGATAAAGTAGTGATTATAACTACCAACTGTCACGGCTATGAAAACTCTAGATGTGATAAAGTACTGATTGTAACTACCAACTATCACGGCTATGAAAACTCTAGATGTGATAAAGTAATGATTGTAACTACCAACTATCACGCTACGACAACTGTAGTTGGGATAAAGTACTGATTGTAACTACCAACTATCACGGATACGACAACTATTGATGTGATAAAGTAATGATTGTAACTACTAACTATCACGGCTACGACAACTATTGATGTGATAAAGTACTGATTGTAACTACCAACTATCACGGCTATGACAACAATAGATGTGATAAAGTAGTGATTGTAACTACCAACTATCACGGCTATGACATCTATATATGTGATAAAGTACTTATTATAACTACCAACTATCACGGCTATGACAACTATAAATGTGAAAAAATAGTGAATGTAACTACCAACTGTCACGGCTACGACTACTATAGATGTGATAAAGTACTGATTGTAGCTACCAACTTTCACGGCTACAACTATAGATGTGATAAAGTACTGAATGTAACTACCAACTATCACGGCTATGAAAACTATAGATGTGATAAAGTACTGATTGTAACTACCAACTATCACGGCTATGACAACTATAGATGTGATAAAGTACTGATTGTAACTACCAACTGTTACGGCTACGACAACCATTGATGTGATAAAATACTGATTGTAACTACCAACTCTCACGGCTACGACAACTATTGATGTGATAAAGTAATGATTGTAACTACTAACTATCACGGCTATGACAACTATAGATGTGATAAAGAAGTGATTGTAACTACCAACTATCACGGCTACAACTATAGATGTGATAAAGTAGTGATTGTAACTACCAAATATCACGGCTATGACAACTATAGATGTGATAAAGTACTGATTGTAACTACCAACTGTTACGGCTACAACTACTGATGTGATAAAGTACTGATTGTAACTACCAACTATCACGGCTACTACAACTATAGATGTGATAAAGTACTGATTTTAACTACCAACTATCACGGCTATGACAACAATAGATATGATAAAGTACTGATTGAAACTACCAACTTTCACGGCTATGACAACTGTAAATGTGATAAAGTAGTGATTGTAACTACCAACTGTCACGGCTATGAAAACTCTAGATGTGATAAAGTACTGATTGTAACTACCAACTATCACGGCTATGAAAACTCTAGATGTGATAAAGTACTGATTGTAACTACCAACTATCACGGCTACGACAACTGTAGATGGGATAAAGTAGTGATTTTAACTACCAACTATCACGGCTATGACAACTATAGATGTGATAAAGAAGTGATTGTAACTACCAACTATCACGGCTACAACTATAGATGTGATAAAGTAGTGATTTTAACTACCAACTATCACGGCTATGACAACTATAGATGTGATAAAGTACTGATTGTAACTACCAACTGTTACGGCTACAACTACTGATGTGATAAAGTACTGATTGTAGCTACCAACTATCACGGCTACTACAACTATAGATGTGATAAAGTACTGATTTTAACTACCAACTATCACGGTTATGACAACAATAGATATGATAAGTACTGATTGAAACTACCAACTTTCACGACTATGACAACTGTAGATGTGATAAAATACTGATTGTAACTGCCAACTATCACGGCTATGACAATAATATATGTGATAAAGTACTGATTGTAACTACCAACTATCACGGCTATGAAAACTCTAGATGTGATAAAGTACTGATTGTAACTACCAACTATCACGGCTACGACAACTGTAGATGGGATAAAGTAGTGATTTTAACTACAAACTATCACGGCTATGACAACTATAGATGTGATAAAGAAGTGATTGTAACTACCAACTATCACGGCTACAACTATAGATGTGATAAAGTAGTGATTTTAACTACCAACTATCACGGCTATGACAACTATAGATGTGATAAAGTACTGATTGTAACTACCAACTGTTACGGCTACAACTACTGATGTGATAAAGTACTGATTGTAGCTACCAACTATCACGGCTACTACAACTATAGATGTGATAAAGTACTGATTTTAACTACCAACTATCACGGTTATGACAACAATAGATATGATAAGTACTGATTGAAACTACCAACTTTCACGACTATGACAACTGTAGATGTGATAAAATACTGATTGTAACTGCCAACTATCACGGCTATGACAATAATATATGTGATAAAGTACTGATTGTAACTACCAACTATCACGGCTATGACAACTATAGATGTGATAAAGTACTGATTGTAACTACCAACTATCACGGCTACGACAACCATTGATGTGATAAAATACTGATTGTAACTACCAACTCTCACGGCTACGACAACTATTGATGTGATAAAGTAATGATTGTAACTACTAACTATCACGGCTATGACAACTATAGATGTGATAAAGAAGTGATTGTAACTACCAACTATCACGGCTACAACTATAGATGTGATAAAGTAGTGATTGTAACTACCAACTATCACGGCTATGACAACTATAGATGTGATAAAGTACTGATTGTAACTACCAACTGTTACGGCTACAACTACTGATGTGATAAAGTACTGATTGTAACTACCAACTATCACGGCTACTACAACAATAGATGTGATAAAGTACTGATTTTAACTACCAACTATCACGGCTATGACAACAATAGATATGATAAAGTACTGATTGAAACTACCAACTTTCACGGCTATGACAACTGTAGATGTGATAAAGTAGTGATTATAACTACCAACTGTCACGGCTATGAAAACTCTAGATGTGATAAAGTACTGATTGTAACTACCAACTATCACGGCTATGAAAACTCTAGATGTGATAAAGTAATGATTGTAACTACCAACTATCACGCTACGACAACTGTAGTTGGGATAAAGTACTGATTGTAACTACCAACTATCACGGCTATGACAACCATTGATGTGATAAAGTACTGATTGTAACTACCAACTATCACGGATACGACAACTATTGATGTGATAAAGTAATGATTGTAACTACTAACTATCACGGTTATGACAACAATAGATATGATAAGTACTGATTGAAACTACCAACTTTCACGACTATGACAACTGTAGATGTGATAAAATACTGATTGTAACTGCCAACTATCACGGCAATGACAATAATATATGTGATAAAGTACTGATTGTAACTACCAACTATCACGGCTATGAAAACTCTAGATGTGATAAAGTACTGATTGTAACTACCAACTATCACGGCTACGACAACTGTAGATGGGATAAAGTAGTGATTTTAACTACAAACTATCACGGCTATGACAACTATAGATGTGATAAAGAAGTGATTGTCACTACCAACTATCACGGCTACAACTATAGATGTGATAAAGTAGTGATTTTAACTACCAACTATCACGGCTATGACAACTATAGATGTGATAAAGTACTGATTTTAACTACCAACTATCACGGTTATGACAACAATAGATATGATAAGTACTGATTGAAACTACCAACTTTCACGACTATGACAACTGTAGATGTGATAAAATACTGATTGTAACTGCCAACTATCACGGCTATGACAATAATATATGTGATAAAGTACTGATTGTAACTACCAACTATCACGGCTATGACAACTATAGATGTGATAAAGTACTGATTGTAACTACCAACTATCACGGCTACGACAACCATTGATGTGATAAAATACTGATTGTAACTACCAACTCTCACGGCTACGACAACTATTGATGTGATAAAGTAATGATTGTAACTACTAACTATCACGGCTATGACAACTATAGATGTGATAAAGAAGTGATTGTAACTACCAACTATCACGGCTACAACTATAGATGTGATAAAGTAGTGATTGTAACTACCAACTATCACGGCTATGACAACTATAGATGTGATAAAGTACTGATTGTAACTACCAACTATCACGGCTACAACTATAGATGTGATAAAGTACTGATTTTAACTACCAACTATCACGGCTATGACAACAATAGATATGATAAAGTACTGATTGAAACTACCAACTTTCACGGCTATGACAACTGTAGATGTGATAAAGTAGTGATTGTAACTACCAACTGTCACGGCTATGAAAACTCTAGATGTGATAAAGTACTGATTGTAACTACCAACTATCACGCTACGACAACTGTAGTTGGGATAAAGTACTGATTGTAACTACCAACTATCACGGCTATGACAACCATTGATGTGATAAAGTACTGATTGTAACTACCAACTATCACGGATACGACAACTATTGATGTGATAAAGTAATGATTGTAACTACTAACTATCACGGCTACGACAACTATTGATGTGATAAAGTACTGATTGTAACTACCAACTATCACGGCTATGACAACAATAGATGTGATAAAGTAGTGATTGTAACTACCAACTATCACGGCTATGACATCTATATATGTGATAAAGTACTTATTATAACTACCAACTATCACGGCTATGACAACTATAAATGTGAAAAAATAGTGAATGTAACTACCAACTGTCACGGCTACGACTACTATAGATGTGATAAAGTACTGATTGTAACTACCAACTATCACGGCTACAACTATAGATGTGATAAAGTACTGAATGTAACTACCAACTATCACGGCTATGAAAACTATAGATGTGATAAAGTACTGATTGTAACTACCAACTATCACGGCTATGACAACTATAGATGTGATAAAGTACTGATTGTAACTACCAACTGTTACGGCTACAACTACTGATGTGATAAAGTACTGATTGTAACTACCAACTATCACGGCTACTACAACTATAGATGTGATAAAGTACTGATTTTAACTACCAACTATCACGGCTATGACAACAATAGATATGATAAAGTACTGATTGAAACTACCAACTTTCATGGCTATGACAACTGTAGATGTGATAAAGTAGTGATTGTAACTACCAACTGTCACGGCTATGAAAACTCTAGATGTGATAAAGTACTGATTGTAACTACCAACTATCACGGCTATGAAAACTCTAGATGTGATAAAGTACTGATTGTAACTACCAACTATCACGGCTACGACAACTGTAGTTGGGATAAAGTACTGATTGTAACTACCAACTATCACGGCTATGACAACCATTGATGAGATAAAATACTGATTGTAACTACCAACTATCACGGATACGACAACTATTGATGTGATAAAGTAATGATTGTAACTACTAACTATCACGGCTACGACAACTATTGATGTGATAAAGTACTGATTGTAACTACCAACTATCACGGCTATGACAACAATAGATGTGATAAAGTAGTGATTGTAACTACCAACTATCACGGCTATGACATCTATATATGTGATAAAGTACTTATTATAACTACCAACTATCACGGCTATGACAACTATAAATGTGAAAAAATAGTGAATGTAACTACCAACTGTCACGGCTACGACTACTATAGATGTGATAAAGTACTGATTGTAACTACCAACTATCACGGCTACAACTATAGATGTGATAAAGTACTGAATGTAACTACTAACTATCACGGCTATGAAAACTATAGATGTGATAAAGTACTGATTGTAGCTACCAACTATCACGGCTACTACAACTATAGATGTGATAAAGTACTGATTTTAACTACCAACTATCACGGCTATGACAACAATAGATATGATAAAGTACTGATTGAAACTACCAACTTTCACGGCTATGACAACTGTAGATGTGATAAAGTAGTGATTGTAACTACCAACTGTCACGGCTATGAAAACTCTAGATGTGATAAAGTACTGATTGTAACTACCAACTATCACGGCTATGAAAACTCTAGATGTGATAAAGTACTGATTGTAACTACCAACTATCACGGCTACGACAACTGTAGATGGGATAAAGTAGTGATTTTAACTACCAACTATCACGGCTATGACAACTATAGATGTGATAAAGAAGTGATTGTAACTACCAACTATCACGGCTACAACTATAGATGTGATAAAGTAGTGATTTTAACTACCAACTATCACGGCTATGACAACTATAGATGTGATAAAGTACTGATTGTAACTACCAACTGTTACGGCTACAACTACTGATGTGATAAAGTACTGATTGTAGCTACCAACTATCACGGCTACTACAACTATAGATGTGATAAAGTACTGATTTTAACTACCAACTATCACGGTTATGACAACAATAGATATGATAAGTACTGATTGAAACTACCAACTTTCACGACTATGACAACTGTAGATGTGATAAAATACTGATTGTAACTGCCAACTATCACGGCTATGACAATAATATATGTGATAAAGTACTGATTGTAACTACCAACTATCACGCTATGACAACTATAGATGTGATAAAGTACTGATTGTAACTACCAACTATCACGGCTACGACAACCATTGATGTGATAAAATACTGATTGTAACTACCAACTCTCACGGCTACGACAACTATTGATGTGATAAAGTAATGATTGTAACTACTAACTATCACGGCTATGACAACTATAGATGTGATAAAGAAGTGATTGTAACTACCAACTATCACGGCTACAACTATAGATGTGATAAAGTAGTGATTGTAACTACCAACTATCACGGCTATGACAACTATTGATGTGATAAAGTACTGATTGTAACTACCAACTGTTACGGCTACAACTACTGATGTGATAAAGTACTGATTGTAACTACCAACTATCACGGCTACTACAACTATAGATGTGATAAAGTACTGATTTTAACTACCAACTATCACGGCTATGACAACAATAGATATGATAAAGTACTGATTGAAACTACCAACTTTCACGGCTATGACAACTGTAGATGTGATAAAGTAGTGATTATAACTACCAACTGTCACGGCTATGAAAACTCTAGATGTGATAAAGTACTGATTGTAACTACCAACTATCACGGCTATGAAAACTCTAGATGTGATAAAGTAATGATTGTAACTACCAACTATCACGCTACGACAACTGTAGTTGGGATAAAGTACTGATTGTAACTACCAACTATCACGGCTATGACAACCATTGATGTGATAAAGTACTGATTGTAACTACCAACTATCACGGATACGACAACTATTGATGTGATAAAGTAATGATTGTAACTACTAACTATCACGGCTACGACAACTATTGATGTGATAAAGTACTGATTGTAACTACCAACTATCACGGCTATGACAACAATAGATGTGATAAAGTAGTGATTGTAACTACCAACTATCACGGCTATGACATCTATATATGTGATAAAGTACTTATTATAACTACCAACTATCACGGCTATGACAACTATAAATGTGAAAAAATAGTGAATGTAACTACCAACTGTCACGGCTACGACTACTATAGATGTGATAAAGTACTGATTGTAGCTACCAACTATCACGGCTACAACTATAGATGTGATAAAGTACTGAATGTAACTACCAACTATCACGGCTATGAAAACTATAGATGTGATAAAGTACTGATTGTAACTACCAACTATCACGGCTATGACAACTATAGATGTGATAAAGTACTGATTGTAACTACCAACTGTTACGGCTACAACTACTGATGTGATAAAGTACTGATTGTAACTACCAACTATCACGGCTACTACAACTATAGATGTGATAAAGTACTGATTTTAACTACCAACTATCACGGCTATGACAACAATAGATATGATAAAGTACTGAATGAAACTACCAACTTTCACGGCTATGACAACTGTAGATGTGATAAAGTAGTGATTGTAACTACCAACTGTCACGGCTATGAAAACTCTAGATGTGATAAAGTACTGATTGTAACTACCAACTATCACGGCTATGAAAACTCTAGATGTGATAAAGTACTGATTGTAACTACCAACTATCACGGCTACGACAACTGTAGATGGGATAAAGTAGTGATTTTAACTACCAACTATCACGGCTATGACAACTATAGATGTGATAAAGAAGTGATTGTAACTACCAACTATCACGGCTACAACTATAGATGTGATAAAGTAGTGATTTTAACTACCAACTATCACGGCTATGACAACTATAGATGTGATAAAGTACTGATTGTAACTACCAACTGTTACGGCTACAACTACTGATGTGATAAAGTACTGATTGTAGCTACCAACTATCACGGCTACTACAACTATAGATGTGATAAAGTACTGATTTTAACTACCAACTATCACGGTTATGACAACAATAGATATGATAAGTACTGATTGAAACTACCAACTTTCACGACTATGACAACTGTAGATGTGATAAAATACTGATTGTAACTGCCAACTATCACGGCTATGACAATAATATATGTGATAAAGTACTGATTGTAACTACCAACTATCACGCTATGACAACTATAGATGTGATAAAGTACTGATTGTAACTACCAACTATCACGGCTACGACAACCATTGATGTGATAAAATACTGATTGTAACTACCAACTCTCACGGCTACGACAACTATTGATGTGATAAAGTAATGATTGTAACTACTAACTATCACGGCTATGACAACTATAGATGTGATAAAGAAGTGATTGTAACTACCAACTATCACGGCTACAACTATAGATGTGATAAAGTAGTGATTGTAACTACCAACTATCACGGCTATGACAACTATTGATGTGATAAAGTACTGATTGTAACTACCAACTGTTACGGCTACAACTACTGATGTGATAAAGTACTGATTGTAACTACCAACTATCACGGCTACTACAACTATAGATGTGATAAAGTACTGATTTTAACTACCAACTATCACGGCTATGACAACAATAGATATGATAAAGTACTGATTGAAACTACCAACTTTCACGGCTATGACAACTGTAGATGTGATAAAGTAGTGATTATAACTACCAACTGTCACGGCTATGAAAACTCTAGATGTGATAAAGTACTGATTGTAACTACCAACTATCACGGCTATGAAAACTCTAGATGTGATAAAGTAATGATTGTAACTACCAACTATCACGCTACGACAACTGTAGTTGGGATAAAGTACTGATTGTAACTACCAACTATCACGGCTATGACAACCATTGATGTGATAAAGTACTGATTGTAACTACCAACTATCACGGATACGACAACTATTGATGTGATAAAGTAATGATTGTAACTACTAACTATCACGGCTACGACAACTATTGATGTGATAAAGTACTGATTGTAACTACCAACTATCACGGCTATGACAACAATAGATGTGATAAAGTAGTGATTGTAACTACCAACTATCACGGCTATGACATCTATATATGTGATAAAGTACTTATTATAACTACCAACTATCACGGCTATGACAACTATAAATGTGAAAAAATAGTGAATGTAACTACCAACTGTCACGGCTACGACTACTATAGATGTGATAAAGTACTGATTGTAGCTACCAACTATCACGGCTACAACTATAGATGTGATAAAGTACTGAATGTAACTACCAACTATCACGGCTATGAAAACTATAGATGTGATAAAGTACTGATTGTAACTACCAACTATCACGGCTATGACAACTATAGATGTGATAAAGTACTGATTGTAACTACCAACTGTTACGGCTACAACTACTGATGTGATAAAGTACTGATTGTAACTACCAACTATCACGGCTACTACAACTATAGATGTGATAAAGTACTGATTTTAACTACCAACTATCACGGCTATGACAACAATAGATATGATAAAGTACTGAATGAAACTACCAACTTTCACGGCTATGACAACTGTAGATGTGATAAAGTAGTGATTGTAACTACCAACTGTCACGGCTATGAAAACTCTAGATGTGATAAAGTACTGATTGTAACTACCAACTATCACGGCTATGAAAACTCTAGATGTGATAAAGTACTGATTGTAACTACCAACTATCACGGCTACGACAACTGTAGATGGGATAAAGTAGTGATTTTAACTACCAACTATCACGGCTATGACAACTATAGATGTGATAAAGAAGTGATTGTAACTACCTACTATCACGGCTACAACTATAGATGTGATAAAGTAGTGATTTTAACTACCAACTATCACGGCTATGACAACTATAGATGTGATAAAGTACTGATTGTAACTACCAACTGTTACGGCTACAACTACTGATGTGATAAAGTACTGATTGTAGCTACCAACTATCACGGCTACTACAACTATAGATGTGATAAAGTACTGATTTTAACTACCAACTATCACGGTTATGACAACAATAGATATGATAAGTACTGATTGAAACTACCAACTTTCACGACTATGACAACTGTAGATGTGATAAAATACTGATTGTAACTGCCAACTATCACGGCTATGACAACTATAGATGTGATAAAGTACTGATTGTAACTACCAACTATCACGGCTACGACAACCATTGATGTGATAAAATACTGAATGTAACTACCAACTCTCACGGCTACGACAACTATTGATGTGATAAAGTAATGATTGTAACTACTAACTATCACGGCTATGACAACTATAGATGTGATAAAGAAGTGATTGTAACTACCAACTATCACGGCTACAACTATAGATGTGATAAAGTAGTGATTGTAACTACCAACTATCACGGCTATGACAACTATAGATGTGATAAAGTACTGATTGTAACTACCAACTGTTACGGCTACAACTACTGATGTGATAAAGTACTGATTGTAACTACCAACTATCACGGTTACTACAACTATAGATGTGATAAAGTACTGATTTTAACTACCAACTATCACGGCTATGACAACAATAGATATGATAAAGTACTGATTGAAACTACCAACTTTCACGGCTATGACAACTGTAGATGTGATAAAGTAGTGATTATAACTACCAACTGTCACGGCTATGAAAACTCTAGATGTGATAAAGTACTGATTGTAACTACCAACTATCACGGCTATGAAAACTCTAGATGTGATAAAGTAATGATTGTAACTACCAACTATCACGCTACGACAACTGTAGTTGGGATAAAGTACTGATTGTAACTACCAACTATCACGGCTATGACAACCATTGATGTGATAAAGTACTGATTGTAACTACCAACTATCACGGATACGACAACTATTGATGTGATAAAGTAATGATTGTAACTACTAACTATCACGGCTACGACAACTATTGATGTGATAAAGTACTGATTGTAACTACCAACTATCACGGCTATGACAACAATAGATGTGATAAAGTAGTGATTGTAACTACCAACTATCACGGCTATGACATCTATATATGTGATAAAGTACTTATTATAACTACCAACTATCACGGCTATGACAACTATAAATGTGAAAAAATAGTGAATGTAACTACCAACTGTCACGGCTACGACTACTATAGATGTGATAAAGTACTGATTGTAGCTACCAACTATCACGGCTACAACTATAGATGTGATAAAGTACTGAATGTAACTACCAACTATCACGGCTATGAAAACTATAGATGTGATAAAGTACTGATTGTAACTACCAACTATCACGGCTATGACAACTATAGATGTGATAAAGTACTGATTGTAACTACCAACTGTTACGGCTACAACTACTGATGTGATAAAGTACTGATTGTAACTACCAACTATCACGGCTACTACAACTATAGATGTGATAAAGTACTGATTTTAACTACCAACTATCACGGCTATGACAACAATAGATATGATAAAGTACTGAATGAAACTACCAACTTTCACAGCTATGACAACTGTAGATGTGATAAAGTAGTGATTGTAACTACCAACTGTCACGGCTATGAAAACTCTAGATGTGATAAAGTACTGATTGTAACTACCAACTATCACGGCTATGAAAACTCTAGATGTGATAAAGTACTGATTGTAACTACCAACTATCACGGCTACGACAACTGTAGATGGGATAAAGTAGTGATTTTAACTACCAACTATCACGGCTATGACAACTATAGATGTGATAAAGAAGTGATTGTAACTACCTACTATCACGGCTACAACTATAGATGTGATAAAGTAGTTATTTTAACTACCAACTATCACGGCTATGACAACTATAGATGTGATAAAGTACTGATTGTAACTACCAACTGTTACGGCTACAACTACTGATGTGATAAAGTACTGATTGTAGCTACCAACTATCACGGCTACTACAACTATAGATGTGATAAAGTACTGATTTTAACTACCAACTATCACGGTTATGACAACAATAGATATGATAAGTACTGATTGAAACTACCAACTTTCACGACTATGACAACTGTAGATGTGATAAAATACTGATTGTAACTGCCAACTATCACGGCTATGACAATAATATATGTGATAAAGTACTAATTGTAACTACCAACTATCACGGCTATGACAACTATAGATGTGATAAAGTACTGATTGTAACTACCAACTATCACGGCTACGACAACCATTGATGTGATAAAATACTGATTGTAACTACCAACTCTCACGGCTACGACAACTATTGATGTGATAAAGTAATGATTGTAACTACTAACTATCACGGCTATGACAACTATAGATGTGATAAAGAAGTGATTGTAACTACCAACTATCACGGCTACAACTATAGATGTGATAAAGTAGTGATTGTAACTACCAACTATCACGGCTATGACAACTATAGATGTGATAAAGTACTGATTGTAACTACCAACTGTTACGGCTACAACTACTGATGTGATAAAGTACTGATTGTAACTACCAACTATCACGGCTACTACAACTATAGATGTGATAAAGTACTGATTTTAACTACCAACTATCACGGCTATGACAACAATAGATATGATAAAGTACTGATTGAAACTACCAACTTTCACGGCTATGACAACAGTAGATGTGATAAAGTAGTGATTGTAACTACCAACTGTCACGGCTATGAAAACTCTAGATGTGATAAAGTACTGATTGTAACTACCAACTATCACGGCTATGAAAACTCTAGATGTGATAAAGTAATGATTGTAACTACCAACTATCACGCTACGACAACTGTAGTTGGGATAAAGTACTGATTGTAACTACCAACTATCACGGCTATGACAACCATTTATGTGATAAAGTACTGATTGTAACTACCAACAATCACGGCTATGACAACAATAGATGTGATGAAGTAGTGATTGTAACTACCAACTATCACGGCTATGACATCTATATATGTGATAAAGTACTTATTATAACTACCAACTATCACGGCTATGACAACTATAAATGTGAAAAAATAGTGAATGTAACTACCAACTGTCACGGCTACGACTACTATAGATGTGATAAAGTACTGATTGTAACTACCAACTATCACGGCTACAACTATAGATGTGATAAAATACTGAATGTAACTACCAACTATCACGGCTATGAAAACTATAGATGTGATAAAGTACTGATTGTAACTACCAACTATCACGGCTATGACAACTATAGATGTGATAAAGTACTGATTGTAACTACCAACTGTTACGGCTACAACTACTGATGTGATAAAGTACTGATTGTAACTACCAACTATCACGGCTACTACAACTATAGATGTGATAAAGTACTGATTTTAACTACCAACTATCACGGCTATGACAACAATAGATATGATAAAGTACTGATTGAAACTACCAACTTTCACGGCTATGACAACTGTAGATGTGATAAAGTACTGATTGTAACTACCAACTATCACGGCTACAACTATAGATGTGATAAAGTACTGAATGTAACTACCAACTATCACGGCTATGAAAACTATAGATGTGATAAAGTACTGATTGTAACTACCAACTATCACGGCTATGACAACTATAGATGTGATAAAGTACTGATTTTAACTACCAACTATCACGGCTATGACAACAATAGATATGATAAAGTACTGATTGAAACTACCAACTTTCACGGCTATGACAACTGTAGATGTGATAAAGTAGTGATTGTAACTACCAACTGTCACGGCTATGAAAACTCTAGATGTGATAAAGTACTGATTGTAACTACCAACTATCACGGCTATGAAAACTCTAGATGTGATAAAGTACTGATTGTAACTACCAACTATCACGGCTACGACAACTGTAGTTGGGATAAAGTACTGATTGTAACTACCAACTATCACGGCTATGACAACCATTGATGTGATAAAATACTGATTGTAACTACCAACTATCACGGATACGACAACTATTGATGTGATAAAGTAATGATTGTAACTACTAACTATCACGGCTACGACAACTATTGATGTGATAAAGTACTGATTGTAACTACCAACTATCACGGCTATGACAACAATAGATGTGATAAAGTAGTGATTGTAACTACCAACTATCACGGCTATGACATCTATATATGTGATAAAGTACTTATTATAACTACCAACTATCACGGCTATGACAACTATAAATGTGAAAAAATAGTGAATGTAACTACCAACTGTCACGGCTACGACTACTATAGATGTGATAAAGTACTGATTGTAACTACCAACTATCACGGCTACAACTATAGATGTGATAAAGTACTGAATGTAACTACCAACTATCACTGCTATGAAAACTATAGATGTGATAAAGTACTGATTCTAGCTACCAACTATCACGGCTACTACAACTATAGATGTGATAAAGTACTGATTTTAACTACCAACTATCACGGCTATGACAACAATAGATATTATAAAGTACTGATTGAAACTACCAACTTTCACGGCTATGACAACTGTAGATGTGATAAAGTAGTGATTGTAACTACCAACTGTCACGGCTATGAAAACTCTAGATGTGATAAAGTACTGATTGTAACTACCAACTATCACGGCTATGAAAACTCTAGATGTGATAAAGTACTGATTGTAACTACCAACTATCACGGCTACGACAACTGTAGATGGGATAAAGTAGTGATTTTAACTACCAACTATCACGGCTATGACAACTATAGATGTGATAAAGAAGTGATTGTAACTACCAACTATCACGGCTACAACTATAGATGTGATAAAGTAGTGATTTTAACTACCAACTATCACGGCTATGACAACTATAGATGTGATAAAGTACTGATTGTAACTACCAACTGTTACGGCTACAACTACTGATGTGATAAAGTACTGATTGTAGCTACCAACTATCACGGCTACTACAACTATAGATGTGATAAAGTACTGATTTTAACTACCAACTATCACGGTTATGACAACAATAGATATGATAAGTACTGATTGAAACTACCAACTTTCACGACTATGACAACTGTAGATGTGATAAAATACTGATTGTAACTGCCAACTATCACGGCTATGACAATAATATATGTGATAAAGTACTGATTGTAACTACCAACTATCACGGCTATGACAACTATAGATGTGATAAAGTACTGATTGTAACTACCAACTATCACGGCTACGACAACCATTGATGTGATAAAATACTGATTGTAACTACCAACTCTCACGGCTACGACAACTATTGATGTGATAAAGTAATGATTGTAACTACCAACTATCACGGCTATGACAACAATAGATATGATAAAGTACTGATTGAAACTACCAACTTTCACGGCTATGACAACTGTAGATGTGATAAAGTAGTGATTGTAACTACCAACTGTCACGGCTATGAAAACTCTAGATGTGATAAAGTACTGATTGTAACTACCAACTATCACGGCTATGAAAACTCTAGATGTGATAAAGTACTGATTGTAACTACCAACTATCACGGCTACGACAACTGTAGTTGGGATAAAGTACTGATTGTAACTACCAACTATCACGGCTATGACAACCATTGATGTGATAAAATACTGATTGTAACTACCAACTATCACGGATACGACAACTATTGATGTGATAAAGTAATGATTGTAACTACTAACTATCACGGCTACGACAACTATTGATGTGATAAAGTACTGATTGTAACTACCAACTATCACGGCTATGACAACAATAGATGTGATAAAGTAGTGATTGTAACTACCAACTATCACGGCTATGACATCTATATATGTGATAAAGTACTTATTATAACTACCAACTATCACGGCTATGACAACTATAAATGTGAAAAAATAGTGAATGTAACTACCAACTGTCACGGCTACGACTACTATAGATGTGATAAAGTACTGATTGTAACTACCAACTATCACGGCTACAACTATAGATGTGATAAAGTACTGAATGTAACTACCAACTATCACTGCTATGAAAACTATAGATGTGATAAAGTACTGATTCTAGCTACCAACTATCACGGCTACTACAACTATAGATGTGATAAAGTACTGATTTTAACTACCAACTATCACGGCTATGACAACAATAGATATTATAAAGTACTGATTGAAACTACCAACTTTCACGGCTATGACAACTGTAGATGTGATAAAGTAGTGATTGTAACTACCAACTGTCACGGCTATGAAAACTCTAGATGTGATAAAGTACTGAATGTAACTACCAACTATCACTGCTATGAAAACTATAGATGTGATAAAGTACTGATTCTAGCTACCAACTATCACGGCTACTACAACTATAGATGTGATAAAGTACTGATTTTAACTACCAACTATCACGGCTATGACAACAATAGATATTATAAAGTACTGATTGAAACTACCAACTTTCACGGCTATGACAACTGTAGATGTGATAAAGTAGTGATTGTAACTACCAACTGTCACGGCTATGAAAACTCTAGATGTGATAAAGTACTGATTGTAACTACCAACTATCACGGCTATGAAAACTCTAGATGTGATAAAGTACTGATTGTAACTACCAACTATCACGGCTACAACTATAGATGTGATAAAGTACTGAATGTAACTACCAACTATCACTGCTATGAAAACTATAGATGTGATAAAGTACTGATTCTAGCTACCAACTATCACGGCTACTACAACTATAGATGTGATAAAGTACTGATTTTAACTACCAACTATCACGGCTATGACAACAATAGATATTATAAAGTACTGATTGAAACTACCAACTTTCACGGCTATGACAACTGTAGATGTGATAAAGTAGTGATTGTAACTACCAACTGTCACGGCTATGAAAACTCTAGATGTGATAAAGTACTGAATGTAACTACCAACTATCACTGCTATGAAAACTATAGATGTGATAAAGTACTGATTCTAGCTACCAACTATCACGGCTACTACAACTATAGATGTGATAAAGTACTGATTTTAACTACCAACTATCACGGCTATGACAACAATAGATATTATAAAGTACTGATTGAAACTACCAACTTTCACGGCTATGACAACTGTAGATGTGATAAAGTAGTGATTGTAACTACCAACTGTCACGGCTATGAAAACTCTAGATGTGATAAAGTACTGATTGTAACTACCAACTATCACGGCTATGAAAACTCTAGATGTGATAAAGTACTGATTGTAACTACCAACTATCACGGCTACGACAACTGTAGATGGGATAAAGTAGTGATTTTAACTACCAACTATCACGGCTATGACAACTATAGATGTGATAAAGAAGTGATTGTAACTACCAACTATCACGGCTACAACTATAGATGTGATAAAGTAGTGATTTTAACTACCAACTATCACGGCTATGACAACTATAGATGTGATAAAGTACTGATTGTAACTACCAACTGTTACGGCTACAACTACTGATGTGATAAAGTACTGATTGTAGCTACCAACTATCACGGCTACTACAACTATAGATGTGATAAAGTACTGATTTTAACTACCAACTATCACGGTTATGACAACAATAGATATGATAAGTACTGATTGAAACTACCAACTTTCACGACTATGACAACTGTAGATGTGATAAAATACTGATTGTAACTGCCAACTATCACGGCTATGACAATAATATATGTGATAAAGTACTGATTGTAACTACCAACTATCACGGCTATGACAACTATAGATGTGATAAAGTACTGATTGTAACTACCAACTATCACGGCTACGACAACCATTGATGTGATAAAATACTGATTGTAACTACCAACTCTCACGGCTACGACAACTATTGATGTGATAAAGTAATGATTGTAACTACCAACTATCACGGCTATGACAACTATAGATGTGATAAAGAAGTGATTGTAACTACCAACTATCACGGCTACAACTATAGATGTGATAAAGTAGTGATTGTAACTACCAACTATCACGGCTATGACAACTATAGATGTGATAAAGTACTGATTGTAACTACCAACTGTTACGGCTACAACTACTGATGTGATAAAGTACTGATTGTAACTACCAACTATCACGGCTACTACAACCATAGATGTGATAAAGTACTGATTTTAACTACCAACTATCACGGCTATGACAACAATAGATATGATAAAGTACTGATTGAAACTACCAACTTTCACGGCTATGACAACTGTAGATGTGATAAAGTAGTGATTGTAACTACCAACTGTCACGGCTATGAAAACTCTAGATGTGATAAAGTACTGATTGTAACTACCAACTATCACGGCTATGAAAACTCTAGATGTGATAAAGTAATGATTGTAACTACCAACTATCACGCTACGACAACTGTAGTTGGGATAAAGTACTGATTGTAACTATCAACTATCACGGCTATGACAACCATTGATGTGATAAAGTACTGATTGTAACTACCAACTATCACGGATACGACAACTATTGATGTGATAAAGTAATGATTGTAACTACTAACTATCACGGCTACGACAACTATTGATGTGATAAAGTACTGATTGTAACTACCAACTATCACGGCTATGACAACAATAGATGTGATAAAGTAGTGATTGTAACTACCAACTATCACGGCTATGACATCTATATATGTGATAAAGTACTTATTATAACTACCAACTATCACGGCTATGACAACTATAAATGTGAAAAAATAGTGAATGTAACTACCAACTGTCACGGCTACGACTACTATAGATGTGATAAAGTACTGATTGTAACTACCAACTATCACGGCTACAACTATAGATGTGATAAAGTACTGAATGTAACTACCAACTATCACGGCTATGAAAACTATAGATGTGATAAAGTACTGATTGTAACTACCAACTATCACGGCTATGACAACTATAGATGTGATAAAGTACTGATTGTAACTACCAACTGTTACGGCTACAACTACTGATGTGATAAAGTACTGATTGTAACTACCAACTATCACGGCTACTACAACTATAGATGTGATAAAGTACTGATTTTAACTACCAACTATCACGGCTATGACAACAATAGATATGATAAAGTACTGATTGAAACTACCAACTTTCACGGCTATGACAACTGTAGATGTGATAAAGTAGTGATTGTAACTACCAACTGTCACGGCTATGAAAACTCTAGATGTGATAAAGTACTGATTGTAACTACCAACTATCACGGCTATGAAAACTCTAGATGTGATAAAGTACTGATTGTAACTACCAACTATCACGGCTACGACAACTGTAGATGGGATAAAGTAGTGATTTTAACTACCAACTATCACGGCTATGACAACTATAGATGTGATAAAGAAGTGATTGTAACTACCAACTATCACGGCTACAACTATAGATGTGATAAAGTAGTGATTTTAACTACCAACTATCACGGCTATGACAACTATAGATGTGATAAAGTACTGATTGTAACTACCAACTGTTACGGCTACAACTACTGATGTGATAAAGTACTGATTGTAGCTACCAACTATCACGGCTACTACAACTATAGATGTGATAAAGTACTGATTTTAACTACCAACTATCACGGTTATGACAACAATAGATATGATAAGTACTGATTGAAACTACCAACTTTCACGACTATGACAACTGTAGATGTGATAAAATACTGATTGTAACTGCCAACTATCACGCCTATGACAATAATATATGTGATAAAGTACTGATTGTAACTACCAACTATCACGGCTATGACAACTATAGATGTGATAAAGTACTGATTGTAACTACCAACTATCACGGCTACGACAACCATTGATGTGATAAAATACTGATTGTAACTACCAACTCTCACGGCTACGACAACTATTGATGTGATAAAGTAATGATTGTAACTACTAACTATCACGGCTATGACAACTATAGATGTGATAAAGAAGTGATGGTAACTACCAACTATCACGGCTACAACTATAGATGTGATAAAGTAGTGATTGTAACTACCAACTATCACGGCTATGACAACTATAGATGTGATAAAGTACTGATTGTAACTACCAACTGTTACGGCTACAACTACTGATGTGATAAAGTACTGATTGTAACTACCAACTATCACGGCTACTACAACTATAGATGTGATAAAGTACTGATTTTAACTACCAACTATCACGGCTATGACAACTGTAGATGTGATAAAGTAGTGATTGTAACTACCAACTGTCACGGCTATGAAAACTCTAGATGTGATAAAGTACTGATTGTAACTACCAACTATCACGGCTATGAAAACTCTAGATGTGATAAAGTAATGATTGTAACTACCAACTATCACGCTACGACAACTGTAGTTGGGATAAAGTACTGATTGTAACTACCAACTATCACGGCTATGACAACCATTGATGTGATAAAGTACTGATTGTAACTACCAACTATCACGGATACGACAACTATTGATGTGATAAAGTAATGATTGTAACTACTAACTATCACGGCTACGACAACTATTGATGTGATAAAGTACTGATTGTAACTACCAACTATCACGGCTATGACAACAATAGATGTGATAAAGTAGTGATTGTAACTACCAACTATCACGGCTATGACATCTATATATGTGATAAAGTACTTATTATAACTACCAACTATCACGGCTATGACAACTATAAATGTGAAAAAATAGTGAATGTAACTACCAACTGTCACGGCTACGACTACTATAGATGTGATAAAGTACTGATTGTAACTACCAACTATCACGGCTACAACTATAGATGTGATAAAGTACTGAATGTAACTACCAACTATCACGGCTATGAAAACTATAGATGTGATAAAGTACTGATTGTAACTACCAACTATCACGGCTATGACAACTATAGATGTGATAAAGTACTGATTGTAACTACCAACTGTTACGGCTACAACTACTGATGTGATAAAGTACTGATTGTAACTACCAACTATCACGGCTACTACAACTATAGATGTGATAAAGTACTGATTTTAACTACCAACTATCACGGCTATGACAACAATAGATATGATAAAGTACTGATTGAAACTACCAACTTTCACGGCTATGACAACTGTAGATGTGATAAAGTAGTGATTGTAACTACCAACTGTCACGGCTATGAAAACTCTAGATGTGATAAAGTACTGATTGTAACTACCAACTATCACGGCTATGAAAACTCTAGATGTGATAAAGTACTGATTGTAACTACCAACTATCACGGCTACGACAACTGTAGTTGGGATAAAGTACTGATTGTAACTACCAACTATCACGGCTATGACAACCATTGATGTGATAAAATACTGATTGTAACTACCAACTATCACGGATACGACAACTATTGATGTGATAAAGTAATGATTGTAACTACTAACTATCACGGCTACGACAACTATTGATGTGATAAAGTACTGATTGTAACTACCAACTATCACGGCTATGACAACAATAGATGTGATAAAGTAGTGATTGTAACTACCAACTATCACGGCTATGACATCTATATATGTGATAAAGTACTTATTATAACTACCAACTATCACGGCTATGACAACTATAAATGTGAAAAAATAGTGAATGTAACTACCAACTGTCACGGCTACGACTACTATAGATGTGATAAAGTACTGATTGTAACTACCAACTATCACGGCTACAACTATAGATGTGATAAAGTACTGAATGTAACTACCAACTATCACGGCTATGAAAACTATAGATGTGATAAAGTACTGATTGTAGCTACCAACTATCACGGCTCCGACAACTATAGATGTGATAAAGTAGTGATTGTAACTACCAACTGTCACGACTATGGCAACTGTAGATGTGTTAAGTAGTGATTGTAACTACCAAATATCATGGCTATGACAACTATAGATGTGATAAAGTAGGGATCGTAATTACCAACTATCACGGCTATGACAACTGTAGATGTTAAAAAGTACTGATTGTAACTACCAACTATCACGGCTATGACAACTATAGATGTGATAAAATAGTGATTGTAACTACCAACTGTCACGGCTACGACAACTATAGATGTGATAAAGTACTGATTGTAGCTACCAACTATCACGGCTACGACAACTATAGATGTGATAAAGTACTGATTGTAACTGCCAACTATTACGGCTATGACAACTATAGATGTGATAAAGTACTGATTTTAACTACCACCTATTACTGCTATGACAACTCTAGATGTGATAAAGTACTGATTGTAACTACCAACTATCACGACTATGGCAACTATAGATGTGATAAAGTACTGATTGTAACTACCAACTATCACGGCTATGACATCTATAGATGTGATAAAGTACTGATTGTAACTACCAACTATCACGACTATGACAACTATAGATGTGATAAAGTACTGATTGTAACTACCAACTATCACGGCTATGACATCTATAGATGTGATAAAGTATTGATTGTAACTACCAACTATCACGGCTATGACAACAATAGATGTGATAAAGTAGTGATTGTAACTACCATCTATCACGGCTATGACATCTATATATGTGATAAAGTACTTATTATAACTACCAACTATCACGGCTATGACAACTATAAATGTGAAAAAATAGTGAATGTAACTACCAACTGTCACGGCTACGACTACTATAGATGTGATAAAGTACTGATTGTAACTACCAACTATCACGGCTACAACTATAGATGTGATAAAGTACTGAATGTAACTACCAACTATCACGGCTATGACATTTATAGATGTGATAAAGTACTGATTGTAACTACCAACTATCACGGCTATGACAACTATAGATGTGATATAGTACTGATTTTAACTACCAACTATTACTGCTATGACAACTCTAGATGTGATAAAGTACTGATTGTAACTACCAACTATCACGACTATGGCAACTATAGATGTGATAAAGTACTGATTGTAACTACCAACTATCACGGCTATGACATCTATAGATGTGATAAAGTACTGATTGTAACTACCAACTATCACGGCTATGACAACTATAGATGTGATAAAGTACTGATTGTAACTACCAACTATCACGGCTATGACATCTATAGATGTGATAAAGTACTGATTGTAACTACCAACTATCACGGCTATGACAACTATAGATGTGATAAAGTACTGATTGTAACTACCAACTTTCACGGCTATGACAACTGTAGATGTGATAAAGTAGTGATTGTAACTACCAACTATCACGGCTATGACAACTATAGATGTGATACAGTAGTGATTGTAACTACCAACTATCACGGCTATGACATCTATAGATGTGATAATGTACTGATTGTAACTACCAACTATCACGGCTACGGCAACTGTAGATGTGATAAAATACTGATTGTAACTACCAACTATCACGGCTATGAAAACTCTAGATGTGATAAAGTACTGATTGTAACGGCCAACTATCACGGCTACGACAACTGTAGATGGGATAAAGTAGTGATTGTAACTACCAACTATCACGGCTACGACAACCATTGATGTGATAAAGTACTGATTGTAACTACCAACTATCACAGCTATGACAACTATTGATGTGATAAAGTAATGATTGTAACTACTAACTATCACGGCTACGACAACTATTGATGTGATAAAGTACTGGTTGTAACTACCAACTATCACGGCTATGACATCTATATATGTGATAAAGTACTTATTATAACTACCAACTATCACGGTTATGACAACTATGAATGTGAAAAAATAGTGATTGTAAATACCAACTGTCACGGCTATGACAACTATAGATGTGATAAAGTAGTGATTGTAACTAGGAACTATCACGGCTATGACAACTATAGATGTGATAAAGTAGTGATTGTAACTACGAACTATCACGGCTATGACAACTATAGATGTGATAAAGTACTGATTGTAACTACCAACTATCACGGCTACAACTATAGATGTGATAAAGTACTGATTGTAACTACCAACTGTCACGGATACAACTATTGATGTGATAAAGTACTGATTGTAACCACCAAATATCACGGCTACTACAGCTATAGATGTGATAAAGTACTGATTGTAACTACCAACTATCACGGCTATGACAACTATAGATGTGATAAAGTAGTGATTGTAACTACCAACTATGACGGCTATGACAACTATAGATGTGATAAAATACTGATTGTAACTACCAACTATCACGGCTATGACAACTATATCTGTGATAAAGTAGTGATTGTAACTACCAACTATCACGGCTATGACATCTATAGATGTGATAAAGTACTGATTGTAACTACCAACTATCACGGCTATGACAACTATAGATGTGATAAAGTACTGATTGTAACTACCAACTATCACGGCTATGACAACAATAGATGTGATAAAGTACTGATTGTAACTACCAACTATCACGGCTATGATAACTATAGATGTGATAAAGTACTGATTGTAAATAGCAACTATCACGGCTATGACAACTATTGATGTGATAAAGTACTGATTGTAACTACCAACTATCACGGCTATGACAAAAATAGATGTGATAAAGTACTGGTTGTAACTACCAACTATCACGGCTATGACATCTATATATGTGATAAAGTACTTATTATAACTACCAACTATCACGGCTATGACAACTATAAATGTGAAAAAATAGTGATTGTAGCTACCAACTGTCACGGCTATGACAACTATAGATGTGATAAAGTAGTGATTGTAACTAGGAACTATCACGGCTATGACAACTATAGAAGAGATAAAGTAGTGATTGTAACTACCAACTCTCACGGCTAGGACAACTATAGATGTGATAAAGAACTGATTGTAACTACCAACTGTCACGGCTATGACAACTATAGATGTGATAAAGTACTGATTGTAACTACCAACTATCACGGCTATGACAACAATAGATGTGATAAAGTACTGATTGTAACTACCAACTATCACGGCTATGAAAACTATAGATGTGATAAAGTAGTGATTGTAACTACCAACTATCACGGCTATGACAACTATAGATGTGATAAAATACTGATTGTAACTACCAACTATCACGGCTATGACAACTATAGGTGTGATAAAGTAGTGATTGTAACTACCAACTATCACGGCTACAACTATAGATGTGATAAAGTAGTGATTGTAACTACCAACTTTCACGGCTATGACAACTATAGATGTGATAAAGAAGTGATTGTAACTACCAACTATCACGGCTACAACTATAGATGTGATAAAGTAGTGATTGTAACTACCAACTATTACGGCTATGACAACTATAGATGTGATAAAGTACTGATTGTAACTACCAACTGTTACGGCTACAACTACTGTTGTGATAAAGTACTGATTGTAGCTATCAACTATCACGGCTACTACAACTATAGATGTGATAAAGTACTGATTTTAACTACCAACTATCACGGCTATGACAACAATAGATATGATAAAGTACTGATTGAAACTAGCAACTTTCACGGCTATGACGACAGTAGATGTGATAAAATACTGATTGTAACTGCCAACTATCACGGCAATGACAATAATATATGTGATAAAGTAATGATTGTAACTACCAACTATCACGGCTATGACAACTATAGATGTGATAAAGTACTGATTGTAACTACCAACTATCACGGCTACGAAAACCATTGATGTGATAAAATACTGATTGTAACTACCAACTCTCACGGCTACGACAACTATTGATGTGATAAAGTAATGATTGTAACTACTAACTATCACGGCTATGACAACTATAGATGTGATAAAGAAGTGATTGTAACTACCAACTATCACGGCTATGACAACTATAGATGTGATAAAGTACTGATTGTAACTACCAACTGTTACGGCTACAACTACTGATGTGATAAAGTACTGATTGTAACTACCAACTATCACGGCTACTACAACTATAGATGTGATAAAGTACTGATTTTAACTACCAACTATCACGGCTATGACAAAAATAGATATGATAAAGTACTGATTGAAACTACCAACTTTCACGGCTATGACAACAATAGATGTGATAAAATACTGATTGTAACTACCAACTATCACGGCTATGACAATAATAAATGTGATAAAGTACTGATTGTAACTACCAACTATCACGGCTATGAAAACTCTAGATGTGATAAAGTACTGATTGTAACTACCAACTATCACGGCTATGACAACTATGAATGTGAAAAAATTGTGATTGTAAATACCAACTGTCACGGCTATGACAACTATAGATGTGATAAAGTAGTGATTGTAACTAGGAACTATCACGGCTATGACAACTATAGATGTGATAAAGTAGTGATTGTAACTACGAACTATCACGGCTATGACAACTATAGATGTGATAAAGTACTGATTGTAACTACCAACTATCACGCTACAACTATAGGTGTGATAAAGTAGTGATTGTAACTACCAACTATCACGGCTACAACTATAGATGTGATAAAGTACTGATTGTAACTACCAACTGTCACGGAAACAACTATTGATGTGATAAAGTACTGATTGTAACCACCAACTATCACGGCTACTACAGCTATAGATGTGATAAAGTACTGATTGTAACTACCAACTATCACGGCTATGACAACTATAGCTGTGATAAAGTAGTGATTGTAACTACCAACTATCACGGCTATGACAACTATAGATGTGATAAAGTAGTGATTGTAACTAGGAACTATCACGGCTATGAAAACTATAGATGTGATAAAGTAGTGATTGTAACTAAGAACTATCACGGCTATGACAACTATAGATGTGATAAAGTACTGATTGTAACTACCAACTATCACGGCTATGACAACTGTAGATGTGATAAAGTAGTGATTGTAGCTACCAACTGTCACGGCTTTGACCACAATAGATGTGATAAAGCAGTGATTGTAACTACCAACTGTCACGGCTAGGACAACCATAGATGTGATAAAGAACTGATTGTAACTACCATCTATCACGGCTATGACATCTATAGATGTGATAAAGTACTTATTATAACTACCAACTATCACGGCTATGACAACTATAAATGTGAAAAAATAGTGATTGTAACTACCAACTGTCACGGCTATGACAACTATTGATGTGATCAAGTAATGATTGTAAATACCAACTATCATGGGTATGACAACTATAGATGTGATAAAGTACTGATTGTAACTACCAACTATCACGGGTATAACAACAATAGATGTGATAAAGTACTGATTGTAACTACCAACTGTCACGGCTATGACAACCATAGATGTGATAAAATAGTGATTGTAACTACCAACTGTCACGGCTATGACAACTATAGATGTGATAAAGTACTGATTGTAACTACCAACTATCACGGCTATGACAACAATAGATGTGATAAAGTACTGATTTTAATTACCAACTATCACGGCTATGATAACAATAGATGTGATAAAGTACTGATTGTAAATACCAACTATCACGGCTATGACAACTATAGATGTGATAAAGTACTGATTGTAACTACCAACTATCACGCCTATGACAACTATAGATGTGATAAAGTAGTGATTGTAACTACCAACTATCACGGCTATGACAACCATAGATGTGATAAAATACTGATTGTAACTACCAACTATCACGGCTATGACAACTATAGATGTGATAAAGAAGTGATTGTAACTACCAACTATCACGACTACACTATAGATGTGATAAAGTAGTGATTGTAACTACCAACTATCACGGCTATGACAACTAAAGATGTGATAAAGTACTGATTGTAACTACCAACTGTCACGGATACAACTATTGATGTGATAAAGTACTGATTGTAACTACCAACTACCACGGCTACTACAACTATAGATGTGATAAAGTACTGATTGTAACTACCAACTATCACGGCTATGACAACAATAGATGTGATAAAGCACTGATTGTAACTACCAACTATCACGGTATAACAACAATAGATGTGATAAAGTACTGATTGTAACTACCAACTGTCACGGCTATGACAACCATAGATGTGATAAAATAGTGATTTTAACTACCAACTGTCACGGCTATGACAACTATAGATGTGATAAAGTACTGATTGTAACTACCAACTATCACGGCTATGACAACAATAGATGTGATAAAGTACTGATTGTAACTACCAACTATCACGGCTATGATAACTATAGATGTGATAAAGTACTGATTGTAAATACCAACTATCTCGGCTATGACAACTATAGATGTGATAAAGTACTGATTGTAACTACCAACTATCACGGCTATGACAACTATAGATGTGATAAAGTACTGATTGTAACTACCAACTATCACGGGTATGACAAAAATAGATGTGATAAAGTACTGGTTGTAACTACCAACTATCACGGCTATGACATCTATATATGTGATAAAGTACTTATTATAACTACCAACTATCACGGCTATGACAACTATAAATGTGAAAAAATAGTGATTGTAGCTACCAACTGTCACGGCTATGACAACTATAGACGTGATAAAGTAGTGATTGTAACTAGGAACTATCACGGCTATGACAACTATAGAAGAGATAAAGTAGTGATTGTAACTACCAACTCTCACGGCTAGGACAACTATAGATGTGATAAAGTACTGATTGTAACTACCAACTATCACGCCTATGACAACTATAGATGTGATAAAGTAGTGATTGTAACTACCAACTATCACGGCTATGACAACCATAGATGTGATAAAATACTGATTGTAACTACCAACTATCACGGCTATGACAACTATAGATGTGATAAAGAAGTGATTGTAACTACCAACTATCACGACTACACTATAGATGTGATAAAGTAGTGATTGTAACTACCAACTATCACGGCTATGACAACTAAAGATGTGATAAAGTACTGATTGTAACTACCAACTGTCACGGATACAACTATTGATGTGATAAAGTACTGATTGTAACTACCAACTACCACGGCTACTACAACTATAGATGTGATAAAGTACTGATTGTAACTACCAACTATCACGGCTATGACAACAATAGATGTGATAAAGTACTGATTGTAACTACCAACTATCACGGGTATAACAACAATAGATGTGATAAAGTACTGATTGTAACTACCAACTGTCACGGCTATGACAACCATAGATGTGATAAAATAGTGATTTTAACTACCAACTGTCACGGCTATGACAACTATAGATGTGATAAAGTACTGATTGTAACTACCAACTATCACGGCTATGACAACAATAGATGTGATAAAGTACTGATTGTAACTACCAACTATCACGGCTATGATAACTATAGATGTGATAAAGTACTGATTGTAAATACCAACTATCACGGCTATGACAACTATTGATGTGATAAAGTACTGATTGTAACTACCAACTATCACGGCTATGACAAAAATAGATGTGATAAAGTACTGGTTGTAACTACCAACTATCACGGCTATGACATCTATATATGTGATAAAGTACTTATTATAACTACCAACTATCACGGCTATGACAACTATAAATGTGAAAAAATAGTGATTGTAGCTACCAACTGTCACGGCTATGACAACTATAGATGTGATAAAGTAGTGATTGTAACTAGGAACTATCACGGCTATGACAACTATAGAAGAGATAAAGTAGTGATTGTAACTACCAACTCTCACGGCTAGGACAACTATAGATGTGATAAAGAACTGATTGTAACTACCAACTATCACGGCTATGACAACTATAGATGTGATAAAGTACTGATTGTAACTACCAACTATCACGGCTATGACAACAATAGATGTGATAAAGTACTGATTGTAACTACCAACTATCACGGCTATGAAAACTATAGATGTGATAAAGTAGTGATTGTAACTACCAACTATCACGGCTATGACAACTATAGATGTGATAAAATACTGATTGTAACTACCAACTATCACGGCTATGACAACTATAGGTGTGATAAAGTAGTGATTGTAACTACCAACTATCACGGCTACAACTATAGATGTGATAAAGTAGTGATTGTAACTACCAACTTTCACGGCTATGACAACTATAGATGTGATAAAGAAGTGATTGTAACTACCAACTATCACGGCTACAACTATAGATGTGATAAAGTAGTGATTGTAACTACCAACTATCACGGCTATGACAACTATAGATGTGATAAAGTACTGATTGTAACTACCAACTGTTACGGCTACAACTACTGTTGTGATAAAGTACTGATTGTAGCTACCAACTATCACGGCTACTACAACTATAGATGTGATAAAGTACTGATTTTAACTACCAACTATCACGGCTATGACAACAATAGATATGATAAAGTACTGATTGAAACTAGCAACTTTCACGGCTATGACAACAGTAGATGTGATAAAATACTGATTGTAACTGCCAACTATCACGGCTATGACAATAATATATGTGATAAAGTACTGATTGTAACTACCAACTATCACGGCTATGACAACTATAGATGTGATAAAGTATTGATTGTAACTACCAACTATCACGGCTACGAAAACCATTGATGTGATAAAATACTGATTGTAACTACCAACTCTCACGGCTACGACAACTATTGATGTGATAAAGTAATGATTGTAACTACTAACTATCACGGCTATGGCAACTATAGATGTGATAAAGAAGTGATTGTAACTACCAACTATCACGGCTACAACTATAGATGTGATAAAGTAGTGATTGTAACTACCAACTATCACGGCTATGACAACTATAGATGTGATAAAGTACTGATTGTAACTACCAACTGTTACGGCTACAACTACTGATGTGATAAAGTACTGATTGTAACTACCAACTATCACGGCTACTACAACTATAGATGTGATAAAGTACTGATTTTAACTACCAACTATCACGGCTATGACAAAAATAGATATGATAAAGTACTGATTGAAACTACCAACTTTCACGGCTATGACAACAATAGATGTGATAAAATACTGATTGTAACTACCAACTATCACGGCTATGACAATAATAAATGTGATAAAGTACTGATTGTAACTACCAACTATCACGGCTATGAAAACTCTAGATGTGATAAAGTACTGATTGTAACTACCAACTATCACGGCTATGACAACTATGAATGTGAAAAAATTGTGATTGTAAATACCAACTGTCACGGCTATGACAACTATAGATGTGATAAAGTAGTGATTGTAACTAGGAACTATCACGGCTATGACAACTATAGATGTGATAAAGTAGTGATTGTAACTACAAACTATCACGGCTATGACAACTATAGATGTGATAAAGTACTGATTGTAACTACCAACTATCACGCTACAACTATAGGTGTGATAAAGTAGTGATTGTAACTACCAACTATCACGGCTACAACTATAGATGTGATAAAGTACTGATTGTAACTACCAACTGTCACGGATACAACTATTGATGTGATAAAGTACTGATTGTAACCACCAACTATCACGGCTACTACAGCTATAGATGTGATAAAGTACTGATTGTAACTACCAACTATCACGGCTATGACAACTATAGCTGTGATAAAGTAGTGATTGTAACTACCAACTATCACGGCTATGACAACTATAGATGTGATAAAGTAGTGATTGTAACTAGGAACTATCACGGCTATGAAAACTATAGATGTGATAAAGTAGTGATTGTAACTAAGAACTATCACGGCTATGACAACTATAGATGTGATAAAGTACTGATTGTAACTACCAACTATCACGGCTGTGACAACTGTAGATGTGATAAAGTAGTGATTGTAGCTACCAACTGTCACGGCTTTGACCACAATAGATGTGATAAAGCAGTGATTGTAACTACCAACTGTCACGGCTAGGACAACCATAGATGTGATAAAGAACTGATTGTAACTACCATCTATCACGGCTATGACATCTATAGATGTGATAAAGTACTTATTATAACTACCAACTATCACGGCTATGACAACTATAAATGTGAAAAAATAGTGATTGTAACTACCAACTATCACGGCTATGACAACTATTGATGTGATCAAGTAATGATTGTAAATACCAACTATCATGGGTATGACAACTATAGATGTGATAAAGTACTGATTGTAACTACCAACTATCACGGGTATAACAACAATAGATGTGATAAAGTACTGATTGTAACTACCAACTGTCACGGCTATGACAACCATAGATGTGATAAAATAGTGATTGTAACTACCAACTGTCACGGCTATGACAACTATAGATGTGATAAAGTACTGATTTTAACTACCAACTATCACGACTATGATAACAATAGATGTGATAAAGTACTGATTGTAAATACCAACTATCACGGCTATGACAACTATAGATGTGATAAAGTACTGATTGTAACTACCAACTATCACGGCTATGACAACAATAGATGTGATAAAGTACTGATTGTAACTACCAACTATCACGCCTATGACAACTATAGATGTGATAAAGTAGTGATTGTAACTACCAACTATCACGGCTATGACAACCATAGATGTGATAAAATACTGATTGTAACTACCAACTATCACGGCTATGACAACTATAGATGTGATAAAGAAGTGATTGTAACTACCAACTATCACGACTACACTATAGATGTGATAAAGTAGTGATTGTAACTACCAACTATCACGGCTATGACAACTAAAGATGTGATAAAGTACTGATTGTAACTACCAACTGTCACGGATACAACTATTGATGTGATAAAGTACTGATTGTAACTACCAACTACCACGGCTACTACAACTATAGATGTGATAAAGTACTGATTGTAACTACCAACTATCACGGCTATGACAACAATAGATGTGATAAAGCACTGATTGTAACTACCAACTATCACGGGTATAACAACAATAGATGTGATAAAGTACTGATTGTAACTACCAACTGTCACGGCTATGACAACCATAGATGTGATAAAATAGTGATTTTAACTACCAACTGTCACGGCTATGACAACTATAGATGTGATAAAGTACTGATTGTAACTACCAACTATCACGGCTATGACAACAATAGATGTGATAAAGTACTGATTGTAACTACCAACTATCACGGCTATGATAACTATAGATGTGATAAAGTACTGATTGTAAATACCAACTATCACGGCTATGACAACTATAGATGTGATAAAGTACTGATTGTAACTACCAACTATCACGGCTATGACAACTATAGATGTGATAAAGTACTGATTGTAACTACCAACTATCACGGGTATGACAAAAATAGATGTGATAAAGTACTGGTTGTAACTACCAACTATCACGGCTATGACAACTATAAATGTGAAAAAATAGTGATTGTAGCTACCAACTGTCACGGCTATGACAACTATAGATGTGATAAAGTAGTGATTGTAACTAGGAACTATCACGGCTATGACAACAATAGAAGAGATAAAGTAGTGATTGTAACTACCAACTCTCACGGCTAGGACAACTATAGATGTGATAAAGAACTGATTGTAACTACCAACTATCACGGCTGTGACAACTATAGATGTGATAAAGTACTGATTGTAACTACCAACTATCACGGCTATGACAACAATAGATGTGATAAAGTACTGATTGTAACTACCAACTATCACGGCTATGAAAACTATAGATGTGATAAAGTAGTGATTGTAACTACCAACTATCACGGCTATGACAACTATAGATGTGATAAAATACTGATTGTAACTACCAACTATCACGGCTATGACAACTATAGGTGTGATAAAGTAGTGATTGTAACTACCAACTATCACGGCTACAACTATAGATGTGATAAAGTAGTGATTGTAACTACCAACTTTCACGGCTATGACAACTATAGATGTGATAAAGAAGTGATTGTAACTACCAACTATCACGGCTACAACTATAGATGTGATAAAGTAGTGATTGTAACTACCAACTATCACGGCTATGACAACTATAGATGTGATAAAGTACTGATTGTAACTACCAACTGTTACGGCTACAACTACTGTTGTGATAAAGTACTGATTGTAGCTACCAACTATCACGGCTACTACAACTATAGATGTGATAAAATACTGATTTTAACTACCAACTATCACGGCTATGACAACAATAGATATGATAAAGTACTGATTGAAACTAGCAACTTTCACGGCTATGACAACAGTAGATGTGATAAAATACTGATTGTAACTGCCAACTATCACGGCTATGACAATAATATATGTAATAAAGTACTGATTGTAACTACCAACTATCACGGCTATGACAACTATAGATGTGATAAAGTACTGATTGTAACTACCAACTATCACGGCTACGAAAACCATTGATGTGATAAAATACTGATTGTAACTACCAACTCTCACGGCTACGACAACTATTGATGTGATAAAGTAATGATTGTAACTACTAACTATCACGGCTATGACAACTATAGATGTGATAAAGAAGTGATTGTAACTACCAACTATCACGGCTACAACTATAGATGTGATAAAGTAGTGATTGTAACTACCAACTATCACGGCTATGACAACTATAGATGTGATAAAGTACTGATTGTAACTACCAACTGTTACGCTACAACTACTGATGTGATAAAGTACTGATTGTAACTACCAACTATCACGGCTACGACAACTATAGATGTGATAAAGTACTGATTTTAACTACCAACTATCACGGCTATGACAAAAATAGATATGATAAAGTACTGATTGAAACTACCAACTTTCACGGCTATGACAACAATAGATGTGATAAAATACTGATTGTAACTACCAACTATCACGGCTATGACAATAATAAATGTGATAAAGTACTGATTGTAACTACCAACTATCACGGCTATGAAAACTCTAGATGTGATAAAGTACTGATTGTAACTACCAACTATCACGGCTACGACAACTGTAGATGGGATAAAGTACTGATTGTAACTACCAACTATCACGGCTACGACAACCATTGATGTGATAAAGTACTGATTGTAACTACCAACTATCACGGATACGACAACTATTGATGTGATAAAGTAATGATTGTAACTACTAACTATCATGGCTACGACAACTATTGATGTGATAAAGTACTGATTGTAACTACCAACTATCACGGCTATGACAACTATAGATGTGATAAAGTACTGATTGTAACTACCAACTATCACGGCTATGACAACTATAGATGTGATAAAGTACTGATTGTAACTACCAACTATCACGGCTACGACAACCATTGATGTGATAAAATACTGATTGTAACTACCAACTCTCACGGCTACGACAACTATTGATGTGATAAAGTAATGATTGTAACTACTAACTATCACGGCTATGACAACTATAGATGTGATAAAGAAGTGATTGTAACTACCAACTATCACGGCTACAACTATAGATGTGATAAAGTAGTGATTGTAACTACCAACTATCACGGCTATGACAACTATAGATGTGATAAAGTACTGATTGTAACTACCAACTGTTACGGCTACAACTACTGATGTGATAAAGTACTGATTGTAACTACCAACTATCACGGCTACTACAACAATAGATGTGATAAAGTACTGATTTTAACTACCAACTATCACGGCTATGACAAAAATAGATATGATAAAGTACTGATTGAAACTACCAACTTTCACGGCTATGACAACTGTAGATGTGATAAAGTAGTGATTGTAACTACCAACTCTCACGGCTATGACAACAATAGATGTGATAATGTACTGATTGTAACTACCAACTATCACGGCTACGACAACTGTAAATGTGATAAAATACTGATTGTAACTACCAACTATCACGGCTATGACAATAATAAATGTGATAAAGTACTGATTGTAACTACCAACTATCACGGCTATGAAAACTCTAGATGTGATAAAGTACTGATTGTAACTACCAACTATCACGGCTACGACAACTGTAGATGGGATAAAGTACTGATTGTAACTACCAACTATCACGGCTACGACAACCATTGATGTGATAAAGTACTGATTGTAACTACCAACTATCACGGATACGACAACTATTGATGTGATAAAGTAATGATTGTAACTACTAACTATCATGGCTACGACAACTATTGATGTGATAAAGTACTGATTTTAACTACCAACTATCACGGCTATGACAACAATAGATGTGATAAAGTACTGGTTGTAACTATCAACTAGCACGGCTATGACAGCTATAGGTGTGATAAAGTAGTGATTGTAACTACCAACTATCACGGCTATGACATCTATATATGTGATAAAGTACTTATTATAACTACCAACCATCACGGCTATGACAACTATAAATGTGAAAAAATAGTGAATGTAACTACCAACTGTCACGGCTACGACTACTATAGATGTGATAAAGTACTGATTGTAACTACCAACTATCACGGCTACAACTATAGATGTGATAAAGTACTGAATGTAACTACCAACTATCACGGCAATGACAACTGTAGATGTGATAAAGTAGTGATTGTAACTACCAACTATCACGGCTACAACTATAGATGTGATAAAGTACTGATTGTAACTACCAACTATCACGGCTCCAACTATTGATGTGATAAAGTACTGATTGTAACTACCAACTATCACGGCAATGACAACTGTAGATGTGATAAAGTAGTGATTGTAACTACCAACTATCACGGCTACAACTATAGATGTGATAAAGTACTGATTGTAACTACCAACTATCACGGCTACAACTATAGATGTGATAAAGTACTGATTGTAACTACCAACTATCACGGCTATGACATCTATAGATGTGATAAAGTAGTGATTGTAACTACCAACTATCACGGCTACAACTATAGATGTGATAAAGTACTGACTGTAACTACCAACTATCACGGCAATGACAACTGTAGATGTGATAAAGTACTGATTGTAACTACCAACTATCACGGCAATGACAACTATAGATGTGATAAAGTACTTATTATAACTACCAACCATCACGGCTATGACAACTATAAATGTGAAAAAATAGTGAATGTAACTACCAACTGTCACGCTACGACTACTATAGATGTGATAAAGTACTGATTGTAACTACCAACTATCACGGCTACAACTATAGATGTGATAAAGTACTGAATGTAACTACCAACTATCACGGCAATGACAACTGTAGATGTGATAAAGTAGTGATTGTAACTACCAACTATCACGGCTACAACTATAGATGTGATAAAGTACTGATTGTAACTACCAACTATCACGGCTACAACTATAGATGTGATAAAGTACTGATTGTAACTACCAACTATCACGGCAATGACAACTGTAGATGTGATAAAGTAGTGATTGTAACTACCAACTATCACGGCTACAACTATAGATGTGATAAAGTACTGATTGTAACTACCAACTATCACGGCTACAACTATAGATGTGATAAAGTACTGATTGTAACTACCAACTATCACGGCTATGACATCTATAGATGTGATAAAGTAGTGATTGTAACTACCAACTATCACGGCTACAACTATAGATGTGATAAAGTACTGACTGTAACTACCAACTATCACGGCAATGACAACTGTAGATGTGATAAAGTAATGATTGTAACTACCAACAATCACGGCAATGACAACTATAGATGTGATAAAGTACTGATTGTAACTACCAACTATCACGGCTACAACTATAGATGTGATAAAGTACTGATTGTAACTACCAACTATCACGGCTACAACTATAGATGTGATAAAGTAGTGATTGTAACTACCAACTGTCACGACTATGACAACTATAGATGTGATAATGTATTGATTGTAACTACCAACTATCACGGCTACGACAACTGTAAATGTGATAAAATACTGATATTAACTACCAACTATCACGGCTATGACAATAATAAATGTGATAAAGTACTGATTGTAACTACCAACTATCACGGCTATGAAAACTCTAGATGTGATAAAGTACTGATTGTAGCTACCAACTATCACGGCTACGACAACTGTAGATGGGATAAAGTACTGATTGTAACTACCAACTATCACGGCTACGACAACCATTGATGTGATGAAGTACTGATTGTAACTACCAACAATCACGGATACGACAACTATTGATGTGATAAAGTAATGATTGTAACTACTAACTATCACGGCTACGACAACTATTGATGTGATAAAGTACTGATTGTAACTACCAACTATCACGGCTATGACAACAATAGATGTGATAAAGTACTGGTTGTAACTACCAACTATCACGGCTATGACAGCTATAGGTGTGATAAAGTAGTGATTGTAACTACCAACTATCACGGCTATGACATCTATATATGTGATAAAGTACTTATTATAACTACCAACCATCACGGCTATGACAACTATAAATGTGAAAAAATAGTGAATGTAACTACCAACTCTCACGGCTACGACTACTATTGATGTGATAAAGTACTGATTGCAACTACCAACTATCACGGCTACAACTATAGATGTGATAAAGTACTGAATGTAACTACCAACTATCACGGCAATGACAACTGTAGATGTGATAAAGTAGTGATTGTAACTACCAACTATCACGGCTACAACTATAGATGTGATAAAGTACTGATTGTAACTACCAACTATCACGGCTATGACAGCTATAGGTGTGATAAAGTAGTGATTGTAACTACCAACTATCACGGCTATGACATCTATATATGTGATAAAGTACCTATTATAACTACCAACCATCACGGCTATGACAACTATAAATGTGAAAAAATAGTGAATGTAACTACTAACTGTCACGGCCACGACTACTATAGATGTGATAAAGTACTGATTGTAACTACCAACTATCACGGCTACAACTATAGATGTGATAAAGTACTGAATGTAACTACCAACTATCACGGCAATGACAACTGTAGATGTGATAAAGTAGTGATTGTAACTACCAACTATCACGGCTACAACTATAGATGTGATAAAGTACTGATTGTAACTACCAACTATCATGGCTACAACTATAGATGTGATAAAGTACTGATTGTAACTACCAACTATCACGGCAATGACAACTGTAGATGTGATAAAGTAGTGATTGTAACTACCAACTATCACGGCTACAACTATAGATGTGATAAAGTACTGATTGTAACTACCAACTATCACGGCTACAACTATAGATGTGATAAAGTACTGATTGTAACTACCAACTATCACGGCTATGACATCTATAGATGTGATAAAGTAGTGATTGTAACTACCAACTATCACGGCTATGACAACTATAGATGTGATAAAGTAGTGATTGTAACTACCAACTATCACGGCTATGACAACTGTAGATGTGATAAAGTAGTGATTGTAACTACCAACTATCACGGCAATGACAACTATAGATGTGATAAAGTACTGATTGTAACTACCAACTATCACGGCTACAACTATAGATGTGATAAAGTAGTGATTGTAACTACCAACTATCACGGCTATGACAACTATTGATGTGATAAAGTAGTGATTGTAACTACCAACTATCACGGCTATGACAACTGTAGATGTGATAAAGTAGTGATTGTAACTACCAACTATCACGGCAATGACAACTATAGATGTGATAAAGTACTGATTGTAACTACCAACTATCACGGCAATGACAACTGTAGATGTGATAAAGTAGTGATTGTAACTACCAACTATCACGGCTACAACTATAGATGTGATAAAGTACTGATTGTAACTACCAACTATCACGGCTACAACAATAGATGTGATAAAGTACTGATTGTAACTACCAACTATCACGGCAATGACAACTGTAGATGTGATAAAGTAGTGATTGTAACTACCAACTATCACGGCTACAACTATAGATGTGATAAAGTACTGATTGTAACTACCAACTATCACGGCTACAACTATAGATGTGATAAAGTACTGATTGTAACTACCAACTATCACGGCTATGACATCTATAGATGTGATAAAGTAGTGATTGTAACTACCAACTATCACGGCTATGACAACTGTAGATGTGATAAAGTAGTGATTGTAACTACCAACTATCACGGCTATGACAACTATAGATGTGATAAAGTAGTGATTGTAACTACCAACTATCACGGCTATGACAACTGTAGATGTGATAAAGTAGTGATTGTAACTAAAAACTATCACGGCAATGACAACTATAGATGTGATAAAGTACTGATTGTAACTACCAACTATCACGGCTACAACTATAGATGTGATAAATTAGTGATTGTAACTACCAACTATCACGGCTATGACAACTATTGATGTGATAAAGTAGTGATTGTAACTACCAACTATCACGGCTATGACAACTGTAGATGTGATAAAGTACTGATTGTAACTACCAACTATCACGGCTACAACTATAGATGTGATAAAGTACTGAATGTAACTACCAACTATCACGGCAATGACAACTGTAGATGTGATAAAGTAGTGATTGTAACTACCAACTATCACGGCTACAACTATAGATGTGATAAAGTACTGATTGTAACTACCAACTATCATGGCTACAACTATAGATGTGATAAAGTACTGATTGTAACTACCAACTATCACGGCAATGACAACTGTAGATGTGATAAAGTAGTGATTGTAACTACCAACTATCACGGCTACAACTATAGATGTGATAAAGTACTGATTGTAACTACCAACTATCACGGCTACAACTATAGATGTGATAAAGTACTGATTGTAACTACCAACTATCACGGCTATGACATCTATAGATGTGATAAAGTAGTGATTGTAACTACCAACTATCACGGCTATGACAACTATAGATGTGATAAAGTAGTGATTGTAACTACCAACTATCACGGCTATGACAACTGTAGATGTGATAAAGTAGTGATTGTAACTACCAACTATCACGGCAATGACAACTATAGATGTGATAAAGTACTGATTGTAACTACCAACTATCACGGCTACAACTATAGATGTGATAAAGTAGTGATTGTAACTACCAACTATCACGGCTATGACAACTATTGATGTGATAAAGTAGTGATTGTAACTACCAACTATCACGGCTATGACAACTGTAGATGTGATAAAGTAGTGATTGTAACTACCAACTATCACGGCAATGACAACTATAGATGTGATAAAGTACTGATTGTAACTACCAACTATCACGGCAATGACAACTGTAGATGTGATAAAGTAGTGATTGTAACTACCAACTATCACGGCTACAACTATAGATGTGATAAAGTACTGATTGTAACTACCAACTATCACGGCTACAACTATAGATGTGATAAAGTACTGATTGTAACTACCAACTATCACGGCAATGACAACTGTAGATGTGATAAAGTAGTGATTGTAACTACCAACTATCACGGCTACAACTATAGATGTGATAAAGTACTGATTGTAACTACCAACTATCACGGCTACAACTATAGATGTGATAAAGTACTGATTGTAACTACCAACTATCACGGCTATGACATCTATAGATGTGATAAAGTAGTGATTGTAACTACCAACTATCACGGCTATGACAACTGTAGATGTGATAAAGTAGTGATTGTAACTACCAACTATCACGGCTATGACAACTATAGATGTGATAAAGTAGTGATTGTAACTACCAACTATCACGGCTATGACAACTGTAGATGTGATAAAGTAGTGATTGTAACTAAAAACTATCACGGCAATGACAACTATAGATGTGATAAAGTACTGATTGTAACTACCAACTATCACGGCTACAACTATAGATGTGATAAATTAGTGATTGTAACTACCAACTATCACGGCTATGACAACTATTGATGTGATAAAGTAGTGATTGTAACTACCAACTATCACGGCTATGACAACTGTAGATGTGATAAAGTAGTGATTGTAACTACCAACTATCACGGCAATGACAACTATAGATGTGATAAAGTACTGATTGTAACTACCAACTATCACGGCAATGACAACTGTAGATGTGATAAAGTAGTGATTGTAACTACCAACTATCACGGCTACAACTATAGATGTGATAAGGTACTGATTGTAACTACCAACTATCACGGCTACAACTATAGATGTGATAAAGTACTGATTGTAACTACCAACTATCACGGCAATGACAACTGTAGATGTGATAAAGTAGTGATTGTAACTACCAACTATCACGGCTACAACTATAGATGTGATAAAGTACTGATTGTAACTACCAACTATCACGGCTACAACTATAGATGTGATAAAGTACTGATTGTAACTACCAACTATCACGGCTATGACATCTATAGATGTGATAAAGTAGTGATTGTAACTACCAACTATCACGGCTATGACAACTATAGATGTGATAAAGTAGTGATTGTAACTACCAACTATCACGGCTATGACAACTGTAGATGTGATAAAGTAGTGATTGTAACTACCAACTATCACGGCAATGACAACTATAGATGTGATAAAGTACTGATTGTAACTACCAACTATCACGGCTATGACAACAATAGATGTGATAAAGCACTGATTGTAACTACCAACTATCACGGGTATAACAACAATAGATGTGATAAAGTACTGATTGTAACTACCAACTGTCACGGCTATGACAACCATAGATGTGATAAAATAGTGATTTTAACTACCAACTGTCACGGCTATGACAACTATAGATGTGATAAAGTACTGATTGTAACTACCAACTATCACGGCTATGACAACAATAGATGTGATAAAGTACTGATTGTAACTACCAACTATCACGGCTATGATAACTATAGATGTGATAAAGTACTGATTGTAAATACCAACTATCACGGCTATGACAACTATAGATGTGATAAAGTACTGATTGTAACTACCAACTATCACGGCTATGACAACTATAGATGTGATAAAGTACTGATTGTAACTACCAACTATCACGGGTATGACAAAAATAGATGTGATAAAGTACTGGTTGTAACTACCAACTATCACGGCTATGACATCTATATATGTGATAAAGTACTTATTATAACTACCAACTATCACGGCTATGACAACTATAAATGTGAAAAAATAGTGATTGTAGCTACCAACTGTCACGGCTATGACAACTATAGATGTGATAAAGTAGTGATTGTAACTAGGAACTATCACGGCTATGACAACTATAGAAGAGATAAAGTAGTGATTGTAACTACCAACTCTCACGGCTAGGACAACTATAGATGTGATAAAGAACTGATTGTAACTACCAACTATCACGGCTGTGACAACTATAGATGTGATAAAGTACTGATTGTAACTACCAACTATCACGGCTATGACAACAATAGATGTGATAAAGTACTGATTGTAACTACCAACTATCACGGCTATGAAAACTATAGATGTGATAAAGTAGTGATTGTAACTACCAACTATCACGGCTATGACAACTATAGATGTGATAAAATACTGATTGTAACTACCAACTATCACGGCTATGACAACTATAGGTGTGATAAAGTAGTGATTGTAACTACCAACTATCACGGCTACAACTATAGATGTGATAAAGTAGTGATTGTAACTACCAACTTTCACGGCTATGACAACTATAGATGTGATAAAGAAGTGATTGTAACTACCAACTATCACGGCTACAACTATAGATGTGATAAAGTAGTGATTGTAACTACCAACTATCACGGCTATGACAACTATAGATGTGATAAAGTACTGATTGTAACTACCAACTGTTACGGCTACAACTACTGTTGTGATAAAGTACTGATTGTAGCTACCAACTATCACGGCTACTACAACTATAGATGTGATAAAGTACTGATTTTAACTACCAACTATCACGGCTATGACAACAATAGATATGATAAAGTACTGATTGAAACTAGCAACTTTCACGGCTATGACAACAGTAGATGTGATAAAATACTGATTGTAACTGCCAACTATCACGGCTATGACAATAATATATGTGATAAAGTACTGATTGTAACTACCAACTATCACGGCTATGACAACTATAGATGTGATAAAGTACTGATTGTAACTACCAACTATCACGGCTACGAAAACCATTGATGTGATAAAATACTGATTGTAACTACCAACTCTCACGGCTACGACAACTATTGATGTGATAAAGTAATGATTGTAACTACTAACTATCACGGCTATGACAACTATAGATGTGATAAAGAAGTGATTGTAACTACCAACTATCACGGCTACAACTATAGATGTGATAAAGTAGTGATTGTAACTACCAACTATCACGGCTATGACAACTATAGATGTGATAAAGTACTGATTGTAACTACCAACTGTTACGCTACAACTACTGATGTGATAAAGTACTGATTGTAACTACCAACTATCACGGCTACGACAACTATAGATGTGATAAAGTACTGATTTTAACTACCAACTATCACGGCTATGACAAAAATAGATATGATAAAGTACTGATTGAAACTACCAACTTTCACGGCTATGACAACAATAGATGTGATAAAATACTGATTGTAACTACCAACTATCACGGCTATGACAATAATAAATGTGATAAAGTACTGATTGTAACTACCAACTATCACGGCTATGAAAACTCTAGATGTGATAAAGTACTGATTGTAACTACCAACTATCACGGCTACGACAACTGTAGATGGGATAAAGTACTGATTGTAACTACCAACTATCACGGCTACGACAACCATTGATGTGATAAAGTACTGATTGTAACTACCAACTATCACGGATACGACAACTATTGATGTGATAAAGTAATGATTGTAACTACTAACTATCATGGCTACGACAACTATTGATGTGATAAAGTACTGATTGTAACTACCAACTATCACGGCTATGACAACTATAGATGTGATAAAGTACTGATTGTAACTACCAACTATCACGGCTATGACAACTATAGATGTGATAAAGTACTGATTGTAACTACCAACTATCACGGCTACGACAACCATTGATGTGATAAAATACTGATTGTAACTACCAACTCTCACGGCTACGACAACTATTGATGTGATAAAGTAATGATTGTAACTACTAACTATCACGGCTATGACAACTATAGATGTGATAAAGAAGTGATTGTAACTACCAACTATCACGGCTACAACTATAGATGTGATAAAGTAGTGATTGTAACTACCAACTATCACGGCTATGACAACTATAGATGTGATAAAGTACTGATTGTAACTACCAACTGTTACGGCTACAACTACTGATGTGATAAAGTACTGATTGTAACTACCAACTATCACGGCTACTACAACTATAGATGTGATAAAGTACTGATTTTAACTACCAACTATCACGGCTATGACAAAAATAGATATGATAAAGTACTGATTGAAACTACCAACTTTCACGGCTATGACAACTGTAGATGTGATAAAGTAGTGATTGTAACTACCAACTCTCACGGCTATGACAACAATAGATGTGATAATGTACTGATTGTAACTACCAACTATCACGGCTACGACAACTGTAAATGTGATAAAATACTGATTGTAACTACCAACTATCACGGCTATGACAATAATAAATGTGATAAAGTACTGATTGTAACTACCAACTATCACGGCTATGAAAACTCTAGATGTGATAAAGTACTGATTGTAACTACCAACTATCACGGCTACGACAACTGTAGATGGGATAAAGTACTGATTGTAACTACCAACTATCACGGCTACGACAACCATTGATGTGATAAAGTACTGATTGTAACTACCAACTATCACGGATACGACAACTATTGATGTGATAAAGTAATGATTGTAACTACTAACTATCATGGCTACGACAACTATTGATGTGATAAAGTACTGATTTTAACTACCAACTATCACGGCTATGACAACAATAGATGTGATAAAGTACTGGTTGTAACTATCAACTATCACGGCTATGACAGCTATAGGTGTGATAAAGTAGTGATTGTAACTACCAACTATCACGGCTATGACATCTATATATGTGATAAAGTACTTATTATAACTACCAACCATCACGGCTATGACAACTATAAATGTGAAAAAATAGTGAATGTAACTACCAACTGTCACGGCTACGACTACTATAGATGTGATAAAGTACTGATTGTAACTACCAACTATCACGGCTACAACTATAGATGTGATAAAGTACTGAATGTAACTACCAACTATCACGGCAATGACAACTGTAGATGTGATAAAGTAGTGATTGTAACTACCAACTATCACGGCTACAACTATAGATGTGATAAAGTACTGATTGTAACTACCAACTATCACGGCTCCAACTATTGATGTGATAAAGTACTGATTGTAACTACCAACTATCACGGCAATGACAACTGTAGATGTGATAAAGTAGTGATTGTAACTACCAACTATCACGGCTACAACTATAGATGTGATAAAGTACTGATTGTAACTACCAACTATCACGGCTACAACTATAGATGTGATAAAGTACTGATTGTAACTACCAACTATCACGGCAATGACAACTGTAGATGTGATAAAGTAGTGATTGTAACTACCAACTATCACGGCTACAACTATAGATGTGATAAAGTACTGATTGTAACTACCAACTATCACGGCTACAACTATAGATGTGATAAAGTACTGATTGTAACTACCAACTATCACGGCTATGACATCTATAGATGTGATAAAGTAGTGATTGTAACTACCAACTATCACGGCTACAACTATAGATGTGATAAAGTACTGACTGTAACTACCAACTATCACGGCAATGACAACTGTAGATGTGATAAAGTAATGATTGTAACTACCAACAATCACGGCAATGACAACTATAGATGTGATAAAGTACTGATTGTAACTACCAACTATCACGGCTACAACTATAGATGTGATAAAGTACTGATTGTAACTACCAACTATCACGGCTACAACTATAGATGTGATAAAGTAGTGATTGTAACTACCAACTGTCACGACTATGACAACTATAGATGTGATAATGTATTGATTGTAACTACCAACTATCACGGCTACGACAACTGTAAATGTGATAAAATACTGATATTAACTACCAACTATCACGGCTATGACAATAATAAATGTGATAAAGTACTGATTGTAACTACCAACTATCACGGCTATGAAAACTCTAGATGTGATAAAGTACTGATTGTAACTACCAACTATCACGGCTACGACAACTGTAGATGGGATAAAGTACTGATTGTAACTACCAACTATCACGGCTACGACAACCATTGATGTGATGAAGTACTGATTGTAACTACCAACAATCACGGATACGACAACTATTGATGTGATAAAGTAATGATTGTAACTACTAACTATCACGGCTACGACAACTATTGATGTGATAAAGTACTGATTGTAACTACCAACTATCACGGCTATGACAACAATAGATGTGATAAAGTACTGGTTGTAACTACCAACTATCACGGCTATGACAGCTATAGGTGTGATAAAGTAGTGATTGTAACTACCAACTATCACGGCTATGACATCTATATATGTGATAAAGTACTTATTATAACTACCAACCATCACGGCTATGACAACTATAAATGTGAAAAAATAGTGAATGTAACTACCAACTCTCACGGCTACGACTACTATTGATGTGATAAAGTACTGATTGTAACTACCAACTATCACGGCTACAACTATAGATGTGATAAAGTACTGAATGTAACTACCAACTATCACGGCTACTACAACTATAGATGTGATAAAGTACTGATTTTAACTACCAACTATCACGGCTATGACAAAAATAGATATGATAAAGTACTGATTGAAACTACCAACTTTCACGGCTATGACAACTGTAGATGTGATAAAGTAGTGATTGTAACTACCAACTCTCACGGCTATGACAACAATAGATGTGATAATGTACTGATTGTAACTACCAACTATCACGGCTACGACAACTGTAAATGTGATAAAATACTGATTGTAACTACCAACTATCACGGCTATGACAATAATAAATGTGATAAAGTACTGATTGTAACTACCAACTATCACGGCTATGAAAACTCTAGATGTGATAAAGTACTGATTGTAACTACCAACTATCACGGCTACGACAACTGTAGATGGGATAAAGTACTGATTGTAACTACCAACTATCACGGCTACGACAACCATTGATGTGATAAAGTACTGATTGTAACTACCAACTATCACGGATACGACAACTATTGATGTGATAAAGTAATGATTGTAACTACTAACTATCATGGCTACGACAACTATTGATGTGATAAAGTACTGATTTTAACTACCAACTATCACGGCTATGACAACAATAGATGTGATAAAGTACTGGTTGTAACTATCAACTATCACGGCTATGACAGCTATAGGTGTGATAAAGTAGTGATTGTAACTACCAACTATCACGGCTATGACATCTATATATGTGATAAAGTACTTATTATAACTACCAACCATCACGGCTATGACAACTATAAATGTGAAAAAATAGTGAATGTAACTACCAACTGTCACGGCTACGACTACTATAGATGTGATAAAGTACTGATTGTAACTACCAACTATCACGGCTACAACTATAGATGTGATAAAGTACTGAATGTAACTACCAACTATCACGGCAATGACAACTGTAGATGTGATAAAGTAGTGATTGTAACTACCAACTATCACGGCTACAACTATAGATGTGATAAAGTACTGATTGTAACTACCAACTATCACGGCTCCAACTATTGATGTGATAAAGTACTGATTGTAACTACCAACTATCACGGCAATGACAACTGTAGATGTGATAAAGTAGTGATTGTAACTACCAACTATCACGGCTACAACTATAGATGTGATAAAGTACTGATTGTAACTACCAACTATCACGGCTACAACTATAGATGTGATAAAGTACTGATTGTAACTACCAACTATCACGGCAATGACAACTGTAGATGTGATAAAGTAGTGATTGTAACTACCAACTATCACGGCTACAACTATAGATGTGATAAAGTACTGATTGTAACTACCAACTATCACGGCTACAACTATAGATGTGATAAAGTACTGATTGTAACTACCAACTATCACGGCTATGACATCTATAGATGTGATAAAGTAGTGATTGTAACTACCAACTATCACGGCTACAACTATAGATGTGATAAAGTACTGACTGTAACTACCAACTATCACGGCAATGACAACTGTAGATGTGATAAAGTAATGATTGTAACTACCAACAATCACGGCAATGACAACTATAGATGTGATAAAGTACTGATTGTAACTACCAACTATCACGGCTACAACTATAGATGTGATAAAGTACTGATTGTAACTACCAACTATCACGGCTACAACTATAGATGTGATAAAGTAGTGATTGTAACTACCAACTGTCACGACTATGACAACTATAGATGTGATAATGTATTGATTGTAACTACCAACTATCACGGCTACGACAACTGTAAATGTGATAAAATACTGATATTAACTACCAACTATCACGGCTATGACAATAATAAATGTGATAAAGTACTGATTGTAACTACCAACTATCACGGCTATGAAAACTCTAGATGTGATAAAGTACTGATTGTAACTACCAACTATCACGGCTACGACAACTGTAGATGGGATAAAGTACTGATTGTAACTACCAACTATCACGGCTACGACAACCATTGATGTGATGAAGTACTGATTGTAACTACCAACAATCACGGATACGACAACTATTGATGTGATAAAGTAATGATTGTAACTACTAACTATCACGGCTACGACAACTATTGATGTGATAAAGTACTGATTGTAACTACCAACTATCACGGCTATGACAACAATAGATGTGATAAAGTACTGGTTGTAACTACCAACTATCACGGCTATGACAGCTATAGGTGTGATAAAGTAGTGATTGTAACTACCAACTATCACGGCTATGACATCTATATATGTGATAAAGTACTTATTATAACTACCAACCATCACGGCTATGACAACTATAAATGTGAAAAAATAGTGAATGTAACTACCAACTCTCACGGCTACGACTACTATTGATGTGATAAAGTACTGATTGTAACTACCAACTATCACGGCTACAACTATAGATGTGATAAAGTACTGATTGTAACTACCAACTATCACGGCAATGACAACTGTAGATGTGATAAAGTAGTGATTGTAACTACCAACTATCACGGCTACAACTATAGATGTGATAAAGTACTGATTGTAACTACCAACTATCACGGCTATGACAGCTATAGGTGTGATAAAGTAGTGATTGTAACTACCAACTATCACGGCTATGACATCTATATATGTGATAAAGTACCTATTATAACTACCAACCATCACGGCTATGACAACTATAAATGTGAAAAAATAGTGAATGTAACTACCAACTGTCACGGCCACGACTACTATAGATGTGATAAAGTACTGATTGTAACTACCAACTATCACGGCTACAACTATAGATGTGATAAAGTACTGAATGTAACTACCAACTATCACGGCAATGACAACTGTAGATGTGATAAAGTAGTGATTGTAACTACCAACTATCACGGCTACAACTATAGATGTGATAAAGTACTGATTGTAACTACCAACTATCATGGCTACAACTATAGATGTGATAAAGTACTGATTGTAACTACCAACTATCACGGCAATGACAACTGTAGATGTGATAAAGTAGTGATTGTAACTACCAACTATCACGGCTACAACTATAGATGTGATAAAGTACTGATTGTAACTACCAACTATCACGGCTACAACTATAGATGTGATAAAGTACTGATTGTAACTACCAACTATCACGGCTATGACATCTATAGATGTGATAAAGTAGTGATTGTAACTACCAACTATCACGGCTATGACAACTATAGATGTGATAAAGTAGTGATTGTAACTACCAACTATCACGGCTATGACAACTGTAGATGTGATAAAGTAGTGATTGTAACTACCAACTATCACGGCAATGACAACTATAGATGTGATAAAGTACTGATTGTAACTACCAACTATCACGGCTACAACTATAGATGTGATAAAGTAGTGATTGTAACTACCAACTATCACGGCTATGACAACTATTGATGTGATAAAGTAGTGATTGTAACTACCAACTATCACGGCTATGACAACTGTAGATGTGATAAAGTAGTGATTGTAACTACCAACTATCACGGCAATGATAACTATAGATGTGATAAAGTACTGATTGTAACTACCAACTATCACGGCAATGACAACTGTAGATGTGATAAAGTAGTGATTGTAACTACCAACTATCACGGCTACAACTATAGATGTGATAAAGTACTGATTGTAACTACCAACTATCACGGCTACAACTATAGATGTGATAAAGTACTGATTGTAACTACCAACTATCACGGCAATGACAACTGTAGATGTGATAAAGTAGTGATTGTAACTACCAACTATCACGGCTACAACTATAGATGTGATAAAGTACTGATTGTAACTACCAACTATCACGGCTACAACTATAGATGTGATAAAGTACTGATTGTAACTACCAACTATCACGGCTATGACATCTATAGATGTGATAAAGTAGTGATTGTAACTACCAACTATCACGGCTATGACAACTGTAGATGTGATAAAGTAGTGATTGTAACTACCAACTATCACGGCTATGACAACTATTGATGTGATAAAGTAGTGATTGTAACTACCAACTATCACGGCTATGACAACTGTAGATGTGATAAAGTAGTGATTGTAACTAAAAACTATCACGGCAATGACAACTATAGATGTGATAAAGTACTGATTGTAACTACCAACTATCACGGCTACAACTATAGATGTGATAAATTAGTGATTGTAACTACCAACTATCACGGCTATGACAACTATTGATGTGATAAAGTAGTGATTGTAACTACCAACTATCACGGCTATGACAACTGTAGATGTGATAAAGTAGTGATTGTAACTACCAACTATCACGGCAATGACAACTATAGATGTGATAAAGTACTGATTGTAACTACCAACTATCACGGCAATGACAACTGTAGATGTGATAAAGTAGTGATTGTAACTACCAACTATCACGGCTACAACTATAGATGTGATAAGGTACTGATTGTAACTACCAACTATCACGGCTACAACTATAGATGTGATAAAGTACTGATTGTAACTACCAACTATCACGGCAATGACAACTGTAGATGTGATAAAGTAGTGATTGTAACTACCAACTATCACGGCTACAACTATAGATGTGATAAAGTACTGATTGTAACTACCAACTATCACGGCTACAACTATAGATGTGATAAAGTACTGATTGTAACTACCAACTATCACGGCTATGACATCTATAGATGTGATAAAGTAGTGATTGTAACTACCAACTATCACGGCTATGACAACTATAGATGTGATAAAGTAGTGATTGTAACTACCAACTATCACGGCTATGACAACTGTAGATGTGATAAAGTAGTGATTGTAACTACCAACTATCACGGCAATGACAACTATAGATGTGATAAAGTACTGATTGTAACTACCAACTATCACGGCTATGACAACTAAAGATGTGATAAAGTACTGATTGTAACTACCAACTGTCACGGATACAACTATTGATGTGATAAAGTACTGATTGTAACTACCAACTACCACGGCTACTACAACTATAGATGTGATAAAGTACTGATTGTAACTACCAACTATCACGGCTATGACAACAATAGATGTGATAAAGCACTGATTGTAACTACCAACTATCACGGGTATAACAACAATAGATGTGATAAAGTACTGATTGTAACTACCAACTGTCACGGCTATCACAACCATAGATGTGATAAAATAGTGATTTTAACTACCAACTGTCACGGCTATGACAACTATAGATGTGATAAAGTACTGATTGTAACTACCAACTATCACGGCTATGACAACAATAGATGTGATAAAGTACTGATTGTAACTACCAACTATCACGGCTATGATAACTATAGATGTGATAAAGTACTGATTGTAAATACCAACTATCACGGCTATGACAACTATAGATGTGATAAAGTACTGATTGTAACTACCAACTATCACGGCTATGACAACTATAGATGTGATAAAGTACTGATTGTAACTACCAACTATCACGGGTATGACAAAAATAGATGTGATAAAGTACTGGTTGTAACTACCAACTATCACGGCTATGACATCTATATATGTGATAAAGTACTTATTATAACTACCAACTATCACGGCTATGACAACTATAAATGTGAAAAAATAGTGATTGTAGCTACCAACTGTCACGGCTATGACAACTATAGATGTGATAAAGTAGTGATTGTAACTAGGAACTATCACGGCTATGACAACTATAGAAGAGATAAAGTAGTGATTGTAACTACCAACTCTCACGGCTAGGACAACTATAGATGTGATAAAGAACTGATTGTAACTACCAACTATCACGGCTGTGACAACTATAGATGTGATAAAGTACTGATTGTAACTACCAACTATCACGGCTATGACAACAATAGATGTGATAAAGTACTGATTGTAACTACCAACTATCACGGCTATGAAAACTATAGATGTGATAAAGTAGTGATTGTAACTACCAACTATCACGGCTATGACAACTATAGATGTGATAAAATACTGATTGTAACTACCAACTATCACGGCTATGACAACTATAGGTGTGATAAAGTAGTGATTGTAACTACCAACTATCACGGCTACAACTATAGATGTGATAAAGTAGTGATTGTAACTACCAACTTTCACGGCTATGACAACTATAGATGTGATAAAGAAGTGATTGTAACTACCAACTATCACGGCTACAACTATAGATGTGATAAAGTAGTGATTGTAACTACCAACTATCACGGCTATGACAACTATAGATGTGATAAAGTACTGATTGTAACTACCAACTGTTACGGCTACAACTACTGTTGTGATAAAGTACTGATTGTAGCTACCAACTATCACGGCTACTACAACTATAGATGTGATAAAGTACTGATTTTAACTACCAACTATCACGGCTATGACAACAATAGATATGATAAAGTACTGATTGAAACTAGCAACTTTCACGGCTATGACAACAGTAGATGTGATAAAATACTGATTGTAACTGCCAACTATCACGGCTATGACAATAATATATGTGATAAAGTACTGATTGTAACTACCAACTATCACGGCTATGACAACTATAGATGTGATAAAGTACTGATTGTAACTACCAACTATCACGGCTACGAAAACCATTGATGTGATAAAATACTGATTGTAACTACCAACTCTCACGGCTACGACAACTATTGATGTGATAAAGTAATGATTGTAACTACTAACTATCACGGCTATGACAACTATAGATGTGATAAAGAAGTGATTGTAACTACCAACTATCACGGCTACAACTATAGATGTGATAAAGTAGTGATTGTAACTACCAACTATCACGGCTATGACAACTATAGATGTGATAAAGTACTGATTGTAACTACCAACTGTTACGCTACAACTACTGATGTGATAAAGTACTGATTGTAACTACCAACTATCACGGCTACGACAACTATAGATGTGATAAAGTACTGATTTTAACTACCAACTATCACGGCTATGACAAAAATAGATATGATAAAGTACTGATTGAAACTACCAACTTTCACGGCTATGACAACAATAGATGTGATAAAATACTGATTGTAACTACCAACTATCACGGCTATGACAATAATAAATGTGATAAAGTACTGATTGTAACTACCAACTATCACGGCTATGAAAACTCTAGATGTGATAAAGTACTGATTGTAACTACCAACTATCACGGCTACGACAACTGTAGATGGGATAAAGTACTGATTGTAACTACCAACTATCACGGCTACGACAACCATTGATGTGATAAAGTACTGATTGTAACTACCAACTATCACGGATACGACAACTATTATTGTGATAAAGTAATGATTGTAACTACTAACTATCATGGCTACGACAACTATTGATGTGATAAAGTACTGATTGTAACTACCAACTATCACGGCTATGACAACTATAGATGTGATAAAGTACTGATTGTAACTACCAACTATCACGGCTATGACAACTATAGATGTGATAAAGTACTGATTGTAACTACCAACTATCACGGCTACGACAACCATTTATGTGATAAAATACTGATTGTAACTACCAACTCTCACGGCTACGACAACTATTGATGTGATAAAGTAATGATTGTAACTACTAACTATCACGGCTATGACAACTATAGATGTGATAAAGAAGTGATTGTAACTACCAACTATCACGGCTACAACTATAGATGTGATAAAGTAGTGATTGTAACTACCAACTATCACGGCTATGACAACTATAGATGTGATAAAGTACTGATTGTAACTACCAACTGTTACGGCTACAACTACTGATGTGATAAAGTACTGATTGTAACTACCAACTATCACGGCTACTACAACTATAGATGTGATAAAGTACTGATTTTAACTACCAACTATCACGGCTATGACAAAAATAGATATGATAAAGTACTGATTGAAACTACCAACTTTCACGGCTATGACAACTGTAGATGTGATAAAGTAGTGATTGTAACTACCAACTCTCACGGCTATGACAACAATAGATGTGATAATGTACTGATTGTAACTACCAACTATCACGGCTACGACAACTGTAAATGTGATAAAATACTGATTGTAACTACCAACTATCACGGCTATGACAATAATAAATGTGATAAAGTACTGATTGTAACTACCAACTATCACGGCTATGAAAACTCTAGATGTGATAAAGTACTGATTGTAACTACCAACTATCACGGCTACGACAACTGTAGATGGGATAAAGTACTGATTGTAACTACCAACTATCACGGCTACGACAACCATTGATGTGATAAAGTACTGATTGTAACTACCAACTATCACGGATACGACAACTATTGATGTGATAAAGTAATGATTGTAACTACTAACTATCATGGCTACGACAACTATTGATGTGATAAAGTACTGATTTTAACTACCAACTATCACGGCTATGACAACAATAGATGTGATAAAGTACTGGTTGTAACTATCAACTATCACGGCTATGACAGCTATAGGTGTGATAAAGTAGTGATTGTAACTACCAACTATCACGGCTATGACATCTATATATGTGATAAAGTACTTATTATAACTACCAACCATCACGGCTATGACAACTATAAATGTGAAAAAATAGTGAATGTAACTACCAACTGTCACGGCTACGACTACTATAGATGTGATAAAGTACTGATTGTAACTACCAACTATCACGGCTACAACTATAGATGTGATAAAGTACTGAATGTAACTACCAACTATCACGGCAATGACAACTGTAGATGTGATAAAGTAGTGATTGTAACTACCAACTATCACGGCTACAACTATAGATGTGATAAAGTACTGATTGTAACTACCAACTATCACGGCTCCAACTATTGATGTGATAAAGTACTGATTGTAACTACCAACTATCACGGCAATGACAACTGTAGATGTGATAAAGTAGTGATTGTAACTACCAACTATCACGGCTACAACTATAGATGTGATAAAGTACTGATTGTAACTACCAACTATCACGGCTACAACTATAGATGTGATAAAGTACTGATTGTAACTACCAACTATCACGGCAATGACAACTGTAGATGTGATAAAGTAGTGATTGTAACTACCAACTATCACGGCTACAACTATAGATGTGATAAAGTACTGATTGTAACTACCAACTATCACGGCTACAACTATAGATGTGATAAAGTACTGATTGTAACTACCAACTATCACGGCTATGACATCTATAGATGTGATAAAGTAGTGATTGTAACTACCAACTATCACGGCTACAACTATAGATGTGATAAAGTACTGACTGTAACTACCAACTATCACGGCAATGACAACTGTAGATGTGATAAAGTAATGATTGTAACTACCAACAATCACGGCAATGACAACTATAGATGTGATAAAGTACTGATTGTAACTACCAACTATCACGGCTACAACTATAGATGTGATAAAGTACTGATTGTAACTACCAACTATCACGGCTACAACTATAGATGTGATAAAGTAGTGATTGTAACTACCAACTGTCACGACTATGACAACTATAGATGTGATAATGTATTGATTGTAACTACCAACTATCACGGCTACGACAACTGTAAATGTGATAAAATACTGATATTAACTACCAACTATCACGGCTATGACAATAATAAATGTGATAAAGTACTGATTGTAACTACCAACTATCACGGCTATGAAAACTCTAGATGTGATAAAGTACTGATTGTAACTACCAACTATCACGGCTACGACAACTGTAGATGGGATAAAGTACTGATTGTAACTACCAACTATCACGGCTACGACAACCATTGATGTGATGAAGTACTGATTGTAACTACCAACAATCACGGATACGACAACTATTGATGTGATAAAGTAATGATTGTAACTACTAACTATCACGGCTACGACAACTATTGATGTGATAAAGTACTGATTGTAACTACCAACTATCACGGCTATGACAACAATAGATGTGATAAAGTACTGGTTGTAACTACCAACTATCACGGCTATGACAGCTATAGGTGTGATAAAGTAGTGATTGTAACTACCAACTATCACGGCTATGACATCTATATATGTGATAAAGTACTTATTATAACTACCAACCATCACGGCTATGACAACTATAAATGTGAAAAAATAGTGAATGTAACTACCAACTCTCACGGCTACGACTACTATTGATGTGATAAAGTACTGATTGTAACTACCAACTATCACGGCTACAACTATAGATGTGATAAAGTACTGAATGTAACTACCAACTATCACGGCTACTACAACTATAGATGTGATAAAGTACTGATTTTAACTACCAACTATCACGGCTATGACAAAAATAGATATGATAAAGTACTGATTGAAACTACCAACTTTCACGGCTATGACAACTGTAGATGTGATAAAGTAGTGATTGTAACTACCAACTCTCACGGCTATGACAACAATAGATGTGATAATGTACTGATTGTAACTACCAACTATCACGGCTACGACAACTGTAAATGTGATAAAATACTGATTGTAACTACCAACTATCACGGCTATGACAATAATAAATGTGATAAAGTACTGATTGTAACTACCAACTATCACGGCTATGAAAACTCTAGATGTGATAAAGTACTGATTGTAACTACCAACTATCACGGCTACGACAACTGTAGATGGGATAAAGTACTGATTGTAACTACCAACTATCACGGCTACGACAACCATTGATGTGATAAAGTACTGATTGTAACTACCAACTATCACGGATACGACAACTATTGATGTGATAAAGTAATGATTGTAACTACTAACTATCATGGCTACGACAACTATTGATGTGATAAAGTACTGATTTTAACTACCAACTATCACGGCTATGACAACAATAGATGTGATAAAGTACTGGTTGTAACTATCAACTATCACGGCTATGACAGCTATAGGTGTGATAAAGTAGTGATTGTAACTACCAACTATCACGGCTATGACATCTATATATGTGATAAAGTACTTATTATAACTACCAACCATCACGGCTATGACAACTATAAATGTGAAAAAATAGTGAATGTAACTACCAACTGTCACGGCTACGACTACTATAGATGTGATAAAGTACTGATTGTAACTACCAACTATCACGGCTACAACTATAGATGTGATAAAGTACTGAATGTAACTACCAACTATCACGGCAATGACAACTGTAGATGTGATAAAGTAGTGATTGTAACTACCAACTATCACGGCTACAACTATAGATGTGATAAAGTACTGATTGTAACTACCAACTATCACGGCTCCAACTATTGATGTGATAAAGTACTGATTGTAACTACCAACTATCACGGCAATGACAACTGTAGATGTGATAAAGTAGTGATTGTAACTACCAACTATCACGGCTACAACTATAGATGTGATAAAGTACTGATTGTAACTACCAACTATCACGGCTACAACTATAGATGTGATAAAGTACTGATTGTAACTACCAACTATCACGGCAATGACAACTGTAGATGTGATAAAGTAGTGATTGTAACTACCAACTATCACGGCTACAACTATAGATGTGATAAAGTACTGATTGTAACTACCAACTATCACGGCTACAACTATAGATGTGATAAAGTACTGATTGTAACTACCAACTATCACGGCTATGACATCTATAGATGTGATAAAGTAGTGATTGTAACTACCAACTATCACGGCTACAACTATAGATGTGATAAAGTACTGACTGTAACTACCAACTATCACGGCAATGACAACTGTAGATGTGATAAAGTAATGATTGTAACTACCAACAATCACGGCAATGACAACTATAGATGTGATAAAGTACTGATTGTAACTACCAACTATCACGGCTACAACTATAGATGTGATAAAGTACTGATTGTAACTACCAACTATCACGGCTACAACTATAGATGTGATAAAGTAGTGATTGTAACTACCAACTGTCACGACTATGACAACTATAGATGTGATAATGTATTGATTGTAACTACCAACTATCACGGCTACGACAACTGTAAATGTGATAAAATACTGATATTAACTACCAACTATCACGGCTATGACAATAATAAATGTGATAAAGTACTGATTGTAACTACCAACTATCACGGCTATGAAAACTCTAGATGTGATAAAGTACTGATTGTAACTACCAACTATCACGGCTACGACAACTGTAGATGGGATAAAGTACTGATTGTAACTACCAACTATCACGGCTACGACAACCATTGATGTGATGAAGTACTGATTGTAACTACCAACAATCACGGATACGACAACTATTGATGTGATAAAGTAATGATTGTAACTACTAACTATCACGGCTACGACAACTATTGATGTGATAAAGTACTGATTGTAACTACCAACTATCACGGCTATGACAACAATAGATGTGATAAAGTACTGGTTGTAACTACCAACTATCACGGCTATGACAGCTATAGGTGTGATAAAGTAGTGATTGTAACTACCAACTATCACGGCTATGACATCTATATATGTGATAAAGTACTTATTATAACTACCAACCATCACGGCTATGACAACTATAAATGTGAAAAAATAGTGAATGTAACTACCAACTCTCACGGCTACGACTACTATTGATGTGATAAAGTACTGATTGTAACTACCAACTATCACGGCTACAACTATAGATGTGATAAAGTACTGATTGTAACTACCAACTATCACGGCAATGACAACTGTAGATGTGATAAAGTAGTGATTGTAACTACCAACTATCACGGCTACAACTATAGATGTGATAAAGTACTGATTGTAACTACCAACTATCACGGCTATGACAGCTATAGGTGTGATAAAGTAGTGATTGTAACTACCAACTATCACGGCTATGACATCTATATATGTGATAAAGTACCTATTATAACTACCAACCATCACGGCTATGACAACTATAAATGTGAAAAAATAGTGAATGTAACTACCAACTGTCACGGCCACGACTACTATAGATGTGATAAAGTACTGATTGTAACTACCAACTATCACGGCTACAACTATAGATGTGATAAAGTACTGAATGTAACTACCAACTATCACGGCAATGACAACTGTAGATGTGATAAAGTAGTGATTGTAACTACCAACTATCACGGCTACAACTATAGATGTGATAAAGAACTGATTGTAACTACCAACTATCATGGCTACAACTATAGATGTGATAAAGTACTGATTGTAACTACCAACTATCACGGCAATGACAACTGTAGATGTGATAAAGTAGTGATTGTAACTACCAACTATCACGGCTACAACTATAGATGTGATAAAGTACTGATTGTAACTACCAACTATCACGGCTACAACTATAGATGTGATAAAGTACTGATTGTAACTACCAACTATCACGGCTATGACATCTATAGATGTGATAAAGTAGTGATTGTAACTACCAACTATCACGGCTATGACAACTATAGATGTGATAAAGTAGTGATTGTAACTACCAACTATCACGGCTATGACAACTGTAGATGTGATAAAGTAGTGATTGTAACTACCAACTATCACGGCAATGACAACTATAGATGTGATAAAGTACTGATTGTAACTACCAACTATCACGGCTACAACTATAGATGTGATAAAGTAGTGATTGTAACTACCAACTATCACGGCTATGACAACTATTGATGTGATAAAGTAGTGATTGTAACTACCAACTATCACGGCTATGACAACTGTAGATGTGATAAAGTAGTGATTGTAACTACCAACTATCACGGCAATGATAACTATAGATGTGATAAAGTACTGATTGTAACTACCAACTATCACGGCAATGACAACTGTAGATGTGATAAAGTAGTGATTGTAACTACCAACTATCACGGCTACAACTATAGATGTGATAAAGTACTGATTGTAACTACCAACTATCACGGCTACAACTATAGATGTGATAAAGTACTGATTGTAACTACCAACTATCACGGCAATGACAACTGTAGATGTGATAAAGTAGTGATTGTAACTACCAACTATCACGGCTACAACTATAGATGTGATAAAGTACTGATTGTAACTACCAACTATCACGGCTACAACTATAGATGTGATAAAGTACTGATTGTAACTACCAACTATCACGGCTATGACATCTATAGATGTGATAAAGTAGTGATTGTAACTACCAACTATCACGGCTATGACAACTGTAGATGTGATAAAGTAGTGATTGTAACTACCAACTATCACGGCTATGACAACTATTGATGTGATAAAGTAGTGATTGTAACTACCAACTATCACGGCTATGACAACTGTAGATGTGATAAAGTAGTGATTGTAACTAAAAACTATCACGGCAATGACAACTATAGATGTGATAAAGTACTGATTGTAACTACCAACTATCACGGCTACAACTATAGATGTGATAAATTAGTGATTGTAACTACCAACTATCACGGCTATGACAACTATTGATGTGATAAAGTAGTGATTGTAACTACCAACTATCACGGCTATGACAACTGTAGATGTGATAAAGTAGTGATTGTAACTACCAACTATCACGGCAATGACAACTATAGATGTGATAAAGTACTGATTGTAACTACCAACTATCACGGCAATGACAACTGTAGATGTGATAAAGTAGTGATTGTAACTACCAACTATCACGGCTACAACTATAGATGTGATAAGGTACTGATTGTAACTACCAACTATCACGGCTACAACTATAGATGTGATAAAGTACTGATTGTAACTACCAACTATCACGGCAATGACAACTGTAGATGTGATAAAGTAGTGATTGTAACTACCAACTATCACGGCTACAACTATAGATGTGATAAAGTACTGATTGTAACTACCAACTATCACGGCTACAACTATAGATGTGATAAAGTACTGATTGTAACTACCAACTATCACGGCTATGACATCTATAGATGTGATAAAGTAGTGATTGTAACTACCAACTATCACGGCTATGACAACTATAGATGTGATAAAGTAGTGATTGTAACTACCAACTATCACGGCTATGACAACTGTAGATGTGATAAAGTAGTGATTGTAACTACCAACTATCACGGCAATGACAACTATAGATGTGATAAAGTACTGATTGTAACTACCAACTATCACGGCTATGACAACTAAAGATGTGATAAAGTACTGATTGTAACTACCAACTGTCACGGATACAACTATTGATGTGATAAAGTACTGATTGTAACTACCAACTACCACGGCTACTACAACTATAGATGTGATAAAGTACTGATTGTAACTACCAACTATCACGACTATGACAACAATAGATGTGATAAAGCACTGATTGTAACTACCAACTATCACGGGTATAACAACAATAGATGTGATAAAGTACTGATTGTAACTACCAACTGTCACGGCTATCACAACCATAGATGTGATAAAATAGTGATTTTAACTACCAACTGTCACGGCTATGACAACTATAGATGTGATAAAGTACTGATTGTAACTACCAACTATCACGGCTATGACAACAATAGATGTGATAAAGTACTGATTGTAACTACCAACTATCACGGCTATGATAACTATAGATGTGATAAAGTACTGATTGTAAATACCAACTATCACGGCTATGACAACTATAGATGTGATAAAGTACTGATTGTAACTACCAACTATCACGGCTATGACAACTATAGATGTGATAAAGTACTGATTGTAACTACCAACTATCACGGGTATGACAAAAATAGATGTGATAAAGTACTGGTTGTAACTACCAACTATCACGGCTATGACATCTATATATGTGATAAAGTACTTATTATAACTACCAACTATCACGGCTATGACAACTATAAATGTGAAAAAATAGTGATTGTAGCTACCAACTGTCACGGCTATGACAACTATAGATGTGATAAAGTAGTGATTGTAACTAGGAACTATCACGGCTATGACAACTATAGAAGAGATAAAGTAGTGATTGTAACTACCAACTCTCACGGCTAGGACAACTATAGATGTGATAAAGAACTGATTGTAACTACCAACTATCACGGCTGTGACAACTATAGATGTGATAAAGTACTGATTGTAACTACCAACTATCACGGCTATGACAACAATGGATGTGATAAAGTACTGATTGTAACTACCAACTATCACGGCTATGAAAACTATAGATGTGATAAAGTAGTGATTGTAACTACCAACTATCACGGCTATGACAACTATAGATGTGATAAAATACTGATTGTAACTACCAACTATCACGGCTATGACAGCTATAGGTGTGATAAAGTAGTGATTGTAACTACCAACTATCACGGCTACAACTATAGATGTGATAAAGTAGTGATTGTAACTACCAACTTTCACGGCTATGACAACTATAGATGTGATAAAGAAGTGATTGTAACTACCAACTATCACGGCTACAACTATAGATGTGATAAAGTAGTGATTGTAACTACCAACTATCACGGCTATGACAACTATAGATGTGATAAAGTACTGATTGTAACTACCAACTGTTACGGCTACAACTACTGTTGTGATAAAGTACTGATTGTAGCTACCAACTATCACGGCTACTACAACTATAGATGTGATAAAGTACTGATTTTAACTACCAACTATCACGGCTATGACAACAATAGATATGATAAAGTACTGATTGAAACTAGCAACTTTCACGGCTATGACAACAGTAGATGTGATAAAATACTGATTGTAACTGCCAACTATCACGGCTATGACAATAATATATGTGATAAAGTACTGATTGTAACTACCAACTATCACGGCTATGACAACTATAGATGTGATAAAGTACTGATTGTAACTACCAACTATCACGGCTACGAAAACCATTGATGTGATAAAATACTGATTGTAACTACCAACTCTCATGGCTACGACAACTATTGATGTGATAAAGTAATGATTGTAACTACTAACTATCACGGCTATGACAACTATAGATGTGATAAAGAAGTGATTGTAATTACCAACTATCACGGCTACAACTATAGATGTGATAAAGTAGTGATTGTAACTACCAACTATCACGGCTATGACAACTATAGATGTGATAAAGTACTGATTGTAACTACCAACTGTTACGCTACAACTACTGATGTGATAAAGTACTGATTGTAACTACCAACTATCACGGCTACGACAACTATAGATGTGATAAAGTACTGATTTTAACTACCAACTATCACGGCTATGACAAAAATAGATATGATAAAGTACTGATTGAAACTACCAACTTTCACGGCTATGACAACAATAGATGTGATAAAATACTGATTGTAACTACCAACTATCACGGCTATGACAATAATAAATGTGATAAAGTACTGATTGTAACTACCAACTATCACGGCTATGAAAACTCTAGATGTGATAAAGTACTGATTGTAACTACCAACTATCACGGCTACGACAACTGTAGATGGGATAAAGTACTGATTGTAACTACCAACTATCACGGCTACGACAACCATTGATGTGATAAAGTACTGATTGTAACTACCAACTATCACGGATACGACAACTAATGATGTGATAAAGTAATGATTGTAACTACTAACTATCATGGCTACGACAACTATTGATGTGATAAAGTACTGATTGTAACTACCAACTATCACGGCTATGACAACTATTGATGTGATAAAGTACTGATTGTAACTACCAACTATCACGGCTATGACAACTATAGATGTGATAAAGTACTGATTGTAACTACCAACTATCACGGCTACGACAACCATTGATGTGATAAAATACTGATTGTAACTACCAACTCTCACGGCTACGACAACTATTGATGTGATAAAGTAATGATTGTAACTACTAACTATCACGGCTATGACAACTATAGATGTGATAAAGAAGTGATTGTAACTACCAACTATCACGGCTACAACTATAGATGTGATAAAGTAGTGATTGTAACTACCAACTATCACGGCTATGACAACTATAGATGTGATAAAGTACTGATTGTAACTACCAACTGTTACGGCTACAACTACTGATGTGATAAAGTACTGATTGTAACTACCAACTATCACGGCTACTACAACTATAGATGTGATAAAGTACTGATTTTAACTACCAACTATCACGGCTATGACAAAAATAGATATGATAAAGTACTGATTGAAACTACCAACTTTCACGGCTATGACAACTGTAGATGTGATAAAGTAGTGATTGTAACTACCAACTCTCACGGCTATGACAACAATAGATGTGATAATGTACTGATTGTAACTACCAACTATCACGGCTACGACAACTGTAAATGTGATAAAATACTGATTGTAACTACCAACTATCACGGCTATGACAATAATAAATGTGATAAAGTACTGATTGTAACTACCAACTATCACGGCTATGAAAACTCTAGATGTGATAAAGTACTGATTGTAACTACCAACTATCACGGCTACGACAACTGTAGATGGGATAAAGAACTGATTGTAACTACCAACTATCACGGCTACGACAACCATTGATGTGATAAAGTACTGATTGTAACTACCAACTATCACGGATACGACAACTATTGATGTGATAAAGTAATGATTGTAACTACTAACTATCATGGCTACGACAACTATTGATGTGATAAAGTACTGATTTTAACTACCAACTATCACGGCTATGACAACAATAGATGTGATAAAGTACTGGTTGTAACTATCAACTATCACGGCTATGACAGCTATAGGTGTGATAAAGTAGTGATTGTAACTACCAACTATCACGGCTATGACATCTATATATGTGATAAAGTACTTATTATAACTACCAACCATCACGGCTATGACAACTATAAATGTGAAAAAATAGTGAATGTAACTACCAACTGTCACGGCTACGACTACTATAGATGTGATAAAGTACTGATTGTAACTACCAACTATCACGGCTACAACTATAGATGTGATAAAGTACTGAATGTAACTACCAACTATCACGGCAATGACAACTGTAGATGTGATAAAGTAGTGATTGTAACTACCAACTATCACGGCTACAACTATAGATGTGATAAAGTACTGATTGTAACTACCAACTATCACGGCTCCAACTATTGATGTGATAAAGTACTGATTGTAACTACCAACTATCACGGCAATGACAACTGTAGATGTGATAAAGTAGTGATTGTAACTACCAACTATCACGGCTACAACTATAGATGTGATAAAGTACTGATTGTAACTACCAACTATCACGGCTACAACTATAGATGTGATAAAGTACTGATTGTAACTACCAACTATCACGGCTATGACATCTATAGATGTGATAAAGTAGTGATTGTAACTACCAACTATCACGGCTACAACTATAGATGTGATAAAGTACTGACTGTAACTACCAACTATCACGGCAATGACAACTGTAGATGTGATAAAGTACTGATTGTAACTACCAACTATCACGGCAATGACAACTATAGATGTGATAAAGTACTTATTATAACTACCAACCATCACGGCTATGACAACTATAAATGTGAAAAAATAGTGAATGTAACTACCAACTGTCACGCTACGACTACTATAGATGTGATAACGTACTGATTGTAACTACCAACTATCACGGCTACAACTATAGATGTGATAAAGTACTGAATGTAACTACCAACTATCACGGCAATGACAACTGTAGATGTGATAAAGTAGTGATTGTAACTACCAACTATCACGGCTACAACTATAGATGTGATAAAGTACTGATTGTAACTACCAACTATCACGGCTACAACTATAGATGTGATAAAGTACTGATTGTAACTACCAACTATCACGGCAATGACAACTGTAGATGTGATAAAGTAGTGATTGTAACTACCAACTATCACGGCTACGACAACCATTGATGTGATAAAGTACTGATTGTAACTACCAACTATCACGGCTACAACTATAGATGTGATAAAGTACTGATTGTAACTACCAACTATCACGGCTATGACATCTATAGATGTGATAAAGTAGTGATTGTAACTACCAACTATCACGGCTACAACTATAGATGTGATAAAGTACTGACTGTAACTACCAACTATCACGGCAATGACAACTGTAGATGTGATAAAGTAATGATTGTAACTACCAACAATCACGGCAATGACAACTATAGATGTGATAAAGTACTGATTGTAACTACCAACTATCACGGCTACAACTATAGATGTGATAAAGTACTGATTGTAACTACCAACTATCACGGCTACAACTATAGATGTGATAAAGTAGTGATTGTAACTACCAACTGTCACGACTATGACAACTATAGATGTGATAATGTATTGATTGTAACTACCAACTATCACGGCTACGACAACTGTAAATGTGATAAAATACTGATATTAACTACCAACTATCACGGCTGTGACAATAATAAATGTGATAAAGTACTGATTGTAACTACCAACTATCACGGCTATGAAAACTCTAGATGTGATAAAGTACTGATTGTAACTACCAACTATCACGGCTACGACAACTGTAGATGGGATAAAGTACTGATTGTAACTACCAACTATCACGGCTACGACAACCATTGATGTGATGAAGTACTGATTGTAACTACCAACAATCACGGATACGACAACTATTGATGTGATAAAGTAATGATTGTAACTACTAACTATCACGGCTACGACAACTATTGATGTGATAAAGTACTGATTGTAACTACCAACTATCACGGCTATGACAACAATAGATGTGATAAAGTACTGGTTGTAACTACCAACTATCACGGCTATGACAGCTATAGGTGTGATAAAGTAGTGATTGTAACTACCAACTATCACGGCTATGACATCTATATATGTGATAAAGTACTTATTATAACTACCAACCATCACGGCTATGACAACTATAAATGTGAAAAAATAGTGAATGTAACTACCAACTCTCACGGCTACGACTACTATTGATGTGATAAAGTACTGATTGTAACTACCAACTATCACGGCTACAACTATAGATGTGATAAAGTACTGAATGTAACTACCAACTATCACGGCAATGACAACTGTAGATGTGATAAAGTAGTGATTGTAACTACCAACTATCACGGCTACAACTATAGATGTGATAAAGTACTGATTGTAACTACCAACTATCACGGCTATGACAGCTATAGGTGTGATAAAGTAGTGATTGTAACTACCAACTATCACGGCTATGACATCTATATATGTGATAAAGTACCTATTATAACTACCAACCATCACGGCTATGACAACTATAAATGTGAAAAAATAGTGAATGTAACTACCAACTGTCACGGCCACGACTACTATAGATGTGATAAAGTACTGATTGTAACTACCAACTATCACGGCTACAACTATAGATGTGATAAAGTACTGAATGTAACTACCAACTATCACGGCAATGACAACTGTAGATGTGATAAAGTAGTGATTGTAACTACCAACTATCACGGCTACAACTATAGATGTGATAAAGTACTGATTGTAACTAACAACTATCATGGCTACAACTATAGATGTGATAAAGTACTGATTGTAACTACCAACTATCACGGCAATGACAACTGTAGATGTGATAAAGTAGTGATTGTAACTACCAACTATCACGGCTACAACTATAGATGTGATAAAGTACTGATTGTAACTACCAACTATCACGGCTACAACTATAGATGTGATAAAGTACTGATTGTAACTACCAACTATCACGGCTATGACATCTATAGATGTGATAAAGTAGTGATTGTAACTACCAACTATCACGGCTATGACAACTATAGATGTGATAAAGTAGTGATTGTAACTACCAACTATCACGGCTATGACAACTGTAGATGTGATAAAGTAGTGATTGTAACTACCAACTATCACGGCAATGACAACTATAGATGTGATAAAGTACTGATTGTAACTACCAACTATCACGGCTACAACTATAGATGTGATAAAGTAGTGATTGTAACTACCAACTATCACGGCTATGACAACTATTGATGTGATAAAGTAGTGATTGTAACTACCAACTATCACGGCTATGACAACTGTAGATGTGATAAAGTAGTGATTGTAACTACCAACTATCACGGCAATGACAACTATAGATGTGATAAAGTACTGATTGTAACTACCAACTATCACGGCAATGACAACTGTAGATGTGATAAAGTAGTGATTGTAACTACCAACTATCACGGCTACAACTATAGATGTGATAAAGTACTGATTGTAACTACCAACTATCACGGCTACAACTATAGATGTGATAAAGTACTGATTGTAACTACCAACTATCACGGCAATGACAACTGTAGATGTGATAAAGTAGTGATTGTAACTACCAACTATCACGGCTACAACTATAGATGTGATAAAGTACTGATTGTAACTACCAACTATCACGGCTACAACTATAGATATGATAAAGTACTGATTGTAACTACCAACTATCACGGCTATGACATCTATAGATGTGATAAAGTAGTGATTGTAACTACCAACTATCACGGCTATGACAACTGTAGATGTGATAAAGTAGTGATTGTAACTACCAACTATCACGCTATGACAACTATAGATGTGATAAAGTAGTGATTGTAACTACCAACTATCACGGCTATGACAACTGTAGATGTGATAAAGTAGTGATTGTAACTACCAACTATCACGGCAATGACAACTATAGATGTGATAAAGTACTGATTGTAACTACCAACTATCACGGCTACAACAATAGATGTGATAAAGTAGTGATTGTAACTACCAACTATCACGGCTATGACAACTATTGATGTGATAAAGTAGTGATTGTAACTACCAACTATCACGGCTATGACAACTGTAGATGTGATAAAGTAGTGATTGTAACTACCAACTATCACGGCAATGACAACTATAGATGTGATAAAGTACTGATTGTAACTACCAACTATCACGGCAATGACAACTGTAGATGTGATAAAGTAGTGATTGTAACTACCAACTATCACGGCTACAACTATAGATGTGATAAAGTACTGATTGTAACTACCAACTATCACGGCTACAACTATAGATGTGATAAAGTACTGATTGTAACTACCAACTATCACGGCTACAACTATAGATGTGATAAAGTACTGATTGTAACTACCAACTATCACGGCTATGACATCTATAGATGTGATAAAGTAGTGATTGTAACTACCAACTATCACGGCTATGACAACTGTAGATGTGATAAAGTAGTGATTGTAACTACCAACTATCACGGCTATGACAACTATAGATGTGATAAAGTAGTGATTGTAACTACCAACTATCACGGTTATGACAACTGTAGATGTGATAAAGTAGTGATTGTAACTACCAACTATCACGGCAATGACAACTATAGATGTGATAAAGTACTGATTGTAACTACCAACTATCACGGCTACAACTATAGATGTGATAAATTAGTGATTGTAACTACCAACTATCACGGCTATGACAACTATTGATGTGATAAAGTAGTGATTGTAACTACCAACTATCACGGCTATGACAACTGTAGATGTGATAAAGTAGTGATTGTAACTACCAACTATCACGGCAATGACAACTATAGATGTGATAAAGTACTGATTGTAACTAACAACTATCACGGCAATGACAACTGTAGATGTGATAAAGTAGTGATTGTAACTACCAACTATCACGGCTACAACTATAGATGTGATAAAGTACTGATTGTAACTACCAACTATCACGGCTACAACTATAGATGTGATAAAGTACTGATTGTAACTACCAACTATCACGGCAATGACAACTGTAGATGTGATAAAGTAGTGATTGTAACTACCAACTATCACGGCAATGACAACTGTAGATGTGATAAAGTACTGATTGTAACTACCAACTATCACGGCTACAACTATAGATGTGATAAAGTACTGATTGTAACTACCAACTATCACGGCTATGACATCTATAGATGTGATAAAGTAGTGATTGTAACTACCAACTATCACGGCTATGACAACTGTAGATGTGATAAAGTAGTGATTGTAACTACCAACTATCACGCCTATGACAACTATAGATGTGATAAAGTAGTGATTGTAACTACCAACTATCACGGCTATGACAACTGTAGATGTGATAAAGTAGTGATTGTAACTACCAACTATCACGGCAATGACAACTATAGATGTGATAAAGTACTGATTGTAACTACCAACTATCACGGCTACAACTATAGATGTGATAAAGTAGTGATTGTAACTACCAACTATCACGGCTATGACAACTATTGATGTGATAAAGTAGTGATTGTAACTACCAACTATCACGGCTATGACAACTGTAGATGTGATAAAGTAGTGATTGTAACTACCAACTATCACGGCAATGACAACTATTGATGTGATAAAGTACTGATTGTAACTACCAACTATCACGGCTACAACTATAGATGTGATAAAGTACTGATTGTAACTACCAACTATCACGGCTACGACAACTGTAGATGTGATCAAGTAGTGATTGTAACTACCAACTATCACGGCAATGACAACTATAGATGTGATAAAGTACTGATTGTAACTACCAACTATCACGGCTACGACAACTGTAGATGTGATCAAGTACTGATTGAAACTACCAACTATCACGGCTATGACAACAATAGATGTGATAAAGTACTGATTGTAACTACCAACCATCACGGCTATGACAACTATAAATGTGAAAAAATAGTGAATGTAACTACCAACTGTCACGGCTACGACTACTATAGATGTGATAAAGTACTGATTGTAACTACCAACTATCACGGCTACAACTATTGATGTGATAAAGTACTGAATGTAACTACCAACTATCACGGCTATGACAACTATAGATGTGATCAAGTAGTGATTGTAACTATCAACTATCACGGCAATGACAACTATAGATGTGATAAAGTACTGATTGTAACTACCAACTATCACGGCTATGACAACTATAGATGTGATAAAGTACTGATTGTAACTACCAACCATCACGGCTATGACAATTATAGATGTGATAAAGTACTGATTGTAACTACCAACCATCACGGCTATGACAACTATAAATGTGAAAAAATAGTGAATGTAACTACCAACTGTCACGGCTACGACTACTATAGATGTGATAAAGTACTGATTGAAACTACCAACTATCACGGCTATGACAACTATAGATGTGATAAAGTACTGATTGTAACTACCAACCATCACGGCTATGACGACTATAAATGTGAAAAAATAGTGAATGTAACTACCAACTGTCACGGCTACGACTACTATAGATGTGATAAAGTACTGATTGTAACTACCAACTATCACGGCTACAACTATAGATGTGATAAAGTACTGAATGTAACTACCAACTATCACGGCTATGAAAACTATAGATGTGATAAAGTACTGATTGTAGCTACCAACTATCACGGCAATGACAACTATAGATGTGATAAAGTAGTGATTGTAACTACCAACTGTCACGGCTATGACAACTATAGATGTGATAAAGTACTGAATGTAACTACCAACTATCACGGCTACAACTATAGATGTGATAAAGTAGTGATTGTAACTACCAACTATCACGGCAATGACAACTGTAGATATGATAAAGTAGTGATTGTAACTACCAACTATCACGGCAATGACAACTGTAGATGTGATAAAGTAGTGATTGTAACTACCAACTATCATGGCTACTACAACTATAGATGTGATAAAGTACTGATTGTAACTACCAACTATCACGGCTCCGACAACTATAGATGTGATAAAGTGCTGATTGTAACTACCAACTATCACGGCTATGACAATTATAGATGTGATAAAGTACTGATTGTAACTACCAACTATCACGGCTATGACAACTGTAGATGTGATAAAGTAGTGATTGTAACTACCAAATATCATGGCTATGACAACTATAGATGTGATAAAGTATGGATTGTAATTACCAACTATCACGGCTATGACAACTGTAGATGTGAAAAAGTACTGATTGTAATTACCAACTATCACGGCTATGACAACTATAGATGTGATAAAATAGTGATTGCAACTACCAACTGTCACGGCTAAGACAACTATAGATGTGATAAAGTACTGATTGTAGCTACCAACTATCACGGCTACGACACCTGTAGATGTGAAAAAGTACTGATTGTAACTACCAACTATCACGGCTACGACAACTATAGATGTGATAAAGTACTGATTTTAACTACCAACTATTACTGCTATGACAACTGTAGATGTGATAAAGTACTGAATGTAACTACCAACTATCACGACTATGGCAACTATAGATGTGATAAAGTACTGATTGTAACTACCAACTATCACGGCTATGACATCAATAGATGTGATAAAGTACTGATTGTAACTACCAACTATCACGGCTATGATAACAATAGATGTGAAAAAGTAGTGATTGTAACTACCAACAATCACGATATGACATCTATAGATGTGATAAAGTAGTGATTGTAGCTACCAACTATCACGGCTACGACAACTATACATGTGATAAAGTACTTATTGTAACTACCAACTATCACGGCTACGACAACTATATATGTGATAAAGTACTTATTGTAACTACCAACTATCACGGCTATGACAACTGTAGATATGATAAAGTACTGATTGTAACTACCAATTATCACGGCTATGACAACAATAGATGTGATAAAGCAGTGATTGTAACTACCAACTATCACGCCTAGGACAACAATAGATGTGATAAAGTACTGATTGTAGCTAGGACAACCATAGATGTGATAAAGTACTGATTGTAAATACCAACTATCACGGCTATGACAACTATAGATGTGATAAAGTACTGATTGTAACTACCAACTATCACGGCTACGACAACTATAGATGTGATAAAGTACTAATTGTGACTACCAACTATCACGGCTATGACAACTATTGATGTGATAAAGTACTGATTGTAACTACCAACTATCACGGCTATGACAAATATAGATGTGGTAAAGTACTGATTGTAACTACCAACTATCACGGCTATGACAACTGTAGATGTGATAAAGTAGTGATTGTAACTACCAACTGTCACGGCTATGACAACTATAGATGTGATAAAGTACTGATTGTAGCTACCAACTATCACGGCTACGACAACTATAGATGTGATAAAGTACTGATTGTAACTACCAACTATCACGGCTATGACAACGAAAGATGTGATAAAGTACTGATTGTAACTACCAACTATCACGGCGATGACAACTATAAATGTGATAAAATAGTGATTGTAACTATCAACTATCACGGCTATGATAACTATAAATGTGATAAAGTAGTGATTGTAACTACCAACTATCACGGTTATGAGAACTATAGATGTGATAAAGTACTGATTGTTTCTACCAACTATCACGGCTATGACAACTATAGATGTGATAAAGTACTGATTGTAACTACCAACTATCACGGCTATGACAACTATGGATGTGATAAGGTACTGTTTGTAACTACCAACTATCACGGCTATGACAACTATATATGTGATAATGTACTGGTTGTAGCTACCAACTATTACGGCTATGACATCCATAGATGTGATAAAGTATTAATTATAACTACCAACTATCACGGCTATGATAACTATAAATGTGATAAAGTAGTGATTGTAACTACCAACTATCACGGTTATGAGAACTATAGATATGATAAAGTACTGATTGTTTCTACCAACTATCACGGCTATGACAACTATAGATGTGATAAAGTACTGATTGTAACTACCAACTATCACGGCTATGACAACAATAGATGTGATAAAATAGTGATTGTAACTACCAACTATCACGGCTATGACAGCTATAGATGTGATAAAGTACTGATTGTAACTACCAACTATCACGGCTATGACAACTATAGATGTGAGAAAATAGTGATTGTAACTACCAACTATCACGGCTATAACAACTATAGATGTGATAAAGTACTGATTGTAACTACCAACTATCACGGCTATGACAACTATAGATGTGAGAAAATAGTGATTGTAACTACCAACTATCACGGCTATGACAACTATAGATGTGATAAAGTACTGATTGTAACTACCAACTATCACGGCTAAGACATCTATAGATGTGATAAAGTACTTATTATAACTACAAACTATCACGGCTATGACAACAATAAATGTGAAAAAATAGTGATTGTAACTACCAAATGTCACGGCTATGACAACTATAGATGTGATAAAGTACTGATTGTAACTACCAACTATCACGGCTATGATAACTATAGATGTGATAAAGTAGTCATTGTAACTACCAACTATCACGGCTATGACAACTATTGATGTGATAAAGTAGTGATTGTAACTACCAACTATCACGGCTACAATTATAGATGTGATAAAGTAGTGATTGTAACTACCAACTATCACGGCTATGACAACTATAGATGTGATAAACAAGTGATTGTAACTACCAACTATCACGCTACAACTATATATGTGATAAAGTAGTTATTGTATCTACCAACTATCACGGCTATGACAACTATAGATGTGATAAAGAAGTGATTGTAACTACCAACTATCACGGCTACAACTATAGATGTGATAAAGTAGTGATTGTAACTTCCAACTATCACGGCTATGACAACTATAGGTATGATAAAGTACTGAGTGTAACTATCAAACTATCAGGGCTATGACAACTATAGATGTGATAAAATAGTGATTGTAACTACCAATTATCACGGCTATGACAACTATAGATGTGATAAAGTACTGGTTGTAACTACCAACTATCACGGCTACGAGAACTATAGATGTGATAAAGTACTGATTGTAACTACCAACTATCACGGCTATGACATCTATAGATGTGATAAAGTACTGATTGTAACTACCAACTATCACGCTACGAGAACTATAGATGTGATAAAGTACTGATTGTAATTACCAACTATCACGGCTACGAGAACTATAGATGTGATAAAGTACTGATTGTAACTACCAACTTTCATGTCTATGACAACTATGGATGTGATAACGTACTGATTGTACCTACCAACTATCACGGCTATGACAACTATTGATGTGATAAAGAAGTGATTGTAACTACCAACTATCACGGCTACAACTATATATGTGATAAAGTAGTGATTGTAACTACCAACTATCACGGCTATGACAACTATAGATGTGATAAAGAAGTGATTGTAACTACCAACTATCACGGCTACAACTATGGATGTGATAAAGTAGTGATTGTAACTTCCAACTATCACGGCTATGACAACTATAGGTATGATAAAGTACTGAGTGTAACTATCAAACTATGAGGGCTATGACAACTATAAATGTGATAAAATAGTGATTGTAACTACCAATTGTCACGGCTATGACAACTATAGATGTGATAAAGTACTGGTTGTAACTACCAACTATCACGGCTATGACATCTATAGATGTGATAAAGTACTGATTGTAACTACCAACTATCACGGCTATGAGAACTATAGATGTGATAAAGTACTGATTGTAACTACCAATTATCACGGCTATGACAACTATAGATGTGATAAAGTACTGATTGTAACTACCAACTATCACGGCTACGACAACTATAGATGTGATAAAGTACTGATTGTAACTACCAACTTTCACGGCTATGACAACTATGGATGTGATAACGTACTGATTGTACCTACCAACTATCACGGCTATGATAACTACAGATGTGATAAAGTACTGATTGTAACTATCAACTGTCACGGCTTTGAAAACTATAGATGTGATAAAGTACCGATTGTAACAGCCTACTATCACGGCTATGACAACTATTGATGTGATAAAGTACTGATTGTAACTACCAACTATCACGGGTATAACAACTATAGATGTAATAAAGTACGGAATGTAACTACCAACTATCACGGCTATGACAACTATAGATGTGATAAAATAGTGATTGTATCTACCAACTATCACGGCTATGACAACTATAGATGTGATAAAGTACTGATTGTAACTATCAACTATCAAGCCTATGACAACTATAGATGTGATAAAGTAGTGATTGTAACTACCAACTATCACGACTATGACAACTATAGATGTGATAAAGTAGTGATTGTAACTACCACCTATCACGGCTATGACAACTATTGATGTGATAAAGAAGTGATTGTAACTACCAACTATCACGGCTATGACAACTATGAATGTGATAAAGAAGTGATTGTAACTACCAACTATCACGCCTATGACAACTATAGATGTGATAAAGTACTGATTGTAACTACCAACTATCGCAGCTATGACAACTATAGATGTGATAAAGAAGTGATTGTAACTACCAACTATCACGGCTATGACAACTATAGATGTGATAAAGTACTGATTGTAACTACCAACTATCACGGCTATGACAACTATGGATGTGATAAGGTACTGTTTGTAACTACCAACTATCACGGCTATGACAACTATATATGTGATAATGTACTGGTTGTAGCTACCAACTATTACGGCTATGACATCCATAGATGTGATAAAGTACTGATTATAACTACCAACTATCACGGCTATGATAACTATAAATGTGATAAAGTAGTGATTGTAACTACCAACTATCACGGTTATGAGAACTATAGATGTGATAAAGTACTGATTGTTTCTACCAACTATCACGGCTATGACAACTATAGATGTGATAAAGTACTGATTGTAACTACCAACTATCACGGCTATGACAACAATAGATGTGATAAAATAGTGATTGTAACTACCAACTATCACGGCTATGACAGCTATAGATGTGATAAAGTACTGATTGTAACTACCAACTATCACGGCGATGACAACTATAGATGTGAGAAAATAGTGATTGTAACTACCAACTATCACGGCTATGACAACTATAGATGTGATAAAGTACTGATTGTAACTACCAACTATCACGGCTATGACAACTATAGATGTGAGAAAATAGTGATTGTAACTACCAACTATCACGGCTATGACAACTATAGATGTGATAAAGTACTGATTGTAACTACCAACTATCACGGCTATGACATCTATAGATGTGATAAAGTACTTATTATAACTACAAACTATCACGGCTATGACAACAATAAATGTGAAAAAATAGTGATTGTAACTACCAAATGTCACGGCTATGACAACTATAGATGTGATAAAGTACTGATTGTAACTACCAACTATCACGGCTATGATAACTATAGATGTGATAAAGTAGTCATTGTAACTACCAACTATCACGGCTATGACAACTATTGATGTGATAAAGTAGTGATTGTAACTACCAACTATCACGGCTACAATTATAGATGTGATAAAGTAGTGATTGTAACTACCAACTATCACGGCTATGAAAACTATAGATGTGATAAACAAGTGATTGTAACTACCAACTATCACGGCTACAACTATATATGTGATAAAGTAGTTATTGTAACTACCAACTATCACGGCTATGACAACTATAGATGTGATAAAGAAGTGATTGTAACTACCAACTATAACGGCTACAACTATAGATGTGATAAAGTAGTGATTGTAACTTCCAACTATCACGGCTATGACAACTATAGGTATGATAAAGTACTGAGTGTAACTATCAAACTATCAGGGCTATGACAACTATAGATGTGATAAAATAGTGATTGTAACTACCAATTATCACGGCTATGACAACTATAGATGTGATAAAGTACTGGTTGTAACTACCAACTATCACGGCTACGAGAACTATAGATGTGATAAAGTACTGATTGTAACTACCAACTATCACGGCTATGACATCTATAGATGTGATAAAGTACTGATTGTAACTACCAACTATCACGCTACGAGAACTATAGATGTGATAAAGTACTGATTGTAATTACCAACTATCACGGCTACGAGAACTATAGATGTGATAAAGTACTGATTGTAACTACCAACTTTCATGTCTATGACAACTATGGATGTGATAACGTACTGATTGTACCTACCAACTATCACCGCTATGACAACTATTGATGTGATAAAGAAGTGATTGTAACTACCAACTATCACGGCTACAACTATATATGTGATAAAGTAGTGATTGTAACTACCAACTATCACGGCTATGACAACTATAGATGTGATAAAGAAGTGATTGTAACTACCAACTATCACGGCTACAACTATAGATGTGATAAAGTAGTGATTGTAACTTCCAACTATCACGGCTATGACAACTATAGGTATGATAAAGTACTGAGTGTAACTATCAAACTATGAGGGCTATCACAACTATAAATGTGATAAAATAGTGATTGTAACTACCAATTGTCACGGCTATGACAACTATAGATGTGATAAAGTACTGGTTGTAACTACCAACTATCACGGCTATGACATCTATAGATGTGATAAAGTACTGATTGTAACTACCAACTATCACGGCTATGAGAACTATAGATGTGATAAAGTACTGATTGTAACTACCAATTATCACGGCTATGACAACTATAGATGTGATAAAGTACTGATTGTAACTACCAACTATCACGGCTACGACAACTATAGATGTGATAAAGTACTGATTGTAACTACCAACTTTCACGGCTATGACAACTATGGATGTGATAACGTACTGATTGTACCTACCAACTATCACGGCTATGATAACTACAGATGTGATAAAGTACTGATTGTAACTATCAACTGTCACGGCTTTGAAAACTATAGATGTGATAAAGTACCGATTGTAACAGCCTACTATCACGGCTATGACAACTATTGATGTGATAAAGTACTGATTGTAACTACCAACTATCACGGCTATGACAACTATAGATGTGAGAAAATAGTGATTGTAACTACCAACTATCACGGCTATGACAACTATAGATGTGATAAAGTACTGATTGTAACTACCAACTATCACGGCTATGACAACTATAGATGTGAGAAAATAGTGATTGTAACTACCAACTATCACGGCTATGACAACTATAGATGTGATAAAGTACTGATTGTAACTACCAACTATCACGCCTATGACAACTATAGATGTGATAAAGTAGTGATTGTAACTACCAACTATCACGGCTATGACAACTATGGATGTGATAAAGTACTGTTTTTAACTACCAACTATCACGGCTATGACAACTATATATGTGATAAAGTACTGGTTGTAGCTACCAACTATAACGGCTATGACATCTATAGATGTGATAAAGTACTGATTATAACTACCAACTATCACGGCTATGATAACTATAAATGTGATAAAGTAGTGAATGTAACTACCAACTATCACGGCTATGGCAAATATTGATGTGATAAAGTACTGATTGTAACTACCAACTATCACGGTTATGAGAACTATAGATGTGATAAAGTACTGATTGTAACTACCAACTATCACGGCTATGACATCTATAGATGTCATAAAGTACTGATTATAACTACCAACTATCACGGCTATGATAACTATAAATGTGATAAAGTAGTGATTGTAACTACTAACTATCACGGCTATGGCAACTATTGATGTGATAAAGTACTGATTGTAACTACCAACTATCACGGTTATGACAACTATAGATGTGATAAAATAGTGATTGTAACTACCAACTATCACGGCTATGACAACTATAGATGTGATAAAGTACTGATTGTAACTACCAACTATCACGGCTATGACAACTATAGATGTGATAAAATAGTGATTGTAACTACCAACTATCACGGCTATGACAACTATAGATGTGATAAAGTACTGATTGTAACTACCAACTATCACGGCTATGACAACTATAGATGTGATAAAATAGTGATTGTAACTACCAACTATCACGGCTATGACAACTGTAGATGTGATAAAGTAGTGATTGTAACTACCACCTGTCACGGCTATGACAAATATAGATGTGATAAAGTACTGATTGTAGCTACCAACTATCACAGCTACGACAACTATAAATGTGATAAAGTACTGATTGTAACTACCAACTATCACGGCTATGACAACGAAAGATGTGATAAAGTAGTGATTGTAACTACCAACTATCACGGCGATGACAACTATCAATGTGATAAAGTACTGTTTGTAACTACCACTATCACGGCTATGACAACTATATATGTGATAAAGTACTGATTGTAACTACCAACTATCACGGCTACTACAACTATAGATGTGATAAAGTACTGATTGTAACTACCAACTATCACGGCTATGACAACAATAGGTGTGATAAAGTAGTGATTGTAACTACCAACTATCATGGCTATGACAACTATTGATGTGATAAAGTACTGATTGTAACTACCAACTATCACGGTTATGAGAACTATAGATGTGATAAAGTAGTGATTGTAACTACCAACTATCACGTCTATGACAACTATTGATGTGATAAAGAAGTGATTGTAACTACCAACTATCACGGCTATGACAACTATGAATGTGATAAAGAAGTGATTGTAACTACCAACTATCACGGCTATGACAACTATAGATGTGATAAAGTACTGATTGTAACTACCAACTATCGCAGCTATGACAACTATAGATGTGATAAAGAAGTGATTGTAACTACCAACTATCGCAGCTATGACAACCATAGAGGTGATAAAGAAGTGATTGTAACCACCAACTATCATGGCTATGATAACTATAGATGTGATAAAGTACTGATTGTAACTACCAAATATGACGGCTATGACAACTATAGATGTGATAAAGAAGTGATTGTAACTACCAACTATCACGGCTATGACAACTATAGATGTAATAAAGTAATGATTGTAACTACCAACTATCACGGCTATGACAACTATTAATGTGATAAAGAAGTGATTGTAACTACCAACTATCATGGCTATGACAACTATTGATGTGATAAAGTACTGATTGTAACTACCAACTATCACGGCTATGACAACTATAGATGTGATAAAGAAGTGATTGTAACTACCAACTATCACGGCTACAACTATAGATGTGATAAAGTAGTGATTGTAACTACCAACTATCACGGCTATGACAACTATAGATGTGATAAAGTACTGATTGTAACTACCAACTGTCACGGCTACAAATATTGATGTGATAAAGTACTGATTGTAACTACCAACTATCACGGCTACGACAACTATAGATGTGATAAAGTACTGATTGAAACTACCAACTATCACGGCTATGACAACAATAGATGTGATAAAATACTGATTGAAACTACCAACTATCACGACTATGACAACTGTAGATGTGATAAAGTAGTGATTGTAACTACCAACTATCACGGCTATGACAACTATAGATGTGATAAAGTAGTGATTGTATCTACCAACTTTCACGGCTATGACAACTATAAATGTGATAATGTACTGATTGTAACTACCAAATATCACGGCTATGAGAACTATAGATGTGATAAAGTACTGATTGTAACTACCAAATATCACGGCTATGACAACTATAAATATGATAAAGTACTGCTTGTAACTACCAACTATCGCAGCAATGACAACTATAGATGTGATAAAGTACTGATTGTAACTACCAACTATCACTGCTACGACAACTATAGATGTGATAAAGTACTGATTGTAACTACCAACTATCGCAGCTATGACAACTATAGATGTGAAAAAGAAGTGATTGTAACTACCAACTATCGCAGCTATGACAACTATAGATGTGATAAAGAAGTGATTGTAACTATCAACTATCACGGCTATGATAACAATAAATGTGATAAAGTACTGATTGTAACTACCAACTATCATGCACGGCTATGACATATATTGATGTGATAAAGTACTGATTGTAACAACCAACTATCACGGGTATGACAACTATAGATGTGATAAAGAACTGATTGTAACTACCAACTATCACGGCTACAACTATAGATGTGATAAAGTAGTGATTGTAACTACCAACTATCACGGCTATGACAACTATCGATGTGATAAAGAAGTGAATGTAACTACCAACTATCACGGCTACAACTATAGATGTGATAAAGTAGTGATTGTAACTACCAACTATCACGGCTATGACAACTATAGATGTGATAAAGTACTGATTGTAACTACCAACTGTCACGGCTACAATTATTGATGTGATAAAGTACTGATTGTAACTACCAACTATCACGGCTACGACAACTATAGATGTGATAAAGTACTGATTGAAACTACCAACTATCACGGCTATGACAACAATAGATGTGATAAAGTACTGATTGAAACTACAAACTATCACGGCTATGACAACTGTAGATGTGATAAAGTAGTGATTGTAACTACCAACTATCACGGCTATGACAACAATAGATGTGATAAATTAGTGATTGTATCTACCAACTTTCACGGCTATGACAACTATAAATATGATAATGTACTGATTGTAACTACCAACTATCACGGCTACGACAACTGTAGATGTGATAAAGTACTGATTGTAACTACCAACTATCACGGCTACGACAACCATTGATGTGATAAAGTACTGATTGTAACTACCAACTATCACGCTACGACAACTATTGATGTGATAAAGTACTGATTGTAACTACTAACTATCACGGCTATGAAAAATCTAAATGTGATAAAGTACTGATTGTAACTAACAACTATCACGGCTACGACAACTGTATATGTGATAAAGTACTGATTGTAACTACAAACTATCACGGCTACGACAACCATTGATGTGATAAAGTACTGATTGTAACTACCAACTATCACGCTACGACAACTATTGATGTGATAAAGTACTGATTGTAACTACTAACTATCACGGCTACGACAACTATTGATATGATAAAGTACTGATTGTAACTACCAACTATCACGGCTATGACATCTATATATGTGATAAAGTACTTATTATAACTACAAACTATCACGACTATGACAACTATAAATGTGAAAAAATAGTGATTTTAACTACCAACGGTCACGGCTATGACAACTATAGATGTGATAAAGTACTGATTGTAACTACCAACTATCACGGCTATGACATCTATTGATGTGATAAAGTACTGATTGTAACTACCAACTATCACGGCTATGATAACTATAAATGTGATAAAGTACTGATTGTAACTACCAACTATCACGGCTATGACAACTATAGATGTGATAAAGTACTGATTGTAACTACCAACTATCACGGCTATGACAACTATAGATGTGATAAAGTAGTGATTGTAACTACCAACTATCACGGCTACAACTATAGATGTGATAAAGTAGTGATTGTAACTACCAACTATCACGGCTATGACAACTGTAGATGTGATAAAGAAGTGATTGTAACTACCAACTATCACGGCTACAACTATAGATGTGATAAAGTAGTGATTGTACCTACCAACTATCACGGCTATGACAACTATAGATGTGATAAAGTACTGATTGCAACTACCAACTGTCACGGCTACAACTATTGATGTGATAAAGTACTGATTGTAACTACCAACTATCACGGCTACAACAACTATAGATGTGATAAAGTACTGATTGTAACTACCAACTATCACGGCTATGACAACTATAGATGTGGTAAAGTACTGATTGTAGCTACCAACTATCACAGCTACGACAACTATAAATGTGATAAAGTACTGATTGTAACTACCAACTATCACGGCTATGACAACGAAAGATGTGATAAAGTACTGATTGTAACTACCAACTATCACGGCGATGACAACTATAAATGTGATAAAATAGTGATTGTAACTACCAACTGTCACGGCTATGACAACTATTGATGTGATAAAGTAGTGATTGTAACTACCAACTATCACGGCTATGACAACTATGGATGTGATAAAGTACTGTTTGTAACTACCAACTATCACGGCTATGACAACTATATATGTGATAAAGTACTGATTGTAACTACCAACTATCACGGCTACTACCACTATAGATGTGATAAAGTACTGATTGTAACTACCAACTATCACGGTTATGAGAACTATAGATGTGATAAAGTAGTGATTGTAACTACCAACTATCACGGCTATGACAACTATTGATGTGATAAAGAAGTGATTGTAACTACCAACTATCACGGCTACTACCACTATAGATGTGATAAAGTACTGATTGTAACTACCAACTATCACGGTTATGAGAACTATAGATGTGATAAAGTAGTGATTGTAACTACCAACTATCACGGCTATGACATCTATATATGTGATAAAGTACTTATTATAACTACAAACTATCACGACTATGACAACTATAAATGTGAAAAAATAGTGATTTTAACTACCAACGGTCACGGCTATGACAACTATAGATGTGATAAAGTACTGATTGTAACTACCAACTATCACGGCTATGACATCTATTGATGTGATAAAGTACTGATTGTAACTACCAACTATCACGGCTATGATAACTATAAATGTGATAAAGTACTGATTGTAACTACCAACTATCACGGCTATGACAACTATAGATGTGATAAAGTACTGATTGTAACTACCAACTATCACGGCTATGACAACTATAGATGTGATAAAGTAGTGATTGTAACTACCAACTATCACGGCTACAACTATAGATGTGATAAAGTAGTGATTGTAACTACCAACTATCACGGCTATGACAACTGTAGATGTGATAAAGAAGTGATTGTAACTACCAACTATCACGGCTACAACTATAGATGTGATAAAGTAGTGATTGTACCTACCAACTATCACGGCTATGACAACTATAGATGTGATAAAGTACTGATTGCAACTACCAACTGTCACGGCTACAACTATTGATGTGATAAAGTACTGATTGTAACTACCAACTATCACGGCTACAACAACTATAGATGTGATAAAGTACTGATTGTAACTACCAACTATCACGGCTATGACAACTATAGATGTGGTAAAGTACTGATTGTAGCTACCAACTATCACAGCTACGACAACTATAAATGTGATAAAGTACTGATTGTAACTACCAACTATCACGGCTATGACAACGAAAGATGTGATAAAGTACTGATTGTAACTACCAACTATCACGGCGATGACAACTATAAATGTGATAAAATAGTGATTGTAACTACCAACTGTCACGGCTATGACAACTATTGATGTGATAAAGTAGTGTTTGTAACTACCAACTATCACGGCTATGACAACTATGGATGTGATAAAGTACTGTTTGTAACTACCAACTATCACGGCTATGACAACTATATATGTGATAAAGTACTGATTGTAACTACCAACTATCACGGCTACTACCACTATAGATGTGATAAAGTACTGATTGTAACTACCAACTATCACGGTTATGAGAACTATAGATGTGATAAAGTAGTGATTGTAACTACCAACTATCACGGCTATGACAACTATAGATGTGATAAAGTACTGATTGCAACTACCAACTGTCACGGCTACAACTATTGATGTGATAAAGTACTGATTGTAACTACCAACTATCACGGCTACAACAACTATAGATGTGATAAAGTACTGATTGTAACTACCAACTATCACGGCTATGACAACTATAGATGTGGTAAAGTACTGATTGTAGCTACCAACTATCACAGCTACGACAACTATAAATGTGATAAAGTACTGATTGTAACTACCAACTATCACGGCTATGACAACGAAAGATGTGATAAAGTACTGATTGTAACTACCAACTATCACGGCGATGACAACTATAAATGTGATAAAATAGTGATTGTAACTACCAACTGTCACGGCTATGACAACTATTGATGTGATAAAGTAGTGATTGTAACTACCAACTATCACGGCTATGACAACTATGGATGTGATAAAGTACTGTTTGTAACTACCAACTATCACGGCTATGACAACTATATATGTGATAAAGTACTGATTGTAACTACCAACTATCACGGCTACTACCACTATAGATGTGATAAAGTACTGATTGTAACTACCAACTATCACGGTTATGAGAACTATAGATGTGATAAAGTAGTGATTGTAACTACCAACTATCACGGCTATGACAACTATGAATGTGATAAAGAAGTGATTGTAACTACCAACTATCACGGCTATGACAACTATAGATGTGATAAAGTACTGATTGTAACTACCAACTATCGCAGCTATGACAACTATAGATGTGATAAAGAAGTGATTGTAACTACCAACTATCGCAGCTATGAAAACCATAGAGGTGATAAAGAAGTGATTGTAACCACCAACTATCATGGCTATGATAACTATAGATGTGATAGAGTAGTAATTGTAACTACCAACTATCACGGCTATGACAACTATAGATGTGATAAAGTACTGATTGTAACTACCAAATATGACGGCTATGACAACTATAGATGTGATAAAGAAGTGATTGTAACTACCAACTATCACGGCTATGACAACTATAGATGTAATAAAGTAATGATTGTAACTACCAACTATCACGGCTATGACAACTATTGATGTGATAAAGAAGTGATTGTAACTACCAACTATCATGGCTATGACAACTATTGATGTGATAAAGTACTGATTGTAACTACCAACTATCACGGCTATGATAACTATAAATGTGATAAAGTACTGATTGTAACAACCAACTATCACGGGTATGAGAACTAAAGATGTGATAAAGTACTGATTGTAGCTACCAACTATCAAGGCTACAACTATAGATGTGATAAAGTAGTGATTGTAACTACCAACTATCACGGCTATGACAACTGCTGATGTGATAAAGTAGTGAGTGTAACTACCAACTATCACGGCTACAACTATAGATGTGATAAAGTAGTGATTGTAACTACCAACTATCACGGCTATGACAACTATAGATGTGATAAAGTACTGATTGTAACTACCAACTGTCACGGCTACAAATATTGATGTGATAAAGTACTGATTGTAACTACCAACTATCACGGCTACGACAACTATAGATGTGATAAAGTACTGATTGAAACTACCAACTATCACGGCTATGACAACAATAGATGTGATAAAATACTGATTGAAACTACCAACTATCACGGCTATGACAACTGTAGATGTGATAAAGTAGTGATTGTAACTACCAACTATCACGGCTATGACAACTATAGATGTGATAAAGTAGTGATTGTATCTACCAACTTTCACGGCTATGACAACTATAAATGTGATAATGTACTGATTGTAACTACCAACTATCACGGCTATGACAACTATAGATGTGATAAAGTACTGATTGTTTCTACCAATTATTACGGCTACGACAACTATAGATGTAATAAAGTACTGATTGTAACTACCAAATATCGCAGCTATGACAACTATAGATGTGATAAAGAAGTGATTGTAACTACCAACTATCACGGCTATGACAACTCTAGATGTGATAAATAAATGATTGTAACTACCAACTGTCACGGCTATGAGAACTATAGATGTGATAAAGTACTGATTGTAACTACCAAATATCACGGCTATGACAACTATAAATATGATAAAGTACTGCTTGTAACTACCAACTATCGCAGCAATGACAACTATAGATGTGATAAAGTACTGATTGTAACTACCAACTATCACGGCTACGACAACTATAGATGTGATAAAGTACTGATTGTAACTACCAACTATCACGGCTATGACAACTATAGATGTGATAAAGAAGTGATTGTAACTACCAACTATCGCAGCTATGAAAACCATAGAGGTGATAAAGAAGTGATTGTAACCACCAACTATCATGGCTATGACAACTGTAGATGTGATAAAGTAATGATTGTAACTACCTACTATCACGACTACGACAACTATAGATGTGATAAAGTACTGATTGTAGCTACCAACTATCGCAGCTATGACAACTATAGATGTGAAAAAGAAGTGATTGTAACTACCAACTATCGCAGCTATGACAACTATAGATGTGATAAAGAAGTGATTGTAACTATCAACTATCACGGCTATGATAACAATAAATGTGATAAAGTACTGATTGTAACTACCACTATCATGCACGGCTATGACATCTATTGATGTGATAAAGTACTGATTGTAACAACCAACTATCACGGGTATGACAACTATAGATGTGATAAAGAACTGATTGTAACTACCAACTATCACGGCTACAACTATAGATGTGATAAAGTAGTGATTGTAACTACCAACTATCACGGCTATGACAACTATCGATGTGATAAAGAAGTGAATGTAACTACCAACTATCACGGCTACAACTATTGATGTGATAAAGTAGTGATTGTAACTACCAACTATCACGGCTACGACAACTATAGATGTGATAAAGTACTGATTGAAACTACCAACTATCACGGCTATGACAACAATAGATGTGATAAAGTACTGATTGAAACTACAAACTATCACGAATATGACAACTGTAGATGTGATAAAGTAGTGATTGTAACTACCAGCTATCACGGCTATGACAACAATAGATGTGATAAAGTAGTGATTGTATCTACCAACTTTCACGGCTATGACAACTATAAATATGATAATGTACTGATTGTAACTACCAACTATCACGGCTACGACAACTGTAGATGTGATAAAGTACTGATTGTAACTACCAACTATCACGGCTACGACAACCATTGATGTGATAAAGTACTGATTGTAACTACCAACTATCACGCTACGACAACTATTGATGTGATAAAGTACTGATTGTAACTACTAACTATCACGGCTATGAAAAATCTAAATGTGATAAAGTACTGATTGTAACTAACAACTATCACGGCTACGACAACTGTATATGTGATAAAGTACTGATTGTAACTACAAACTATCACGGCTACGACAACCATTGATGTGATAAAGTCCTGATTGTAACTACCAACTATCACGCTACGACAACTATTGATGTGATAAAGTACTGATTGTAACTACTAACTATCACGGCTACGACAACTATTGATGTGATAAAGTACTGATTGTAACTACCAACTATCACGCTACGACAACTATTGATGTGATAAAGTACTGATTGTAACTACTAACTATCACGGCTACGACAACTATAGATGTGATAAAGTACTGATTGTAACTACCAACTATCACGGCTATGACATCTATTGATGTGATAAAGTACTGATTGTAACTACCAACTATCACGGCTATGATAACTATAAATGTGATAAAGTACTGATTGTAACTACCAACTATCACGGCTATGACAACTATAGATGTGATAAAGTACTGATTGTAACTACCAACTATCACGGCTATGACAACTATAGATGTGATAAAGTAGTGATTGTAACTACCAACTATCACGGCTACAACTATAGATGTGATAAAGTAGTGATTGTAACTACCAACTATCACGGCTATGACAACTGTAGATGTGATAAAGAAGTGATTGTAACTACCAACTATCACGGCTACAACTATAGATGTGATAAAGTAGTGATTGTACCTACCAACTATCACGGCTATGACAACTATAGATGTGATGAAGTACTGATTGCAACTACCAACTGTCACGGCTACAACTATTGATGTGATAAAGTACTGATTGTAACTACCAACTATCACGGCTACAACAACTATAGATGTGATAAAGTACTGATTGTAACTACCAACTATCACGGCTATGACAACTATAGATGTGGTAAAGTACTGATTGTAACTACCAACTATCACGGCTATGACAACTGTAGATGTGATAAAGCAGTGATTGTAGCTACCAACTGTCACGGCTATGACAACTATAGATGTGATAAAGTACTGATTGTAGCTACCAACTATCACGGCTACGACAACTATAGATGTGATAAAGTACTGATTGTAACTACCAACTATCACGCTATGACAATGAAAGATGTGATAAAGTACTGATTGTAACTACCAACTATCACGGCGATGACAACTATAAATGTGATAAAATAGTGATTGTAACTACCAACTGTCACGGCTATGCCAACTATTGATGTGATAAAGTACTGATTGTAACTACCAACTATCACGGCTATGACAACAATGGATGTGATAAAGTACTTTTTGTAACTACCAACTATCACGGCTATGACAACTATATATGTGATAAAGTACTGGTTGTAGCTACCAACTATCACGGCTATGACATCTATAGATGTGATAAAGTACTGATTATAACTACCAACTATCACGGCTATGATAACTATAAATGTGATAAAGTAGTGATTGTAACTACCAACTATCACGGCTATGGCAACTATTGATGTGATAAAGTACTGATTGTAACTACCAACTATCACGGCTATGACATCTATAGATGTGATAAAGTACTGATTATAACTACCAACTATCACGGCTATGATAACTATAAATGTGATAAAGTAGTGATTGTAACTACCAACTATCACGGCTATGACAACTATTGATGTGATAAAGTACTGATTGTAACTACCAACTATCACGGTTATGACAACTATAGATGTGATAAAATAGTGATTGTAACTACCAACTATCATGGCTATGAAAACTATAGATGTGATAAAGTACTGATTGTAACTACCAACTATCACGGCTATGACAACTATAGATGTGATAAAATAGTGATTGTAACTACCAACTATCACGGCTATGACAACTATAGATGTGATAAAGTACTGATTGTAACTACCAACTATCACGGCTATGACAACTATAGATGTGATAAAATAGTGATTGTAACTACCAACTATCACGGCTATGACAACTGAAGATGTGATAAAGTAGTGATTGTAACTACCAACTGTCACGGCTATGACAAATATAGATGTGATAAAGTACTGATTGTAGCTACCAACTATCACGGCTACGACAACTATAGATGTGATAAAGTACTGATTGTAACTACCAACTATCACGGCTATGACAACGAAAGATGTGATAAAGTACTGATTGTAACTACCAACTATCACGGCGATGACAACAATAAATGTGATAAAATAGTGATTGTAACTACCAACTGTCACGGCTATGACAACTATTGATGTGATAAAGTACTGATCGTAACTACCAACTATCACGGCTATGACAACTATGGATGTGATAAAGTACTGTTTGTAACTACCAACTATCACGGCTATGACAACTATATATGTGATAAAGTACTGATTGTAACTACCAACTATCACGGCTACTACAACTATAGATGTGATAAAGTACTGATTGTAACTACCAACTATCACGGCTATGACAACAATAGGTGTGATAAAGTAGTGATTGCAACTACCAACTATCACGGCTATGGCAACTATTGATGTGATAAAGTACTGATTGTAACTACCAACTATCACGGTTATGAGAACTATAGATTTGATAAAGTACTGATTGTAACTACCAACTATCACGGCTATGACAGCTATAGATGTGATAAAGTACTGGTTGTAACTACCAACTATCACGGCTATGACAACTATAGATGTGATAAAGTACTGATTGTAACTACCAACTATCACGGCTATGACAACTATAGATGTGAAAAAATAGTGATTGTAACTACCAACTGTCACGGCTATGACAACTATAGATGTGATAAAGTACTGATTGTAACTACCAACTATCACGCTATGACAACTATAGATGTGATAAAGTACTGATTGTAACTACCAACTATCACGGCTACGACAACTATAGATGTGATAAAGTACTGATTGTAACTACCAACTTTCACGGCTATGACAACTATGGATGTGATAACGTACTGATTGTACCTACCAACTATCACGGCTATGATAACTACAGATGTGATAAAGTACTGATTGTAACTACCAACTATCACGGCTTTGAAAACTATAGATGTGATAAAGAACCGATTGTAACAACCTACTATCCCGGCTATGACAACTATTGATGTGATAAAGTACTGATTGTAACTACCAACTATCACGGCTATGATAACTATAGATGTGATAAAGTAGTCATTGTAACTACCAACTATCACGTCTATGACAACTATTGATGTGATAAAGTAGTGATTGTAACTACCAACTATCACGGCTACAACGATAGATGTGATAAAGTAGTGATTGTAACTACCAACTATCACGGCTATGACAACTATAGATGCGATAAAGAAGTGATTGTAACTACCAACTATCACGGCTAAAACTATATATGTGATAAAGTAGTGAATGTAACTACCAACTATCACGGCTATGACAACTATAGATGTGATAAAGAAGTGATTGTAACTTCCAACTATCACGGCTATGATAACTATAGGTATGATAAAGTACTGAGTGTAACTATCAAACTATCAGGGCTATGACAACTATAGATGTGATAAAATAGTGATTGTAACAACCAATTATCACAGCTATGACATCTATAGATGTGATAAAGTACTGGTTGTAGCTACCAACTATCACGGCTATGACATCTATAGATGTGATAAAGTACTGATTGTAACTACCAACTATCATGGCTATGACAACTATAGATGTGATGAAGTACTGATTGTAACTACCAACTATCACGGCTACGACAACTATAGATGTGATAAAGTACTGATTGTAACTACCAACTTTCACGGCTATGACAACTATGGATGTGATGACGTACTGATTGTACTTACCAACTATCACGCTATGATAACTACAGATGTGATAAAGTACTGATTGTAACTACCAACTATCACGGCTTTGAAAACTATAGATGTGATAAAGTACCGATTGTAACAACCTACTATCACGGCTATGACAACTATTGATGTGATAAAGTACTGATTGTAACTACCAACTATCACGGGTATGACAACTAAAGATGTGATAAAGTACTGATTGTAACTACCAACTATCACGGCTATGACAACTATAGATGTGATAAAGTAGTGATTGTAACTACCAACTATCACGGCTATGACAACTATTGGTGTGATAAAGAAGTGATTGTAACTACCAACTATCACGGCTATGGCAACTATTGATGTGATAAAGTACTGATTGTATCTACCAACTATCACGCCTATGACAACTATAGATGTGATAAAGTAGTGATTGTAACTACCAACTATCACGGCTATGACAACTATAGATGTGATAAAGTAGTGATTGTAACTACCAACTATCACGGCTATGACAACTATTGGTGTGATAAAGAAGTGATTGTAACTACCAACTATCACGGCTATGACAACTATGAATGTGATAAAGAAGTGATTGTAACTACCAACTATCACGGCTATGACAACTATAGATGTGATAAAGTACCGATTGTAACAACCTACTATCACGGCTATGACAACTATAGATGTGATAAAGTACTGATTGTAACTACCAACTATCGCAGCTATGATAACTATAAATGCGATAAAGTACTGATTGTAACTACCAACTATCATATCATGCACGGCTATGACAACTATAGATGTGATAAAGAAGTGATTGTAACTACCAACTATCACGGCTATGATAACTATAAATGTGATAAAGTACTGATTGTAACAACCAACTATCACGGGTATGACAACTAAAGATGTCATAAAGTACTGATTGTAGCTACCAACTATCAAGGCTACAACAATAGATGTGATAAAGTACTGATTGTAACTACCAACTATCACGGCTATGACAACTATTGATGTGATAAAGAAGTGATTGTAACTACCAACTATCATGGCTATGACAACTATTAATGTGATAAAGTACTAATTGTAACTACCAACTATCACGGCTATGATAACTATAAATGCGATAAAGTACTGATTGTAACTACCAACTATCATGCACGGCTATGACATCTATTGATGTGATAAAGTACTGATTGTAACTACCAACTATCACGGCTATGATAACTATAAATGTGATAAAGTACTGATTGTAACAACCAACTATCACGGGTATGACAACTAAAGATGTGATAAAGTACTGATTGTAACTACCAACTATCAAGGCTACAACTATAGATGTGATAAAGTAGTGATTGTAACTACCAACTATCACGGCTATTACAACTATATATGTGACAAAGAAGTGATTGTAACTACCAACTAACACGGCTACAACTATAGATGTGATAAAGTTGTGATTGTAACTACCAACTATCACGGCTATGACAACTATAGATGTGAAAAAGAAGTGATTGTAACTACCAACTATCGCAGCTATGACAACTATAGATGTGATAAAGAAGTGATTGTAACTACCAACTATCACGGCTATGACAACTATAGATGTGATAAAATACTGATTGTAACTACCAACTATCACGGCTATGACAACTATAGATGTGATAAAGAAGTGATTGTAACTACCAACTATCATGGCTATGACAACTATTGATGTGATAAAGTACTGATTGTAACTACCAACTATCACGGCTATGACAACTATATATGTGATAAAGTACTGATTGTAACTACCAACTATCACGGCTACTACAACTATAGATGTTATAAAGTACTGATTATAACTACCAACTATCACGGCTATGACAACAATAGGTGTGATAAAGTAGTGATTGTAACTACCAACTATCACGGCTATGGCAACTATTGATGTGATAAAGTACTGATTGTAACTACCAACTATCACGGTTATGAGAACTATAGATGTGATAAAGTACTGATTGTAACTACCAACTATCACGTCTATGACAGCTATAGATGTGATAAAGTACTGGTTGTAACTACCAACTATCACGGCTATGATAACTATAAATGCGATAAAGTACTGATTGTAACTACCAACTATCATGCACGGCTATGACATCTATTGATGTGATAAAGTACTGATTGTAACTACCAACTATCACGGCTATGATAACTATAAATGTGATAAAGTATTGATTGTAACAACCAACTATCACGGGTATGACAACTAAAGATGTGATAAAGTACTGATTGTAACTACCAACTATCAAGGCTACAACTATAGATGTGATAAAGTAGTGATTGTAACTACCAACTATCACGGCTATTACAACTATATATGTGACAAAGAAGTGATTGTAACTACCAACTATCGCAGCTATGACAACTATAGATGTGATAAAGAAGTGATTGTAACTATCAACTATCGCAGCTATGACAACTATAGATGTGATAAAGAAGTCATTGTAACTACCAACTATCACGGCTATGACAACTATAGATGTGATAAAGAAGTGATTGTAACTACCAACTATCATGGGTATGACAACTATTGATGTGATAAAGTACTGATTGTAACTACCAACTATCACGGCTATGACAACTATATATGTGATAAAGTACTGATTGTAACTACCAACTATCACGGCTACTACAACTATAGATGTGATAAAGTACTGATTGTAACTACCAACTATCACGGCTATGACAACAATAGGTGTGATAAAGTAGTGATTGTAACTACCAACTATCACGGCTATGGCAACTATTGATGTGATAAAGTACTGATTGTAACTACCAACTGTCACGGTTATGAAAACTATAGATGTGATAAAGTACTGGTTGTAACTACCAACTATCACGGCTATGAAAACTATAGATGTGATAAAGTACTGATTGTAACTACCAACTATCACGGCTATGACAACTATAGATGTGAAAAAATAGTGATTGTAACTACCAACTGTCACGGCTATGACAACTATAGATGTGATAAAGTACTGATTGTAACTACCAACTATCACGCTATGACAACTATAGATGTGATAAAGTACTGATTGTAACTACCAACTATCACGGCTATTATAACTATATATGTGACAAAGAAGTGATTGTAACTACCAACTATCACGGCTACAACTATAGATGTGATAAAGTTGTGATTGTAACTACCAACTATCACGGCTATGACAACTATAGATGTGAAAAAGAAGTGATTGTAACTACCAACTATCGCAGCTATGACAACTATAGATGTGATAAAGAAGTGATTGTAACTACCAACTATCACGGCTATGACAACTATAGATGTGATAAAATACTGATTGTAACTACCAACTATCACGGCTATGACAACTATAGATGTGATAAAGAAGTGATTGTAACTACCAACTATCATGGCTATGACAACTATTGATGTGATAAAGTACTGATTGTAACTACCAACTATCACGCCTATGACAACTATATATGTGATAAAGTACTGATTGTAACTACCAACTATCACGGCTACTACAACAATAGATGTGATAAAGTACTGATTGTTACTACCAACTATCACGGCTATGACAACAATAGGTGTGATAAAGTAATGATTGTAACTACCAACTATCACGGCTATGGTAACTATTGATGTGATAAAGTACTGATTGTAACTACCAACTATCACGGTTATGAGAACTATAGATGTGATAAAGTACTGGTTGTAGCTACCAACTATCACGTCTATGACAGCTATAGATGTGATAAAGTACTGGTTGTAACTACCAACTATCACGGCTATGATAACTATAAATGCGATAAAGTACTGATTGTAACTACCAACTATCATGCACGGCTATGACATCTATTGATGTGATAAAGTACTGATTGTAACTACCAACTATCACGGCTATGATAACTATAAATGTGATAAAGTACTGATTGTAACAACCAACTATCACGGGTATGACAACTAAAGATGTGATAAAGTACTGATTGTAACTACCAACTATCAAGGCTACAACTATAGATGTGATAAAGTAGTGATTGTAACTACCAACTATCACGGCTATTACAACTATATATGTGACAAAGAAGTGATTGTAACTACCAACTATCACGGCTACAACTATAGATGTGATAAAGTTGTGATTGTAACTACCAACTATCACGGCTATGACAACTATAGATGTGATAAAATACTGATTGTAACTACCAACTATCACGGCTATGACAACTATAGATGTGATAAAGAAGTGATTGTAACTACCAACTATCATGGGTATGACAACTATTGATGTGATAAAGTACTGATTGTAACTACCAAATATCACGGCTATGACAACTATATATGTGATAAAGTACTGATTGTAACTACCAACTATCAAGGCTACTACAACTATAGATGTGATAAAGTACTGATTGTAACTACCAACTATCACGGCTATGACAACAATAGGTGTGATAAAGTAGAGATTGTAACTACCAACTATCACGGCTATGGCAACTATTGATGTGATAAAGTACTGATTGTAACTACCAACTATCACGGCTATGACAACTATAGATGTGAAAAAATAGTGATTGTAACTACCAACTGTCACGGCTATGACAACTATAGATGTGATAAAGTACTGATTGTAACTACCAACTATCACGCTATGACAACTATAGATGTGATAAAGTACTGATTGTAACAACCAACTATCACGGCTACGACAACTATAGATGTGATAAAGTACTGATTGTAACTACCAACTTTCACGGCTATGACAACTATGGATGTGATAACGTACTGATTGTATCTACCAACTATCACGGCTATGATAACTACAGATGTGATAAAGTACTGATTGTAACTACCAACTATCACGGCTTTGAAAACTATAGATGTGATAAAGTACCGATTGTAACAACCTACTATCCCGGCTATGACAACTATTGATTTGATAAAGTACTGATTGTAACTACCAACTATCACGGCTACAACTATAGATGTGATAAAGTACTGATTGTAACTACCAACTATCACGCTATGACAACTATAGATGTGATAAAGTACTGATTGTAACTACCAACTATCACGGCTACGACAACTATAGATGTGATAAAGTACTGATTGTAACTACCAACTTTCACGGCTATGACAACTATGGATGTGATAACGTACTGATTGTACCTACCAACTATCACGGCTATGATAACTACAGATGTGATAAAGTACTGATTGTAACTACCAACTATCACGGCTTTGAAAACTATAGATGTGATAAAGAACCGATTGTAACAACCTACTATCCCGGCTATGACAACTATTGATGTGATAAAGTACTGATTGTAACTACCAACTATCACGGCTATGATAACTATAGATGTGATAAAGTAGTCATTGTAACTACCAACTATCACGTCTATGACAACTATTGATGTGATAAAGTAGTGATTGTAACTACCAACTATCACGGCTACAACGATAGATGTGATAAAGTAGTGATTGTAACTACCAACTATCACGGCTATGACAACTATAGATGCGATAAAGAAGTGATTGTAACTACCAACTATCACGGCTAAAACTATATATGTGATAAAGTAGTGAATGTAACTACCAACTATCACGGCTATGACAACTATAGATGTGATAAAGTACTGATTGTAACTACCAACTATCAAGGCTACTACAACTATAGATGTGATAAAGTACTGATTGTAACTACCAACTATCACGGCTATGACAACAATAGGTGTGATAAAGTAGAGATTGTAACTACCAACTATCACGGCTATGGCAACTATTGATGTGATAAAGTACTGATTGTAACTACCAACTATCACGGCTATGACAACTATAGATGTGAAAAAATAGTGATTGTAACTACCAACTGTCACGGCTATGACAACTATAGATGTGATAAAGTACTGATTGTAACTACCAACTATCACGCTATGACAACTATAGATGTGATAAAGTACTGATTGTAACAACCAACTATCACGGCTACGACAACTATAGATGTGATAAAGTACTGATTGTAACTACCAACTTTCACGGCTATGACAACTATGGATGTGATAACGTACTGATTGTATCTACCAACTATCACGGCTATGATAACTACAGATGTGATAAAGTACTGATTGTAACTACCAACTATCACGGCTTTGAAAACTATAGATGTGATAAAGTACCGATTGTAACAACCTACTATCCCGGCTATGACAACTATTGATTTGATAAAGTACTGATTGTAACTACCAACTATCACGGCTACAACTATAGATGTGATAAAGTAGTGATTGTAACTACCAACTATCACGGCTATGACAACTATAGATGTGATAAAGAAGTGATTGTAACTACCAACTATCACGGCTAAAACTATATATGTGATAAAGTAGTGATTGTAACTACCAACTATCACGGCTATGACAACTATAGATGTGATAAAGAAGTGATTGTAACTTCCAACTATCACGGCTATGATAACAATAGGTATGATAAAGTACTGAGTGTAACTATCAAACTATCAGGGCTATGACAACTATAGATGTGATAAAATAGTGATTGTAACAACCAATTATCACGGCTATGACATCAATAGATGTGATAAAGTACTGGTTGTAACTACCAACTATCACGCTATGACATCTATAGATGTGATAAAGTACTGATTGTAACTACCAACTATCATGGCTATGACAACTATAGATGTGATGAAGTACTAATTGTAACTACCAACTATCACGGCTACGACAACTATAGATGTGATAAAGTACTGATTGTAACTACCAACTTTCACGGCTATGACAACTATGGATGTGATGACGTACTGATTGTACCTACCAACTATCACGGCTATGATAACTACAGATGTGATAAAGTACTGATTGTAACTACCAACTATCACGGCTTTGAAAACTATAGATGTGATAAAGTACCAATTGTAACAACCTACTATCACGGCTATGACAACTATTGATGTGATAAAGTACTGATTGCAACTACCAACTATCACGGGTATGACAACTATAGATGTGATAAAGTACTGATTGTAACTACCAACTATCACGGCTATGACAACTATAGATGTGATAAAATAGTGAATGTATCTACCAACTATCACGGCTATGACAACTATACATGTGATAAAGTACTGATTGTAACTACCAACTATCACGGCTACAACTATAGATGTGATAAAGTTGTGATTGTAACTACCAACTATCACGGCTATGACAACTATAGATGTGAAAAAGAAGTGATTGTAACTACCAACTATCGCAGCTATGACAACTATAGATGTGATAAAGAAGTGATTGTAGCTATCAACTATCACGGCTATGACAACTATAGATGTGATAAAATACTGATTGTAACTACCAACTATCACGGCTATGACAACTATAGATGTGATAAAGAAGTGATTGTAACTACCAACTATCATGGGTATGACAACTATTGATGTGATAAAGTACTGATTGTAACTACCAACTATCACGGCTATGACAACTATATATGTGATAAAGTACTGATTGTAACTACCAACTATCACGGCTACTACAACTATAGATGTGATAAAGTACTGATTGTAACTACCAACTATCATGGCTATGACAACAATAGGTGTGATAAAGTAGTGATTGTAACTACCAACTATCACGGCTATGGCAACTATTGATGTGATAAAGTACTGATTGTAACTACCAACTATCACGGTTATGAGAACTATAGATGTGATAAAGTACTGGTTGTAACTACCAACTATCACGGCTATGACAACTATAGATGTGATAAAGTACTGATTGTAACTACCAACTATCACGGCTATGACAACTATAGATGTGAAAAAATAGTGATTGTAACTACCAACTGTCACGGCTATGACAACTATAGATGTGATAAAGTACTGATTGTAACTACCAACTATCACGCTATGACAACTATAGATGTGATAAAGTACTGATTGTAACTACCAACTATCAAGGCTGCAACTATAGATGTGATAAAGTAGTGATTGTAACTACCAACTATCACGGCTATTACAACTATATATGTGACAAAGAAGTGATTGTAACTACCAACTATCACGGCTACAACTATAGATGTGATAAAGTTGTGATTGTAACTACCAACTATCACGGCTATGACAACTATAGATGTGAAAAAGAAGTGATTGTAACTACCAACTATCGCAGCTATGACAACTATAGATGTGATAAAGAAGTGATTGTAACTACCAACTATCACGGCTACAACTATAGATGTGATAAAGTTGTGATTGTAACTACCAACTATCACGGCTATGACAACTATAGATGTGAAAAAGAAGTGATTGTAACTACCAACTATCGCAGCTATGACAACTATAGATGTGATAAAGAAGTGATTGTAACTACCAACTATCACGGCTATGACAACTATAGATGTGATAAAATACTGATTGTAACTACCAACTATCACGGCTATGACAACTATTGATGTGATAAAGAAGTGATTGTAACTACCAACTATCATGGCTATGACAACTATTGATGTGATAAAGTACTGATTGTAACTACCAACTATCACGGCTATGACAACTATATATGTGATAAAGTACTGATTGTAACTACCAACTATCACGGCTACTACAACTATAGATGTGATAAAGTACTGATTGTAACTACCAACTATCACGGCTATGAGAACAATAGGTGTGAAAAAGTAGTGATTGTAACTACCAACTATCACGGCTATGGTAACTATTGATGTGATAAAGTACTGATTGTAACTACCAACTATCACGGTTATGAGAACTATAGATGTGATAAAGTACTGATTGTAACTACCAACTATCACGTCTATGACAGCTATAGATGTGATAAAGTACTGGTTGTAACTACCAACTATCACGGCTATGATAACTATAAATGCGATAAAGTACTGATTGTAACTACCAACTATCATGCACGGCTATGACATCTATTGATGTGATAAAGTACTGATTGTAACTACCAACTATCACGGCTATGATAACTATAAATGTGATAAAGTACTGATTGTAACAACCAACTATCACGGGTATGACAACTAAAGATGTGATAAAGTACTGATTGTAACTACCAACTATCAAGGCTACAACTATAGATGTGATAAAGTAGTGATTGTAACTACCAACTATCACGGCTATTACAACTATATATGTGACAAAGAAGTGATTGTAACTACCAACTATCACGGCTACAACTATAGATGTGATCAAGTTGTGATTGTAACTACCAACTATCATGGCTATGACAACTATAGATGTGAAAAAGAAGTGATTGTAACTACCAACTATCGCAGCTATGACAACTATAGATGTGATAAAGAAGTGATTGTAACTACCAACTATAACGGCTATGACAACTATAGATGTGATAAAATACTGATTGTAACTACCAACTATCAAGGCTATGACAACTATAGATGTGATAAAGAAGTGATTGTAACTACCAACTATCATGGGTATGACAACTATTGATGTGATAAAGTACTGATTGTAACTACCAACTATCACGGCTATGACAACTATATATGTGATAAAGTACTGATTGTAACTACCAACTATCAAGGCTACTACAACTATAGATGTGATAAAGTACTGAGTGTAACTACCAACTATCACGGCTATGACAACAATAGGTGTGATAAAGTAGTGATTGTAACTACCAACTATCACGGCTATGGCAACTATTGATGTGATAAAGTACTGATTGTAACTACCAACTATCACGGTTATGAGAACTATAGATGTGATAAAGTACTGGTTGTAACTACCAACTATCACGGCTATGACAACTATAGATGTGATAAAGTACTGATTGTAACTACCAACTATCACGGTTATGACAACTATAGATGTGAAAAAATAGTGATTGTAACTACCAACTGTCACGGCTATGACAACTATAGATGTGATAAAGTACTGATTGTAACTACCAACTATCACGCTATGACAACTATAGATGTGATAAAGTACTGATTGTAACTACCAACTATCACGGCTACGACAACTATAGATGTGATAAAGTACTGATTGTAACTACCAACTTTCACGGCTATGACAACTATGGATGTGATAACGTACTGATTGTATCTACCAACTATCACGGCTATGATAACTACAGATGTGATAAAGTACTGATTGTAACTACCAACTATCACGGCTTTGAAAACTATAGATGTGATAAAGTACCGATTGTAACAACCTACTATCCCGGCTATGACAACTATTGATTTGATAAAGTACTGATTGTAACTACCAACTATCACGGCTACAACTATAGATGTGATAAAGTAGTGATTGTAACTACCAACTATCACGGCTATGACAACAATAGATGTGATAAAGAAGTGATTGTAACTACCAACTATCACGGCTAAAACTATATATGTGATAAAGTAGTGATTGTAACTACCAACTATCACGGCTATGACAACTATAGATGTGATAAAGAAGTGATTGTAACTTCCAACTATCACCGCTATGATAACTATAGGTATGATAAAGTACTGAATGTAACTATCAAACTATCAGGGCTATGACAACTATAGATGTGATAAAATAGTGATTGTAACAACCAATTATCACGGCTATGACATCAATAGATGTGATAAAGTACTGGTTGTAACTACCAACTATCACGGCTATGACATCTATAGATGTGATAAAGTACTGATTGTAACTACCAACTATCATGGCTATGACAACTATAGATGTGATGAAGTACTGATTGTAACTACCAACTATCACGGCTACGACAACTATAGATGTGATAAAGTACTGATTGTAACTACCAACTTTCACGGCTATGACAACTATGGATGTGATGACGTACTGATTGTACCTACCAACTATCACGGCTATGATAACTACAGATGTGATAAAGTACTGATTGTAACTACCAACTATCACGGCTTTGAAAACTATAGATGTGATAAAGTACCGATTGTAACAACATACTATCACGGCTATGACAACTATTGATGTGATAAAGTACTGATTGCAACTACCAACTATCACGGGTATGACAACTATAGATGTGATAAAGTACTGATTGTAACTACCAACTATCACGGCTATGACAACTATAGATGTGATAAAATAGTGAATGTATCTACCAACTATCACGGCTATGACAACTATACATGTGATAAAGTACTGATTGTAACTACCAACTATCACGGCTACAACTATAGATGTGATAAAGTTGTGATTGTAACTACCAACTATCACGGCTATGACAACTATAGATGTGAAAAAGAAGTGATTGTAACTACCAACTATCGCAGCTATGACAACTATAGATGTGATAAAGAAGTGATTGTAGCTATCAACTATCACGGCTATGACAACTATAGATGTGATAAAATACTGATTGTAACTACCAACTATCACGGCTATGACAACTATAGATGTGATAAAGAAGTGATTGTAACTACCAACTATCATGGGTATGACAACTATTGATGTGATAAAGTACTGATTGTAACTACCAACTATCACGGCTATGACAACTATATATGTGATAAAGTACTGATTGTAACTACCAACTATCACGGCTACTACAACTATAGATGTGATAAAGTACTGATTGTAACTACCAACTATCACGGCTATGACAACAATAGGTGTGATAAAGTAGTGATTGTAACTACCAACTATCACGGCTATGGCAACTATTGATGTGATAAAGTACTGATTGTAACTACCAACTATCACGGTTATGAGAACTATAGATGTGATAAAGTACTGGTTGTAACTACCAACTATCACGGCTATGACAACTATAGATGTGATAAAGTACTGATTGTAACTACCAACTATCACGGCTATGACAACTATAGATGTGAAAAAAAAGTGATTGTAACTACCAACTGTCACGGCTATGACAACTATAGATGTGATAAAGTACTGATTGTAACTACCAACTATCACGCTATGACAACTATAGATGTGATAAAGTACTGATTGTAACTACCAACTATCAAGGCTACAACTATAGATGTGATAAAGTAGTGATTGTAACTACCAACTATCACGGCTATTACAACTATATATGTGACAAAGAAGTGATTGTAACTACCAACTATCACGGCTACAACTATAGATGTGATCAAGTTGTGATTGTAACTACCAACTATCACGGCTATGACAACTATAGATGTGAAAAAGAAGTGATTGTAACTACCAACTATCGCAGCTATGACAACTATAGATGTGATAAAGAAGTGATTGTAACTACCAACTATCACGCTATGACAACTATAGATGTGATAAAATACTGATTGTAACTACCAACTATCACGGCTATGACAACTATAGATGTGATAAAGAAGTGATTGTAACTACCAACTATCATGGCTATGACAACTATTGATGTGATAAAGTACTGATTGTAACTACCAACTATCACGGCTATGACAACTATATATGTGATAAAGTACTGATTGTAACTACCAACTATCACGGCTACTACAACTATAGATGTGATAAAGTACTGATTGTAACTACCAACTATCACGGCTATGACAACAATAGGTGTGATAAAGTAGTGATTGTAACTACCAACTATCACGGCTATGGCAACTATTGATGTGATAAAGTACTGATTGTAACTACCCACTATCACGGTTATGAGAACTATAGATGTGATAAAGAACTGATTGTAACTACCAACTATCACGTCTATGACAGCTATAAATGCGATAAAGTACTGATTGTAACTACCAACTATCATGCAGGGCTATGACATCTATTGATGTGATAAAGTACTGATTGTAACTACCAACTATCACGGCTATGATAACTATAAATGTGATAAAGTACTGATTGTAACTACCAACTATCAAGGCTACAACTATAGATGTGATAAAGTAGCGATTGTAACTACCAACTATCACGGCTATTACAACTATATATGTGACAAAGAATTGATTGTAACTACCAACTATCACGGCTACAACTATAGATGTGATAACGTTGTGATTGTAACTACCAACTATCACGGCTATGACAACTATAGATGTGAAAAAGAAGTGATTGTAACTACCAACTATCGCAGCTATGACAACTATAGATGTGATAAAGAAGTGATTGTAACTACCAACTTTCACGGCTATGACAACTATAGATGTGATAAAATACTGATTGTAACTACCAACTATCAAGGCTATGACAACTATAGATGTGATAAAGAAGTAATTGTAACTACCAACTATCATGGGTATGACAACTATTGATTTGATAAAGTACTGATTGTAACTACCAACTATCACGGCTATGACAACTATATATGTGATAAAGTACTGATTGTAACTACCAACTATCAAGGCTACTACAACTATAGATGTGATAAAGTACTGATTGTAACTACCAACTATCACGGCTATGACAACAATAGGTGTGATAAAGTAGTGATTGTAACTACCAACTATCACGGCTATGGCAACTATTGATGTGATAAAGTACTGATTGTAACTACCAACTATCACGGTTATGAGAACTATAGATGTGATAAAGTACTGGTTGTAACTACCAACTATCACGGCTATGACAACTATAGATGTGATAAAGTACTGATTGTAACTACCAACTATCACGGTTATGACAACTATAGATGTGAAAAAATAGTGATTGTAACTACCAACTGTCACGGCTATGACAACCATAGATGTGATAAAGTACTGATTGTAACTACCAACTATCACGCTATGACAACTATAGATGTGATAAAGTACTGATTGTAACTACCAACTATCACGGCTACGACAACTATTGATGTGATAAAGTACTGATTGTAACTACCAACTTTCACGGCTATGACAACTATGGATGTGATAACGTACTGATTGTATCTACCAACTATCACGCTATGATAACTACAGATGTGATAAAGTACTGATTGTAACTACCAACTATCACGGCTTTGAAAACTATAGATGTGATAAAGTACCGATTGTAACAACCTACTATCCCGGCTATGACAACTATTGATTTGATAAAGTACTGATTGTAACTACCAACTATCACGGCTATGATAACTATAGATGTGATAAAGTAGTCATTGTAACTACCAACTATCACGTCTATGACAACTATTGATGTGATAAAGTAGTGATTGTAACTACCAACTATCACGGCTACAACTATAGATGTGATAAAGTAGTGATTGTAACTACCAACTATCACGGCTATGACAACTATAGATGTGATAAAGAAGTGATTGTAACTACCAACTATCACGGCTAAAACTATATATGTGATAAAGTAGTGATTGTAACTACCAACTATCATGGCTATGACAACTATAGATGTGATAAAGAAGTGATTGTAACTTCCAACTATCACGGCTATGATAACTATAGGTATGATAAAGTACTGAATGTAACTATCAAACTATCAGGGCTATGACAACTATAGATGTGATAAAATAGTGATTGTAACAACCAATTATCACGGCTATGACATCAATAGATGTGATAAAGTACTGGTTGTAACTACCAACTATCACGGCTATGACATCTATAGATGTGATAAAGTACTGATTGTAACTACCAACTATCATGGCTATGACAACTATAGATGTGATGAAGTACTGATTGTAACTACCAACTATCACGGCTACGACAACTATAGATGTGATAAAGTACTGATTGTAACTACCAACTTTCACGGCTATGACAACTATGGATGTGATGACGTACTGATTGTACCTACCAACTATCACGGCTATGATAACTACAGATGTGATAAAGTACTGATTGTAACTACCAACAATCACGGCTTTGAAAACTATAGATGTGATAAAGTACCGATTGTAACAACCTACTATCACGGCTATGACAACTATTGATGTGATAAAGTACTGATTGCAACTACCAACTATCACGGGTATGACAACTATAGATGTGATAAAGTACTGATTGTAACTACCAACTAGCACGGCTATGACAACTATAGATGTGATAAAATAGTGAATGTATCTACCAACTATCACGGCTATGACAACTATACATGTGATAAAGTACTGATTGTAACTACCAACTATCACGCCTATGACAACTATAGATGTGATAAAGTAGTGATTGTAACTACCAACTATCACGGCTATGACAACTATAGATGTGATAAAGTAGTGATTGTAACTACCAACTATCACGGCTATGACAACTATTGGTGTGATAAAGAAGTGATTGTAACTACCAACTATCACGGCTATGACAACTATGAATGTGATAAAGAAGTGATTGTAACTACCAACTATCACGGCTATGACAACTATAGATGTGATAAAGTACCGATTGTAACAACCTACTATCACGGCTATGACAACTATCGATGTGATAAAGTACTGATTGTAACTACCAACTATCGCAGCTATGATAACTATAAATGCGATAAAGTACTGATTGTAACTACCAACTATCATGCACGGCTATGACAACTATAGATGTGATAAAGAAGTGATTGTAACTACCAACTATCACGGCTATGATAACTATAAATGTGATAAAGTACTTATTGTAACAACCAACTATCACGGGTATGACAACTAAAGATGTGATAAAGTACTGATTGTAGCTACCAACTATCAAGGCTACAACTATAGATTAGATAAAGTACTGATTGTAACTACCAACTATCATGGCTATGACAACTATTGATGTGATAAAGTACTGATTGTAACTACCAACTATCACGGCTATGATAACTATAAATGCGATAAAGTACTGATTGTAACTACCAACTATCATGCACGGCTATGACATCTATTGATGTGATAAAGTACTGATTGTAACTACCAACTATCACGGCTATGATAACTATAAATGTGATAAAGTACTGATTGTAACAACCAACTATCACGGGTATGACAACTAAAGATGTGATAAAGTACTGATTGTAACTACCAACTATCAAGGCTACAACTATAGATGTGATAAAGTAGTGATTGTAACTACCAACTATCACGGCTATTACAACTATATATGTGATAAAGAAGTGATTGTAACTACCAATTATCACGGCTACAACTATAGATGTGATAAAGTTGTGATTGTAACTACCAACTATCACGGCTATGACAACTATAGATGTGAAAAAGAAGTGATTGTAACTACCAACTATCGCAGCTATGACAACTATAGATGTGATAAAGAAGTGATTGTAACTACCAACTATCACGGCTATGACAACTATAGATGTGATAAAATACTGATTGTAACTACAAACTATCACGGCTATGACAACTATAGATGTGATTAAGAAGTGATTGTAACTACCAACTATCATGGCTATGACATCTATTGATGTGATAAAGTACTGATTGTAACTACCAACTATCACGGCTATGATAACTATGAATGTGATAAAGTACTGATTGTAACAACCAACTATCACGGGTATGACAACTATTGATGTGATAAAGAACTGATTGTTACTACCAACTATCACGGCTACAACTATAGATGTGATAAAGTAGTGATTGTAACTACCAACTATCACGGCTATGACAACTATCGATGTGATAAAGAAGTGATTGTAGCTACCAACTATCACGGCTACAACTATAGATGTGATAAAGTAGTGATTGTAACTACCAACTATCACGTCTATGACAACTATAGATGTGATAAAGTACTGATTGTAACTACCAACTGTCACGGCTACAACTATTGATGTGATAAAGTACTGATTTTAACTACCAACTATCACGGCTACGACAACTATAGATGTGATAAAGAACAGATTGTAACTACCAACTATCACGGCTATGACAACAATAGATGTGATAAAGTACTGATTGAAACTACCAACTATCACGGCTATGACAATTGTAGATGTGATAAAGTAGTGATTGTAACTACCAACTATCACGGCTATGACAACAATAGATGTGATAAAGTAGTGATTGTATCTACCAACTTTCACGGCTATGACAACTCTAAATATGATAATGTACTGATTGTAACTACCAACTATCACGGCTACGACAACTGTAGATATAATAAAATACTGATTGTAACTACCAACTATCACGGCTATGACAATTATAGATGTGATAAAGTACTGATTGTAACTACCAACTATCACGGCTATGAAAAATCTAAATGTGATAAAGTACTGATTGTAACTACCAACTTTCACGGCTATAACAACTATGGATGTGATAACGTACTGATTGTATCTACCAACTATCACGGCTATGATAACTACAGATGTGATAAAGTACTGATTGTAACTACCAACTATCACGGCTTTGAAAACTATAGATGTGATAAAGTACCGATTGTAACAACCTACTATCCCGGCTATGACAACTATTGATGTGATAAAGTACTGATTGTAACTACCAACTATCACGGCTATGATAACTATAGATGTGATAAAGTAGTCATTGTAACTACTAACTATCACGTCTATGACAACTATTGATGTGATAAAGTAGTGATTGTAACTACCAACTATCACGGCTACAACTATAGATGTGATAAATTAGTGATTGTAACTACCAACTATCACGGCTATGACAACTATAGATGTGATAAAGAAGTGATTGTAACTACCAACTATCACGGCTAAAACTATATATGTGATAAAGTAGTGATTGTAACTACCAACTATCACGGCTATGACAACTATAGATGTGATAAAGAAGTGATTGTAACTTCCAACTATCACGGCTATGATAACTATAGGTATGATAAAGTACTGAGTGTAACTATCAAACTATCAGGGCTATGACAACTATAGATGTGATAAAATAGTGATTGTAACAACCAATTATCACGGCTATGACATCTATGGATGTGATAAAGTACTGGTTGTAACTACCAACTATCACGGCTATGACATCTATAGATGTGATAAAGTACTGATTGTAACTACCAACTATCATGGCTATGACAACTATAGATGTGATGAAGTACTGATTGTAACTACCAACTATCACGGCTACGACAACTATAGATGTGATAAAGTACTGATTGTAACTACCAACTTTCACGGCTATGACAACTATATATGTGATAAAATAGTGAATGTATCTACCAACTATCACGGCTATGACAACTATACATGTGATAAAGTACTGATTGTAACTACCAACTATCACGCCTATGACAACTATAGATGTGATAAAGTAGTGATTGTAACTACCAACTATCTCGCTATGACAACTATAGATGTGATAAAGTAGTGATTGTAACTACCAACTATCACGGCTATGACAACTATTGGTGTGATAAAGAAGTGATTGTAACTACCAACTATCACGGCTATGACAACTATGAATGTGATAAAGAAGTGATTGTAACTACCAACTATCACGGCTATGACAACTATAGATGTGATAAAGTACCGATTGTAACAACCTACTATCACGGCTATGACAACTATAGATGTGATAAAGAAGTGATTGTAACTACCAACTATCACGGCTATGATAACTATAAATGTGATAAAGTACTGATTGTAACAACCAACTATCACGGGTATGACAACTAAAGATGTGATAAAGTACTGATTGTAGCTACCAACTATCAAGGCTACAACTATAGATTAGATAAAGTACTGATTGTAACTACCAACTATCACGGCTATGACAACTATTGATGTGATAAAGAAGTGATTGTAACTACCAACTATCATGGCTATGACAACTATTGATGTGATAAAGTACTGATTGTAACTACCAACTATCACGGCTATGATAACTATAAATGCGATAAAGTACTGATTGTAACTACCAACTATCATGCACGGCTATGACATCTATTGATGTGATAAAGTACAGATTGTAACAACCAACTATCACGGGTATGACAACTAAAGATGTGATAAAGTACTGATTGTAACTACCAACTATCAAGGCTACAACTATAGATGTGATAAAGTAGTGATTGTAACTACCAACTATCACGGCTATTACAACTATATATGTGATAAAGAAGTGATTGTAACTACCAACTATCACGGCTACAACTATAGATGTGATAAAGTAGTGATTGTAACTACCAACTATCACGGCTATGACAACTATCGATGTGATAAAGAAGTGATTGTAACTACCAACTATCACGGCTACAACTATAGATGTGATAAAGTAGTGATTGTAACTACCAACTATCACGGCTATGACAACTATAGATGTGATAAAGTACTGATTGTAACTACCAACTGTCACGGCTACAACTATTGATGTGATAAAGTACTGGTTTTAACTACCAACTATCACGGCTACGACAACTATAGATGTGATAAAGTACAGATTGTAACTACCAACTATCAGGGCTATGACAACAATAGATGTGATAAAGTACTGATTGAAACTACCAACTATCACGGCTATGACAACTGTAGATGTGATAAAGTAGTGATTGTAACTACCAACTATCACGGCTATGACAACAATAGATGTGATAAAGTAGTGATTGTATCTACCAACTTTCACGGCTATGACAACTATAAATATGATAATGTACTGATTGTATCTACCAACTATCACGGATACGACAACTGTAGATATAATAAAATACTGATTGTAACTACCAACTATCACGGCTATTACAATTATAGATGTGATAACGTACTGATTGTAACTACCAACTATCACGGCTATGAAAAATCTAAATGTGATAAAGTACTGATTGTAACTAACAACTATCACGGCTACGACAACTGTATATGTGATAAAGCACTGATTGTAACTACCAACTATCACGCTACGACAACTATTGATGTGATAAAGTACTGATTGTAACTACCAACTATCACGGCTATGACATCTATATATGTGATAAAGTACTTATTATAACTACAAACTATCACGACTATGACAACTATAAATGTGAAAAAATAGTGATTGTAACTACCAACCGTCACGGCTATGACAACTATAGATGTGAAAAAGTACTGATTGTAACTACCAACTATCACGGCTATGACATCTATTGATGTGATAAAGTACTGATTGTAACTACCAACTATCACGGCTATGATAACTATAAATGTGATAAAGTACTGATTGTAACTACCAACTATCACGGCTATGACAACTATAGATGTGATAAAGTACTGATTGTAACTACCAACTATCACGGCTATGACAACTATAGATGTGATAAAGTAGTAATTGTAACTACCAACTATCTCGGCTACAACTATAGATGTGATAAAGTAGTGATTTTAACTACCAACTATCACGGCTATGACAACTGTAGATGTGATAAAGAAGTGATTGTAACTACCAACTATCACGGCTACAACTATAGATGTGATAAAGTAGTGATTGTACCTACCAACTATCACGGCTATGACAACTATAGATTTGATAAAGTACTGATTGCAACTACCAACTCTCACGGCAACAACTATTGATGTGATAAAGTACTGATTGTAACTACCAACTATCACGGCTACGACAACTATAGATGTGATAAAGTACTGATTGTAACTACCAACTATCACGCTATGACAACAATAGATGTGATAAAGTACTGATTGAAACTACCAACTATCACGGCTATGACAATTGTAGATGTGATAAAGTAGTGATTGTAACTACCAACTATCACGACTATGACAACTATAGATGTGATAAAGTAGTGATTGTATCTACCAACTTACACGGCTATGACAACTATTAATGTGATAATGTACTGATTATAACTACCTACTATCACGGCTACGACAACTGTAGATGTGATAAAATACTGATTGTAACTACCAACTATCACGGCTATGACAATAATAGATGTGATAAAGTACTGATTGTAACTACCAACTATCACGGCTATGAAAAATCTAGATGTGATAAAGTACTGATTGTAACTACCAACTATCACGGCTACGACAACTGTAGATGTGATAAAGTACTGATTGTAACTACCAACTATCACGGCTATGACATCTATTGATGTGATCAAGTACAGATTGTAACTACCAACTATGACGGCTATGATAACTATAAATGTGATAAAGTACTGATTGTAACTACCAACTATCACGGCTATGACAACTATAGATGTGATAAAGTACTGATTGTAACTACCAACTATCACGGCTATGACAACTATAGATGTGATAAAGTAGTGATTGTAACTACCAACTATCACGGCTACAACTATAGATGTGATAAAGTAGTGATTTTAACTACCAACTATCACGGCTATGACAACTGTAGATGTGATAATGAAGTGATTGTAACTACCAACTATCACGGCTACAACTATAGATGTGATAAAGTAGTGATTGTACCTACCAACTATCACGGCTATGACAACTATAGATGTGATAAAGTACTGATTGCAACTACCAACTCTCACGGCTACAACTATTGATGTGATAAAGTACTGATTGTAACTACCAACTATCACGGCTACGACAACTATAGATGTGATAAAGTACTGATTGAAACTATCAACTATCAAGGCTATGACAATTGTAGATGTGATAAAGTAGTGATTGTAACTACCAACTATCACGGCTATGACAACTATTAATGTGATAATGTACTGATTATAACTACCAACTATCACGGCTACGACAACTGTAGATGTGATAAAATACTGATTGTAACTACCAACTATCACGGCTATGACAATTATAGATGTGATAAAGTACTGATTGTAACTACCAACTATCACGGCTATGAAAAATCTAGATGTGATAAAGTACTGATTGTAGCTACCAACTATCAAGGCTACAACTATAGATTAGATAAAGTACTGATTGTAACTACCAACTATCACGGCTATGACAACTATTGATGTGATAAAGAAGTGATTGTAACTACCAACTATCATGGCTATGACAACTATTGATGTGATAAAGTACTGATTGTAACTACCAACTATCACGCCAATGATAGCTATAAATGCGATAAAGTACTGATTGTAACTACCAACTATCATGCACGGCTATGACATCTATTGATGTGATAAAGTACTGATTGTAAATACCAACTATCACGGCTATGATAACTATAAATGTGATAAAGTACTGATTGTAACAACCAACTATCACGGGTATGACAACTAAAGATGTGATAAAGTACTGATTGTAACTACCAACTATCAAGGCTACAACTATAGATGTGATAAAGTAGTGATTGTAACTACCAACTATCACGGCTATTACAACTATATATGTGATAAAGAAGTGATTGTAACTACCAACTATCACGGCAACAACTATAGATGTGATAAAGTTGTGATTGTAACTACCAACTATCACGGCTATGACAACTATAGATATGAAAAAGAAGTGATTGTAACTACCAACTATCGCAGCTATGACAACTATAGATGTGATAAAGAAGTGATTGTAACTACCAACTATCACGGCTATGACAACTATAGATGTGATAAAATACTGATTGTAACTACCAACTATCACGGCTATGACAACTATAGATGTGATTAAGAAGTGATTGTAACTACCAACTATCATGGCTATGACAACTATTGATGTGATAAAGTACTGATTGTAACAACCAACTATCACGGGTATGACAACTATAGATGTGATAAAGAACTGATTGTAACTACCAACTATCACGGCTACAACTATAGATGTGATAAAGTAGTGATTGTAACTACCAACTATCACAGCTATGACAACTATCGATGTGATAAAGAAGTGATTGTAACTACCAACTATCACGGCTACAACTATAGATGTGATAAAGTAGTGATTGTAACTACCAACTATCACGGCTATGACAACTATAGATGTGATAAAGTACTGATTGTAACTACCAACTGTCACGGCTACAACTATTGATGTGATAAAGTAATGTTTTTAACTACCAACTATCACGGCTACGACAACTATAGATGTGATAAAGTACAGATTGTAACTACCAACTATCAGGGCTATGACAACAATAGATGTGATAAAGTACTGATTGAAACTACCAACTATCACGGCTATGACAACTGTAGATGTGATAAAGTAGTGATTGTAACTACCAACTATCACGGCTATGACAACAATAGATGTGATAAAGTAGTGATTGTATCTACCAACTTTCACGGCTATGACAACTATAAATATGATAATGTACTGATTGTAACTACCAACTATCACGGCTACGACAACTGTAGATATAATAAAATACTGATTGTAACTACCAACTATCACGGCTATGACAATTATAGATGTGATAAAGTACTGATTGTAACTACCAACTATCACGGCTATGAAAAATCTAAATGTGATAAAGTACTGATTGTAACTAACAACTATCACGGCTACGACAACTGTATATATGATAAAGCACTGATTGTAACTACCAACTATCACGGCTACGACAACCATTGATGTGATAAAGTACTGATTGTAACTACCAACTATCACGCTACGACAACTATTGATGTGATAAAGTACTGATTGTAACTACTAACTATCACGGCTACGACAACTATTGATGTGATAAAGTATTGATTGTAACTACCAACTATCACGGCTATGACATCTATATATGTGATAAAGTACTTATTATAACTACAAACTATCACGACTATGACAACTATAAATGTGAAAAAATAGTGATTGTAACTACCAACCGTCACGGCTATGACAACTATAGATGTGAAAAAGTACTGATTGTAACTACCAACTATCACGGCTATGACATCTATTGGTGTGATAAAGTACTGATTGTAACTACCAACTATCACGGCTATGATAACTATAAATGTGATAAAGTACTGATTGTAACTACCAACTATCACGGCTATGACAACTATAGATGTGATAAAGTAGTGATTGTAACTACCAACTATCTCGGCTACAACTATAGATGTGATAAAGTAGTGATTTTAACTACCAACTATCACGGCTATGACAACTGTAGATGTGATAAAGAAGTGATTGTAACTACCAACTATCACGGCTACAACTATAGATGTGATAAAGTAGTGATTGTACCTACCAACTATCACGGCTATGACAACTATAGATGTGATAAAGTACTGATTGCAACTACCAACTCTCACGGCTACAACTATTGATGTGATAAAGTACTGATTGTAACTACCAACTATCACGGCTACGACAACTATAGATGTGATAAAGTACTGATTGTAACTACCAACTATCACGGCTATGACAACAATAGATGTGATAAAGTACTGATTGAAACTACCAACTATCACGGCTATGACAATTGTAGATGTGATAAAGTAGTGATTGTAACTACCAACTATCACGGCTATGACAACTATAGATGTGATAAAGTAGTGATTGTATCTACCAACTTACACGGCTATGACAACTATTAATGTGATAATGTACTGATTATAACTACCAACTATCACGGCTACGACAACTGTAGATGTGATAAAATACTGATTGTAACTACCAACTATCACGGCTATGACAATTATAGATGTGATAAAGTACTGATTGTAACTACCAACTATCACGGCTATGAAAAATCTAGATGTGATAAAGTACTGATTGTAACTACCAACTATCACGGCTACGACAACTATACATGTGATAAAGTACTGATTGTAACTACCAACTATCACGCCTATGACAACTATAGATGTGATAAAGTAGTGATTGTAACTACAAACTATCACGGCTATGACAACTATAGATGTGATAAAGTAGTGATTGTAACTACCAACTATCACGGCTATGACAACTATTGGTGTGATAAAGAAGTGATTGTAACTACCAACTATCACGGCTATGACAACTATGAATGTGATAAAGAAGTGATTGTAACTACCAACTATCACGGCTATGACAACTATAGATGTGATAAAGTACCGATTGTAACAACCTACTATCACGGCTATGACAACTATAGATGTGATAAAGAAGTGATTGTAACTACTAACTATCACGCTATGATAACTATAAATGTGATAAAGTACTGATTGCAACAACCAACTATCACGGGTATGACAACTAAGGATGTGATAAAGTACTGATTGTAGCTACCAACTATCAAGGCTACAACTATAGATTAGATAAAGTACTGATTGTAACTACCAACTATCACGGCTATGACAACTATTGATGTGATAAAGAAGTGATTGTAACTACCAACTATCATGGCTATGACAACTATTGATGTGATAAAGTACTGATTGTAACTACCAACTATCACGGCTATGATAACCATAGATGTGATAAAGTAGTGATTGTAACTACCAACTATCACGGCTATGACAACTATTGGTGTGATAAAGAAGTGATTGTAACTACCAACTATCACGGCTATGACAACTATGAATGTGATAAAGAAGTGATTGTAACTACCAACTATCACGGCTATGACAACTATAGATGTGATAAAGTACCGATTGTAACAACCTACTATCACGGCTATGACAACTATAGATGTGATAAAGAAGTGATTGTAACTACCAACTATCACGCTATGATAACTATAAATGTGATAAAGTACTGATTGCAACAACCAACTATCACGGGTATGACAACTAAGGATGTGATAAAGTACTGATTGTAGCTACCAACTATCAAGGCTACAACTATAGATTAGATAAAGTACTGATTGTAACTACCAACTATCACGGCTATGACAACTATTGATGTGATAAAGAAGTGATTGTAACTACCAACTATCATGGCTATGACAACTATTGATGTGATAAAGTACTGATTGTAACTACCAACTATCACGGCTATGATAACTATAAATGCGATAAAGTACTGATTGTAACTACCAACTATCATGCACGGCTATGACATCTATTGATGTGATAAAGTACTGATTGTAAATACCAACTATCACGGCTATGATAACTATAAATGTGATAAAGTACTGATTGTAACAACCAACTATCACGGGTATGACAACTAAAGATGTGATAAAGTACTGATTGTAACTACCAACTATCAAGGCTACAACTATAGATGTGATAAAGTAGTGATTGTAACTACCAACTATCACGGCTATTACAACTATATATGTGATAAAGAAGTGATTGTAACTACCAACTATCACGGCAACAACTATAGATGTGATAAAGTTGTGATTGTAACTACCAACTATCACGGCTATGACAACTATAGATATGAAAAAGAAGTGATTGTAACTACCAACTATCGCAGCTATGACAACTATAGATGTGATAAAGAAGTGATTGTAACTACCAACTATCACGGCTATGACAACTATAGATGTGATAAAATACTGATTGTAACTACCAACTATCACGGCTATGACAACAATAGATGTGATTAAGAAGTGATTGTAACTACCAACTATCATGGCTATGACAACTATTGATGTGATAAAGTACTGATTGTAACTACCAACTATCACGGCTATGATAACAATAAATGTGATAAAGTACTGATTGTAACTACCAACTATCATGCACGGCTATGACATCTATAGATGTGATAAAGTACTGATTGTAACTACCAACTATCACGGCTATGATAACTATAAATGTGATAAAGTACTGATTGTAACAACCAACTATCACGGGTATGACAAATATAGATGTGATAAAGATCTGATTGTAACTACCAACTATCACGGCTACAACTATAGATGTGATAAAGTAGTGATTGTAACTACCAACTATCACAGCTATGACAACTATCGATGTGATAAAGAAGTGATTGTAACTACCAACTATCACGGCTACAACTATAGATGTGATAAAGTAGTGATTGTAACTACCAACTATCACGGCTATGACAACTATTGATGTGATAAAGAAGTGATTGTAACTACCAACTATCATGGCTATGACAACTATTGATGTGATAAAGTACTGATTGTAACTACCAACTATCACGGCTATGATAACTATAAATGCGATAAAGTACTGATTGTAACTACCAACTATCATGCACGGCTATGACATCTATTGATGTGATAAAGTACTGATTGTAAATACCAACTATCACGGCTATGATAACTATAAATGTGATAAAGTACTGATTGTAACAACCAACTATCACGGGTATGACAACTAAAGATGTGATAAAGTACTGATTGTAACTACCAACTATCAAGGCTACAACTATAGATGTGATAAAGTAGTGATTGTAACTACCAACTATCACGGCTATTACAACTATATATGTGATAAAGAAGTGATTGTAACTACCAACTATCACGGCAACAACTATAGATGTGATAAAGTTGTGATTGTAACTACCAACTATCACGGCTATGACAACTATAGATATGAAAAAGAAGTGATTGTAACTACCAACTATCGCAGCTATGACAACTATAGATGTGATAAAGAAGTGATTGTAACTACCAACTATCACGGCTATGACAACTATAGATGTGATAAAATACTGATTGTAACTACCAACTATCACGGCTATGACAACTATAGATGTGATTAAGAAGTGATTGTAACTACCAACTATCATGGCTATGACAACTATTGATGTGATAAAGTACTGATTGTAACTACCAACTATCACGGCTATGATAACAATAAATGTGATAAAGTACTGATTGTAACTACCAACTATCATGCACGGCTATGACATCTATAGATGTGATAAAGTACTGATTGTAACTACCAACTATCACGGCTATGATAACTATAAATGTGATAAAGTACTGATTGTAACAACCAACTATCACGGGTATGACAACTATAGATGTGATAAAGAACTGATTGTAACTACCAACTATCACGGCTACAACTATAGATGTGATAAAGTAGTGATTGTAACTACCAACTATCACAGCTATGACAACTATCGATGTGATAAAGAAGTGATTGTAACTACCAACTATCACGGCTACAACTATAGATGTGATAAAGTAGTGATTGTAACTACCAACTATCACGGCTATGACAACTATAGATGTGATAAAGTACTGATTGTAACTACCAACTGTCACGGCTACAACTATTGATGTGATAAAGTAATGTTTTTAACTACCAACTATCACGGCTACGACAACTATAGATGTGATAAAGTACAGATTGTAACTACCAACTATCAGGGCTATGACAACAATAGATGTGATAAAGTACTGATTGAAACTACCAACTATCACGGCTATGACAACTGTAGATGTGATAAAGTAGTGATTGTAACTACCAACTATCACGGCTATGACAACAATAGATGTGATAAAGTAGTGATTGTATCTACCAACTTTCACGGCTATGACAACTATAAATATGATAATGTACTGATTGTAACTACCAACTATCACGGCTACGACAACTGTAGATATAATAAAATACTGATTGTAATCACCAACTATCACGGCTATGACAATTATAGATGTGATAAAGTACTGATTGTAACTACCAACTATCACGGCTATGAAAAATCTAAATGTGATAAAGTACTGATTGTAACTAACAACTATCACGGCTACGACAACTGTATATATGATAAAGCACTGATTGTAACTACCAACTATCACGGCTACGACAACCATTGATGTGATAAAGTACTGATTGTAACTACCAACTATCACGCTACGACAACTATTGATGTGATAAAGTACTGATTGTAACTACTAACTATCACGGCTACGACAACTATTGATGTGATAAAGTACTGATTGTAACTACCAACTATCACGGCTATGACATCTATATATGTGATAAAGTACTTATTATAACTACAAACTATCACGACTATGACAACTATAAATGTGAAAAAATAGTGATTGTAACTACCAACCGTCACGGCTATGACAACTATAGATGTGAAAAAGTACTGATTGTAACTACCAACTATCACGGCTATGACATCTATTGATGTGATAAAGTACTGATTGTAACTACCAACTATCACGGCTATGATAACTATAAATGTGATAAAGTACTGATTGTAACTACCAACTATCACGGCTATGACAACTATAGATGTGATAAAGTACTGATTGTAACTACCAACTATCACGGCTATGACAACTATAGATGTGATAAAGTAGTGATTGTAACTACCAACTATCTCGGCTACAACAATAGATGTGATAAAGTAGTGATTTTAACTACCAACTATCACGGCTATGACAACTGTAGATGTGATAAAGAAGTGATTGTAACTACCAACTATCACGGCTACAACTATAGATGTGATAAAGTAGTGATTGTACCTACCAACTATCACGGCTATGACAACTATAGATGTGATAAAGTACTGATTGCAACTACCAACTCTCACGGCAACAACTATTGATGTGATAAAGTACTGATTGTAACTACCAACTATCACGGCTACGACAACTATAGATGTGATAAAGTACTGATTGTAACTACCAACTATCACGGCTATGACAACAATAGATGTGATAAAGTACTGATTGAAACTACCAACTATCACGGCTATGACAATTGTAGATGTGATAAAGTAGTGATTGTAACTACCAACTATCACGGCTATGACAACTATAGATGTGATAAAGTAGTGATTGTATCTACCAACTTACACGGCTATGACAACTATTAATGTGATAATGTACTGATTATAACTACCTACTATCACGGCTACGACAACTGTAGATGTGATAAAATACTGATTGTAACTACCAACTATCACGGCTATGACAATAATAGATGTGATAAAGTACTGATTGTAACTACCAACTATCACGGCTATGAAAAATCTAGATGTGATAAAGTACTGATTGTAACTACCAACTATCACGGCTACGACAACTGTAGATGTGATAAAGTACTGATTGTAACAACCAACTATCACGGCTACGACAACCATTGATGTGATAAAGTACTGATTGTAGCTACTAACTATCACGGCTACGACAACTATTGATGTGATAAAGTACTGATTGTAACTACCAACTGTCACGGCTATGACATCTATATATGTGATAAAGTACTTATTATGACTACCAACTATCACGACTATGACAACTATCAAGGTGAAAAAATAGTGATTGTAACTACTAACTGTCACGGCTATGACAACTATAGATGTGATAAAGTACTGATTGTAACTACCAACTATCACGGCTACTACTAAAGATGTGATAAAGTAGTGATTGTAACTACGAACTATCACGGCTATGACAACTATAGATGTGATAAAGTACTGATTGTAACTACCAACTATCACGGCTACAACTATAGATGTGATAAAGTACTGATTGTAACTACCAACTATCACCGCTATGAAAACTATAGATGTTGTAAGGTACTGATTGTAACTACCAACTATCACGGCTACGACAACTATAGATGTGATAAAGTACTGATTGTAACTACCAACTTTGACTGCTATAACAACTATAGATGTGATAAAGTACTGATTGAAACTACCAACTATCACGACTATGGCAACTGTAGATGTGATAAAGTAGTGATTGTAACTACCAAATATCACGGCTATGACAACTACAGATGTGATAAAGTAGTGATCGTAACTACCAACTATCACGGCTATGACAACTGTAGATGTGATAAAGTAGTGATTGTAACTACCAACTATCACGGCTATGACAACTGTAGATGTGATAAAGTAGTAATTGTAACTACCAACTATCACGGCTATGACAACTATTGATGTGATAAAGTACTGATTGTAGCTACCAACTATCAAGGCTACAACTATAGATGTGATAAAGTACTGATTGTAACTACCAACTATCACGGCTATGACAATTATAGATGTGATAAAGTACTGATTGTAACTACCAACTATCACGGCTATGACAACTATTGATGTGATAAAGAAGTGATTGTAACTACCAACTATCATGGCTATGACAACTATTGATGTGATAAAGTACTGATTGTAACTACCAACTATCACGGCTATGATAACTATAAATGCGATAAAGTACTGATTGTAACTACCAACTATCATGCACGGCTATGACATCTATTGATGTGATAAAGTACTGATTGTAACTACCAACTATCACGGCTATGATAACTATAAATGTGATAAAGTACTGATTGTAACAACCAACTATCACGGGTATGACAACTAAAGATGTGATAAAGTACTGATTGTAACTACCAACTATCACGGCTATGACAATAATAGATGTGATAAAGTACTGATTGAAACTACCAACTATCACGGCTATGACAATTGTAGATGTGATAAAGTAGTGATTGTAACTACCAACTATCACGGCTATGACAACTATAGATGTGATAAAGTAGTGATTGTATCTACCAACTTACACGGCTAAGACAACTATTAATGTGATAATGTACTGATTATAACTACCTACTATCACGGCTACGACAACTGTAGATGTGATAAAATACTGATTGTAACTACCAACTATCACGGCTATGACAATAATAGATGTGATAAAGTACTGATTGTAACTACCAACTATCACGGCTATGAAAAATCTAGATGTGATAAAGTACTGATTGTAACTACCAACTGTCACGGCTATGACATCTATATATGTGATAAAGTACTTATTATGACTACCAACTATCACGGCTATGACAACTATCAAGGTGAAAAAATAGTGATTGTAACTACTAACTGTCACGGCTATGACAACTATAGATGTGATAAAGTACTGATTGTAACTACCAACTATCACGGCTACTACTAAAGATGTGATAAAGTAGTGATTGTAACTACGAACTATCACGGCTATGACAACTATAGATGTGATAAAGTACTGATTGTAACTACCAACTATCACGGCTACAACAATAGATGTGATAAAGTACTGATTGTAACTACCAACTATCACCGCTATGAAAACTATAGATGTTGTAAGGTACTGATTGTAACTACCAACTATCACGGCTACGACAACTATAGATGTGATAAAGTACTGATTGTAACTACCAACTTTGACTGCTATAGCAACTATAGATGTGATAAAGTACTGATTGAAACTACCAACTATCACGACTATGGCAACTGTAGATGTGATAAAGTAGTGATTGTAACTACCAAATATCACGGCTATGACAACTACAGATGTGATAAAGTAGTGATCGTAACTACCAACTATCACGGCTATGACAACTGTAGATGTGATAAAGTAGTGATTGTAACTACCAACTATCACGGCTATGACAACTGTAGATGTGATAAAGTAGTGATTGTAACTACCAACTATCACGGCTATGACAACTATTGATGTGATAAAGTACTGATTGTAGCTACCAACTATCAAGGTTACAACTATAGATGTGATAAAGTACTGATTGTAACTACCAACTATCACGGCTATGACAATTATAGATGTGATAAAGTACTGATTGTAACTACCAACTATCACGGCTATGACAACTATTGATGTGATAAAGAAGTGATTGTAACTACCAACTATCATGGCTATGACAACTATTGATGTGATAAAGTACTGATTGTAACTACCAACTATCACGGCTATGATAACTATAATTGCGATAAAGTACTGATTGTAACTACCAACTATCATGCACGGCTATGACATCTATTGATGTGATAAAGTACTGATTGTAACTACCAACTATCACGGCTATGATAACTATAAATGTGATAAAGTACTGATTGTAACAACCAACTATCACGGGTATGACAACTAAAGATGTGATAAAGTACTGATTGTAACTACCAACTATCAAGGCTACAACTATAGATGTGATAAAGTAGTGATTGTAACTACCAACTATCACGGCTATTACAACTATATATGTGATAAAGAAGTGATTGTAACTACCAACTATCACGGCTACAACTATAGATGTGATAAAGTTGTGATTGTAACTACCAACTATCACGCTATGACAACTATAGATGTGAAAAAGAAGTGATTGTAACTACCAACTATCGCAGCTATGACAACTATAGATGTGATAAAGAAGTGATTGTAACTACCAACTATCACGGCTATGACAACTATAGATGTGATAAAATACTGATTGTAACTACCAACTATCACGGCTATGACAACTATAGATGTGATAAAGAAGTGATTGTAACTACCAACTATCATGGCTATGACAACTATTGATGTGATAAAGTACTGATTGTAACTACCAAATATCACGGCTATGACAACTACAGATGTGATAAAGTAGTGATCGTAACTACCAACTATCACGGCTATGACAACTGTAGATGTGATAAAGTAGTGATTGTAACTACCAACTATCACGGCTATGACAACTGTAGATGTGATAAAGTAGTAATTGTAACTACCAACTATCACGGCTATGACAACAATAGATGTGATAAAGAAGTGATTGTAACTACCAGCTATCACGGCTATGATAACTATAAATGTGATAAAGTACTGATTGTAACAACCAACTATCACGGGTATGACAACTAAAGATGTGATAAAGTACTGATTGTAGCTACCAACTATCAAGGCTACAACTATAGATGTGATAAAGTACTGATTGTAACTACCAACTATCACGGCTATGACAACTATAGATGTGATAAAGTACTGATTGTAACTACCAACTATCACGGCTATGACAACTATTGATGTGATAAAGAAGTGATTGTAACTACCAACTATCATGGCTATGACAACTATTGATGTGATAAAGTACTGATTGTAACTACCAACTATCACGGCTATGATAACTATAAATGCGATAAAGTACTGATTGTAACTACCAACTATCATGCCCGGCTATGACATCTATTGATGTGATAAAGTACTGATTGTAACTACCAACTATCACGGCTATGATAACTATAAATGTGATAAAGTACTGATTGTAACAACCAACTATCACGGGTATGACAACTAAAGATGTGATAAAGTACTGATTGTAACTACCAACTATCAAGGCTACAACTATAGATGTGATAAAGTAGTGATTGTAACTACCAACTATCACGGCTATTACAACTATATATGTGATAAAGAAGTGATTGTAACTACAAACTATCACGGCTACAACTATAGATGTGATAAAGTAGTGATTGTAACTACCAACTATCACGGCTATGACAACTATAGATGTGAAAAAGAAATGATTGTAACTACCAACTATCGCAGCTATGACAACTATAGATGTGATAAAGAAGTGATTGTAACTACCAACTATCACGGCTATGACAACTATAGATGTGATAAAATACTGATTGTAACTACCAACTATCACGGCTATGACAACAATAGATGTGATAAAGAAGTGATTGTAACTACCAACTATCATGGCTATGACAACTATTGATGTGATAAAGTACTGATTGTAACTACCAACTATCACGGCTATGATAACAATAAATGTGATAAAGTACTGATTGTAACTACCAACTATCATGCACGGCTATGACATCTATTGATGTGATAAAGTACTGATTGTAACTACCAACTATCACGGCTATGATAACTATAAATGTGATAAAGTACTGATTGTAACAACCAACTATCACGGGTATGACAACTATAGATGTGATAAAGAACTGATTGTAACTACCAACTATCACGGCTACAACTATAGATGTGATAAAGTAGTGATTGTAGCTACCAACTATCACGGCTATGACAACTATCGATGTGATAAAGAAGTGATTGTAACTACCAACTATCACGGCTACAACTATAGATGTGATAAAGTTGTGATTGTAACTACCAACTATCACGGCTATGACAACTATAGATTTGATAAAGTACCGATTGTAACTACCAACTATCACGGCTATGACAACTATAGATGTGATAAAGTACTGATTGTAACTACCAACTATCACGGCTATGACAACTATTGATGTGATAAAGAAGTGATTGTAACTACCAACTATCATGGCTATGACAACTATTGATGTGATAAAGTACTGATTGTAACTACCAACTATCACGGCTATGATAACTATAAATGCGATAAAGTACTGATTGTAACTACCAACTATCATGCACGGCTATGACATCTATTGATGTGATAAAGTACTGATTGTAACTACCAACTATCACGCTATGATAACTATAAATGTGATAAAGTACTGATTGTAACTACCAACTATCAAGGCTACAACTATAGATGTGATAAAGTAGTGATTGTAACTACCAACTATCACAGCTATTACCACTATATATGTGATAAAGAAGTGATTGTAACTACCAACTATCACGGCTACAACTATAGATGTGATAAAGTAGTGATTGTAACTACCAACTATCACGGCTATGACAACTATAGATGTGAAAAAGAAATGATTGTAACTACCAACTATCGCAGCTATGACAACTATAGATGTGATAAAATACTGATTGTAACTACCAACTATCACGGCTATGAAAACTATTGATGTGATAAAGAAGTGATTGTAACTACCAACTATCATGGCTATGACAACTATTGATGTGATAAAGTACTGATTGTAACTACCAACTATCACGGCTATGATAACAATAAATGTGATAAAGTACTGATTGTAACTACCAACTATCATGCACGGCTATGACATCTATTGATGTGATAAAGTACTGATTGTAACTACCAACTATCACGGCTATGATAACTATAAATGTGATAAAGTACTGATTGTAACAACCAACTATCACGGGTATGACAACTATAGATGTGATAAAGAACTGATTGTAACTACCAACTATCACGGCTACAACTATAGATGTGATAAAGTAGTGATTGTAACTACCAACTATCACGGCTATGACAACTATCGATGCGATAAAGAAGTGATTGTAACTACCAACTATCACGGCTACAACTATAGATGTGATAAAGTAGTGATTGTAACTACCAACTATCACGGCTATGACAACTATAGATGTGATAAAGTACTGATTGTAACTACCAACTATCACGGCTACGACAACTATAGATGTGATAAAGTACAGATTGTAACTACCAACTATCACGGCTATGACAACAATAGATGTGATAAAGTACTGATTGAAACTACCAACTATCACGGCTATGACAACTGTAGATGTGATAAAGTAGTGATTGTAACTACCAACTATCACGGCTATGACAACTATTGATGTGATAAAGAAGTGATTGTAACTACCAACTATCATGGCTATGATAACTATTGATGTGATAAAGTACTGATTGTAACTACCAACTATCACGGCTATGATAACTTTAAATGCGATAAAGTACTGATTGTAACAACCAACTATCACGGGTATGACAACTAAAGATGTGATAAAGTACTGATTGTAACTACCAACTATCATGCACGGCTATGACATCTATTGATGTGATAAAGTACTGATTGTAACTACCAACTATCACGGCTATGATAACTATAAATGTGATAAAGTACTGATTGTAACAACCAACTATCACGGGTATGACAACTAAAGACGTGATAAAGTACTGATTGTAACTACCAACTATCAAGGCTACAACTATAGATGTGATAAAGTAGTGATTGTAACTACCAACTATCACGGCTATTACAACTATATATGTGATAAAGAAGTGATTGTAACTACCAACTATCACGGCTACAACTATAGATGTGATAAAGTAGTGATTGTAACTACCAACTATCACGGCTATGACAACTATAGATATGAAAAAGAAATGATTGTAACTACCAACTATCGCAGCTATGACAACTATAGATGTGATAAAGAAGTGATTGTAACTACCAACTATCACGGCTATGACAACTATAGATGTGATAAAATACTGATTGTAACTACCAACTATCACGGCTATGACAACTATTGATGTGATAAAGTACTGATTGTAACTACCAACTATCAGGGCTATGATAAAAATAAATGTGATAAAGTACTGATTGTAACTACCAACTATCATGCACGGATATGACATCTACTGATGTGATAAAGTACTGATTGTAACTACCAACTATCACGGCTATGATAACTATAAATGAGATAAAGTACTGATTGTAACAACCAACTATCACGGGTATGACAACTATATATGTGATAAAGAACTGATTGTAACTACCACCTATCACGGCTACAACTATAGATGTGATAAAGTAGTGATTGTAACTACCAACTATCACGGCTATGACAACTATCGATGTGATAAAGAACTGATTGTAACTACCAACTATCACGGCTACAACTATAGATGTGATAAAGTAGTGATTGTAACTACCAACTATCACGGCTCTGACAACTATAGATGTGATAAAGTACTGATTGTAACTACCAACTATCACGGCTACGACAACTATAGATGTGATAAAGTACAGATTGTAACTACCAACTATCACGGCTATGACAACAATAGATGTGATAAAGTACTGATTGAAACTACCAACTATCACGGCTATGACAACTGTAGATGTGATAAAGTAGTGATTGTAACTACCAACTATCACGGCTATGACAACAATAGATGTGATAAAGTAGTGATTGTATCTACCAACTTTCACGGCTATGACAACTATAAATATGATAATGTACTGATTGTAACTACCAACTATCACGGCTACGACAACTGTAGATATAATAAATAACTGATTGTAGCTACCAACTATCACGGCTATGACAATTATAGATGTGATAAAGTACTGATTGTAACTACCAACTATCACGGCTATGAAAAATCTAAATGTGATAAAGTACTGATTGTAACTAACAACTATCACGGCTACGACAACTGTATATGTGATAAAGCACTGATTGTAACTACCAACTATCACGGCTACGACAACCATTGATGTGATAAAGTACTGATTGTAACTACCAACTATCACGCTACGACAACTATTGATGTGATAAAGTACTGATTGTAACTACTAACTATCACGGCTACGACAACTATTGATGTGATAAAGTACTGATTGTAACTACCAACTATCACGGCTATGACATCTATATATGTGATAAAGTACTTATTATAACTACAAACTATCACGACTATGACAACTATAAATGTGAAAAAATAGTGATTGTAACTACCAACGGTCACGGCTATGACAACTATAGATGTGAAAAAGTACTGATTGTAACTACCAACTATCACGGCTATGACATCTATTGATGTGATAAAGTACTGATTGTAACTACCAACTATCACGGCTATGATAACTATAAATGTGATAAAGTTCTGATTGTAACTACCAACTATTACGGCTATGACAACTATAGATGTGATAAAGTACTGATTGTAACTACCAACTATCACGGCAATGACAACTATAGATGTGATAAAGTAGTGATTGTAACTACCAACTATCACGGCTACAACTATAGATGTGATAAAGTAGTGATTGTAACTACCAACTATCACGGCTATGACAACTGTAGATGTGATAAAGAAGTGATTTTAACTAACAACTATCACGGCTACAACTATAGATGTGATAAAGTAGTGATTGTACCTACCAACTATCACGGCTATGACAACTATAGATGTGATAAAGTACTGATTGCAACTACCAACTATCACGGCTATGACAACAATAGATGTGATAAAGTACTGATTGCAACTACCAACTATCACGGCTATGACAACTATAGATGTGATAAAGTAGTGATTGTAACTACCAACTATCACGGCTATGACAACTATAGATGTGATAAAGTACTGATTGTAACTACCAACTATCACGGCTACGACAACTGTAGATGTGATAAAGTACAGATTGTAACTACCAACTATCACGGCTATGACAACAATAGATGTGATAAAGTACTGATTGAAACTACCAACTATCACGGCTATGACAACTGTAGATGTGATAAAGTAGTGATTGTAACTACCAACTATCACGGCTATGACAACAATAGATGTGATAAAGTAGTGATTGTATCTACCAACTTTCACGGCTATGACAACTATAAATATGATAATGTACTGATTGTAACTACCAACTATCACGGCTACGACAACTGTAGATATAATAAATAACTGATTGTAGCTACCAACTATCACAGCTATGACAATTATAGATGTGATAAAGTACTGATTGTAACTACCAACTATCACGGCTATGAAAAATCTAAATGTGATAAAGTACTGATTGTAACTAACAACTATCACGGCTACGACAACTGTATATGTGATAAAGCACTGATTGTAACTACCAACTATCACGGCTACGACAACCATTGATGTGATAAAGTACTGATTGTAACTACCAACTATCACGCTACGACAACTATTGATGTGATAAAGTACTGATTGTAACTACTAACTATCACGGCTACGACAACTATTGATGTGATAAAGTACTGATTGTAACTACCAACTATCACGGTTATGACATCTATATATGTGATAAAGTACTTATTATAACTACAAACTATCACGACTATGACAACTATAAATGTGAAAAAATAGTGATTGTAACTACCAACGGTCACGGCTATGACAACTATAGATGTGAAAAAGTACTGATTGTAACTACCAACTATCACGGCTATGATATCTATTGATGTGATAAAGTACTGATTGTAACTACCAACTATCACGGCTATGATAACTATTAATATGATAAAGTTCTGATTGTAACTACCAACTATCACGGCTATGACAACTATAGATGTGATAAAGTACTGATTGTAACTACCAACTATCACGGCTACAACTATAGATGTGATAAAGTAGTGATTGTAACTACCAACTATCACGGCAATGACAACTATAGATGTGATAAAGTAGTGATTGTAACTACCAACTATCACGGCTACAACTATAGATGTGATAAAGTAGTGATTGTAACTACCAACTATCACGGCTATGACAACTGTAGATGTGATAAAGAAGTGAGTTTAACTACCAACTATCACGGCTACAACTATAGATGTGATAAAGTAGTGATTGTACCTACCAACTATCACGGCTATGACAACTATAGATGTGATAAAGTACTGATTGCAACTACCAACTATCACGGCTATGACAACAATAGATGTGATAAAGTACTGATTGAAACTACCAACTATCACGGCTATGACAATTGTAGATGTGATAAAGTAGTGATTGTAACTACCAACTATCACGGCTATGACAACTATAGATGTGATAAAGTAGTGATTGTATCTACCAACTTCCACGGCTATGACAACTATAAATGTGATAATGTACTGATTATAACTACCAACTATCACGGCTACGACAACTGTAGATGTGATAAAATACTGATTGTAACTACCAACTATCAGGGCTATCACAATTATAGATGTGATAAAGTACTGATTGTAACTACCAACTATCACGGCTATGAAAAATCTAGATGTGATAAAGTACTGATTGTAACTACCAACTATCACGGCTACGACAACTGTAGATGTGATAAAGTACTGATTGTAACTACCAACTATCACGGCTACGACAACCATTGATGTGATAAAGTACTGATTGTAACTACAAACTATCACGGCTATGACATCTCTATATGTGATAAAGTACTTATTATGACTACCAACTATCACGGCTATGACAACTATCAATGTGAAAAAATAGTGATTGTAACTACTAACTGTCACGGCTATGACAACTATAGATGTGATAAAGCACTGATTGTAACTACCAACTATCATGGTTACTACTATAGATGTGATAAAGTAGTGATTGTAACTACGAACTATCACGGCTATGACAACTATAGATGTAATAAAGTACTGATTGTAACTACCAACTATCACGGCTAAAACTATAGATGTGATAAAGTACTGATTGTAACTACCAACTATCACGGCTACGACAACAATAGATGTGATAAAGTACTGATTGTAACTACCAACTTTGACTGCTATAACAACTATAGATGTGATCAAGTACTGATTGTAACTACCAATTATCACGGCTATGACAACTACAGATGTGATAAAGTAGTGATCGTAACTACCAATTATCACGGCTATGACAACTGTAGATGTGATAAAGTAGTGATTGTAACTACCAACTATCAAGGCTATGACAACTGTAGATGTGATAAAGTAGTAATTGTAACTACCAGCTATCACGGCTATGACAACAATAGATGTGATAAAGTACTGATTGTAACTACCAACTATCACGGCTATGACAACTGTAGATGTGATAAAGTAGTAATTGTAACTACCAACTATCACGGCTACTACAATAGATGTGATAAAGTAGTGATTGTAGCTACCAACTCTCACGCTATGACAACTATAGATGTGATAAAGTACTGATTGAAACTACCAACTATCACGTCTATGGCAACTGTAGATGTGATAAAGTACTGATTGTAACTACCAATTATCACGGCTATGACAACTGTAAATGTGATAAAATAGTGATTGTAACTAACAACTATCACGGCTATGACAACAATAGATGTGATAAAGAAGTGATTGTAACTACCAACTATCACGGCTACTACTATATATGTGATAAAGTAGTGATTGTAACTAACAACTTTCACGACTATGACAACTATAGATGTGATAAAGTACTGATTGTATCTACCAACTATCACGGCTATAATAACCATAGATGTGATAAAGTAGTGATTGTAACTACCAACTGTCACGGCTATGACAACTATAAATGTGATAAAGTAGTGATTGTAACTACCAACTATCACGCTACGACAACCTTAGATGTGATAAAATACTGATTGTAACTACCAACTATCACGGCTATGACAATTATAGATGTGATAAAGTACTGATTGTAACTACCAACTATCACGGCTATGACAACTATACATGTGATAAAGTACTGATTGTAACTACCAACTATCACGGCTATGACAACAATAGATGTGATAAAATAGTGATTGTAACTACCAACTGTCACGGCTATGACAACTATAGATGTGATAAAGTACTGATTGTAGCTACCAACTATCACGGCTACGACAACTATAGATGTGAAAAATTACTAATTGTAACTACCAACTATCACAGCTACGACAACTATTGATGTGATAAAGTTCTGATTGTACTTACCAACTATCACGGCTATGACAACTGTAGATGTGATTATGTACTGATTGTAACTACCAACTATCACTGTTATGACAATTATAGATGTGATAAAGTACTGATTGTAACTACCAACTATAACGGCTATGACAACTATAGATGTGATAAAGTACTGGTTGTAACTACCAACTATCACGGCTATGACATCTATATATGTGATAAAGTACTTATTATAACTACCAACTATCACGAATATGACAACTATTGATGTGATAAAGTACTTATTGTAACTACCAACTATCACGGCTACTACTATAGATGTGATAAAGTAGTGATTGTAACTACGAACTATCACGGCTATGATAACTAAAGATGTGATAAAGTAGTGATTGTAACTACCAACTATCACGGCTATGACAACTATAGATGTGATAAAGTACTGATTGTAACTACCAACTATCACGGCTACTACTATAGATGTGATAAAGTAGTGATTGTTAACTACGAACTATCACGGTTATGATAACTAAAGATGTGATAAAGTAGTGATTGTAACTACCAACTATCACGGCTATGACAACTATAGATGTGATAAATTACTGATTGTAACTACCAACTATCACGGCTATGAGAACTATAGATGTGATAAAGTACTGATTGTAACTACCACCTATCACGGCTATGACAACTATAGATGTGATAAAGTACTGCTTGTAACTACCAACTATCACGGCTACGACAACTATAGATGTCATCAAGTACTGATTGTAACTACCAACTTTCACGGCTATGACAACTATAAATGTGATAAAGTACTGATTGTAACTACCAACTATCACGGCTATGACAACTTTAGATGTGATAAAGTGGTGATTGTAGCTACCAACTGTCACGGCTTTGACAACAATATATGTGATGAAGCAGTGATTGTAACTACCAACTGTCACGGCTAGGACAACCATAGATGTGATAAAGAACTGATTGTAACTACCAACTATCACGGCTATGACAACTATAGGTGTGATAAAGTACTGAGTGTAACTACCAACTATCACGGCTATGACAACTATAGATGTGATAAAATAGTGATTGTAACTACCAACTATCACGCTATGACAACTATAGATGTGATAAAGTACTGGTTGTAACTACAAACTATCACGGCTATGACATCTATAGATGTGATAAAGTACTTATTATAACTACCAACTATCACGGCTATGACAACTATAAATGTGAAAAAATAGTGATTGTAACTACCAACTGTCACGGTTATGACAACTATTGAAGTGATCAAGTACTGATTGTAACTACCAACTATCACGGGTATGACAACTATAGATGTGATCAAGTACTGATTATAGCTACCAACTATCACGGGTATGACAACTATAGATGTGATAAAATAGTGATTGTAACTACCAACTATCACGGCTATGACAACAATATATGTGATGAAGCAGTGATTGTAACTACCAACTGTCACGGCTATGACAAACATAGATGTGATAAAGAACTGATTTTAACTACCAACTATCACGGCTATGACAACTATAGGTGTGATAAAGTACTGAGTGTAACTACCAACTATCACGGCTATGACAACTATAGATGTGATAAAATAGTGATTGTATCTACCAACTATCACGGCTATGACAACAATAGATGTGATAAAGTACTGATTGAAACTACCAACTATCACGGCTATGACAACTGTAGATGTGATAAAGTAGTGATTGTAACTACCAACTATCACGGCTATGACAACTATTGATGTGATAAAGAAGTGATTGTAACTACCAACTATCATGGCTATGATAACTATTGATGTGATAAAGTACTGATTGTAACTACCAACTATCACGGCTATGATAACTTTAAATGCGATAAAGTACTGATTGTAACAACCAACTATCACGGGTATGACAACTAAAGATGTGATAAAGTACTGATTGTAACTACCAACTATCATGCACGGCTATGACATCTATTGATGTGATAAAGTACTGATTGTAACTACCAACTATCACGGCTATGATAACTATAAATGTGATAAAGTACTGATTGTAACAACCAACTATCACGGGTATGACAACTAAAGACGTGATAAAGTACTGATTGTAACTACCAACTATCAAGGCTACAACTATAGATGTGATAAAGTAGTGATTGTAACTACCAACTATCACGGCTATTACAACTATATATGTGATAAAGAAGTGATTGTAACTACCAACTATCACGGCTACAACTATAGATGTGATAAAGTAGTGATTGTAACTACCAACTATCACGGCTATGACAACTATAGATATGAAAAAGAAATGATTGTAACTACCAACTATCGCAGCTATGACAACTATAGATGTGATAAAGAAGTGATTGTAACTACCAACTATCACGGCTATGACAACTATAGATGTGATAAAATACTGATTGTAACTACCAACTATCACGGCTATGACAACTATTGATGTGATAAAGTACTGATTGTAACTACCAACTATCAGGGCTATGATAAAAATAAATGTGATAAAGTACTGATTGTAACTACCAACTATCATGCACGGATATGACATCTACTGATGTGATAAAGTACTGATTGTAACTACCAACTATCACGGCTATGATAACTATAAATGAGATAAAGTACTGATTGTAACAACCAACTATCACGGGTATGACAACTATATATGTGATAAAGAACTGATTGTAACTACCAACTATCACGGCTACAACTATAGATGTGATAAAGTAGTGATTGTAACTACCAACTATCACGGCTATGACAACTATCGATGTGATAAAGAACTGATTGTAACTACCAACTATCACGGCTACAACTATAGATGTGATAAAGTAGTGATTGTAACTACCTACTATCACGGCTATGACAACTATAGATGTGATAAAGTACTGATTGTAACTACCAACTATCACGGCTACGACAACTATAGATGTGATAAAGTACAGATTGTAACTACCAACTATCACGGCTATGACAACAATAGATGTGATAAAGTACTGATTGAAACTACCAACTATCACGGCTATGACAACTGTAGATGTGATAAAGTAGTGATTGTAACTACCAACTATCACGGCTATGACAACAATAGATGTGATAAAGTAGTGATTGTATCTACCAACTTTCACGGCTATGACAACTATAAATATGATAATGTACTGATTGTAACTACCAACTATCACGGCTACGACAACTGTAGATATAATAAATAACTGATTGTAGCTACCAACTATCACGGCTATGACAATTATAGATGTGATAAAGTACTGATTGTAACTACCAACTATCACGGCTATGAAAAATCTAAATGTGATAAAGTACTGATTGTAACTAACAACTATCACGGCTACGACAACTGTATATGTGATAAAGCACTGATTGTAACTACCAACTATCACGGCTACGACAACCATTGATGTGATAAAGTACTGATTGTAACTACCAACTATCACGCTACGACAACTATTGATGTGATAAAGTACTGATTGTAACTACTAACTATCACGGCTACGACAACTATTGATGTGATAAAGTACTGATTGTAACTACCAACTATCACGGCTATGACATCTATATATGTGATAAAGTACTTATTATAACTACAAACTATCACGACTATGACAACTATAAATGTGAAAAAATAGTGATTGTAACTACCAACGGTCACGGCTATGACAACTATAGATGTGAAAAAGTACTGATTGTAACTACCAACTATCACGGCTATGACATCTATTGATGTGATAAAGTACTGATTGTAACTACCAACTATCACGGCTATGATAACTATAAATGTGATAAAGTTCTGATTGTAACTACCAACTATCACGGCTATGACAACTATGGATGTGATAAAGTACTGATTGTAACTACCAACTATCACGGCAATGACAACTATAGATGTGATAAAGTAGTGATTGTAACTACCAACTATCACGGCTACAACTATAGATGTGATAAAGTAGTGATTGTAACTACCAACTATCACGGCTATGACAACTGTAGATGTGATAAAGAAGTGATTTTAACTAACAACTATCACGGCTACAACTATAGATGTGATAAAGTAGTGATTGTACCTACCAACTATCACGGCTATGACAACTATAGATGTGATAAAGTACTGATTGCAACTACCAACTATCACGGCTATGACAACAATAGATGTGATAAAGTACTGATTGCAACTACCAACTATCACGGCTATGACAACTATAGATGTGATAAAGTAGTGATTGTAACTACCAACTATCACGGCTATGACAACTATAGATGTGATAAAGTACTGATTGTAACTACCAACTATCACGGCTACGACAACTGTAGATGTGATAAAGTACAGATTGTAACTACCAACTATCACGGCTATGACAACAATAGATGTGATAAAGTACTGATTGAAACTACCAACTATCACGGCTATGACAACTGTAGATGTGATAAAGTAGTGATTGTAACTACCAACTATCACGGCTATGACAACAATAGATGTGATAAAGTAGTGATTGTATCTACCAACTTTCACGGCTATGACAACTATAAATATGATAATGTACTGATTGTAACTACCAACTATCACGGCTACGACAACTGTAGATATAATAAATAACTGATTGTAGCTACCAACTATCACAGCTATGACAATTATAGATGTGATAAAGTACTGATTGTAACTACCAACTATCACGGCTATGAAAAATCTAAATGTGATAAAGTACTGATTGTAACTAACAACTATCACGGCTACGACAACTGTATATGTGATAAAGCACTGATTGTAACTACCAACTATCACGGCTACGACAACCATTGATGTGATAAAGTACTGATTGTAACTACCAACTATCACGCTACGACAACTATTGATGTGATAAAGTACTGATTGTAACTACTAACTATCACGGCTACGACAACTATTGATGTGATAAAGTACTGATTGTAACTACCAACTATCACGGTTATGACATCTATATATGTGATAAAGTACTTATTATAACTACAAACTATCACGACTATGACAACTATAAATGTGAAAAAATAGTGATTGTAACTACCAACGGTCACGGCTATGACAACTATAGATGTGAAAAAGTACTGATTGTAACTACCAACTATCACGGCTATGATATCTATTGATGTGATAAAGTACTGATTGTAACTACCAACTATCACGGCTATGATAACTATTAATATGATAAAGTTCTGATTGTAACTACCAACTATCACGGCTATGACAACTATAGATGTGATAAAGTACTGATTGTAACTACCAACTATCACGGCTACAACTATAGATGTGATAAAGTAGTGATTGTAACTACCAACTATCACGGCAATGACAACTATAGATGTGATAAAGTAGTGATTGTAACTACCAACTATCACGGCTACAACTATAGATGTGATAAAGTAGTGATTGTAACTACCAACTATCACGGCTATGACAACTGTAGATGTGATAAAGAAGTGAGTTTAACTACCAACTATCACGGCTACAACTATAGATGTGATAAAGTAGTGATTGTACCTACCAACTATCACGGCTATGACAACTATAGATGTGATAAAGTACTGATTGCAACTACCAACTATCACGGCTATGACAACAATAGATGTGATAAAGTACTGATTGAAACTACCAACTATCACGGCTATGACAATTGTAGATGTGATAAAGTAGTGATTGTAACTACCAACTATCACGGCTATGACAACTATAGATGTGATAAAGTAGTGATTGTATCTACCAACTTCCACGGCTATGACAACTATAAATGTGATAATGTACTGATTATAACTACCAACTATCACGGCTACGACAACTGTAGATGTGATAAAATACTGATTGTAACTACCAACTATCAGGGCTATCACAATTATAGATGTGATAAAGTACTGATTGTAACTACCAACTATCACGGCTATGAAAAATCTAGATGTGATAAAGTACTGATTGTAACTACCAACTATCACGGCTACGACAACTGTAGATGTGATAAAGTACTGATTGTAACTACCAACTATCACGGCTACGACAACCATTGATGTGATAAAGTACTGATTGTAACTACAAACTATCACGGCTATGACATCTCTATATGTGATAAAGTACTTATTATGACTACCAACTATCACGGCTATGACAACTATCAATGTGAAAAAATAGTGATTGTAACTACTAACTGTCACGGCTATGACAACTATAGATGTGATAAAGCACTGATTGTAACTACCAACTATCACGGTTACTACTATAGATGTGATAAAGTAGTGATTGTAACTACGAACTATCACGGCTATGACAACTATAGATGTAATAAAGTACTGATTGTAACTACCAACTATCACGGCTAAAACTATAGATGTGATAAAGTACTGATTGTAACTACCAACTATCACGGCTACGACAACAATAGATGTGATAAAGTACTGATTGTAACTACCAACTTTGACTGCTATAACAACTATAGATGTGATCAAGTACTGATTGAAACTACCAACTATCACGACTATGGCAACTGTAGATGTGATAAAGTAGTGATTGTAACTACCAAATATCACGGCTATGACAACTACAGATGTGATAAAGTAGTGATCGTAACTACCAATTATCACGGCTATGACAACTGTAGATGTGATAAAGTAGTGATTGTAACTACCAACTATCAAGGCTATGACAACTGTAGATGTGATAAAGTAGTAATTGTAACTACCAGCTATCACGGCTATGACAACAATAGATGTGATAAAGTACTGATTGTAACTACCAACTATCACGGCTATGACAACTGTAGATGTGATAAAGTAGTAATTGTAACTACCAACTATCACGGCTACTACAATAGATGTGATAAAGTAGTGATTGTAGCTACCAACTCTCACGCTATGACAACTATAGATGTGATAAAGTACTGATTGAAACTACCAACTATCACGTCTATGGCAACTGTAGATGTGATAAAGTACTGATTGTAACTACCAATTATCACGGCTATGACAACTGTAAATGTGATAAAATAGTGATTGTAACTAACAACTATCACGGCTATGACAACAATAGATGTGATAAAGAAGTGATTGTAACTACCAACTATCACGGCTACTACTATATATGTGATAAAGTAGTGATTGTAACTAACAACTTTCACGACTATGACAACTATAGATGTGATAAAGTACTGATTGTATCTACCAACTATCACGGCTATAATAACCATAGATGTGATAAAGTAGTGATTGTAACTACCAACTGTCACGGCTATGACAACTATAAATGTGATAAAGTAGTGATTGTAACTACCAACTATCACGCTACGACAACCTTAGATGTGATAAAATACTGATTGTAACTACCAACTATCACGGCTATGACAATTATAGATGTGATAAAGTACTGATTGTAACTACCAACTATCACGGCTATGACAACTATACATGTGATAAAGTACTGATTGTAACTACCAACTATCACGGCTATGACAATTATAGATGTGATAAAGTACTGATTGTAACTACCAACTATCACGGCTATGAAAAATCTAAATGTGATAAAGTACTGATTGTAACTAACAACTATCACGGCTACGACAACTGTATATGTGATAAAGCACTGATTGTAACTACCAACTATCACGGCTACGACAACCATTGATGTGATAAAGTACTGATTGTAACTACCAACTATCACGCTACGACAACTATTGATGTGATAAAGTACTGATTGTAACTACTAACTATCACGGCTACGACAACTATTGATGTGATAAAGTACTGATTGTAACTACCAACTATCACGGCTATGACATCTATATATGTGATAAAGTACTTATTATAACTACAAACTATCACGACTATGACAACTATAAATGTGAAAAAATAGTGATTGTAACTACCAACGGTCACGGCTATGACAACTATAGATGTGAAAAAGTACTGATTGTAACTACCAACTATCACGGCTATGACATCTATTGATGTGATAAAGTACTGATTGTAACTACCAACTATCACGGCTATGATAACTATAAATGTGATAAAGTTCTGATTGTAACTACCAACTATCACGGCTATGACAACTATGGATGTGATAAAGTACTGATTGTAACTACCAACTATCACGGCAATGACAACTATAGATGTGATAAAGTAGTGATTGTAACTACCAACTATCACGGCTACAACTATAGATGTGATAAAGTAGTGATTGTAACTACCAACTATCACGGCTATGACAACTGTAGATGTGATAAAGAAGTGATTTTAACTAACAACTATCACGGCTACAACTATAGATGTGATAAAGTAGTGATTGTACCTACCAACTATCACGGCTATGACAACTATAGATGTGATAAAGTACTGATTGCAACTACCAACTATCACGGCTATGACAACAATAGATGTGATAAAGTACTGATTGCAACTACCAACTATCACGGCTATGACAACTATAGATGTGATAAAGTAGTGATTGTAACTACCAACTATCACGGCTATGACAACTATAGATGTGATAAAGTACTGATTGTAACTACCAACTATCACGGCTACGACAACTGTAGATGTGATAAAGTACAGATTGTAACTACCAACTATCACGGCTATGACAACAATAGATGTGATAAAGTACTGATTGAAACTACCAACTATCACGGCTATGACAACTGTAGATGTGATAAAGTAGTGATTGTAACTACCAACTATCACGGCTATGACAACAATAGATGTGATAAAGTAGTGATTGTATCTACCAACTTTCACGGCTATGACAACTATAAATATGATAATGTACTGATTGTAACTACCAACTATCACGGCTACGACAACTGTAGATATAATAAATAACTGATTGTAGCTACCAACTATCACAGCTATGACAATTATAGATGTGATAAAGTACTGATTGTAACTACCAACTATCACGGCTATGAAAAATCTAAATGTGATAAAGTACTGATTGTAACTAACAACTATCACGGCTACGACAACTGTATATGTGATAAAGCACTGATTGTAACTACCAACTATCACGGCTACGACAACCATTGATGTGATAAAGTACTGATTGTAACTACCAACTATCACGCTACGACAACTATTGATGTGATAAAGTACTGATTGTAACTACTAACTATCACGGCTACGACAACTATTGATGTGATAAAGTACTGATTGTAACTACCAACTATCACGGTTATGACATCTATATATGTGATAAAGTACTTATTATAACTACAAACTATCACGACTATGACAACTATAAATGTGAAAAAATAGTGATTGTAACTACCAACGGTCACGGCTATGACAACTATAGATGTGAAAAAGTACTGATTGTAACTACCAACTATCACGGCTATGATATCTATTGATGTGATAAAGTACTGATTGTAACTACCAACTATCACGGCTATGATAACTATTAATATGATAAAGTTCTGATTGTAACTACCAACTATCACGGCTATGACAACTATAGATGTGATAAAGTACTGATTGTAACTACCAACTATCACGGCTACAACTATAGATGTGATAAAGTAGTGATTGTAACTACCAACTATCACGGCAATGACAACTATAGATGTGATAAAGTAGTGATTGTAACTACCAACTATCACGGCTACAACTATAGATGTGATAAAGTAGTGATTGTAACTACCAACTATCACGGCTATGACAACTGTAGATGTGATAAAGAAGTGAGTTTAACTACCAACTATCACGGCTACAACTATAGATGTGATAAAGTAGTGATTGTACCTACCAACTATCACGGCTATGACAACTATAGATGTGATAAAGTACTGATTGCAACTACCAACTATCACGGCTATGACAACAATAGATGTGATAAAGTACTGATTGAAACTACCAACTATCACGGCTATGACAATTGTAGATGTGATAAAGTAGTGATTGTAACTACCAACTATCACGGCTATGACAACTATAGATGTGATAAAGTAGTGATTGTATCTACCAACTTCCACGGCTATGACAACTATAAATGTGATAATGTACTGATTATAACTACCAACTATCACGGCTACGACAACTGTAGATGTGATAAAATACTGATTGTAACTACCAACTATCAGGGCTATCACAATTATAGATGTGATAAAGTACTGATTGTAACTACCAACTATCACGGCTATGAAAAATCTAGATGTGATAAAGTACTGATTGTAACTACCAACTATCACGGCTACGACAACTGTAGATGTGATAAAGTACTGATTGTAACTACCAACTATCACGGCTACGACAACCATTGATGTGATAAAGTACTGATTGTAACTACAAACTATCACGGCTATGACATCTCTATATGTGATAAAGTACTTATTATGACTACCAACTATCACGGCTATGACAACTATCAATGTGAAAAAATAGTGATTGTAACTACTAACTGTCACGGCTATGACAACTATAGATGTGATAAAGCACTGATTGTAACTACCAACTATCACGGTTACTACTATAGATGTGATAAAGTAGTGATTGTAACTACGAACTATCACGGCTATGACAACTATAGATGTAATAAAGTACTGATTGTAACTACCAACTATCACGGCTAAAACTATAGATGTGATAAAGTACTGATTGTAACTACCAACTATCACGGCTACGACAACAATAGATGTGATAAAGTACTGATTGTAACTACCAACTTTGACTGCTATAACAACTATAGATGTGATCAAGTACTGATTGAAACTACCAACTATCACGACTATGGCAACTGTAGATGTGATAAAGTAGTGATTGTAACTACCAAATATCACGGCTATGACAACTACAGATGTGATAAAGTAGTGATCGTAACTACCAATTATCACGGCTATGACAACTGTAGATGTGATAAAGTAGTGATTGTAACTACCAACTATCAAGGCTATGACAACTGTAGATGTGATAAAGTAGTAATTGTAACTACCAGCTATCACGGCTATGACAACAATAGATGTGATAAAGTACTGATTGTAACTACCAACTATCACGGCTATGACAACTGTAGATGTGATAAAGTAGTAATTGTAACTACCAACTATCACGGCTACTACAATAGATGTGATAAAGTAGTGATTGTAGCTACCAACTCTCACGCTATGACAACTATAGATGTGATAAAGTACTGATTGAAACTACCAACTATCACGTCTATGGCAACTGTAGATGTGATAAAGTACTGATTGTAACTACCAATTATCACGGCTATGACAACTGTAAATGTGATAAAATAGTGATTGTAACTAACAACTATCACGGCTATGACAACAATAGATGTGATAAAGAAGTGATTGTAACTACCAACTATCACGGCTACTACTATATATGTGATAAAGTAGTGATTGTAACTAACAACTTTCACGACTATGACAACTATAGATGTGATAAAGTACTGATTGTATCTACCAACTATCACGGCTATAATAACCATAGATGTGATAAAGTAGTGATTGTAACTACCAACTGTCACGGCTATGACAACTATAAATGTGATAAAGTAGTGATTGTAACTACCAACTATCACGCTACGACAACCTTAGATGTGATAAAATACTGATTGTAACTACCAACTATCACGGCTATGACAATTATAGATGTGATAAAGTACTGATTGTAACTACCAACTATCACGGCTATGACAACTATACATGTGATAAAGTACTGATTGTAACTACCAACTATCACGGCTATGACAACAATAGATGTGATAAAATAGTGATTGTAACTACCAACTGTCACGGCTATGACAACTATAGATGTGATAAAGTACTGATTGTAGCTACCAACTATCACGGCTACGACAACTATAGATGTGAAAAATTACTAATTGTAACTACCAACTATCACAGCTACGACAACTATTGATGTGATAAAGTTCTGATTGTACTTACCAACTATCACGGCTATGACAACTGTAGATGTGATTATGTACTGATTGTAACTACCAACTATCACTGTTATGACAATTATAGATGTGATAAAGTACTGATTGTAACTACCAACTATAACGGCTATGACAACTATAGATGTGATAAAGTACTGGTTGTAACTACCAACTATCACGGCTATGACATCTATATATGTGATAAAGTACTTATTATAACTACCAACTATCACGAATATGACAACTATTGATGTGATAAAGTACTTATTGTAACTACCAACTATCACGGCTACTACTATAGATGTGATAAAGTAGTGATTGTAACTACGAATTATCACGGCTATGATAACTAAAGATGTGATAAAGTAGTGATTGTAACTACCAACTATCACGGCTATGACAACTATAGATGTGATAAAGTACTGATTGTAACTACCAACTATCACGGCTACTACTATAGATGTGATAAAGTAGTGATTGTTAACTACGAACTATCACGGTTATGATAACTAAAGATGTGATAAAGTAGTGATTGTAACTACCAACTATCACGGCTATGACAACTATAGATGTGATAAATTACTGATTGTAACTACCAACTATCACGGCTATGAGAACTATAGATGTGATAAAGTACTGATTGTAACTACCACCTATCACGGCTATGACAACTATAGATGTGATAAAGTACTGCTTGTAACTACCAACTATCACGGCTACGACAACTATAGATGTGATCAAGTACTGATTGTAACTACCAACTTTCACGGCTATGACAACTATAAATGTGATAAAGTACTGATTGTAACTACCAACTATCACGGCTATGACAACTTTAGATGTGATAAAGTGGTGATTGTAGCTACCAACTGTCACGGCTTTGACAACAATATATGTGATGAAGCAGTGATTGTAACTACCAACTGTCACGGCTAGGACAACCATAGATGTGATAAAGAACTGATTGTAACTACCAACTATCACGGCTATGACAACTATAGGTGTGATAAAGTACTGAGTGTAACTACCAACTATCACGGCTATGACAACTATAGATGTGATAAAATAGTGATTGTAACTACCAACTATCACGCTATGACAACTATAGATGTGATAAAGTACTGGTTGTAACTACAAACTATCACGGCTATGACATCTATAGATGTGATAAAGTACTTATTATAACTACCAACTATCACGGCTATGACAACTATAAATGTGAAAAAATAGTGATTGTAACTACCAACTGTCACGGTTATGACAACTATTGATGTGATCAAGTACTGATTGTAACTACCAACTATCACGGGTATGACAACTATAGATGTGATCAAGTACTGATTATAGCTACCAACTATCACGGGTATGACAACTATAGATGTGATAAAATAGTGATTGTAACTACCAACTATCACGGCTATGACAACAATATATGTGATGAAGCAGTGATTGTAACTACCAACTGTCACGGCTATGACAAACATAGATGTGATAAAGAACTGATTTTAACTACCAACTATCACGGCTATGACAACTATAGGTGTGATAAAGTACTGAGTGTAACTACCAACTATCACGGCTATGACAACTATAGATGTGATAAAATAGTGATTGTATCTACCAACTATCACGGCTATGACAACTATAGATGTAATAAAGTACTGGTTGTAACTACCAACTATCACGGCTATGACATCTATAGATGTGATAAAGTACTTATTATAACTACCAACTATCACGGCTATGACAACTATAAATGTGAAAAAATAGTGATTGTAACTACCAACTGTCACCGCTATGACAACTATTGATGTGATCAAGTACTGATTGTAACCACCAACTATCACGGGTATGACAACTATAGATGTGATCAAGTACTGATTGTAACTACCAACTATCACGGCTATGACAACTATTGATGTGATCAAGTACTGATTGTAACTACCAACTATCACGGGTATGACAACTATAGATGTGATCAAGTACTGATTGTAACTACCAACTATCACGGGTATGACAACTATTGATGTGATAAAGTACTGATTGTAACTACCAACTATCACGGCTATGACAACTGTAGATGTGATAAAGTGATGATTGTAGCTACCAACTGTCACGGCTTTGACAACTATAAGTGTGATAAAGTACTGAGTGTAACTACTAACTGTCACGGCTATGACATCTATAGATGTGATAAAGTACTTATTATAACTACCAACTATCACGGCTATGACAACTATAAATGTGATAAAGTACTGGTTTTAACTACCAACTATCACGGCTATGACATCTATAGATGTGATAAAGTACTGATTATAACTACCAACTATCACGGCTATGACAACTATAAATGTGAAAGAATAGTGATTGTAACTACCAACTGTCACGGCTATGACAACTATTGATGTGATCAAGTACTGATTGTAACTACCAACTATCACGGGTATGACAACTATAAATGTGATCAAGTACTGATTGTAACTACCAACTATCACGGGTATGACAACTATAGATGTGATAAAGTACTGATTGTAACTACCAACTGTCACGGCTATGACAACTATAGATGTGATAAAATAGTGATTGTAACTACCAACTGTCACGGCTATGACAACTATAGATGTGAAAAAGTACTGATTGTAACTACCAACTATCACTGCTATGTCAACAATAGATGTGATAAAGTACTGATTGTAACTACCAACTATCACGGCTATGATAACTATAGATGTGATAAAGTACTGATTGTAAATACCAACTATCACGGCTATGACAACTATAGATGTGATAAAGTACTTATTATAACTACCAACTATCACGGCTATGACAACTATAAATGTGAAAAAATAGTGATTGTAACTAACAACTGTCACGGCTATGACAACTATTGATGTGATCAAGTACTGATTGTAACTACCAACTATCACGGGTATGACAACTATAGATGTGATCAAGTACTGATTGTAACTACCAACTATCACAGCTATGACAACAATAGATGTGATAAAGTAATGATTTTAACTACCAACTATCACGCTATGACAACTATAGATGTGATAATGTAGTGATTGTAACTACCAACTATCACGGCTATGACAACTATAGATGTGATAAAATACTGATTGTGACTACCAACTATCACGGCTATGACAACTAGAGGTGTGATAAAGTAGTGATTGTAACTACCAACTATCAAGGCTACAACTATAGGTGTGATAAAATAGTGATTGTAACTACCAACTATCACGGCTATGACAACTATAGATGTGATAAAGAAGTGATTGTAACTACCAACTATCACGGCTACAACCATAGATGTGATAAAGTAGTGATTGTAACTACCAACTATCACGGCTATGACAACTATAGATGTGATAAAGTTCAGATTGTAACTACCAACTATCACGGCTATAACAACAATAGATGTGATAAAGTACTGATTAAAACTACCAACTTTCACGGCTATGACAACTGTAGATGTGATAAAGTAGTGATTGTAACTACCAACTATCACGGCTACGACAACTATAAATGTGATAAAGTACTGATTGTAACTACCAACTATCACGGCTATGACAATTATAAATGTGATAAAGTACTTGTTGTAACTACCAACTATCACGGCTATGACAACAATATATGTGATAAAGCAGTTATTATAACTACCAACTATCACGGCTATGACAACTATAAATGTGATAAAGAACTGATTGTAACTACCAACTATCACGGCTATGACAACTATTGATGTGATCAAGTACTGATTGTAATTACCAACTATCACGGCAATGACAACTATAGATGTGATAAAATAGTGATTGTAACTACCAACTATCACGGCTATGACATCTATAGATGTGATAAAGTACTTATTATAACTACCAACTATCACGGCTATGACAACTATAAATGTGATAAAGTACTGGTTGTAACTTCCAACTATCACGGCTATGACAACTATAGATGTGATAAAGTAGTAATAGTAACTACCAACTGTCACGGCTATGACAACTATAGATGTAATAAAATACTGATTGTAACTACCAACTATCACGGCTATGACAACTATAGGTGTGATAAAGTAGTGATTGTAACTACCAACTATCACGGCTACTACAATAGATGTGATAAAGTAGTGATTGTAACTACCAACTATCACGGCTATGACAACTATAGATGTGATAAAGAAGTGATTGTAACTACCAACTATCACGGCTACAACTATAGATGTGAAAAGTATTGATTGTAAATACCAACTATCACGGCTATGACAACTATAGATGTGATAAAGTACTGATTGTAGCTACCAACTATCACGCTATGACAACTATAGATGTGATAAAGTAATGATTGTAACTTCCAACTATCACGGCTATGACAACTATAGATGTGATAAAGTAGTAATAGTAACTACCAACTGTCACGGCTATGACAACTATAGATGTAATAAAATACTGATTGTAACTACCAACTATCACGGCTATGACAACTATAGGTGTGATAAAGTAGTGATTGTAACTACCAACTATCACGGCTACTACTATAGATGTGATAAAGTAGTGATTGTAACTACCAACTATCACGGCTATGACAACTATAGATGTGATAAAGAAGTGATTGTAACTACCAACTATCACGGCTACAACTATAGATGTGATAAAGAAGTGATTGTAACTACCAACTATCACGGCTACAACTATAGATGTGATAAAGTAGTGATTGTTAACTACGAACTATCACGGTTATGATAACTAAAGATGTGATAAAGTAGTGATTGTAACTACCAACTATCACGGCTATGACAACTATAGATGTGATAAATTACTGATTGTAACTACCAACTATCACGGCTATGAGAACTATAGATGTGATAAAGTACTGATTGTAACTACCACCTATCACGGCTATGACAACTATAGATGTGATAAAGTACTGCTTGTAACTACCAACTATCACGGCTACGACAACTATAGATGTGATCAAGTACTGATTGTAACTACCAACTTTCACGGCTATGACAACTATAAATGTGATAAAGTACTGATTGTAACTACCAACTATCACGGCTATGACAACTTTAGATGTGATAAAGTGGTGATTGTAGCTACCAACTGTCACGGCTTTGACAACAATATATGTGATGAAGCAGTGATTGTAACTACCAACTGTCACGGCTAGGACAACCATAGATGTGATAAAGAACTGATTGTAACTACCAACTATCACGGCTATGACAACTATAGGTGTGATAAAGTACTGAGTGTAACTACCAACTATCACGGCTATGACAACTATAGATGTGATAAAATAGTGATTGTAACTACCAACTATCACGCTATGACAACTATAGATGTGATAAAGTACTGGTTGTAACTACAAACTATCACGGCTATGACATCTATAGATGTGATAAAGTACTTATTATAACTACCAACTATCACGGCTATGACAACTATAAATGTGAAAAAATAGTGATTGTAACTACCAACTGTCACGGTTATGACAACTATTGATGTGATCAAGTACTGATTGTAACTACCAACTATCACGGGTATGACAACTATAGATGTGATCAAGTACTGATTATAGCTACCAACTATCACGGGTATGACAACTATAGATGTGATAAAATAGTGATTGTAACTACCAACTATCACGGCTATGACAACAATATATGTGATGAAGCAGTGATTGTAACTACCAACTGTCACGGCTATGACAAACATAGATGTGATAAAGAACTGATTTTAACTACCAACTATCACGGCTATGACAACTATAGGTGTGATAAAGTACTGAGTGTAACTACCAACTATCACGGCTATGACAACTATAGATGTGATAAAATAGTGATTGTATCTACCAACTATCACGGCTATGACAACTATAGATGTAATAAAGTACTGGTTGTAACTACCAACTATCACGGCTATGACATCTATAGATGTGATAAAGTACTTATTATAACTACCAACTATCACGGCTATGACAACTATAAATGTGAAAAAATAGTGATTGTAACTACCAACTGTCACCGCTATGACAACTATTGATGTGATCAAGTACTGATTGTAACCACCAACTATCACGGGTATGACAACTATAGATGTGATCAAGTACTGATTGTAACTACCAACTATCACGGCTATGACAACTATTGATGTGATCAAGTACTGATTGTAACTACCAACTATCACGGGTATGACAACTATAGATGTGATCAAGTACTGATTGTAACTACCAACTATCACGGGTATGACAACTATTGATGTGATAAAGTACTGATTGTAACTACCAACTATCACGGCTATGACAACTGTAGATGTGATAAAGTGATGATTGTAGCTACCAACTGTCACGGCTTTGACAACTATAAGTGTGATAAAGTACTGAGTGTAACTACTAACTGTCACGGCTATGACATCTATAGATGTGATAAAGTACTTATTATAACTACCAACTATCACGGCTATGACAACTATAAATGTGATAAAGTACTGGTTTTAACTACCAACTATCACGGCTATGACATCTATAGATGTGATAAAGTACTGATTATAACTACCAACTATCACGGCTATGACAACTATAAATGTGAAAGAATAGTGATTGTAACTACCAACTGTCACGGCTATGACAACTATTGATGTGATCAAGTACTGATTGTAACTACCAACTATCACGGGTATGACAACTATAAATGTGATCAAGTACTGATTGTAACTACCAACTATCACGGGTATGACAACTATAGATGTGATAAAGTACTGATTGTAACTACCAACTGTCACGGCTATGACAACTATAGATGTGATAAAATAGTGATTGTAACTACCAACTGTCACGGCTATGACAACTATAGATGTGAAAAAGTACTGATTGTAACTACCAACTATCACTGCTATGTCAACAATAGATGTGATAAAGTACTGATTGTAACTACCAACTATCACGGCTATGATAACTATAGATGTGATAAAGTACTGATTGTAAATACCAACTATCACGGCTATGACAACTATAGATGTGATAAAGTACTTATTATAACTACCAACTATCACGGCTATGACAACTATAAATGTGAAAAAATAGTGATTGTAACTACCAACTGTCACGGCTATGACAACTATTGATGTGATCAAGTACTGATTGTAACTACCAACTATCACGGGTATGACAACTATAGATGTGATCAAGTACTGATTGTAACTACCAACTATCACAGCTATGACAACAATAGATGTGATAAAGTAATGATTTTAACTACCAACTATCACGCTATGACAACTATAGATGTGATAATGTAGTGATTGTAACTACCAACTATCACGGCTATGACAACTATAGATGTGATAAAATACTGATTGTGACTACCAACTATCACGGCTATGACAACTAGAGGTGTGATAAAGTAGTGATTGTAACTACCAACTATCAAGGCTACAACTATAGGTGTGATAAAATAGTGATTGTAACTACCAACTATCACGGCTATGACAACTATAGATGTGATAAAGAAGTGATTGTAACTACCAACTATCACGGCTACAACCATAGATGTGATAAAGTAGTGATTGTAACTACCAACTATCACGGCTATGACAACTATAGATGTGATAAAGTTCAGATTGTAACTACCAACTATCACGGCTATAACAACAATAGATGTGATAAAGTACTGATTAAAACTACCAACTTTCACGGCTATGCCAACTGTAGATGTGATAAAGTAGTGATTGTAACTACCAACTATCACGGCTACGACAACTATAAATGTGATAAAGTACTGATTGTAACTACCAACTATCACGGCTATGACAATTATAAATGTGATAAAGTACTTGTTGTAACTACCAACTATCACGGCTATGACAACAATATATGTGATAAAGCAGTTATTATAACTACCAACTATCACGGCTATGACAACTATAAATGTGATAAAGAACTGATTGTAACTACCAACTATCACGGCTATGACAACTATTGATGTGATCAAGTACTGATTGTAATTACCAACTATCACGGCAATGACAACTATAGATGTGATAAAATAGTGATTGTAACTACCAACTATCACGGCTATGACATCTATAGATGTGATAAAGTACTTATTATAACTACCAACTATCACGGCTATGACAACTATAAATGTGATAAAGTACTGGTTGTAACTTCCAACTATCACGGCTATGACAACTATAGATGTGATAAAGTAGTAATAGTAACTACCAACTGTCACGGCTATGACAACTATAGATGTAATAAAATACTGATTGTAACTACCAACTATCACGGCTATGACAACTATAGGTGTGATAAAGTAGTGATTGTAACTACCAACTATCACGGCTACTACAATAGATGTGATAAAGTAGTGATTGTAACTACCAACTATCACGGCTATGACAACTATAGATGTGATAAAGAAGTGATTGTAACTACCAACTATCACGGCTACAACTATAGATGTGAAAAGTATTGATTGTAAATACCAACTATCACGGCTATGACAACTATAGATGTGATAAAGTACTGATTGTAGCTACCAACTATCACGCTATGACAACTATAGATGTGATAAAGTAATGATTGTAACTTCCAACTATCACGGCTATGACAACTATAGATGTGATAAAGTAGTAATAGTAACTACCAACTGTCACGGCTATGACAACTATAGATGTAATAAAATACTGATTGTAACTACCAACTATCACGGCTATGACAACTATAGGTGTGATAAAGTAGTGATTGTAACTACCAACTATCACGGCTACTACTATAGATGTGATAAAGTAGTGATTGTAACTACCAACTATCACGGCTATGACAACTATAGATGTGATAAAGAAGTGATTGTAACTACCAACTATCACGGCTACAACTATAGATGTGATAAAGAAGTGATTGTAACTACCAACTATCACGGCTACAACTATAGATGTGATAAAGTACTGTTTGTAACTACCAACTGTCACGGCTACAACTATTGATGTGATAAAGTACTGATTGTAACTACCAACTAGCACGGCTACTACAACTATAGATGTGATAAAGTACTGATTGTAACTAACAACTATCACGGCTATGACAACAATAGATGTGATAAAGTACTGATTGAAACTACCTACTTTCACGGCTATGATAACTGTAGATGTGATAAAGTAGTGTACCAACTATCACGGCTATGACAACTATAGATGTGATAAAGTAGTGATTGTATCTACCAACTGTCACGGCTATGACAACTATAAATGTGATAATGTACTGATTGTAACTACCAACTATCACGGCTACGAAAACTGTAGATGTGATAACATACTGATTGTAACTACCAACTATCACGGCTATGACAATTATAAATGTGATAAAGTACTGGTTGTAACTACCAACTATCACGGCTATGACATCTATAGATGTGATAAAATACTTATTATAACTACCAACTATCACGGCTATGACAACTATAAATGTGAAAAAATAGTGATTGTAACTATCAACTGTCCCGGCTATTACAACTATTGATGTGATCAAGTACTGATTGTAACTACCAACTATCACGGGTATGACAACTATAGATGTGATAACATAGTGATTGTAACTACCAACTGTCACGGGTATGACAACTATAGATGTGATAAAGTACTGATGGTAACTACCAACTATCACGGCTATGACAACAATAGATGTGATAAAGTACTGATTGTAACTACCAACTATCACGGCTATGATAACTATAGATTTGATAAAGTACTGATTGTAAATACCAACTATCACGGCTATGACAACTATAGATGTGCTAAAGTACTGATTGTAACTACCAACTATCACGCTATGACAATTATAGATGTGATAAAGTACTGATTGTAACTACCAACTATCACGGCTATGACAACTATAAGTGTGATAAAGTAGTGATTGTAACTACCAACTATCACGGCTACTACTATAGATGTGATGAAGTAGTGATTGTAACTACCAACTATCACGGCTATGACAACTATAGATGTGATAAAGTACTGATTGTAACTACCAACTGTCACGGCTACAACTATTGATGTGATAAAGTACTGATTGTAACTACCAACTATCACGGCTACGACAACTGTAGATGTGATAAAATACTGATTGTAACTACCAACTATCACGGCTATGACAATTATAAATGTGATAATGTACTGATTGTAACTACCAACTATCACGGTTACGACAACTGTAGATGTGATAAAATACTGATTGTAACTACCAACTATCACGGCTATGACAATTATAAATGTGATAAAGTACTGATTATAACTACCAACTATCACGGCTATGAAAACTCTAGATGTGATAAAGTACTGATTGTAACTACCAACTATCACGGCTACGACAACTGTAGATGGAATAAAATACTGATTGTAACTACCAACTATCACGGCTACGACAACTATTGATGTGATAAAGTAATGATTGTAACTACTAACTATCACGGCTATAACAATTATTGATGTGATAAAGTACTGATTGTAACTACCAACTATCACGGCTATGACAATTATAAATGTGATAAAGTACTTGTTGTAACTACCAACTATCACGGCTATGACAACAATATATGTGATAAAGCAGTTATTATAACTACCAACTATCACGGCTATGACAACTATAAATGTGATAAAGAACTGATTGTAACTACCAACTATCACGGCTATGACAACTATTGATGTGATCAAGTACTGATTGTAATTACCAACTATCACGGCTATGACAACTATAGATGTGATAAAATAGTGATTGTAACTACCAACTATCACGGCTATGACATCTATAGATGTGATAAAGTACTTATTATAACTACCAACTATCACGGCTATGACAACTATAAATGTAATAAAGTACTGGTTGTAACTTCCAACTATCACGGCTATGACAACTATAGATGTGATAAAGTAGTAATAGTAACTACCAACTGTCACGGCTATGACAACTATAGATGTAATAAAATACTGATTGTAACTACCAACTATCACGGCTATGACAACTATAGGTGTGATAAAGTAGTCATTGTAACTACCAACTATCACGGCTACTACAATAGATGTGATAAAGTAGTGATTGTAACTACCAACTATCACGGCTGTGACAACTATAGATGTGATAAAGAAGTGATTGTAACTATCAACTATCACGGCTACAACTATAGATGTGATAAAGTATTGATTGTAAATACCAACTATCACGGCTATGACAACTATAGATGTGATAAAGTACTGATTGTAGCTACCAACTATCACGGCTATGACAACTATAGATGTGATAAAGTAATGATTGTAACTTCCATCTATCACGGCTATGACAACTATAGATGTGATAAAGTAGTAATAGTAACTACCAACTGTCACGGCTATGACAACTATAGATGTAATAAAATACTGATTGTAACTACCAACTATCACGGCTATGACAACTATAGGTGTGATAAAGTAGTGATTGTAACTACCAACTATCACGGCTACTACTATAGATGTGATAAAGTAGTGATTGTAACTACCAACTATCACGGCTATGACAACTATAGATGTGATAAAGAAGTGATTGTAACTACCAACTATCACGGCTACAACTATAGATGTGATAAAGAAGTGATTGTAACTACCAACTATCACGACTATGTCAACTATAGATTTGATAAAGTACTGTTTGTAACTACCAACTGTCACGGCTACAACTATTGATGTGATAAAGTACTGATTGTAACTACCAACTAGCACGGCTACTACAACAATAGATGTGATAAAGTACTGATTGTAACTAACAACTATCACGGCTATGACAACAATAGATGTGATAAAGTACTGATTGAAACTACCAACTTTCACGGCTATGATAACTGTAGATGTGATAAAGTAGTGTACCAACTATCACGGCTATGACAACTATAGATGTGATAAAGTAGTGATTGTATCTACCAACTGTCACGGCTATGACAACTATAAATGAGATAATGTACTGATTGTAACTACCAACTATCACGGCTACGAAAACTGTAGATGTGATAACATACTGATTGTAACTACCAACTATCACGCTATGACAATTATAAATGTGATAAAGTACTGGTTGTAACTACCAACTATCACAGCTATGACATCTATAGATGTGATCAAGTACTGATTGTAACTACCAACTATCACGGGTATGACAACTATAGATGTGATAAAGTACTGATGGTAACTACCAACTATCACGGCTATGACAACAATAGATGTGATAAAGTACTGATTGTAACTACCAACTATCACGGCTATGATAACTATAGATTTGATAAAGTACTGATTGTAAATACCAACTATCACGGCTATGACAACTATAGATGTGCTAAAGTACTGATTGTAACTACCAACTATCACGGCTATGATAACTATAGATTTGATAAAGTACTGATTGTAAATACCAACTATCACGGCTATGACAACTATAGATGTGCTAAAGTACTGATTGTAACTACCAACTATCACGCTATGACAATTATAGATGTGATAAAGTACTGATTGTAACTACCAACTATCACGGCTATGACAACTATAGGTGTGATAAAGTAGTGATTGTAACTACCAACTATCACGGCTACTACTATAGATGTGATAAAGTAGTGATTGTAACTACCAACTATCACGGCTATGACAACTATAGATGTGATAAAGTACTGATTGTAACTACCAACTGTCACGGCTACGACAACTGTAGATGTGATAAAATACTGATTGTAACTGCCAACTATCACGGCTATGACAATTATAAATGTGATAATGTACTGATTGTAACTACCAACTATCAGGGTTACGACAACTGTAGATGTGATAAAATACTGATTGTAACTACCAACTATCACGGCTATGACAATTATAAATGTGATAAAGTACTGATTATAACTACCAACTATCACGGCTATGAAAACTCTAGATGTGATAAAGTACTGATTGTAACTACCAACTATCACGGCTACGACAACTGTAGATGGAATAAAGTACTGATTGTAACTACCAACTATCACGGCTACGACAACCATTGATGTGATAAAGTACTGATTGTAACTACCAACTATCACGGCTACGACAACTATTGATGTGATAAAGTAATGATTGTAACTACTAACTATCACGGCTATAACAATTATTGATGTGATAAAGTACTGATTGTAACTACCAACTAGCACGGCTATGACAACAATAGATGTGATAAAGTACTAGTTGTAACTACAAACTATGACGCTATGGCAACTATAAATGTGAAAAAATAGTGATTGTAACTACCAACTGTCACGGCTATGACAACTATAGATGTGATAAAGTAGTGATTATAACTAGGAACTATCACGGCAATAACAACTATAGATGTGATAAAGTAGTGATTGTAACTACGAACTATCACGGCTATGACAAATATAGATGTGATAAAGTACTGATTGTAACTACCAACTATCACGGCTATGACAACTGTAGATGTGATAAAGTAGTGATTGTAGCTACCAACTGTCACGGCTTTGACAACAATAGATGTGATAAAGCAGTGATTGTAACTACCAACTGTCACGGCTAGGACAATCATAGATGTGATAAAGAACTGATTGTAACTACCAACTATCACGGGTATGACAACTATAGATGTGATAAAGTACTGATTGTAACTACCAACTATCACGGCTATGACAACAATAGATGTGATAAAGTACTGATTGTAACTACCAACTATCACGGCTAAGACAACTATAGATGTCATAAAGTAGTGATTGTAACTACCAACTGTCACGGCTATGACAACTATCGATATGATAAAATACTGATTGTAACTACCAACTATCACGGCTATGACAACTATAGGTGTGATAAAGTAGTGATTGTAACTACCAACTATCACGGCTACAACTATAGAAGTGATAAAGTAGTGATTGTAACTACCAACTATCATAGCTATGACAACTATAGATGTGATAAAGAAGTTATTGTAACTACCAACTATCACGGCTATGACAACTGTAGATGTGATAAAGTACTGATTGTAACTACCAACTATTACGGCTACAACTATTGATGTGATAAAGTACTGATTGTACCTACCAATTATTACGGCTACTACAACTATAGATGTGATAAAGTACTGATTGTAACTACCAACTATCGCGGCTATGACAACTATAGATGTGATAAAGTACTGATTGTAACTACCAACTATCACGGCTATGACAACTATAGATGTGATAAAGTACTGATTGTAACTACCAACTGTCACGGCTATGACAACTATAGATGTGATAAAATACTGATTGTAACTACCAACTATCACGGCTATGACAACTATAGGTGTGATAAAGTAGTGATTGTAACTACCAACTATCACGGCTACAACTATAGAAGTGATAAAGTAGTGATTTTAACTACCAACTATCACGGCTATGACAACTATAGATGTCATAAAGTACTGATTGTAACTACCAACTGTCACGGCTATGACAACTATTGATGTGATAAAATACTGATTGTAACTACCAACTATCACGGCTATGACAACTATAGGTGTGATAAAGTAGTTATTGTAACTACCAACTATCACGGCTACAACTATAGAAGTGATAAAGTAGTGATTGTAACTACCAACTATCATAGCTATGACAACTATAGATGTGATAAAGAAGTGATTGTAACTACCAACTATCACGGCTATGACAACTGTAAATGTGATAAAGTACTGATTGTAACTACCAACTATTACGGCTACAACTATTGATGTGATAAAGTACTGATTGTACCTACCAATTATTACGGCTACTACAACTATGGATGTGATAAAGTACTGATTGTAACTACCAACTATCACGGCTATGACAACTATAGATGTGATAAAGTACTGATTGTAACTACCAACTATCACGGCTATGACAACTATAGATGTGATAAAGTACTGATTGTAACTACCAACTGTCACGGCTATGACAACTATAGATGTGATAAAATACTGATTGTAACTACCAACTATCACGGCTATGACAACTATTGATGTGATAAAGTAATGATTGTAACTACTAACTATCACGGCTATAACAATTATTGATGTGATAAAGTACTGATTGTAACTACCAACTAGCACGGCTATGACAACAATAGATGTGATAAAGTACTGGTTGTAACTACCAACTATGATGCTATGACAACTATAAATGTGAAAAAATAGTGATTGTAACAACCAACTGTCACGACTATGACAACTATAGATGTGATAAAGTAGTGATTATAACTAGGAACTATCACGGCAATGACAACTATAGATGTGATAAAGTAGTGATTGTAACTACGAACTATCACGGCTATGACAACTATAGATGTGATAAAGTACTGATTGTAACTACCAACTATCACGGCTATGACAACTGTAGATGTGATAAAGTTGTGATTGTAACTACGAACTATCACGGCTATGACATCTATATATGTGATAAAGTACTTATTATAACTGCCAACTATCACGGCTATGACAACTATAAATGTGAAAAAATAGTGATTGTAACTACCAACTGTCACGGCTATGACAACAATAGATGTGATAAAGTTGTGATTGTAAATAGGAACTATCACGGCTATGACAACTATAGATGTGATAAAGTAGTGATTGTAACTACGAACTATCACGGCTATGACAACTATAGATGTGATAAAGTACTGATTGTAACTACCAACTATCACGGCTATGACAACTGTAGATGTGATAAAGTAGTGATTGTAGCTACCAACTGTCACGGCTTTGACAACAATAGATGTGATAAAGCAGTGATTGTAACTACCAACTGTCACGGCTAGGACAATCATAGATGTGATAAAGAACTGATTGTAACTACCAACTATCACGGGTATGACAACTATAGATGTGATAAAGTACTGATGGTAACTACCAACTATCACGGCTAAGACAACTATAGATGTGATAAAGTAGTGATTGTAACTACCATCTGTCACGGCTATCACAACTATAGATGTGATAAAATACTGATTGTAACTACCAACTATCACGGCTATGACAACTATAGGTGTGATAAAGTAGTGATTGTAACTACTAACTAACACGGCTACAACTATAGAAGTGATAAAGTATTGATTGTAACTACCAACTATCATAGCTATGACAACTATAGATGTGATAAAGAAGTGATTGTAACTACCAACTATCACGGCTATGACAACTGTAGATGTGATAAAGTACTGATTGTAACTACCAACTATTACGGCTACAACTATTGATGTGATAAAGTACTGATTGTACCTACCAATTATTACGGCTACTACAACTATAGATGTGATAAAGTACTGATTGTAACTACCAACTATCACGGCTATGACAACAATAGATGTGATAAAGTACTGATTGTAACTACCAACTATCACGGCTATGACAACTATAGATGTGATAAAGTACTGATTGTAACTACCAACTGTCACGGCTATGACAGCTATAGATGTGATAAAATACTGATTGTAACTACCAACTATCACGGCTATGACAACTATAGGTGTGATAAAGTAGTGATTGTAACTACCAACTATCACGGCTACAACTATAGAAGTGATAAAGTAGTGATTTTAACTACCAACTATCACGGCTATGCCAACTATAGATGTCATAAAGTACTGATTGTAACTACCAACTGTCACGGCTATGACAACTATTGATGTGATAAAATACTGATTGTAACTACCAACTATCACGGCTATGACAACTATAGGTGTGATAAAGTAGTTATTGTAACTACCAACTATCACGGCTACAACTATAGAAGTGATAAAGTAGTGATTGTAACTACCAACTATCATAGCTATGACAACTATAGATGTGATAAAGAAGTGATTGTAACTACCAACTATCACGGCTATGACAACTGTAGATGTGATAAAGTACTGATTGTAACTACCAACTATTACGGCTACAACTATTGATGTGATAAAGTACTGATTGTACCTACCAATTATTACGGCTACTACAACTATAGATGTGATAAAGTACTGATTGTAACTACCAACTATCACGGCTATGAAAACAATAGATGTGATAAAGTACTGATTGTAACTACCAACTATCACGGCTATGACAACTATAGATGTGATAAAGTACTGATTGTAACTACCAACTGTCACGGCTATGACAACTATAGATGTGATAAAATACTGATTGTAACTACCAACTATCACGGCTATGACAACTATTGATGTGATAAAGTAATGATTGTAACTACTAACTATCACGGCTATAACAATTATTGATGTGATAAAGTACTGATTGTAACTACCAACTAGCACGGCTATGACAACAATAGATGTGATAAAGTACTGGTTGTAACTACCAACTATGACGCTATGACAACTATAAATGTGAAAAAATAGTGATTGTAACTACCAACTGTCACGGCTATGACAACTATAGATGTGATAAAGTAGTGATTATAACTAGGAACTATCACGGCAATGACAACTATAGATGTGATAAAGTAGTGATTGTAACTACGAACTATCACGGCTATGACAACTATAGATGTGATAAAGTACTGATTGTAGCTACCAACTATCACGGCTATGACAACTGTAGATGTGATAAAGTTGTGATTGTAACTACGAATTATCACGGCTATGACATCTATATATGTGATAAAGTACTTATTATAACTGCCAACTATCACGGCTATGACAACTATAAATGTGAAAAAATAGTGATTGTAACAACCAACTGTCACGGCTATGACAACAATAGATGTGATAAAGTTGTGATTGTAACTAGGAACTATCACGGCTATGACAACTATAGATGTGATAAAGTAGTGATTGTAACTACGAACTATCACGGCTATGACAACTGTAGATGTGATAAAGTAGTTATTTTAGCTACCAACTGTCACGGCTTTGACAACAATAGATGTGATAAAGCAGTGATTGTAACTACCAACTGTCACGGCTAGGACAATCATAGATGTGATAAAGAACTGATTGTAACTACCAACTATCACGGGTATGACAACTATAGATGTGATAAAGTACTGATTGTAACTACCAACTATCACGGCTATGACAACAATAGATGTGATAAAGTACTGATTGTAACTTCCAACTATCACGGCTAAGACAACTATAGATGTGATAAAGTAGTGATTGTAACTACCAACTGTCACGGCTATGACAACTATAGATGTGATAAAATACTGATTGTAACTACCAACTATCACGGCTATGACAACTATAGGTGTGATAAATTAGTGATTGTAACTACTAACTATCACGGCTACAACTATAGATGTGATAAAGTAGTGATTGTAACTACCAACTATCATAGCTATGACAACTATAGATGTGATAAAGAAGTGATTGTAACTACCAACTATCACGGCTATGACAACTGTAGATGTGATAAAGTACTGATTGTAACTACCAACTATTACGGCTACAACTATTGATGTGATAAAGTACTGATTGTACCTACCAATTATTACGGCTACTACAACTATAGATGTGATAAAGTACTGATTGTAACTACCAACTATCACGGCTATGACAACTATAGATGTGATAAAGTACTGATTGTAACTACCAACTATCACGGCTATGACAACTATAGATGTGATAAAGTACTGATTGTAACTACCAACTGTCACGGCTATGACAACTATAGATGTGATAAAATACTGATTGTAACTACCAACTATCACGGCTATGACAACTATAGGTGTGATAAAGTAGTGATTGTAACTACCAACTATCACGGCTACAACTATAGAAGTGATAAAGTAGTGATTTTAACTACCAACTATCACGGCTATGACAACTATAGATGTCATAGAGTACTGATTGTAACTACCAACTGTCACGGCTATGACAACTATTGATGTGATAAAATACTGATTGTAACTACCAACTATCACGGCTATGACAACTATAGGTGTGATAAAGTAGTAATTGTAACTACCAACTATCACGGCTACAACTATAGAAGTGATAAAGTAGTGATTGTAACTACCAACTATCATAGCTATGACAACTATAGATGTGATAAAGAAGTGATTGTAACTACCAACTATCACGGCTATGACAACTGTAGATGTGATAAAGTACTGATTGTAACTACCAACTATTACGGCTACAACTATTGATGTGATAAAGTACTGATTGTACCTACCAATTATTACGGCTACTACAACTATAGATGTGATAAAGTACTGATTGTAACTACCAACTATCACGGCTATGACAACTATAGATGTGATAAAGTACTGATTGTAACTACCAACTATCACGGCTAAGACAACTATAGATGTGATAAAGTAGTGATTGTAACTACCAACTGTCACGGCTATGACAACTATAGATGTGATAAAATACTGATTGTAACTACCAACTATCACGGCTATGACAACTATAGATGTGATAAAGTACTGATTGTAACTACCAACTAACACGGCTATGACAACTATAGATGTGATAAAGTACTGATTGTAACTACCAACTGTCACGGCTATGACAACTATAGATGTGATAAAATACTGATTGTAACTACCAACTATCACGGCTATGACAACTATAGGTGTGATAAAGTAGTGATTGTAACTACCAACTATCACGGCTACAACTATAGAAGTGATAAAGTAGTGATTTTAACTACCAACTATCACGGCTATGACAACTATAGATGTCATAAAGTACTGATTGTAACTACCAACTGTCACGGCTATGACAACTATTGATGTGATAAAATACTGATTGTAACTACCAACTATCACGGCTATGACAACTATAGATGTGATAAAGTACTGATTGTAACTACCAACTATCACGCTAAAACAACTATAGATGTGATAAAGTAGTGATTGTAACTACCAACTGTCACGGCTATGACAACTATAGATGTGATAAAATACTGATTGTAACTACCAACTATCACGGCTATGACAACTATAGGTGTGATAAAGTAGTGATTGTAACTACCAACTATCACGGCTACAACTATAGAAGTGATAAAGTAGTGATTGTAACTACCAACTATCATAGCTATGACAACTATAGATGTGATAAAGAAGTGATTGTAACTACCAACTATCACTGCTATGACAACTGTAGATGTGATAAAGTACTGATTGTAACTACCAACTATTACGGCTACAACTATTGATGTGATAAAGTACTGATTGTACCTACCAATTATTACGGCTACTACAACTATAGATGTGATAAAGTACTGATTGTAACTACCAACTGTCACGGCTATGACAACTATAGATGTGATAAAATACTGATTGTAACTACCAACTATCACGGCTAAGACAACTATGGATGTGATAAAGTAGTGATTGTAACTACCAACTGTCACGGCTATGACAACTATAGATGTGATAAAGTACTGATTGTAACTACCAACTATCACGGCTATGACAACTATAGATGTGATAAAGTACTGATTGTAACTACCAACTATCACGGCTATGACAACTATAGATGTGATAAAGTACTGATTGTAACTACCAACTGTCACGGCTATGACAACTATAGATGTGATAAAATACTGATTGTAACTACCAACTATCACGGCTATGACAACTGTAGATGTGATAAAGTAGTGATTGTAGCTACCAACTGTCACGGCTTTGACAACAATAGATGTGATAAAGCAGTGATTGTAACTACCAACTGTCACGGCTAGGACAATCATAGATGTGATAAAGAACTGATTGTAACTACCAACTATCACGGGTATGACAACTATAGATGTGATAAAGTACTGATGGTAACTACCAACTATCACGGCTATGACAATAATAGATGTGATAAAGTACTGATTGTAACTACCAACTATCACGGCTAAGACAACTATAGATGTGATAAAGTAGTGATTGTAACTACCAACTGTCACGGCTATCACAACTATAGATGTGATAAAATACTGATTGTAACTACCAACTATCACGGCTATGACAACTATAGGTGTGATAAAGTAGTGATTGTAACTACTAACTAACACGGCTACAACTATAGAAGTGATAAAGTAGTGATTGTAACTACCAACTATCATAGCTATGACAACTATAGATGTGATAAAGAAGTGATTGTAACTACCAACTATCACGGCTATGACAACTGTAGATGTGATAAAGTACTGATTGTAACTACCAACTATTACGGCTACAACTATTGATGTGATAAAGTACTGATTGTACCTACCAATTATTACGGCTACTACAACTATAGATGTGATAAAGTACTGATTGTGACTACCAACTATCACGGCTATGACAACAATAGATGTGATAAAGTACTGATTGTAACTACCAACTATCACGGCTATGACAACTATAGATGTGATAAAGTACTGATTGTAACTACCAACTGTCACGGATATGACAACTATAGATGTGATAAAATACTGATTGTAACTACCAACTATCACGGCTATGACAACTATAGGTGTGATAAAGTAGTGATTGTAACTACCAACTATCACGGCTACAACTATAGAAGTGATAAAGTAGTGATTTTAACTACCAACTATCACGGCTATGCCAACTATAGATGTCATAAAGTACTGATTGTAACTACCAACTGTCACGGCTATGACAACTATTGATGTGATAAAATACTGATTGTAACTACCAACTATCACGGCTATGACAACTATAGGTGTGATAAAGTAGTTATTGTAACTACCAACTATCACGGCTACAACTATAGAAGTGATAAAGTAGTGATTGTAACTACCAACTATCATAGCTATGACAACTATAGATGTGATAAAGAAGTGATTGTAACTACCAACTATCACGGCTATGACAACTGTAGATGTGATAAAGTACTGATTGTAACTACCAACTATTACGGCTACAACTATTGATGTGATAAAGTACTGATTGTACCTACCAATTATTACGGCTACTACAACTATAGATGTGATAAAGTACTGATTGTAACTACCAACTATCACGGCTATGAAAACTATAGATGTGATAAAGTACTGATTGTAACTACCAACTATCACGGCTATGACAACTATAGATGTGATAAAGTACTGATTGTAACTACCAACTGTCACGGCTATGACAACTATAGATGTGATAAAATACTGATTGTAACTACCAACTATCACGGCTATGACAACTATTGATGTGATAAAGTAATGATTGTAACTACCAACTATCACGGCTATAACAATTATTGATGTGATAAAGTACTGATTGTAACTACCAACTAGCACGGCTATGACAACAATAGATGTGATAAAGTACTGGTTGTAACTACCAACTATGACGCTATGACAACTATAAATGTGAAAAAATAGTGATTGTTACTACCAACTGTCACGGCTATGACAACTATAGATGTGATAAAGTAGTGATTATAACTAGGAACTATCACGGCAATGACAACTATAGATGTGATAAAGTAGTGATTGTAACTACGAACTATCACGGCTATGACAACTATAGATGTGATAAAGTACTGATTGTAGCTACCAACTATCACGGCTATGACAACTGTAGATGTGATAAAGTTGTGATTGTAACTACGAATTATCACGGCTATGACATCTATATATGTGATAAAGTACTTATTATAACTGCCAACTATCACGGCTATGACAACTATAAATGTGAAAAAATAGTGATTGTAACAACCAACTGTCACGGCTATGACAACAATAGATGTGATAAAGTTGTGATTGTAACTAGGAACTATCACGGCTATGACAACTATAGATGTGATAAAGTAGTGATTGTAACTACGAACTATCACGGCTATGACAACTGTAGATGTGATAAAGTAGTTATTTTAGCTACCAACTGTCACGGCTTTGACAACAATAGATGTGATAAAGCAGTGATTGTAACTACCAACTGTCACGGCTAGGACAATCATAGATGTGATAAAGAACTGATTGTAACTACCAACTATCACGGGTATGACAACTATAGATGTGATAAAGTACTGATTGTAACTACCAACTATCACGGCTATGACAACAATAGATGTGATAAAGTACTGATTGTAACTACCAACTATCACGGCTAAGACAACTATAGATGTGATAAAGTAGTGATTGTAACTACCAACTGTCACGGCTATGACAACTATAGATGTGAAAAAATACTGATTGTAACTACCAACTATCACGGCTATGACAACTATAGGTGTGATAAATTAGTGATTGTAACTACCAACTATCACGGCTACAACTATAGATGTGATAAAGTAGTGATTGTAACTACCAACTATCATAGCTATGACAACTATAGATGTGATAAAGAAGTGATTGTAACTACCAACTATCACGGCTATGACAACTGTAGATGTGATAAAGTACTGATTGTAACTACCAACTATTACGGCTACAACTATTGATGTGATAAAGTACTGATTGTACCTACCAATTATTACGGCTACTACAACTATAGATGTGATAAAGTACTGATTGTAACTACCAACTATCACGGCTATGACAACTATTGATGTGATAAAGTACTGATTGTAACTACCAACTATCACGGCTATGACAACTATAGATGTGATAAAGTACTGATTGTAACTACCAACTGTCACGGCTATGACAACTATAGATGTGATAAAATACTGATTGTAACTACCAACTATCACGGCTATGACAACTATAGGTGTGATAAAGTAGTGATTGTAACTACCAACTATCACGGCTACAACTATAGAAGTGATAAAGTAGTGATTTTAACTACCAACTATCACGCTATGACAACTATAGATGTCATAAAGTACTGATTGTAACTACCAACTGTCACGGCTATGACAACTATTGATGTGATAAAATACTGATTGTAACTACCAACTATCACGGCTATGACAACTATAGGTGTGATAAAGTAGTAATTGTAACTACCAACTATCACGGCTACAACTATAGAAGTGATAAAGTAGTGATTGTAACTACCAACTATCATAGCTATGACAACTATAGATGTGATAAAGAAGTGATTGTAACTACCAACTATCACGGCTATGACAACTGTAGATGTGATAAAGTACTGATTGTAACTACCAACTATTACGGCTACAACTATTGATGTGATAAAGTACTGATTGTACCTACCAATTATTACGGCTACTACAACTATAGATGTGATAAAGTACTGATTGTAACTACCAACTATCACGGCTATGACAACTATAGATGTGATAAAGTACTGATTGTATCTACCAACTATCACGGCTAAGACAACTATAGATGTGATAAAGTAGTGATTGTAACTACCAACTGTCACGGCTATGACAACTATAGATGTGATAAAATACTGATTGTAACTACCAACTATCACGGCTATGACAACTATAGATGTGATAAAGTACTGATTGTAACTACCAACTAACACGGCTATGACAACTATAGATGTGATAAAGTACTGATTGTAACTACCAACTGTCACGGCTATGACAACTATAGATGTGATAAAATACTGATTGTAACTACCAACTATCACGGCTAAGACAACTATAGATGTGATAAAGTAGTGATTGTAACTACCAACTGTCACGGCTATGACAACTATAGATGTGATAAAGAACTGATTGTAACTACCAACTATCACGGGTATGACAACTATAGATGTGATAAAGTACTGATTGTAACTACCAACTATCACGGCTATGACAACAATAGATGTGATAAAGTACTGATTGTAACTACCAACTATCACGGCTAAGACAACTATAGATGTGATAAAGTAGTGATTGTAACTACCAACTGTCACGGCTATGACAACTATAGATGTGAAAAAATACTGATTGTAACTACCAACTATAACGGCTATGACAACTATAGGTGTGATAAATTAGTGATTGTAACTACCAACTATCACGGCTACAACTATAGATGTGATAAAGTAGTGATTGTAACTACCAACTATCATAGCTATGACAACTATAGATGTGATAAAGAAGTGATTGTAACTACCAACTATCACGGCTATGACAACTGTAGATGTGATAAAGTACTGATTGTAACTACCAACTATTACGGCTACAACTATTGATGTGATAAAGTACTGATTGTACCTACCAATTATTACGGCTACTACAACTATAGATGTGATAAAGTACTGATTGTAACTACCAACTATCACGGCTATGACAACTATAGATGTGATAAAGTACTGATTGTAACTACCAACTATCACGGCTATGACAACTATAGATGTGATAAAGTACTGATTGTAACTACCAACTGTCACGGCTATGACAACTATAGATGTGATAAAATACTGATTGTAACTACCAACTATCACGGCTATGACAACTATAGGTGTGATAAAGTAGTGATTGTAACTACCAACTATCACGGCTACAACTATAGAAGTGATAAAGTAGTGATTTTAACTACCAACTATCACGGCTATGACAACTATAGATGTCATAAAGTACTGATTGTAACTACCAACTGTCACGGCTATGACAACTATTGATGTGATAAAATACTGATTGTAACTACCAACTATCACGGCTATGACAACTATAGGTGTGATAAAGTAGTAATTGTAACTACCAACTATCACGGCTACAACTATAGAAGTGATAAAGTAGTGATTGTAACTACCAACTATCATAGCTATGACAACTATAGATGTGATAAAGAAGTGATTGTAACTACCAACTATCACGGCTATGACAACTGTAGATGTGATAAAGTACTGATTGTAACTACCAACTATTACGGCTACAACTATTGATGTGATAAAGTACTGATTGTACCTACCAATTATTACGGCTACTACAACTATAGATGTGATAAAGTACTGATTGTAACTACCAACTATCACGGCTATGACAACTATAGATGTGATAAAGTACTGATTGTAACTACCAACTATCACGGCTATGACAACTATAGATGTGATAAAGTAGTGATTGTAACTACCAACTGTCACGGCTATGACAACCATAGATGTGATAAAATACTGATTGTAACTACCAACTATCACGGCTATGACAACTATAGATGTGATAAAGTACTGATTGTAACTACCAACTAACACGGCTATGACAACTATAGATGTGATAAAGTACTGTTGTAACTACCAACTGTCACGGCTATGACAACTATAGATGTGATAAAATACTGATTGTAACTACCAACTATCACGGCTATGACAACTATAGGTGTGATAAAGTAGTGATTGTAACTACCAACTATCACGGCTACAACTATAGAAGTGATAAAGTAGTGATTTTAACTACCAACTATCACGGCTATGACAACTATAGATGTCATAAAGTACTGATTGTAACTACCAACTGTCACGGCTATGACAACTATTGATGTGATAAAATACTGATTGTAACTACCAACTATCACGGCTATGACAACTATAGATGTGATAAAGTACTGATTGTAACTACCAACTATCACGGCTAAGACAACTATAGATGTGATAAAGTAGTGATTGTAACTACCAACTGTCACGGCTATGACAACTATAGATGTGATAAAGTACTGATTGTAACTACCAACTATCACGGCTATGACAACTATAGGTGTGATAAAGTAGTGATTGTAACTACCAACTATCACGGCTACAACTATAGAAGTGATAAAGTAGTGATTGTAACTACCAACTATCATAGCTATGACAACTATAGATGTGATAAAGAAGTGATTGTAACTACCAACTATCACGGCTATGACAACTGTAGATGTGATAAAGTACTGATTGTAACTACCAACTATTACGGCTACAACTATTGATGTGATAAAGTACTGATTGTACCTACCAATTATTACGGCTACTACAACTATAGATGTGATAAAGTACTGATTGTAACTACCAACTATCACGGCTATGACAACTATAGATGTGATAAAGTACTGATTGTAACTACCAACTATCACGGCTATGACAACTATAGATGTGATAAAGTACTGATTGTAACTACCAACTGTCACGGCTATGACAACTATAGATGTGATAAAATACTGATTGTAACTACCAACTATCACGGCTATGACAACTATAGGTGTGATAAAGTAGTGATTGTAACTACCAACTATCACGGCTACAACTATAGAAGTGATAAAGTAGTGATTTTAACTACCAACTATCACGGCTATGACAACTATAGATGTCATAAAGTACTGATTGTAACTACCAACTGTCACGGCTATGACAACTATTGATGTGATAAAATACTGATTGTAACTACCAACTATCACGGCTATGACAACTATAGGTGTGATAAAGTAGTGATTGTAACCACCAACTATCACGGCTACAACTATAGAAGTGATAAAGTAGTGATTGTAACTACCAACTATCATAGCTATGACAACTATAGATGTGATAAAGAAGTGATTGTAACTACCAACTATCACGGCTATGACAACTGTAGATGTGATAAAGTACTGATTGTAACTACCAACTATTACGGCTACAACTATTGATGTGATAAAGTACTGATTGTACCTACCAATTATTACGGCTACTACAACAATAGATGTGATAAAGTACTGATTGTAACTACCAACTATCACGGCTATGACAACTATAGATGTGATAAAGTACTGATTGTAACTACCAACTGTCACGGCTATGACAACTATAGATGTGATAAAATACTGATTGTAACTACCAACTATCACGGCTATTACAACTATTGATGTGATAAAGTAATGATTGTAACTACTAACTATCACGGCTATAACAATTATTGATGTGATAAAGTACTGATTGTAACTACCAACTAGCACGGCTATGACAACAATAGATGTGATAAAGTACTGGTTGTAACTACCAACTATGACGCTATGACAACTATAAATGTGAAAAAATAGTGATTGTAACTACCAACTGTCACGGCTATGACAACTATAGATGTGATAAAGTAGTGATTATAACTAGGAACTATCACGGCAATGACAACTATAGATGTGATAAAGTAGTGATTGTAACTACGAACTATCACGGCTATGACAACTATAGATGTGATAAAGTACTGATTGTAGCTACCAACTATCACGGCTATGACAACTGTAGATGTGATAAAGTTGTGATTGTAACTACGAATTATCACGGCTATGACATCTATATATGTGATAAAGTACTTATTATAACTGCCAACTATCACGGCTATGACAACTATAAATGTGAAAAAATAGTGATTGTAACAACCAACTGTCACGGCTATGACAACAATAGATGTGATAAAGTTGTGATTGTAACTAGGAACTATCACGGCTATGACAACTATAGATGTGATAAAGTAGTGATTGTAACTACGAACTATCACGGCTATGACAACTGTAGATGTGATAAAGTAGTGATTGTAGCTACCAACTGTCACGGCTTTGACAACAATAGATGTGATAAAGCAGTGATTGTAACTACCAACTGTCACGGCTAGGACAATCATAGATGTGATAAAGAACTGATTGTAACTACCAACTATCACGGGTATGACAACTATAGATGTGATAAAGTACTGATTGTAACTACCAACTATCACGGCTATGACAACAATAGATGTGATAAAGTACTGATTGTAACTACCAACTATCACGGCTAAGACAACTATAGATGTGATAAAGTAGTGATTGTAACTACCAACTGTCACGGCTATGACAACTATAGATGTGATAAAATACTGATTGTAACTACTAACTATCACGGCTATAACAATTATTGATGTGATAAAGTACTGATTGTAACTACCAACTAGCACGGCTATGACAACAATAGATGTGATAAAGTACTGGTTGTAACTACCAACTATGACGCTATGACAACTATAATTGTGAAAAAATAGTGATTGTAACTACCAACTGTCACGGCTATGACAACTATAGATGTGATAAAGTAGTGATTATAACTAGGAACTATCACGGCAATGACAACTATAGATGTGATAAAGTAGTGATTGTAACTACGAACTATCACGGCTATGACAACTATAGATGTGATAAAGTACTGATTGTAGCTACCAACTATCACGGCTATGACAACTGTAGATGTGATAAAGTTGTGATTGTAACTACGAATTATCACGGCTATGACATCTATATATGTGATAAAGTACTTATTATAACTGCCAACTATCACGGCTATGACAACTATAAATGTGAAAAAATAGTGATTGTAACAACCAACTGTCACGGCTATGACAACAATAGATGTGATAAAGTTGTGATTGTAACTAGGAACTATCACGGCTATGACAACTATAGATGTGATAAAGTAGTGATTGTAACTACGAACTATCACGGCTATGACAACTGTAGATGTGATAAAGTAGTGATTGTAGCTACCAACTGTCACGGCTTTGACAACAATAGATGTGATAAAGCAGTGATTGTAACTACCAACTGTCACGGCTAGGACAATCATAGATGTGATAAAGAACTGATTGTAACTACCAACTATCACGGGTATGACAACTATAGATGTGATAAAGTACTGATTGTAACTACCAACTATCACGGCTATGACAACAATAGATGTGATAAAGTACTGATTGTAACTACCAACTATCACGGCTAAGACAACTATAGATGTGATAAAGTAGTGATTGTAACTACCAACTGTCACGGCTATGACAACTATAGATGTGATAAAATACTGATTGTAACTACCAACTATCACGGCTATGACAACTATAGATGTGATAAAGTACTGATTGTAACTACCAACTATCACGGCTATGAAAACTATAGATGTGATAAAGTACTGATTGTAACTACCAACTATCACGGCTAAGACAACTATAGATGTGATAAAGTAGTGATTGTAACTACCAACTGTCACGGCTATGACAACTATAGATGTGAAAAAATACTGATTGTAACTACCAACTATAACGGCTATGACAACTATAGGTGTGATAAATTAGTGATTGTAACTACCAACTATCACGGCTACAACTATAGATGTGATAAAGTAGTGATTGTAACTACCAACTATCATAGCTATGACAACTATAGATGTGATAAAGAAGTGATTGTAACTACCAACTATCACGGCTATGACAACTGTAGATGTGATAAAGTACTGATTGTAACTACCAACTATTACGGCTACAACTATTGATGTGATAAAGTACTGATTGTACCTACCAATTATTACGGCTACTACAACTATAGATGTGATAAAGTACTGATTGTAACTACCAACTATCACGGCTATGACAACTATAGATGTGATAAAGTACTGATTGTAACTACCAACTATCACGGCTATGACAACTATAGATGTGATAAAGTACTGATTGTAACTACCAACTGTCACGGCTATGACAACTATAGATGTGATAAAATACTGATTGTAACTACCAACTATCACGGCTATGACAACTATAGGTGTGATAAAGTAGTGATTGTAACTACCAACTATCACGGCTACAACTATAGAAGTGATAAAGTAGTGATTTTAACTACCAACTATCACGGCTATGACAACTATAGATGTCATAAAGTACTGATTGTAACTACCAACTGTCACGGCTATGACAACTATTGATGTGATAAAATACTGATTGTAACTACCAACTATCACGGCTATGACAACTATAGGTGTGATAAAGTAGTAATTGTAACTACCAACTATCACGGCTACAACTATAGAAGTGATAAAGTAGTGATTGTAACTACCAACTATCATAGCTATGACAACTATAGATGTGATAAAGAAGTGATTGTAACTACCAACTATCACGGCTATGACAACTGTAGATGTGATAAAGTACTGATTGTAACTACCAACTATTACGGCTACAACTATTGATATGATAAAGTACTGATTGTACCTACCAATTATTACGGCTACTACAACTATAGATGTGATAAAGTACTGATTGTAACTACCAACTATCACGGCTATGACAACTATAGATGTGATAAAGTACTGATTGTAACTACCAACTATCACGGCTATGACAACTATAGATGTGATAAAGTAGTGATTGTAACTACCAACTGTCACGGCTATGACAACCATAGATGTGATAAAATACTGATTGTAACTACCAACTATCACGGCTATGACAACTATAGATGTGATAAAGTACTGATTGTAACTACCAACTAACACGGCTATGACAACTATAGATGTGATAAAGTACTGATTGTAACTACCAACTGTCACGGCTATGACAACTATAGATGTGATAAAATACTGATTGTAACTACCAACTATCACGGCTATGACAACTATAGGTGTGATAAAGTAGTGATTGTAACTACCAACTATCACGGCTACAACTATAGAAGTGATAAAGTAGTGATTTTAACTACCAACTATCACGGCTATGACAACTATAGATGTCATAAAGTACTGATTGTAACTACCAACTGTCACGGCTATGACAACTATTGATGTGATAAAATACTGATTGTAACTACCAACTATCACGGCTATGACAACTATAGATGTGATAAAGTACTGATTGTAACTACCAACTATCACGGCTAAGACAACTATAGATGTGATAAAGTAGTGATTGTAACTACCAACTGTCACGGCTATGACAACTATAGATGTGATAAAGTACTGATTGTAACTACCAACTATCACGGCTATGACAACTATAGGTGTGATAAAGTAGTGATTGTAACTACCAACTATCACGGCTACAACTATAGAAGTGATAAAGTAGTGATTGTAACTACCAACTATCATAGCTATGACAACTATAGATGTGATAAAGAAGTGATTGTAACTACCAACTATCACGGCTATGACAACTGTAGATGTGATAAAGTACTGATTGTAACTACCAACTATTACGGCTACAACTATTGATGTGATAAAGTACTGATTGTACCTACCAATTATTACGGCTACTACAACTATAGATGTGATAAAGTACTGATTGTAACTACCAACTATCACGGCTATGACAACTATAGATGTGATAAAGTACTGATTGTAACTACCAACTATCACGGCTATGACAACTATAGATGTGATAAAGTACTGATTGTAACTACCAACTGTCACGGCTATGACAACTATAGATGTGATAAAATACTGATTGTAACTACCAACTATCACGGCTATGACAACTATAGGTGTGATAAAGTAGTGATTGTAACTACCAACTATCACGGCTACAACTATAGAAGTGATAAAGTAGTGATTTTAACTACCAACTATCACGGCTATGACAACTATAGATGTCATAAAGTACTGATTGTAACTACCAACTGTCACGGCTATGACAACTATTGATGTGATAAAATACTGATTGTAACTACCAACTATCACGGCTATGACAACTATAGGTGTGATAAAGTAGTGATTGTAACTACCAACTATCACGGCTACAACTATAGAAGTGATAAAGTAGTGATTGTAACTACCAACTATCATAGCTATGACAACTATAGATGTGATAAAGAAGTGATTGTAACTACCAACTATCACGGCTATGACAACTGTAGATGTGATAAAGTACTGATTGTAACTACCAACTATTACGGCTACAACTATTGATGTGATAAAGTACTGATTGTACCTACCAATTATTACGGCTACTACAACAATAGATGTGATAAAGTACTGATTGTAACTACCAACTATCACGGCTATGACAACTATAGATGTGATAAAGTACTGATTGTAACTACCAACTGTCACGGCTATGACAACTATAGATGTGATAAAATACTGATTGTAACTACCAACTATCACGGCTATTACAACTATTGATGTGATAAAGTAATGATTGTAACTACTAACTATCACGGCTATAACAATTATTGATGTGATAAAGTACTGATTGTAACTACCAACTAGCACGGCTATGACAACAATAGATGTGATAAAGTACTGGTTGTAACTACCAACTATGACGCTATGACAACTATAAATGTGAAAAAATAGTGATTGTAACTACCAACTGTCACGGCTATGACAACTATAGATGTGATAAAGTAGTGATTATAACTAGGAACTATCACGGCAATGACAACTATAGATGTGATAAAGTAGTGATTGTAACTACGAACTATCACGGCTATGACAACTATAGATGTGATAAAGTACTGATTGTAGCTACCAACTATCACGGCTATGACAACTGTAGATGTGATAAAGTTGTGATTGTAACTACGAATTATCACGGCTATGACATCTATATATGTGATAAAGTACTTATTATAACTGCCAACTATCACGGCTATGACAACTATAAATGTGAAAAAATAGTGATTGTAACAACCAACTGTCACGGCTATGACAACAATAGATGTGATAAAGTTGTGATTGTAACTAGGAACTATCACGGCTATGACAACTATAGATGTGATAAAGTAGTGATTGTAACTACGAACTATCACGGCTATGACAACTGTAGATGTGATAAAGTAGTGATTGTAGCTACCAACTGTCACGGCTTTGACAACAATAGATGTGATAAAGCAGTGATTGTAACTACCAACTGTCACGGCTAGGACAATCATAGATGTGATAAAGAACTGATTGTAACTACCAACTATCACGGGTATGACAACTATAGATGTGATAAAGTACTGATTGTAACTACCAACTATCACGGCTATGACAACAATAGATGTGATAAAGTACTGATTGTAACTACCAACTATCACGGCTAAGACAACTATAGATGTGATAAAGTAGTGATTGTAACTACCAACTGTCACGGCTATGACAACTATAGATGTGATAAAATACTGATTGTAACTACCAACTGTCACGGCTATGACAACTATAGATGTGATAAAGTACTGATTGTAACTACCAACTATCACGGCTATGAAAACTATAGATGTGATACAGTACTGATTGTAACTACCAACTATCACGGCTATGACAACTATAGATGTGATAAAGTACTGATTGTAACTACCAACTGTCACGGCTATGACAACTATAGATGTGATAAAATACTGATTGTAACTACCAACTATCACGGCTATGACAACTATTGATGTGATAAAGTAATGATTGTAACTACTAACTATCACGGCTATAACAATTATTGATGTGATAAAGTACTGATTGTAACTACCAACTAGCACGGCTATGACAACAATAGATGTGATAAAGTACTGGTTGTAACTACCAACTATGACGCTATGACAACTATAAATGTGAAAAAATAGTGATTGTAACTACCAACTGTCACGGCTATGACAACTATAGATGTGATAAAGTAGTGATTATAACTAGGAACTATCACGGCAATGACAATTATAGATGTGATAAAGTAGTGATTGTAACTACGAACTGTCACGGCTATGACAACTATAGATGTGATAAAATACTGATTGTAACTACCAACTATCACGGCTATGACAACTATAGGTGTGATAAATTAGTGATTGTAACTACCAACTATCACGGCTACAACTATAGAAGTGATAAAGTAGTGATTGTAACTACCAACTATCATAGCTATGACAACTATAGATGTGATAAAGAAGTGATTGTAACTACCAACTATCACGGCTATGACAACTGTAGATGTGATAAAGTACTGATTGTAACTACCAACTATTACGGCTACAACTATTGATGTGATAAAGTACTGATTGTACCTACCAATTATTACGGCTACTACAACTATAGATGTGATAAAGTACTGATTGTAACTACCAACTATCACGGCTATGACAACAATAGATGTGATAAAGTACTGATTGTAACTACCAACTATCATGGCTATGACAACAATAGATGTGATAAAATACTGATTGTAACTACCAACTGTCACGGCTATGACAACTATAGATGTGATAAAATACTGATTGTAACTACCAACTATCACGGCTATGACAACTATAGGTGTGATAAAGTAGTGATTGTAACTACCAACTATCACGGCTACAACTATAGAAGTGATAAAGTAGTGATTTTAACTACCAACTATCACGGCTATGACAACTATTGATGTCATAAAGTACTGATTGTAACTACCAACTGTCACGGCTATGACAACTATTGATGTGATAAAATACTGATTGTAACTACCAACTATCACGGCTATGACAACTATAGATGTGATAAAGTAGTAATTGTAACTACCAACTATCACGGCTACAACTATAGAAGTGATAAAGTAGTGATTGTAACTACCAATTATCATAGCTATGACAACTATAGATGTGATAAAGAAGTGATTGTAACTACCAACTATCACGGCTATGACAACTGTAGATGTGATAAAGTACTGATTGTAACTACCAACTATTACGGCTACAACTATTGATGTGATAAAGTACTGATTGTACCTACCAATTATTACGGCTACTACAACTATAGATGTGATAAAGTACTGATTGTAACTACCAACTATCACGGCTATGACAACTATAGATGTGATAAAGTACTGATTGTAACTACCAACTATCACGGCTATGACAACAATAGATGTGATAAAGTACTGATTGTAACTACCAACTATCACGGCTAAGACAACTATAGATGTGATAAAGTAGTGATTGTATCTACCAACTGTCACGGCTATGACAACTATAGATGTGATAAAATACTGATTGTAACTACCAACTATCACGGCTATGACAACTATAGATGTGATAAAGTACTGATTGTAACTACCAACTAACACGGCTATGACAACAATAGATGTGATAAAGTACTGATTGTAACTACCAACTGTCACGGCTATGACAACTATAGATGTGATAAAATACTGATTGTAACTACCAACTATCACGGCTATGACAACTATAGGTGTGATAAAGTAGTGATTGTAACTACCAACTATCACGGCTACAACTATAGAAGTGATAAAGTAGTGATTTTAACTACCATCTATCACGGCTATGACAACTATAGATGTCATAAAGTACTGATTGTAACTACCAACTGTCACGGCTATGACAACTATTGATGTGATAAAATACTGATTGTAACTACCAACTATCACGGCTATGACAGCTATAGATGTGATAAAGTACTGATTGTAACTACCAACTATCACGGCTAAGACAACAATAGATGTGATAAAGTAGTGATTGTAACTACCAACTGTCACGGCTATGACAACTATAGATGTGATAAAATACTGATTGTAACTACCAACTATCACGGCTATGACAACAATAGATGTGATAAAGTACTGATTGTAACTACCAACTATCACGGCTAAGACAACTATAGATGTGATAAAGTAGTGATTGTATCTACCAACTGTCACGGCTATGACAACTATAGATGTGATAAAATACTGATTGTAACTACCAACTATCACGGCTATGACAACTATAGATGTGATAAAGTACTGATTGTAACTACCAACTAACACGGCTATGACAACAATAGATGTGATAAAGTACTGATTGTAACTACCAACTGTCACGGCTATGACAACTATAGATGTGATAAAATACTGATTGTAACTACCAACTATCACGGCTATGACAACTATAGGTGTGATAAAGTAGTGATTGTAACTACCAACTATCACGGCTACAACTATAGAAGTGATAAAGTAGTGATTTTAACTACCATCTATCACGGCTATGACAACTATAGATGTCATAAAGTACTGATTGTAACTACCAACTGTCACGGCTATGACAACTATTGATGTGATAAAATACTGATTGTAACTACCAACTATCACGGCTATGACAGCTATAGATGTGATAAAGTACTGATTGTAACTACCAACTATCACGGCTAAGACAACAATAGATGTGATAAAGTAGTGATTGTAACTACCAACTGTCACGGCTATGACAACTATAGATGTGATAAAATACTGATTGTAACTACCAACTATCACGGCTATGACAACTATAGGTGTGATAAAGTAGTGATTGTAACTACCAACTATCAGGGCTACAACTATAGAAGTGATAAAGTAGTGATTGTAACTACCAACTATCATAGCTATGACAACTATAGATTTGATAAAGAAGTGATTGTAACTACCAACTATCACGGCTATGACAACTGTAGATGTGATAAAGTACTGATTGTAACTACCAACTATTACGGCTACAACTATTGATGTGATAAAGTACTGATTGTACCTACCAATTATTACGGCTACTACAACTATAGATGTGATAAAGTACTGATTGTAACTACCAACTATCACGGCTATGACAACTATAGATGTGATAAAGTACTGATTGTAACTACCAACTATCACGGCTATGACAACTATAGATGTGATAAAGTACTGATTGTAACTACCAACTGTCACGGCTATGACAACTATAGATGTGATAAAATACTGATTGTAACTACCAACTATCACGGCTATGACAACTATAGGTGTGATAAAGTAGTGATTGTAACTACCAACTATCACGGCTACAACTATAGAAGTGATAAAGTAGTGATTTTAACTACCAACTATCACGGCTATGACAACTATAGATGTCATAAAGTACTGATTGTAACTACCAACTGTCACGGCTATGACAACTATTGATGTGATAAAATACTGATTGTAACTACCAACTATCACGGCTATGACAACTATAGGTGTGATAAAGTAGTGATTGTAACTACCAACTATCACGGCTACAACTATAGAAGTGATAAAGTAGTGATTGTAACTACCAACTATCATAGCTATGACAACTATAGATGTGATAAAGAAGTGATTGTAACTACCAACTATCACGGCTATGACAACTGTAGATGTGATAAAGTACTGATTGTAACTACCAACTATTACGGCTACAACTATTGATGTGATAAAGTACTGATTGTACCTACCAATTATTACGGCTACTACAACTATAGATGTGATAAAGTACTGATTGTAACTACCAACTATCACGGCTATGACAACTATAGATGTGATAAAGTACTGATTGTAACTACCAACTATCACGGCTATGACAACAATAGATGTGATAAAGTACTGATTGTAACTACCAACTGTCACGGCTATGACAACTATAGATGTGATAAAATACTGATTGTAACTACCAACTATCACGGCTATGACAACTATAGGTGTGATAAAGTAGTGATTGTAACTACCAACTATCACGGCTACAACTATAGAAGTGATAAAGTAGTGATTTTAACTACCAACTATCACGGCTATGACAACTATAGATGTCATAAAGTACTGATTGTAACTACCAACTGTTACGGCTACAACTATTGATGTGATAAAGTACTGATTGTACCTACCAATTATCAAGGCTACTACAACTATAGATGTGATAAAGTACTGATTGTAACTACCAACTTTCACGCTATGACAACAATAGATGTGATAAAGTACTGATTGAAACTACCAACTTTCACGGCTATGTCAACTATAGATGTGATAAAGTAGTGATTGTAACTACAAACTATCACGGCTATGACAACTATAGATGTGATAAAGTAGTGATTGTATCTACCAACTGTCACGGCTATGACAACTATAAATGTGATAATATACTGATTGTAACTACCAACTATCACGGCTACGACAACTGTAAATGTGATAAAATACTGATTGTAACTACCAACGATCACGTCTATGACAATAATAAATGTGATAAAGTACTGATTGTAACTACCAACTATCACGGCTACGACAACTGTAGATGGGATAAAGTACTGATTGTAACTACCAACTATCACGGCTACGTCAACCATTGATGTGATAAAGTACTGATTGTAACTACCAACTATCACGGCTACGACAACTATTGATGTGATAAAGTAATGATTGTAACTACTAACTATCACGGCTACGACAACTATTGATGTGATAAAGTACTGATTGTAACTACCAACTATCACGGCTATGACAACAATAGATGTGATAAAGTATTGGTTGTAACTACCAACTATCATGGCTATGACATCTATATATGTGATAAAGTACTTATTATAACTACCAACTATCACGGCTATGACAACTATAAATGTGAAAAAATAGTGAATGTAACTACCAACTGTCACGGCTATGACAACTATAGATGTGATAAAGTAGTGATTGTAACTAGGAACTATCACGCCTATGACAACTATAGATGTGATAAAGTACTGATTATAACTACCAGTTATCACGGCTACAACTATAGATGTGATAAAGTAGTGATTGTAACTACCAACTCTCACGGCTAGGACAACTATAGATGTGATAAAGAACTGATTGTAACTACCAACTATCACGGGTATGACAACTATAGATGTGATAAAGTACTGATTGTAACTACCAACTATCACGGCTATGACAATTATAGATGTGATAAAGTACTGATTGTAACTACCAACTATTACGGCTATGAAAACTATAGATGTGATAAAGTAGAGATTGTAACTACCAACTATCACGGCTATGAAAACTATAGATGTGATAAAATACTGATTGTAACTACCAACTATCACGGCTATGAAAACTATAGATGTGATAAAGTAGTGATTGTAACTACCAACTATCACGACTCCGACAACAATAGATGTGATAAAGTACTGATTGTAACTACCAACTATCACGACTCCGACAACTATAGATGTGATAAAGTAGTGATTGTAACTACCAACTATCACGGTTATGACAACCATAGATGTCATAAAGAAGTGATTTTACCTACCAACGATCACGGCTACTACTATAGATGTGATAAAGAAGTGATTGTAACTACCAACTGTCACGGCTATGACAACTATAGATGTGATAAAGTACTGATTGTAACTACCAACTATCACGGCTATGACAACTATAGATGTGACAAAGTACTGATTGTAACTACCAACTATCACGGCTACGACAACTGTAGATGGGATAAAGTACTAATTGTAACTACCAACTATCACGGCTACGACAACCATTGATGTGATAAAGTACTGATTGTAACTACCAACTATCACGGCTACGACAACTATTGATGTGATAAAGTAATGATTGTAACTACTAACTATCACGGCTACGACAACTATTGATGTGATAAAGTACTGATTGTAGCTACCAACTATCACGGCTATGACAACAATAGATGTGATAAAGTACTGGTTGTAACTACGAACTATCACGCTATGACATCTATATATGTGATAAAGTACTTATTATAAATACCAACTATCACGGCTATGACAACTATAAATGTGAAAAAATAGTGAATGTAACTACCAACTGTCACGGCTATGACAACTATAGATGTGATAAAGTAGTGATTGTAACTAGGAACTATCACGGCTATGACAACTATAGATGTGATAAAGTAGTGATTGTAACTACCAACTATCACGGCTATGACAACTATAGATGTGATAAAGTACTGATTATAACTACCAGTTATCACGGCTACAACTATAGATGTGATAAAGCACTCATTGTAACTACCAACTCTCACGGCTAGGACAACTATAGATGTGATAAAGAACTGATTGTAACTACCAACTATCACGGGTATGACAACTATAGATGTGATAAAGTACTGATTGTAACTACCAACTATCACGGCTATGACAACTATAGATGTGATAAAGTACTGATTGTAACTACCAACTATCACGGCTATGAAAACTATAGATGTGATAAAGTAGTGAGTGTAACTACCAACTATCACGGCTATGACAACTATAGATGTGATAAAATACTGATTGTAACTACCAACTATCACGGCTATGAAAACTATAGATGTGATAAAGTACTGATTGTAACTACTAACTATCACGGGTATGACAACTATAGATGTGATAAAGTACTGATTGTAACTACCAACTATCACGGCTATGACAACTATTGATGTGATAAAGTACTGATTGTAACTATCAACTATCACGGCTATGACAACTTTAGATGTGATAAAGTACTGATTGAAACTACCAACTATCACGACTATGGCAACTATAGATGTGATAAAGTAGTGATTGTAACTACCAACTATCATGGCTATGACAACAATAGATGTGATAAAGTACTGATTGTAACTACCAACTATCACGAATATGGCAACTATAGATGTGATAAAGTAGTAATTGTAAATACCAACTAACACGGCACTGACAACTATAGATGTGATAAAGTACTGATTGAAACTACCAACTATCACGACTATGGCAACTATAGATGTGATAAAGTAGTGATTGTAACTACCAACTATCACGCTATGACAACTGTAGATGTGATAAAGTAGTGATTGTAACTAACAACTATCACGGTTATGACAACCATAGATGTCATAAAGAAGTGATTGTACCTACCAACGATCACGGCTACTACTATTGATGTGATAAAGAAGTGATTGTAACTACCAACTGTCACGGCTATGACAACTATAGATGTGATAAAGTACAGATTGTAACTAGGAACTATCACGGCTATGACAACTATAGATGTGATAAAGTAGTGATTGTAACTACGAACTATCACGGCTATGACAACTATAGATGGGATAAAGTACTGATTGTAACTACCAACTATCACGGCTATGACAACTCAGATGTTATAAAGTAGTGATTGTAGCTACCAACTGTCACGGCTTTAACAACAATAGATGTGATAAAGCAGTGATTGTAACTACCAACTGTCACGGCTAGGACAACCATAGATGTGATAAAGAACTGATTGTAACTACCAACTATCACGGGTATGACAACTATAGATGTGATAAAGTACTGATTGTAACTACCAACTATCACGCTATGACAACTATAGATGTGATAAAGTACTGATTGTAACTACCAACTATCACGCTATGACAACTATAGATGTGATAAAGTAGTGATTGTAACTACCAACTGTCACGGCTATGACAACTATAGATGTGATAAAATACTGATTGTAACTACCAACTATCACGGCTATGACAACTATAGGTGTGATAAAGTAGTGATTGTAACTACCAACTATCACGACTACAACTATAGAAGTGATAAAGTAGTGATTGTAACTACCAACTATCATGGCTATGACAACTATAGATGTGATAAAGAAGTGATTGTAACTACCAACTATCACGGCTACAACTATAGATGTGATAAAGTAGTGATTGTAACTACCAACTATCACGGCTATGACAACTATAGATGTGATAAAGTACTGATTGTAACTACCAACTGTTACGGCTACAACTATTGATGTGATAAAGTACTGATTGTACCTACCAATTATCACGGCTATTACAACTATAGATGTGATAAAGTACTGATTGTAACTACCAACTATCACGGCTATGACAACTATAGATGTGATAAAGTACTGATTGTAACTACCAACTATCACGGCTATGACAACTATAGATGTGATAAAGTACTGAATGTAACTACCAACTATCACGGCTATGACAACTATAGATGTGATAAAATAGTGATTGTAACTATCAACTGTCACGGCTATGACAACTATAGATGTGATAAAGTACTGATTGTAGCTACCAACTATCACGGCTACGACAACTATAGATGTGAAAAATTACTAATTGTAACTACCAACTATCACAGCTAGGACAACTATAGATGTGATAAAGAACTGATTGTAACTACCAACTATCACGGGTATGACAACTATAGATGTGATAAAGTACTGATTGTAACTACCAACTATCACGGCTATGACAATTATAGATGTGATAAAGTACTGATTGTAACTACCAACTATTACGGCTATGAAAACTATAGATGTGATAAAGTAGAGATTGTAACTACCAACTATCACGGCTATGACAACTATAGATGTGATAAAATACTGATTGTAACTACCAACTATCACGGCTATGAAAACTATAGATGTGATAAAGTAGTGATTGTAACTACCAACTATCACGACTCCGACAACAATAGATGTGATAAAGTACTGATTGTAACTACCAACTATCACGACTCCGACAACTATAGATGTGATAAAGTACTGATTGAAACTACCAACTATCACGACTATGGCAACTATAGATGTGATAAAGTAGTGATTGTAACTACCAACTATCACGGCTATGACAACTATAGATGTGATAAAGTAGTGATTGTAACTAACAACTATCACGGTTATGACAACCATAGATGTCATAAAGAAGTGATTTTACCTACCAACGATCACGGCTACTACTATAGATGTGATAAAGAAGTGATTGTAACTACCAACTGTCACGGCTATGACAACTATAGATGTGATAAAGTACTGATTGTAACTACCAACTATCACGGCTATGACAACTATAGATGTGACAAAGTACTGATTGTAACTACCAACTATCACGGCTACGACAACTGTAGATGGGATAAAGTACTAATTGTAACTACCAACTATCACGGCTACGACAACCATTGATGTGATAAAGTACTGATTGTAACTACCAACTATCACGGCTACGACAACTATTGATGTGATAAAGTAATGATTGTAACTACTAACTATCACGCTACGACAACTATTGATGTGATAAAGTACTGATTGTAGCTACCAACTATCACGGCTATGACAACAATAGATGTGATAAAGTACTGGTTGTAACTACCAACTATCATGGCTATGACATCTATATATGTGATAAAGTACTTATTATAACTACCAACTATCACGGCTATGACAACTATAAATGTGAAAAAATAGTGATTGTAACTACGAACTATCACGGCTATGACAACTATAGATGTGATAAAGTACTGATTATAACTACCAGTTATCACGGCTACAACTATAGATGTGATAAAGCACTCATTGTAACTACCAACTCTCACGGCTAGGACATCTATAGATGTGATAAAGAACTGATTGTAACTACCAACTATCACGGGTATGACAACTATAGATGTGATAAAGTACTGATCGTAACTACCAACTATCACGGCTATGACAACTATAGATGTGATAAAGTACTGATTGTAACTACCAACTATCACGGCTATAAAAACTATAGATGTGATAAAGTAGTGATTGTAACTACCAACTATCAGGGCTATGACAACTATAGATGTGATAAAATACTGATTGTAACTACCAACTATCACGGGTATGAAAACTATAGATGTGATAAAGTACTGATTGTAACTACCAACTATCACGGGTATGACAACTATAGATGTGATAAAGTACTGATTGTAACTACCAACTATCACGGCTATGACAACTATAGATGTGATAAAGTACTGATTGTAACTACCAACTATCACGGCTATGACAACTTTAGATGTGATAAAGTACTGATTGAAACTACCAACTATCACGACTATGGCAACTATAGATGTGATAAAGTAGTGATTGTAACTACCAACTATCACGGCTATGACAACAATAGATGTGATAAAGTACTGATTGTAACTACCAACTATCACGACTATGGCAACTATAGATGTGATAAAGTAGTAATTGTAACTACCAACTAACACGGCACTGACAACTATAGATGTGATAAAGTACTGATTGAAACTACCAACTATCACGACTATGGCAACTATAGATGTGATAAAGTAGTGATTGTAACTACCAACTATCACGCTATGACAACTGTAGATGCGATAAAGTAGTGATTGTAACTAACAACTATCACGGTTATGACAACCATAGATGTCATAAAGAAGTGATTGTACCTACCAACGATCACGCTACTACTATAGATGTGATAAAGAAGTGATTGTTACTACCAACTGTCACGGCTATGACAACTATAGATGTGATAAAGTACAGATTGTAACTAGGAACTATCACGGCTATGACAACTATAGATGTGATAAAGTAGTGATTGTAACTACGAACTATCACGGCTATGACAACTATAGATGTGATAAAGTACTGATTGTAACTACCAACTATCACGGCTATGACAACTGAGATGCTATAAAGTAGTGATTGTAGCTACCAACTGTCACGGCTTTAACAACAATAGATGTGATAAAGCAGTGATTGTAACTACCAACTGTCACGGCTAGGACAACCATAGATGTGATAAAGAACTGATTGTAACTACCAACTATCACGGGTATGACAACTATAGATGTGATAAAGTACTGATTGTAACTACCAACTATCACGCTATGACAACTATAGATGTGATAAAGTACTGATTGTAACTACCAACTATCACGCTATGACAACTATAGATGTGATAAAGTAGTGATTGTAACTACCAACTGTCACGGCTATGACAACTATAGATGTGATAAAATACTGATTGTAACTACCAACTATCACGGCTATGACAACAATAGGTGTGATAAAGTAATGATTGTAACTACTAACTATCACGGCTACGACAACTATTGATGTGATAAAGTACTGATTGTAGCTACCAACTATCACGGCTATGACAACAATAGATGTGATAAAGTACTGGTTGTAACTACCAACTATCACGGCTATCACATCTATATATGTGATAAAGTAGTGATTATAACTACCAACTATCACGGCTATGACAACTATAAATGTGAAAAAATAGTGAATGTAACTACCAACTGTCACGGCTATGACAACTATAGATGTGATAAAGTAGTGATTGTAACTAGGAACTATCACGGCTATGACAACTATAGATGTGATAAAGTAGTGATTGTAACTACGAACTATCACGGCTATGACAACTATAGATGTGATAAAGTACTGATTATAACTACCAGTTATCACGGCTACAACTATAGATGTGATAAAGCACTCATTGTAACTACCAACTCTCACGGCTAAGACAACTATAGATGTGATAAAGAACTGATTGTAGCTACCAACTATCACGGGTATGACAACTATAGATGTGATAAAGTACTGATTGTAACTACCAACTATCACGGCTATGACAACAATAGATGTGATAAAGTACTGATTGTAACTACCAACTATCACGGCTATGAAAACTATAGATGTGATAAAGTAGTGATTGTAACTACCAACTATCACGGCTATGACAACTATAGATGTGATAAAATACTGATTGTAACTACCAACTATCACGGCTATGAAAACTATAGATGTGATAAAGTACTGATTGTAACTACCAACTATCACGGGTATGACAACTATAGATGTGATAAAGTACTGATTGTAACTACCAACTATCACGGCTATGACAACTATAGATGTGATAAAGTACTGATTGTAACTACCAACTATCACGGCTATGACAACTTTAGATGTGATAAAGTACTGATTGAAACTACCAACTATCACGACTATGGCAACTATAGATGTGATAAAGTAGTGATTGTAACTACCAACTATCACGGCTATGACAACAATAGATGTGATAAAGTACTGATTGTAACTACCAACTATCACGACTATGGCAACTATAGATGTGATAAAGTAGTAATTGTAACTACCAACTAACACGGCACTGACAACTATAGATGTGATAAAGTACTGATTGGAACTACCAACTATCACGACTATGGCAACTATAGATGTGATAAAGTAGTGATTGTAACTACCAACTATCACGCTATGACAACTGTAGATGTGATAAAGTAGTGATTGTAACTAACAACTATCAAGGTTATGACAACCATAGATGTCATAAAGAAGTGATTGTACCTACCAACGATCACGCTACTACTATAGATGTGATAAAGAAGTGATTGTTACTACCAACTGTCACGGCTATGACAACTATAGATGTGATAAAGTACAGATTGTAACTAGGAACTATCACGGCTATGACAACTATAGATGTGATAAAGTAGTGATTGTAACCACGAACTATCACGGCTATGACAACTATAGATGTGATAAAGTACTGATTGTAACTACCAACTATCACGGCTATGACAACTGAGATGTTATAAAGTAGTGATTGTAGCTACCAACTGTCACGGCTTTAACAACAATAGATGTGATAAAGCAGTGATTGTAACTACCAACTGTCACGGCTAGGACAACCATAGATGTGATAAAGAACTGATTGTAACTACCAACTATCACGGGTATGACAACTATAGATGTGATAAAGTACTGATTGTAACTACCAACTATCACGCTATGACAACTATAGATGTGATAAAGTACTGATTGTAGCTACCAACTATCACGGCTATGACAACTATAGATGTGATAAAGTAGTGATTGTAACTACCAACTGTCACGGCTATGACAACTATAGATGTGATAAAATACTGATTGTAACTACCAACTATCACGGCTATGACAACAATAGGTGTGATAAAGTAGTGATTGTAACTACCAACTATCACGACTACAACTATAGAAGTGATAAAGTAGTGATTGTAACTACCAACTATCATGGCTATGACAACTATAGATGTGATAAAGAAGTGATTGTAACTACCAACTATCACGGCTACAACTATAGATGTGATAAAGTAGTGATTGTAACTACCAACTATCACGGCTATGACAACTATAGATGTGATAAAGTACTGATTGTAACTACCAACTGTTACGGCTACAACTATTGATGTGATAAAGTACTGATTGTACCTACCAATTATCACGGCTATTACAACTATAGATGTGATAAAGTACTGATTGTAACTACCAACTATCACGGCTATGACAACTATAGATGTGATAAAGTACTGATTGTAACAACCAACTATCACGGCTATGACAACTATAGATGTGATAAAGTACTGAATGTAACTACCAACTATCACGGCTATGACAACTATAGATGTGATAAAATAGTGATTGTAACTACCAACTGTCACGGCTATGACAACTATAGATGTGATAAAGTACTGATTGTAGCTACCAACTATCACGGCTACGACAACTATAGATGTGAAAAATTACTAATTGTAACTACCAACTATCACAGCTACGACAACTATTGATGTGATAAAGTTCTGATTGTACTTACCAACTATCACGGCTAAGACAACTGTAGATGTGATTATGTACTGATTGTAACTACCAACTATCACTGTTATGACAACTATAGATGTGATAAAGTACTGATTGTACCTACCAACTATAACGGCTATGACAACTATAGATGTGATAAAGTACTGGTTGTAACTACCAACTATCACGGCTATGACATCTATATATGTGATAAAGTACTTATTATAACTACCAACTATCACGGATATGACAACTATTGATGTGATAAAGTACTGATTGTAACTACCAACTATCACGGCTACTACTATAGATGTGATAAAGTAGTGATTGTAACTACGAACTATCACGGCTATGATAACTAAAGATGTGATAAAGTAGTGATTGTAACTACCAACTATCACGGCTATGACAACTATAGATGTGATAAAGTACTGATTGTAACTATCAACTATCACGGCTACTACTATAGATGTGATAAAGTAGTGATTGTAACTACGAACTATCACGGCTATGATAACTAAAGATGTGATAAAGTAGTGATTGTAACTACCAACTATCACGGCTACTACTATAGATGTGATAAAGTAGTGATTGTAACTACGAACTATCACGGCTATGATAACTAAAGATGTGATAAAGTAGTGATTGTAACTACCAACTATCATGGCTATGACAACTATAAATGTGATAAATTACTGATTGTAACTACCAACTATCACGGCTATGAGAACTATAAATGTGATAAAGTACTGATTGTAACTACCAACTATCACGGCTATGACAACTATAGATGTGATAAAGTACTGCTTGTAACTACCAACTATCACGGCTATGACAACTTTAGATGTGATAAAGTGGTGATTGTAGCTACCAACTGTCACGGCTTTGACAACAATATATGTGATGAAGCAGTGATTGTAACTACCAACTGTCACGGCTAGGACAACCATAGATGTGATAAAGAACTGATTGTAACTACCAACTATCACGGCTATGACAACTATAGATGTGATAAAGTAGTGATTGTAACTACCAACTATCACGGCTACGACAACTATAGATGTGATAAAGTACTGATTGTAACTACCAACTTTCACGGCTATGACAACTATAAATGTGATAAAGTACTGATTGTAACTACCAACTATCACGGCTATGACAACTTTAGATGTGATAAAGTGGTGATTGTAGCTACCAACTGTCACGGCTTTGACAACAATATATGTGATGAAGCAGTGATTGTAACTACCAACTGTCACGGCTAGGACAACCATAGATGTGATAAAGAACTGATTGTAACTACCAACTATCACGGCTATGACAACTATAGGTGTGATAAAGTACTGAGTGTAACTACCAACTATCACGGCTATGACAACTATAGATGTGATAAAATAGTGATTGCAACTAACAACTATCGCGGCTATGACAACTATAGATGTGATAAAGTACTGGTTGTAACTACCAACTATCACGGCTATGACATCTATAGATGTGATAAAGTACTTATTATAACTACCAACTATCACGGCTATGACAACTATAAATGTGAAAAAATAGTGATTGTAACTACCAACTGTCACGGCTATGACAACTATTGATGTGATCAAGTACTGATTGTAACTACCAACTATCACGGGTATGACAACAATAGATGTGATAAAGTACTGATTGTAACTACCAACTATCACGGGTATGACAACTATAGATGTCATAAAGTACTGATTGTAACTACCAACTGTCACGGCTATGACAACTATAGATGTGATAAAAAAGTGATTGTAACTACCAACTATCACGGCTACAACTATAGATGTGAAAAAAAGTGATTGTAACTACCAACTGTCACGGCTATGACAACTATTAATGTGATCAAGTACTGATTGTAACTACCAACTATCACGGGTATGACAACTATAGATGTGATCAAGTACTGATTGTAACTACCAACTATCACGGGTATGACAACTATAGATGTGATAAAGTACTGATTGTAACTACCAACTTTCACCGCTATGACAACTATAAATGTGATAAAGTACTGATTGTAACTACCAACTATCATGGCTATGACAACTGTAGATGTGATAAAGTGATGATTTTAGCTACCAACTGTCACAGCTTTGACAACAATATATGTGATAAAGAACTGATTGTAACTACCAACTATCACGGCTATGACATCTATAGATGTGATAAAGTACTTATTATAACTGCCAACTATCACGGCTATGACAACTATAAATGTGAAAAAATAGTGATTGTATCTACCAACTGTCACGGCTATGACAACTATTGATGTGATCAAGTACTGATTGTAACTACCAACTATCACGGGTATGACAACTATAGATGTGATCAAGTACTGATTGTAACTACCAACTATCACGGGTATGACAACTATAGATGTGATAAAGTACTGATTGTAACTACCAACTGTCACGGCTATGACAACTATAGATGTGATAAAGTACTGATTGTAACTACCAACTATCACTGCTATGTCAACAATAGATGTGATAAAGTACTGATTGTAACTACCAACTATCACGGCTATGATAACTATAGATGTGATAAAGTACTGATTGCAAATACCAACTATCACGGCTATGACAACTATAGATGTGATAAAGTACTGATTGTAACTACCAACTATCACGGCTATGACAACTATAGATGTGATAAAGTACTGATTGTAACTACCAACTATCACGCTATGACAACTATAGATGTGATAAAGTAGTGATTGTAACTACCAACTATCACGGCTATGACAACTATGGATGTGATAAAATACTGATTGTAACTACCAACTATCACGGCTATGAAAACTAGAGGTGTGATAAAGTAGTGATTGTAACTACCAACTATCACGGCTACAACTATAGGTGTGATAAAATAGTGATTGTAACTACCAACTATCACGGCTATGACAACTATAGATGTGATAAAGAAGTGATTGTAACTACCAACTATCACGGCTACAACCATAGATGTGATAAAGTAGCGATTGTAACTACCAACTATCACGGCTATGACAACTATAGATGTGATAACGTACTGATTGTAGCTACCAACTATCACGGCTATGACAACTGTAGATGTGATAAAGTACTGATTGTAACTTCCAACTATCACGGCTATGACAACTATAGATGTGATAAAGTAGTAATAGTAACTACCAACTGTCACGGCTATGACAACTATAGATGTCATAAAATACTGATTGTAACTACCAACTATCAGGCTATGACAACTATAGGTGTGATAAAGTAGTGATTGTAACTACCAACTATCACTGCTACTACTATAGATGTGATAAAGTAGTGATTGTAACTACCAACTATCACGGCTATGACAACTATAGATGTGATAAAGAAGTGATTGTAACTACCAACTATCACGGCTACAACTATAGATGTGATAAAGTAGTGATTGTAAATACCAACTATCACGACTATGACAACTATAGATTTGATAAAGTACTGATTGTAACTACCAACTATCACGGCTATGACAACTATAGATGTGATAACGTACTGATTGTAGCTACCAACTATCACGGCTATGACAACTGTAGATGTGATAAAGTACTGATTGTAACTTCCAACTATCACGGCTATGACAACTATAGATGTGATAAAGTAGTAATAGTAACTACCAACTGTCACGGCTATGACAACTATAGATGTCATAAAATACTGATTGTAACTACCAACTATCACGCTATGACAACTATAGGTGTGATAAAGTAGTGATTGTAACTACCAACTATCACCGCTACTACTATAGATGTGATAAAGTAGTGATTGTAACTACCAACTATCACGGCTATGACAACTATAGATGTGATAAAGAAGTGATTGTAACTACCAACTATCACGGCTACAACTATAGATGTGATAAAGTAGTGATTGTAAATACCAACTATCACGACTATGACAACTATAGATTTGATAAAGTACTGTTTGTAACTACCAACTGTCACGGCTACAACTATTGATGTGATAAAGTACTGATTGTAACTACCAACTAGCACGGCTATGACAACTGTAGATGTGATAAAGTAGTGTACCAACTATCACGGCTATGACAACTATAGATGTGATAAAGTAGTGATTGTATCTACCAACTGTCACGGCTATGACAACTATAAATGTGATAATGTACTGATTGTAACTACCAACTATCACGGCTACGAAAACTGTAGATGTGATAACATATTGATTGTAACTACCAACTATCACGGCTATGACAATTATAAATGTGATAAAGTACTGGTTGTAACTACCAACTATCACCGCTATGACATCTATAGATGTGATAAAGTACTTATTATAACTACCAACTGTCACGGCTATGACAACTATAAATGTGAAAAAATAGTGATTGTAACTACCAACTGTCACAGCTATTACAACTATTGATGTGATCAAGTACTGATTGTAACTACCAACTATCACGGGTATGACAACTATAGATGTGATAACATAGTGATTGTAACTACCAACTGTCACGGGTATGACAACTATAGATGTGATAAAGTACTGATTGTAACTACCAACTATCACGGCTATGACAACAATAGATGTGATAAAGTACTGATTGTAACTACCAACTATCACGGCTATGATAACTATAGATGTGATAAAGTACTGATTGTAAATACCAACTATCACGGCTATGACAACTATAGATGTGATAAAGTACTGATTGTAGCTACCAACTATCACGGCTATGACAATTTTAGATGTGATAAAGTACTGATTGTAACTACCAACTATCACGGCTATGACAACTATAGGTGTGATAAAGTAGTGATTGTAACTACCAACTATCACGGCTACTACTATAGATGTGATAAAGTAGTGATTGTAACTACCAACTATCACGGCTATGACAACTATAGATGTGATAAAGTACTGATTGTAACTACCAACTGTCACGGCTACAACTATTGATGTGATAAAGTACTGATTGTAACTACCAACTATCACGGCTACGACAACTGTAGATGTGATAAAATACTGATTGTAACTACCAACTATCACGGCTATGACAATTATAAATGTGATAATGTACTGATTGTAACTACCAACTATCACGGTTACGACAACTGTAGATGTGATAAAATACTGATTGTAACTACCAAATATCACGGCTATGACAATTATTAATGTGATAAAGTACTGATTATAACTACCAACTATCACGGCTATGAAAACTCTAGATGTGATAAAGTACTGATTGTAACTACCAACTATCACGGCTACGACAACTGTAGATGGAATAAAGTACTGATTGTAACTACCAACTATCACGGCTACGACAACCATTGATGTGATAAAGTACTGATTGTAACTACCAACTATCACGGCTACGACAACTATTGATGTGATAAAGTAATGATTGTAACTACTAGCTATCACGGCTATAACAACTATTGATGTGATAAAGTACTGATTGTAACTACCAACTAGCACGGCTATGACAACAATAGATGTGATAAAGTACTGGCTGTAACTACCACTATCACGGCTATGACAACTATAAATGTGAAAAAATAGTGATTGTAACTACCAACTGTCACGGCTATGACAACAATAGATGTGATAAAGTAGTGATTATAACTAGGAACTATCACGCTATGACAACTATAGATGTGATAAAGTATTGATTGTAACTACGAACTATCACGGCTATGACAACTATAGATGTGATAAAGTACTGATTGTAACTACCAACTATCACGGCTATGACAACTATAGATGTGATAAAGAACTGATTGTAACTACCAACTATCACGGGTATGACAACTATAGATGTGATAAAATACTGATTGTAACTACCAACTATCACGGCTATGACAACTATAGGTGTGATAAAGTACTGATTGTAACTACCAACTGTTACGGCTACTACAACTATAGATGTGATAAAGTACTGATTGTAACTACCAATTATTACGGCTACTACAACTATAGATGTGATAAAGTACTGATTGTAACTACCAACTATCACGGCTATGACAACTATAGATGTGATAAAGTACTGATTGGAACTACCAACTATCACTGCTATGACAACTATAGATGTGATAAAGTAGTGATTGTAACTACCAACTGTCACGCTATGACAACTATAGATGTGATAAAATACTGATTGTAACTACCAACTATCACGGCTATGACAACTATAGGTGTGATAAAGTAGTGATTGTAACTACCAACTATCACGGCTACAACTATAGAAGTGATAAAGTAGTGATTTTAACTACCAACTATCACGACTATGACAACTATAGATGTCATAAAGTACTGATTGTAACTACCAACTGTTACGGCTACAACTATTGATGTGATAAAGTATTGATTGTACCTACCAATTATCAAGGCTACTACAACTATAGATGTGATAAAGTACTGGTTGTAACTACCAACTATCACGGCTATGACATCTATATATGTGATAAAGTACTTATCATAACTACCAACTATCACGGCTATGACAACTATCAATGTGAAAAAATAGTGAATGTAACTACCAACTGTCACGGCTATGACAACTATAGATGTGATAAAGTAGTGATTGTAACTAGGAACTATCACGGCTATGACAACTATAGATGTGATAAAGTACTGATTGTAACTACGAACTATCACGGCTATGACAACTATAGATGTGATAAAGTACAGATTATAACTACCAGTTATCACGGCTACAACTATAGATGTGATAAAGCAGTGATTGTAACTACCAACTCTCACGGCTAGGACAACTATAGATGTGATAAAGAACTGATTGTAACTACCAACTATCACGGGTATGACAACTATAGATGTGATAAAGTACTGATTGTAACTACCAACTATCACGGCTATGAAAACTATAGATGTGATAAAGTAGTGATTGTAACTACCAACTATCACGGCTATGACAACTATAGATGTGATAAAATACTGATTGTAACTACCACCTATCACGGCTATGAAAACTATAGATGTGATAAAGTAGTGATTGTAACTACCAACTATCACGACTCCGACAACTATAGATGTGATAAAGTACTGATTGTAACTACCAACTATCACGGCAATGACAACTATAGATGTGATAAAGTACTGATTGAAACTACCAACTATCACGACTATGGCAACTATAGATGTGATAAAGTAGTGATTGTAACTACCAACTATCACGGCTATGACAACTGTAGATGTGATAAAGTAGTGATTGTAACTAACAACTATCACGGTTATGACAACCATAGATGTCATAAAGAAGTGATTGTACCTACCAACGATCACGGCTACTACTATAGATGTGATAAAGAAGTGATTGTAACTACCAACTGTCACGGCTATGACAACTATAGATGTGATAAAGTACTGATTGTAACTACCAACTATCACGGCTATGACAACAATAGATGTGACAAAGTACTGATTGTAACTACCAACTATCACGGCTACAACAACTGTAGATGGGATAAAGTAATGATTGTAACTACTAACTATCACGGCTATGACAACTATAGATGTGATAAAGTACTGATTGTAACTACCAACTATCACGGCTATGACAACTATAGATGTGACAAAGTACTGATTGTAACTACCAACTATCACGGCTACGACAACTGTAGATGGGATAAAGTAATGATTGTAACTACTAACTATCACGGCTATGACAACTATTGATGTGATAAAGTACTGATTGTAACTACGAACTATCACGGCTATGACAACTATAGATGTGATAAAGTACTGATTATAACTACCAGTTATCACGGCTACAACCATAGATGTGATAAAGCAGTGATTGTAACTACCAACTCTCACGGCTAGGACAACTATAGATGTGATAAAGTACTGATTGTAACTACCAACTATCACGACTATGGCAACTATAGATGTGATAAAGTAGTAATTGTAACTACCAACTAACACGGCTATGACAACAATAGATGTGATAAAGTACTGATTGTAACTACCAACTAACACGGCTATGACAACAATAGATGTGATAAAGTACTGATTGTAACTACTAACTATCACGGCTATGACAACAATAGATGTGATAAAGTACTGATTGTAACTACCAACTATCACGACTATGGCAACTATAGATGTGATAAAGTAGTGATTGTAACTACCAACTATCACGGTTATGACAACTGTAGATGTGATAAAGTAGTGATTGTAACTAACAAATATCACGGTTATGACAACCATAGATGTCATAAAGAAGTGATTGTACCTACCAACGATCTCGGCTACTACTATAGATGTGATAAAGAAGTGATTGTAACTACCAACTGTCACGGCTATGACAACTATAGATGTGATAAAGTGCAGATTGTAACTAGGAACTATCACGGCTATGACAACTATAGATGTGATAAAGTAGAGATTGTAACTACGAACTATCACGGCTATGACAACTATAGGTGTGATAAAGTACTGATTGTAACTACCAACTATCACGGCTAAGACAACTATAGATGTGATAAAGTAGTGATTGTAACTACCAACTGTAACGGCTATGACAACAATAGATGTGATAAAATACTGATTGTAACTACCAACTATCACGGCTATGACAACTATAGGTGTGATAAAGTACTGATTGTAACTACCAACTGTTACGGCTACAACTATTGATGTGATAAAGTACTGATTGTACCTACCAATTATTACGGCTACTACAACTATAGATGTGAGAAAGTACTGATTGTAACTACCAACTATCACGGCTATGACAACTATAGATGTGATAAAGTACTGATTGTAACTACCAACTATCACTGCTATGACAACTATAGATGTGATAAAGTACTTTTTGTAACTACCAACTGTCACGGCTATGACAACTATAGATGTGATTAAATACTGATTGTAACTACCAACTATCACGGCTATGACAACTATAGGTGTGATAAAGTAGTGATTGTAACTACCAACTATCACGGCTACAACTATAGATGTGATAAAGTAGTGATTTTAACTACCAACTATCACGGCTTTGACAACTATAGTTGTCATAAAGTACTGATTGTAACTACCAACTGTTACGGCTACAACTATTGATGTGATAAAGTACTGATTGTACCTACCAATTATCAAGGCTACTACAACTATAGATGTGATAAAGTACTGGTTGTAACTACCAACTATCACGGCTATGACATCTATATATGTGATAAAGGACTTATTATAACTACCAACTATCACGGCTATGACAACTATAAATGTGAAAAAATAGTGAATGTAACTACCAACTGTCACGGCTATGACAACTATAGATGTGATAAAGTAGTGATTGTAACTACCAACTATCACGACTCCGACAACTATAGATGTGATAAAGTACTGATTGTAACTACCAACTATCACGGCAATGACAACTATAGATGTGATAAAGTACTGATTGAAACTACCAACTATCACGACTATGGCAACTATAGATGTGATAAAGTAGTGATTGTAACTACCAACTATCACGGCTATGACAACTGTAGATGTGATAAAGTAGTGATTGTAACTAACAACTATCACGGTTATGACAACCATAGATGTCATAAAGAAGTGATTGTACCTACCAACGATCACGGCTACTACTATAGATGTGATAAAGAAGTGATTGTAACTACCAACTGTCACGGCTATGACAACTATAGATGTGATAAAGTACTGATTGTAACTACCAACTATCACGGCTATGACAACTATAGATGTGACAAAGTACTGATTGTAACTACCAACTATCACGGCTACGACAACTGTAGATGGGATAAAGTAATGATTGTAACTACTAACTATCACGGCTATGACAACTATAGATGTGATAAAGTACTGATTGTAACTACCAACTATCACGGCTATGACAACTATAGATGTGACAAAGTACTGATTGTAACTACCAACTATCACGGCTACGACAACTGTAGATGGGATAAAGTAATGATTGTAACTACCAACTATCACGGCTATGACAACTATTGATGTGATAAAGTACTGATTGTAACTACGAACTATCACGGCTATGACAACTATAGATGTGATAAAGTACTGATTATAACTACCAGTTATCACGGCTACAACCATAGATGTGATAAAGCAGTGATTGTAACTACCAACTCTCACGGCTAGGACAACTATAGATGTGATAAAGTACTGATTGTAACTACCAACTATCACGACTATGGCAACTATAGATGTGATAAAGTAGTAATTGTAACTACCAACTAACACGGCTATGACAACAATAGATGTGATAAAGTACTGATTGTAACTACCAACTAACACGGCTATGACAACAATAGATGTGATAAAGTACTGATTGTAACTACTAACTATCACGGCTATGACAACAATAGATGTGATAAAGTACTGATTGTAACTACCAACTATCACGACTATGGCAACTATAGATGTGATAAAGTAGTGATTGTAACTACCAACTATCACGGTTATGACAACTGTAGATGTGATAAAGTAGTGATTGTAACTAACAAATATCACGGTTATGACAACCATAGATGTCATAAAGAAGTGATTGTACCTACCAACGATCTCGGCTACTACTATAGATGTGATAAAGAAGTGATTGTAACTACCAACTGTCACGGCTATGACAACTATAGATGTGATAAAGTGCAGATTGTAACTAGGAACTATCACGGCTATGACAACTATAGATGTGATAAAGTAGAGATTGTAACTACGAACTATCACGGCTATGACAACTATAGGTGTGATAAAGTACTGATTGTAACTACCAACTATCACGGCTAAGACAACTATAGATGTGATAAAGTAGTGATTGTAACTACCAACTGTAACGGCTATGACAACAATAGATGTGATAAAATACTGATTGTAACTACCAACTATCACGGCTATGACAACTATAGGTGTGATAAAGTACTGATTGTAACTACCAACTGTTACGGCTACAACTATTGATGTGATAAAGTACTGATTGTACCTACCAATTATTACGGCTACTACAACTATAGATGTGAGAAAGTACTGATTGTAACTACCAACTATCACGGCTATGACAACTATAGATGTGATAAAGTACTGATTGTAACTACCAACTATCACTGCTATGACAACTATAGATGTGATAAAGTACTTTTTGTAACTACCAACTGTCACGGCTATGACAACTATAGATGTGATTAAATACTGATTGTAACTACCAACTATCACGGCTATGACAACTATAGGTGTGATAAAGTAGTGATTGTAACTACCAACTATCACGGCTACAACTATAGATGTGATAAAGTAGTGATTTTAACTACCAACTATCACGGCTTTGACAACTATAGATGTCATAAAGTACTGATTGTAACTACCAACTGTTACGGCTACAACTATTGATGTGATAAAGTACTGATTGTACCTACCAATTATCAAGGCTACTACAACTATAGATGTGATAAAGTACTGGTTGTAACTACCAACTATCACGGCTATGACATCTATATATGTGATAAAGGACTTATTATAACTACCAACTATCACGGCTATGACAACTATAAATGTGAAAAAATAGTGAATGTAACTACCAACTGTCACGGCTATGACAACTATAGATGTGATAAAGTAGTGATTGTAACTAGGAACTATCACGGCTATGACAACTATAGATGTGATAAAGTAGTGATTGTAACTACGAACTATCACGGCTATGACAACTATAGATGTGATAAAGTACTGATTATAACTACCAGTTATCACGGCTACAACTATAGATGTGATAAAGCAGTGATTGTAACTACCATCTCTCACGGCTAGGACAACTATAGATGTGATAAAGAACTGATTGTAACTACCAACTATCACGGGCATGACAACTATAGATGTGATAAAGTACTGATTGTAACTACCAACTATCACGGCTAGGACAACTATATATGTGATAAAGAACTGATTGTAACTACCAACTATCACGGCTAGGACAACTATATATGTGATAAAGAACTGATTGTAACTACCAACTATCACCGGTATGACAACTACAGAAGTGATAAAGTACTGATTGTAACTACCAACTATCACGGCTATGACAATTATAGATGTGACAAAGTACTGATTGTAACTACCAACTATCACGGCTATGAAAACTATAGATGTGATAAAATAGTGATTGTAACTACCAACTATCACGCTATGACAACTATAGATGTGATAAAGTACTGATTGTAACTACCAACTACCACGGCTATGACAACTATAGATGTGACAAAGTACTGATTGTAACTACCAACTATCACGGCTACGACAACTGTAGATGGGATAAAGTACTGATTGTAACTACCAACTATCACGGCTACGACAACCATTGATGTGATAAAGTACTGATTGTAACTACCAACTATCACGGCTACGACAACTATTGATGTGATAAAGTAATGATTGTAACTACTAACTATCACGGCTATGACAACTATTGATGTGATAAAGTACTGATTTTAACTACCAACTATCACGGCTATGACAACAATAGATGTGATAAAGTACTGGTTGTAACTACCAACTATCACGGCTATGACATCTATATATGTGATAAAGTACTTATTATAACTACCAACTATCACGGCTATGACAACTATAAATGTGAAAAAATAGTGAATGTAACTACCAACTGTTACGGCTATGACAACTATAGATGTGATAAAGTAGTGATTGTAACTAGGAACTATCACGGCTAGGACAACTATATATGTGATAAAGAACTGATTGAAACTACGAACTATCACGGCTATGACAACTATAGATGTGATAAAGTACTGATTGTAACTACCAACTATCACGGCTATGACAATTATAGATGTGATAAAGTACTGATTGTAACTACCAACTATCACGGCTATGAAAACTATAGATGTGATAAAATAGTGATTGTAACTACCAACTATCACGCTATGACAACTATAGATGTGATAAAGTACTGATTGTAACTACCAACTACCACGGCTATGACAACTATAGATGTGACAAAGTACTGATTGTAACTACCAACTATCACGGCTACGACAACTGTAGATGGGATAAAGTACTGATTGTAACTACCAACTATCACGGCTACGACAACCATTGATGTGATAAAGTACTGATTGTAACTACCAACTATCACGGCTACGACAACTATTGATGTGATAAAGTAATGATTGTAACTACTAACTATCACGGCTATGACAACTATTGATGTGATAAAGTACTGATTTTAACTACCAACTATCACGGCTATGACAACAATAGATGTGATAAAGTACTGGTTGTAACTACCAACTATCACGGCTATGACATCTATATATGTGATAAAGTACTTATTATAACTACCAACTATCACGGCTATGACAACTATAAATGTGAAAAAATAGTGAATGTAACTACCAACTGTTACGGCTATGACAACTATAGATGTGATAAAGTAGTGATTGTAACTAGGAACTATCACGGCTATGACAACTATAGATGTGATAAAGTAGTGATTGAAACTACGAACTATCACGGCTATGACAACTATAGATGTGATAAAGTAGTGATTGTAACTACCAACTATCACGGCTATGACAACTATAGATGTGATAAAATACTGATTGTAACTACCAACTATCACGGCTATGAAAACTATAGATGTGATAAAGTACTGATTGTAACTACCAACTATCACGGCTATGAAAACAATAGATGTGATAAAGTAGTGATTGTAACTACCAACTATCACGGCTATGACAACTATAGATGTGATAAAATACTGATTGTAACTACCAACTATCACGGCTATGAAAACTATAGATGTGATAAAGTACTGATTGTAACTACCAACTATCACGGCTATGACAACTATAGATGTGACAAAGTACTGATTGTAACTACCAACTATCACGGCTACGACAACTGTAGATGGGATAAAGTACTGATTGTAACTACCAACTATCACGGCTACGACAACCATTGATGTGATAAAGTACTGATTGTAACTACCAACTATCACGGCTACGACAACTATTGATGTGATAAAGTAATGATTGTAACTACTAACTATCACGGCTATGACAACTATTGATGTGATAAAGTACTGATTTTAACTACCAACTATCACGGCTATGACAACAATAGATGTGATAAAGTACTGGTTGTAACTACCAACTATCACGGCTATGACATCTATATATGTGATAAAGTACTTATTATAACTACCAACTATCACGGCTATGACAACTATAAATGTGAAAAAATAGTGAATGTAACTACCAACTGTTACGGCTATGACAACTATAGATGTGATAAAGTACTGATTGTAACTACCAACTATCACGGCTATGAAAACAATAGATGTGATAAAGTAGTGATTGTAACTACCAACTATCACGGCTATGACAACTATAGATGTGATAAAATACTGATTGTAACTACCAACTATCACGGCTATGAAAACTATAGATGTGATAAAGTACTGATTGTAACTACCAACTATCACGGGTATCACAACTATAGATGTGATAAAGTACTGATTGTAACTACCAACTATCACGGCTATGACAACAATAGATGTGATAAAGTACTGATTGTAACTACCAACTATCACGGCTATGACAACTTTAGATGTGATAAAGTACTGATTGAAACTACCAACTATCACGACTATGGCAACTATAGATGTGATAAAGTAGTGATTGTAACTACCAACTATCACAGCTATGACAACAATAGATGTGATAAAGTACTGATTGTAACTACCAACTATCACGACTATGGCAACTATAGATGTGATAAAGTAGTAATTGTAACTACCAACTAACACGGCTATGACAACTATAGATGTGATAAAGTACTGATTGTAACTACCAACTATTACTGCTATGACAACAATAGATGTGATAAAGTACTGATAGAAACTACCAACTATCACGACTATGGCAACTATAGATGTGATAAAGTAGTGATTGTAACTACCAACTATCACGGCTATGACAACTGTAGATGTGATAAAGTAGTGATTGTAACTAACAACTATCACGGTTATGACAACCATAGATGTCATAAAGAAGTGATTGTACCTACCAACGATCACGGCTACTACTATAGATGTGATAAAGAAGTGATTGTAACTACCAACTGTCACGGCTATGACAACTATAGATGTGATAAAGTGCAGATTGTAACTAGGAACTATCACGGCTATGACAACTATAGATGTGATAAAGCAGTGATTGTAACTACCATCTCTCACGGCTAGGACAACTAAAGATGTGATAAAGAACTGATTGTAACTACCAACTATCACGGGCATGACAACTATAGATGTGATAAAGTACTGATTGTAACTACCAACTATCACGGCTAGGACAACTATATATGTGATAAAGAACTGATTGTAACTACCAACTATCACGGCTAGGACAACTATATATGTGATAAAGAACTGATTGTAACTACCAACTATCACGGGTATGACAACTACAGAAGTGATAAAGTACTGATTGTAACTACCAACTATCACGGCTATGACAATTATAGATGTGATAAAGTACTGATTGTAACTACCAACTATCACGGCTATGAAAACTATAGATGTGATAAAATAGTGATTGTAACTACCAACTATCACGCTATGACAACTATAGATGTGATAAAGTACTGATTGTAACTACCAACTACCACGGCTATGACAACTATAGATGTGACAAAGTACTGATTGTAACTACCAACTATCACGGCTACGACAACTGTAGATGGGATAAAGTACTGATTGTAACTACCAACTATCACGGCTACGACAACCATTGATGTGATAAAGTACTGATTGTAACTACCAACTATCACGGCTACGACAACTATTGATGTGATAAAGTAATGATTGTAACTACTAACTATCACGGCTATGACAACTATTGATGTGATAAAGTACTGATTTTAACTACCAACTATCACGGCTATGACAACAATAGATGTGATAAAGTACTGGTTGTAACTACCAACTATCACGGCTATGACATCTATATATGTGATAAAGTACTTATTATAACTACCAACTATCACGGCTATGACAACTATAAATGTGAAAAAATAGTGAATGTAACTACCAACTGTTACGGCTATGACAACTATAGATGTGATAAAGTAGTGATTGTAACTAGGAACTATCACGGCTATGACAACTATAGATGTGATAAAGTAGTGATTGAAACTACGAACTATCACGGCTATGACAACTATAGATGTGATAAAGTATTGATTATAACTACCAGTTATCACGGCTACAACTATAGATGTGATAAAGCAGTGATTGTAACTACCAACTCTCACGGCTAGGACAACTATAGATGTGATAAAGTAGTGATTGTAACTACCAACTATCACGGCTATGACAATTATAGATGTGATAAAGTACTGATTGTAACTACCAACTATCACGGCTATGACAACTGTAGATGTGATAAAGTAGTGATTGTAACTAACAACTATCACGGCTATGACAACTGTAGATGTGATAAAGTAGTGATTGTAACTAACAACTATCACGGTTATGACAACCATAGATGTCATAAAGAAGTGATTGTACCTACCAACGATCACGGCTACTACTATAGATGTGATAAAGAAGTGATTGTAACTACCAACTGTCACGGCTATGACAACTATAGATGTGATAAAGTACTGATTGTAACTACCAACTATCACGGCTATGACAACAATAGATGTGACAAAGTACTGATTGTAACTACCAACTATCACGGCTACGACAACTGTAGATGGGATAAAGTACTGATTGTAACTACCAACTATCACGGCTACGACAACCATTGATGTGATAAAGTACTGATTGTAACTACCAACTATCACGGCTACGACAACTATTGATGTGATAAAGTAATGATTGTAACTACTAACTATCACGGCTATGACAACTATTGATGTGATAAAGTACTGATTGTAACTACCAACTATCACGGCTATGACAACAATAGATGTGATAAAGTACTGGTTGTAACTACCAACTATCACGGCTATGACATCTATATATGTGATAAAGTACTTATTATAACTACCAACTATCACGGCTATGACAACTATAAATGTGAAAAATAGTGAATGTAACTACCAACTGTCACGGCTATGACAACTATAGATGTGATAAAGTAGTGATTGTAACTAGGAACTATCACGGCTATGACAACTATAGATGTGATAAAGTAGTGATTGTAACTACGAACTATCACGGCTATGACAACTATAGAGGTGATAAAGTACTGATTATAACTACCAGTTATCACGGCTACAACTATAGATGTGATAAAGCAGTGATTGTACCTACCAACTCTCACGGCTAGGACAACTATAGATGTGATAAAGAACTGATTGTAACTACCAACTATCACGGCTATGACAACTATTGATGTGATAAAGTACTGATTGTAACTACCAACTATCACGGCTATGACAACTATAGATGTGATAAAGTACTGATTGTAATTACCAACTATCACGGCTATGAAAACAATAGATGTGATAAAGTAGTGATTGTAACTACCAACTATCACGGCTATGACAACTATAGATGTGATAAAATACTGATTGTAACTACCAACTATCACGGCTATGAAAACTATAGATGTGATAAAGTACTGATTGTAACTACCAACTATCACGGGTATCACAACTATAGATGTGATAAAGTACTGATTGTAACTACCAACTATCACGGCTATGACAACTATAGATGTGATAAAGTACTGATTGTAACTACCAACTATCACGGCTATGACAACTTTAGATGTGATAAAGTACTGATTGAAACTACCAACTATCACGACTATGGCAACTATAGATGTGATAAAGTAGTGATTGTAACTACCAACTATCACAGCTATGACAACAATAGATGTGATAAAGTACTGATTGTAACTACCAACTATCACGACTATGGCAACTATAGATGTGATAAAGTAGTAATTGTAACTACCAACTAACACGGCTATGACAACTATAGATGTGATAAAGTACTGATTGTAACTACCAACTATTACTGCTATGACAACAATAGATGTGATAAAGTACTGATAGAAACTACCAACTATCGCGACTATGGCAACTATAGATGTGATAAAGTAGTGATTGTAACTACCAACTATCACGGCTATGACAACTGTAGATGTGATAAAGTAGTGATTGTAACTAACAACTATCACGGTTATGACAACCATAGATGTCATAAAGAAGTGATTGTACCTACCAACGATCACGGCTACTACTATAGATGTGATAAAGAAGTGATTGTAACTACCAACTGTCACGGCTATGACAACTATAGATGTGATAAAGTGCAGATTGTAACTAGGAACTATCACGGCTATGACAACTATAGATGTGATAAAGTAGAGATTGTAACTACGAACTATCACGGCTATGACAACTATAGATATGATAAAGTATTGATTGTAACTACCAACTATCACGGCTATGAAAACTATAGATGTGATAAAATAGTGATTGTAACTACCAACTATCACGCTATGACAACTATAGATGTGATAAAGTACTGATTGTAACTACCAACTACCACGGCTATGACAACTATAGATGTGACAAAGTACTGATTGTAACTACCAACTATCACGGCTACGACAACTGTAGATGGGATAAAGTACTGATTGTAACTACCAACTATCACGGCTACGACAACCATTGATGTGATAAAGTACTGATTGTAACTACCAACTATCACGGCTACGACAACTATTGATGTGATAAAGTAATGATTGTAACTACTAACTATCACGGCTATGACAACTATTGATGTGATAAAGTACTGATTTTAACTACCAACTATCACGGCTATGACAACAATAGATGTGATAAAGTACTGGTTGTAACTACCAACTATCACGGCTATGACATCTATATATGTGATAAAGTACTTATTATAACTACCAACTATCACGGCTATGACAACTATAAATGTGAAAAAATAGTGAATGTAACTACCAACTGTTACGGCTATGAGAACTATAGATGTGATAAAGTAGTGATTGTAACTAGGAACTATCACGGCTATGACAACTATAGATGTGATAAACTAGTGATTGAAACTACGAACTATCACGGCTATGACAACTATAGATGTGATAAAGTACTGATTATAACTACCAGTTATCACGGCTACAACTATAGATGTGATAAAGCAGTGATTGTAACTACCAACTCTCACGGCTAGGACAACTATAGATGTGATAAAGTAGTGATTGTAACTACGAACTATCACGGGTATGAAAACTATAGATGTGATAAAGTACTGATTGTAACTACCAACTATCACGGCTATGACAACTATAGATGTGATAAAGTACTGATTGTAACTACCAACTATCACGGCTATGACAATTATAGATGTGATAAAGTACTGATTGTAACTACCAACTATCACGGCTATGACAACTGTAGATGTGATAAAGTAGTGATTGTAACTAACAACTATCACGGTTATGACAACTGTAGATGTGATAAAGTAGTGATTGTAACTAACAACTATCACGGTTATGACAACCATAGATGTCATAAAGAAGTGATTGTACCTACCAACGATCACGGCTACTACTATAGATGTGATAAAGAAGTGATTGTAACTACCAACTGTCACGGCTATGACAACTATAGATGTGATAAAGTACTGATTGTAACTACCAACTATCACGGCTATGACAACAATAGATGTGACAAAGTACTGATTGTAACTACCAACTATCACGGCTACGACAACTGTAGATGGGATAAAGTACTGATTGTAACTACCAACTATCACGTCTACGACAACCATTGATGTGATAAAGTACTGATTGTAACTACCAACTATCACGGCTACGACAACTATTGATGTGATAAAGTAATGATTGTAACTACTAACTATCACGGCTATGACAACTATTGATGTGATAAAGTACTGATTGTAACTACCAACTATCACGGCTATGACAACAATAGATGTGATAAAGTACTGCTTGTAACTACCAACTATCACGGCTATGACATCTATATATGTGATAAAGTACTTATTATAACTACCAACTATCACGGCTATGACAACTATAAATGTGAAAAAATAGTGAATGTAACTACCAACTGTCACGGCTATGACAACTATAGATGTGATAAAGTAGTGATTGTAACTAGGAACTATCACGGCTATGACAACTATAGATGTGATAAAGTAGTGATTGTAACTACGAACTATCACGTCTATGACAACTATAGAGGTGATAAAGTACTGATTATAACTACCAGTTATCACGGCTACAACTATAGATGTGATAAAGCAGTGATTGTACCTACCAACTCTCACGGCTATGACAACTATTGATGTGATAAAGTACTGATTGTAACTACCAACTATCACGGCTATGACAACAATAGATGTGATAAAGTACTGATTGTAATTACCAACTATCACGGCTATGAAAACAATAGATGTGATAAAGTAGTGATTGTAACTACGAACTATCACGGCTATGACAACTATAGAGGTGATAAAGTACTGATTATAACTACCAGTTATCACGGCTACAACTATAGATGTGATTAAGCAGTGATTGTACCTACCAACTCTCACGGCTAGGACAACTATAGATGTGATAAAGAACTGATTGTAACTACCAACTATCACGGCTATGACAACTATTGATGTGATAAAGTACTGATTGTAACTACCAACTATCACGGCTATGACAACTATAGATGTGATAAAGTACTGATTGTAATTACCAACTATCACGGCTATGAAAACAATAGATGTGATAAAGTAGTGATTGTAACTACCAACTATCACGGCTATGACAACTATAGATGTGATAAAATACTGATTGTAACTACCAACTATCACGGCTATGAAAACTATAGATGTGATAAAGTACTGATTGTAACTACCAACTATCACGGGTATCACAACTAAAGATGTGATAAAGTACTGATTGTAACTACCAACTATCACGGCTATGACAACTATAGATGTGATAAAGTACTGATTGTAACTACCAACTATCACGGCTATGACAACTTTAGATGTGATAAAGTACTGATTGAAACTACCAACTATCACGACTATGGCAACTATAGATGTGATAAAGTAGTGATTGTAACTACCAACTATCACAGCTATGACAACAATAGATGTGATAAAGTACTGATTGTAACTACCAACTATCACGACTATGGCAACTATAGATGTGATAAAGTAGTAATTGTAACTATCAACTAACACGGCTATGACAACTATAGATGTGATAAAGTACTGATTGTAACTACCAACTATTACTGCTATGACAACAATAGATGTGATAAAGTACTGATAGAAACTACCAACTATCACGACTATGGCAACTATAGATGTGATAAAGTAGTGATTGTAACTACCAACTATCACGGCTATGACAACTGTAGATGTGATAAAGTAGTGATTGTAACTAACAACTATCACGGTTATGACAACCATAGATGTCATAAAGAAGTGATTGTACCTACCAACGATCACGGCTACTACTATAGATGTGATAAAGAAGTGATTGTAACTACCAACTGTCACGGCTATGACAACTATAGATGTGATAAAGTGCAGATTGTAACTAGGAACTATCACGGCTATGACAACTATAGATGTGATAAAGTAGAGATTGTAACTACGAACTATCACGGCTATGACAACTATAGATATGATAAAGTACTGATTGTAACTACCAACTATCACGGCTATGACAACTGAGATGTTATAAAGTAGTGATTGTAGCTACCAATTGTCACGGCTTTGACAACAATAGATGTGATAAAGCAGTGATTGTAACTACCAACTGTCACGGCTAGGACAACCATAGATGTGATAAAGAACTGATTGTAACTACCAACTATCACGGGTATGACAACTATAGATGTGATAAAGTACTGATTGTAACTACCAACTATCACGGCTATGACAACTATAGATGTGATAAAGTACTGATTGTAACTACCAACTATCACGCTATGACAACTATAGATGTGATAAAGTAGTGATTGTAACTACCAACTGTCACGGCTATGACAACTATAGATGTGATAAAATACTGATTGTAACTACCAACTATTACGGCTATGACAACTATAGGTGTGATAAAGTAGTGATTGTAACTACCAACTATCACGGCTACAACTATAGAAGTGAAAAAGTAGTGATTGTAACTACCAACTATCATGGCTATGACAACTATGGATGTGATAAAGTAGTGATTGTAACTACCAACTATCACGGCTATGACAACTATAGATGTGATAAAGTACTGATTGTAACTACCAACTGTTACGGCTACAACTATTGATGTGATAAAGTACTGATTGTACCTACCAATTATCACGGCTATTACAACTATAGATGTGATAAAGTACTGATTGTAACTACCAACTATCACGGCTATGACAACTATAGCTGTGATAAAGTAGTGATTGTAAATACCAACTATCACGGCTATGACAACTATTGATGTGATAAAGTACTGATTGTAACTACCAACTGTTACGGCTACAACTATTGATGTGATAAAGTACTGATTGTACCTACCAATTATCACGGCTACTACAACTATAGATGTGATAAAGTACTGATTGTAACTACCAACTATCACGGCTATGACAACAATTGATGTGATAAAGTACTGATTGAAACTACCAACTTTCACGGCTATGTCAACTGTAGATGTGATAAAGTAGTGATTGTAACTACCAACTATCACGGCTATGACAACTATAGATGTGATAAAGTAGTGATTGTATCTACCAACTGTCACGGCTATGACAACTATAAATGTGATAATGTACTGATTGTAACTACCAACTATCACGGCTACGACAACTGTAAATGTGATAAAATACTGATTATAACAACCAACTATCACGGCTATGACAATAATAAATGTTATAAAGTACTGATTGTAACTACCAACTATCACGGCTATGAAAACTCTAGATGTGATAAAGTACTGATTGTAACTACCAACTATCACGCTACGACAACTGTAGATGGGATAAAGTACTGATTGTAACTACCAACTATCACGGCTACGACAACCATTGATGTGATAAAGTACTGATTGTAACTACCAACTATCACGGCTACGACAACTATTGATGTGATAAAGTAATGATTGTAACTACTACCTATCACGGCTACGACAACTATTGATGTGATAAAGTACTGATTGTAACTACCAACTATCACGGCTATGACAACAATAGATGTGATAAAGTACTGGTTGTAACTACCAACTATCACGGCTATGACATCTATATATGTGATAAAGTACTTATTATAACTACCAACTATCACGGCTATGACAACTATAAATGTGAAAAAATAGTGAATGTAACTACCAACTGTCACGGCTATGACAACTATAGATGTGATAAAGTGCAGATTGTAACTAGGAACTATCACGGCTATGACAACTATAGATGTGATAAAGTAGAGATTGTAACTACGAACTATCACGGCTATGACAACAATAGATATGATAAAGTACTGATTGTAACTACCAACTATCACGGCTATGTCAACTGAGATGTTATAAAGTAGTGATTGTAGCTACCAATTGTCACGGCTTTGACAACAATAGATGTGATAAAGCAGTAATTGTAACTACCAACTGTCACGGCTAGGACAACCATAGATGTGATAAAGAACTGATTGTAACTACCAACTATCACGGCTATGACAACAATAGATGTGATAAAGTACTGGTTGTAACTACCAACTATCACGGCTATGACATCTATATATGTGATAAAGTACTTATTATAACTACCAACTATCACGGCTATCACAACTATAAATGTGAAAAAATAGTGAATGTAACTACCAACTGTCACGGCTATGACAACTATAGATGTGATAAAGTAGTGATTGTAACTAGGAACTATCACGGCTATGACAACAATAGATGTGATAAAGTAGTGATTGTAACTACGAACTATCACGGCTATGACAACTATTGATGTGATAAAGTACTGATTGTAACTACCAACTATCACGGCTATGACAACTATAGCTGTGATAAAGTAGTGATTGTAACTACCAACTATCACGGCTATGACAACTATAGATGTGATAAAGTACTGATTGTAACTACCAACTATCACGGCTATGTCAACTGAGATGTAATAAAGTAGTGATTGTAGCTACCAACTATCACGCTACGACAACTGTAGATGGGATAAAGTACTGATTGTAACTACCAACTATCACGGCTACGACAACCATTGATGTGATAAAGTACTGATTGTAACTACCAACTATCACGGCTACGACAACTATTGATGTGATAAAGTAATGATTGTAACTACTACCTATCACGGCTACGACAACTATTGATGTGATAAAGTAGTGATTGTAACTACCAACTATCACGGCTATGACAACAATAGATGTGATAAAGTACTGGTTGTAACTACCAACTATCACGGCTATGACATCTATATATGTGATAAAGTACTTATTATAACTACCAACTATCACGGCTATGACAACTATAAATGTGAAAAAATAGTGAATGTAACTACCAACTGTCACGGCTATGACAACTATAGATGTGATAAAGTAGTGATTGTAACTACCAACTATCACGGCTATGACAACTATAGATGTGATAAAGAAGTGATTGTAACTACGAACTATCACGGCTATGACAACTATAGATGTGATAAAGTACTGATTATAACTACCAGTTATCACGGCTACAACAATAGATGTGATAAAGTACTGAATGTAACTACCAACTATCACGGCTATGAAAACTATAGATGTGATAAAGTACTGATTGTAACTACCAACTATCACGGCTATGACAACTTTAGATGTGATAAAGTACTGATTGAAACTACCAACTATCAAGACTATGGCAACTATAGATGTGATAAAGTAGTGATTGTAACTACCAACTATCACGGCTATGACAACAATAGATGTGATAAAGTACTGATTGTAGCTACCAACTATCACGACTATGGCAACTATAGATGTGATAAAGTAGTAATTGTAACTACCAACTAACACGGCTATGACAACTATAGATGTGATAAAGTACTGATTGTAACTACCAACTATTACTGCTATGACAACAATAGATGTGATAAAGAACTGATTGTAACTACCAACTATCACGGGTATGACAACTATAGATGTGATAAAGTACTGATTGTAACTACCAACTATCACGGCTATGACAACTATAGATGTGATAAAGTACTGATTGTAACTACCAACTATCACGCTATGACAACTATAGATGTGATAAAGTAGTGATTGTAACTACCAACTGTCACGGCTATGACAACTATAGATGTGATAAAATACTGATTGTAACTACCAACTATCACGGCTATGACAACTATAGGTGTGATAAAGTAGTGATTGTAACTACCAACTATCACGGCTATGACAACTATGGATGTGATAAAGTACTGATTGTAACTACCAACTGTTACGGCTACAACTATTGATGTGATAACGTACTGATTGTACCTACCAATTATCACGGCTATTACAACAATAGATGTGATAAAGTACTGATTGTAACTACCAACTATCACGGCTATGACAACGATAGCTGTGATAAAGTAGTGATTGTAAATACCAACTATCACGGCTATGACAACTATTGATGTGATAAAGTACTGATTGTAACTACCAACTGTTACGGCTACAACTATTGATGTGATAAAGTACTGATTGTACCTAACAATTATCACGGCTACTACAACTATAGATGTGATAAAGTAGTGATTGTATCTACCAACTGTCACGGCTATGACAACTATAAATGTGATAATGTACTGATTGTAACTACCAACTATCACGGCTACGACAACTGTAAATGTGATATAATACTGATTGTAACAACCAACTATCACGGCTATGACAATAATAAATGTTATAAAGTACTGATTGTAACTACCAACTATCACGGCTATGAAAACTCTAGATGTGATAAAGTACTGATTGTAACTACCAACTATCACGCTACGACAACTGTAGAAGGGATAAAGTACTGATTGTAACTACCAACTATCACGGCTACGACAACCATTGATGTGATAGAGTACTGATTGTAACTACCAACTATCACGGCTACGACAACTATTGATGTGATAAAGTAATGATTGTAACTACTACCTATCACGGCTACGACAACTATTGATGTGATAAAGTACTGATTGTAACTACCAACTATCACGGCTATGACAACAATAGATGTGATAAAGTACTGGTTGTAACTACCAACTATCACGGCTATGACATCTATATATGTGATAAAGTACTTATTATAACTACCAACTATCACGGCTATCACAACTATAAATGTGAAAAAATAGTGAATGTAACTACCAACTGTCACGGCTATGACAACTATAGATGTGATAAAGTAGTGATTGTAACTAGGAACTATCACGGCTATGACAACAATAGATGTGATAAAGTAGTGATTGTAACTACGAACTATCACGGCTATGACAACTATTGATGTGATAAAGTACTGATTGTAACTACCAACTATCACGGCTATGACAACTATAGCTGTGATAAAGTAGTGATTGTAACTACCAACTATCACGGCTATGACAACTATAGATGTGATAAAGTACTGATTGTAACTACCAATTATCACGGCTACTACAACTATAAATGTGATAAAGTACTGATTGTAACTACCAACTATCACGGCTATGACAACAATAGATGTGATAAAGTACTGATTGAAACTACCAACTTTCACGGCTATGTCAACTGTAGATGTGATAAAGTACTGATTGTAACTACCAACTATCACGCTACGACAACTGTAGATGGGATAAAGTACTGATTGTAACTACCAACTATCAAGGCTACGACAACCATTGATGTGATAAAGTACTGATTGTAACTTCCAACTATCACGGCTACGACAACTATTGATGTGATAAAGTAATGATTGTAACTACTACCTATCACGGCTACGACAACTATTGATGTGATAAAGTAGTGATTGTAACTACCAACTATCACGGCTATGACAACAATAGATGTGATAAAATACTGGTTGTAACTACCAACTATCACGGCTATGACATCTATATATGTGATAAAGTACTTATTATAACTGCCAACTATCACGGCTATGACAACTATAAATGTGAAAAAATAGTGAATGTAACTACCAACTGTCACGGCTATGACAACTATAGATGTGATAAAGTAGTGATTGTAACTACCAACTATCACGGCTATGACAACTATAGATGTGATAAAGTAGTGATTGTAACTACGAACTATCACGGCTATGACAACTATAGATGTGATAAAGTACTGATTATAACTACCTGTTATCACGGCTACAACAATAGATGTGATAAAGTACTGAATGTAACTACCAACTATCACGGCTATGAAAACTATAGATGTGATAAAGTACTGATTGTAACTACCAACTATCACGGCTATGACAACTTTAGATGTGATAAAGTACTGATTGAAACTACCAACTATCAAGACTATGGCAACTATAGATGTGATAAAGTAGTGATTGTAACTACCAACTATCACGGCTATGACAACAATAGATGTGATAAAGTACTGATTGTAGCTACCAACTATCACGACTATGGCAACTATAGATGTGATAAAGTAGTAATTGTAACTACCAACTAACACGGCTATGACAACTATAGATGTGATAAAGTACTGATTGTAACTACCAACTATTACTGCTATGACAACAATAGATGTGATAAAGAACTGATTGTAACTACCAACTATCACGGGTATGACAACTATAGATGTGATAAAGTACTGATTGTAACTACCAACTATCACGGCTATGACAACTATAGATGTGATAAAGTACTGATTGTAACTACCAACTATCACGCTTAGACAACTATAGATGTGATAAAGTAGTGATTGTAACTACCAACTGTCACGGCTATGACAACTATAGATGTGATAAAATACTGATTGTAACTACCAACTATCACGGCTATGACAACTATAGGTGTGATAAAGTAGTGATTGTAACTACCAACTATCACGGCTACAACTATAGAAGTGATAAAGTACTGATTGTACCTACCAATTATCACGGCTATTACAACTATAGATGTGATAAAGTACTGATTGTAACTACCAACTATCACGGCTATGACAACAATAGATGTGATAAAGTACTGATTGAAACTACCAACTTTCACGGCTATGTCAACTGTAGATGTGATAAAGTAGTGATTGTAACTACCAACTATCACGGCTATGACAACTATAGATGTGATAAAGTAGTGATTGTATCTACCAACTGTCACGGCTATGACAACTATAAATGTGATAATGTACTGATTGTAACTACCAACTATCACGGCTATGACAACTGAGATGTTATAAAGTAGTGATTGTAGCTACCAATTGTCACGGCTTTGACAACAATAGATGTGATAAAGCAGTGATTGTAACTACCAACTGTCACGGCTAGGACAACCATAGATGTGATAAAGAACTGATTGTAACTACCAACTATCACGGGTATGACAACTATAGATGTGATAAAGTACTGATTGTAACTACCAACTATCACGGCTATGACAACTATAGATGTGATAAAGTACTGATTGTAACTACCAACTATCACGCTATGACAACTATAGATGTGATAAAGTAGTGATTGTAACTACCAACTGTCACGGCTATGACAACTATAGATGTGATAAAATACTGATTGTAACTACCAACTATTACGGCTATGACAACTATAGGTGTGATAAAGTAGTGATTGTAACTACCAACTATCACGGCTACAACTATAGAAGTGAAAAAGTAGTGATTGTAACTACCAACTATCATGGCTATGACAACTATGGATGTGATAAAGTAGTGATTGTAACTACCAACTATCACGGCTATGACAACTATAGATGTGATAAAGTACTGATTGTAAATACCAACTGTTATGGCTACAACTATTGATGTGATAAAGTACTGATTGTACCTACCAATTATCACGGCTATTACAACAATAGATGTGATAAAGTACTGATTGTAACTACCAACTATCACGGCTATGACAACTATAGCTGTGATAAAGTAGTGATTGTAAATACCAACTATCACGGCTATGACAACTATTGATGTGATAAAGTACTGATTGTAACTACCAACTGTTACGGCTACAACTATTGATGTGATAAAGTACTGATTGTACCTACCAATTATCACGGCTACTACAACAATAGATGTGATAAAGTACTGATTGTAACTACCAACTATCACGGCTATGACAACAATAGATGTGATAAAGTACTGATTGAAACTACCAACTTTCACGGCTATGTCAACTGTAGATGTGATAAAGAAGTGATTGTAACTACCAACTATCATGGCTATGACAACTATGGATGTGATAAAGTAGTGATTGTATCTACCAACTGTCACGGCTATGACAACTATAAATGTGATAATGTACTGATTGTAACTACCAACTATCACGGCTACGACAACTGTAAATGTGATAAAATACTGATTGTAACAACCAACTATCACGGCTATGACAATAATAAATGTTATAAAGTACTGATTGTAACTACCAACTATCACGGCTATGAAAACTCTAGATGTGATAAAGTACTGATTGTAACTACCAACTATCACGCTACGACAACTGTAGATGGGATAAAGTACTGATTGTAACTACCAACTATCACGGCTACGACAACCATTGATGTGATAAAGTACTGATTGTAACTACCAACTATCACGGCTACGACAACTATTGATGTGATAAAATAATGATTGTAACAACTACCTATCATGGCTACGACAACTATTGATGTGATAAAGTACTGATTGTAACTACCAACTATCACGGCTATGACAACAATAGATGTGATAAAGTACTGGTTGTAACTACCAACTATCACGGCTATGACATCTATATATGTGATAAAGTACTTATTATAACTACCAACTATCACGGCTATGACAACTATAAATGTGAAAAAATAGTGAATGTAACTACCAACTGTCACGGCTATGACAACTATAGATGTGATAAAGTAGTGATTGTAACTAGGAACTATCACGGCTATGACAACAATAGATGTGATAAAGTAGTGATTGTAACTACGAACTATCACGGCTATGACAACTATTGATGTGATAAAGTACTGATTGTAACTACCAACTATCACGGCTATGACAACTATAGCTGTGATAAAGTAGTGATTGTAACTACCAACTATCACGGCTATGACAACTATAGATGTGATAAAGTACTGATTGTAACTACCAATTATCACGGCTACTACAACTATAGATGTGATAAAGTACTGATTGTAACTACCAACTATCACGGCTATGACAACAATAGATGTGATAAAGTACTGATTGAAACTACCAACTTTCACGGCTATGTCAACTGTAGATGTGATAAAGTACTGATTGTAACTACCAACTATCACGCTACGACAACTGTAGATGGGATAAAGTACTGATTGTAACTACCAACTATCAAGGCTACGACAACCATTGATGTGATAAAGTACTGATTGTAACTACCAACTATCACGGCTACGACAACTATTGATGTGATAAAGTAATGATTGTAACTACTACCTATCACGGCTACGACAACTATTGATGTGATAAAGTAGTGATTGTAACTACCAACTATCACGGCTATGACAACAATAGATGTGATAAAGTACTGGTTGTAACTACCAACTATCACGGCTATGACATCTATATATGTGATAAAGTACTTATTATAACTACCAACTATCACGGCTATGACAACTATAAATGTGAAAAAATAGTGAATGTAACTACCAACTATCACGGCTATGAAAACTATAGATGTGATAAAGTACTGATTGTAACTACCAACTATCACGGCTATCACAACTATAGATGTGATAAATTACTGATTGTAACTACCAACTATCACGGCTATGACAACTTTAGATGTGATAAAGTACTGATTGAAACTACCAACTATCACGACTATGGCAACTATAGATGTGATAAAGTACTGATTATAACTACCAGTTATCACGGCTACAACAATAGATGTGATAAAGTACTGAATGTAACTACCAACTATCACGGCTATGAAAACTATAGATGTGATAAAGTACTGATTGTAACTACCAACTATCACGGCTATCACAACTATAGATGTGATAAATTACTGATTGTAACTACCAACTATCACGGCTATGACAACTTTAGATGTGATAAAGTACTGATTGAAACTACCAACTATCACGACTATGGCAACTATAGATGTGATAAAGTAGTGATTGTAACTACCAACTATCACGGCTATGACAACAATAGATGTGATAAAGTACTGATTGTAGCTACCAACTATCACGACTATGGCAACTATAGATGTGATAAAGTAGTAATTGTAACTACCAACTAACACGGCTATGACAACTATAGATGTGATAAAGTACTGATTGTAACTACCAACTATTACTGCTATGACAACAATAGATGTGATAAAGAACTGATTGTAACTACCAACTATCACGGGTATGACAACTATAGATGTGATAAAGTACTGATTGTAACTACCAACTATCACGGCTATGACAACTATAGATGTGATAAAGTACTGATTGTAACTACCAACTATCACGCTATGACAACTATAGATGTGATAAAGTAGTGATTGTAACTACCAACTGTCACGGCTATGACAACTATTGATGTGATAAAATACTGATTGTAACTACCAACTATCACGGCTATGACAACTATAGGTGTGATAAAGTAGTGATTGTAACTACCAACTATCACGGCTACAACTATAGAAGTGATAAAGTAGTGATTGTAACTACCAACTATCATGGCTATGACAACTATAGATGTGATAAAGTAGTGATTGTAACTACCAACTATCACGGCTATGACAGCTATGGATGTGATAAAGTACTGATTGTAACTACCAACTGTTACGGCTACAACTATTGATGTGATAAAGTACTGATTGTACCTACCAATTATCACGGCTATTACAACAATAGATGTGATAAAGTACTGATTGTAACTACCAACTATCACGGCTATGACAACTATAGCTGTGATAAAGTAGTGATTGTAAATACCAACTATCACGGCTATGACAACTATTGATGTGATAAAGTACTGATTGTAACTACCAACTGTTACGGCTACAACTATTGATGTGATAAAGTACTGATTGTACCTAACAATTATCACGGCTACTACAACAATAGATGTGATAAAGTACTGATTGTAACTACCAACTATCACGGCTATGACAACAATAGATGTGATAAAGTACTGATTGAAACTACCAACTTTCACGGCTATGTCAACTGTAGATGTGATAAAGTAGTGATTGTAACTACCAACTATCACGGCTATGACAACTATAGATGTGATAAAGTAGTGATTGTATCTACCAACTGTCACGGCTATGACAACTATAAATGTGATAATGTACTGATTGTAACTACCAACTATCACGGCTACGACAACTGTAAATGTGATAAAATAATGATTGTAACAACCAACTATCACGGCTATGACAATAATAAATGTGATAAAGTACTGATTGTAACTACCAACTATCACAGCTATGACAACTATAGATGTGATAAAGTACTGATTGTAACTACCAACTATCACGTTATGACAACTGTAGATGTGATAAAGTAGTGATTGTACATACCAACTATCACGGCTACAACTATAGATGTGATTAACTACTGATTATAACCACCAACTATCACGGCTATGAAAACTATAGATGTGATAAAGTACTGATTGTAACTACCAACTATCACGGCTATGATAACTATAGATGTGATAAAGTACTGATTGTAACTACCAACTATCACAGCTATGACAACTATAGATGTGATAAAGTACTGATTGTAGCTACCAACTATCACGGTTATGACAACTGTAGATGTGATAAAGTAGTGTTTGTAACTACCAACTGTCATGGTTATGACAACTATAGATGTGATAAAGTACTGATTGTAACTACCAACTATCACGTTATGACAACTGTAGATGTGATAAAGTAGTGATTGTAACTACCAACTGTCATGGCTATGACAACTATAGATGTGATAAAGTACAGATTGTAACTACCAACTATCACGGCTACAACTATAGATGTGATAAAGTACTGATTATAACTACCAACTATCACGGCTATGAAAACTATAGATGTGATAAAGTACTGATTGTAACTACCAACTATCACAGCTATGACAACTATAGATGTGATAAAGTACTGATTGTAACTACCAACTATCACGGTTATGACAACTGTAGATGTGATAAAGTAGTGATTGTAGCTACCAACTATCACGGTTATGACAATTATAGATGTGATAAAATACTGATTGCAGCTACCAACTATCACGGTTATGACAGTTATCATAGCCGTGATAGTTGGTAGTTACAATCAGTACTTTATTACATCTATAGTTGTCATACCCGTGACAGTTGGTAGTTAAAATCAGTACTTTATCACATCTACAGTTGTCATACTCGTGATAGTTGGTAGTTACAATCAATATTTTATCACATCTATAGTTATCATAGCCGTGATAGTTGGTAGTTACAATCAGTACTTTATCACATCCATAGTTGTCATAGCCGTGATAGTTGGTAGTTACAATCAGTACTTTATCACATCTATAGTTGTCATAGCCGCGAGAGTTGGTAGTTACAATCACTATTTTTTCACATTTATAGTTGTCATAGCCGTGATAGTTGGTAGTTATAATAAGTACTTTATCACATCTATAGATGTGATAGCCGTGATAGTTGGTAGTTACAACCAGTACTTTATCACATCTATAGTTGTCATAGCCATGATATTTGGTAGTTACAATCACTACTTTATCACATCAATAGTTGTCATAGCCGTGATAGTTGATAGTTACAATCCCTATTTTAACAAATCTATAGTTGTCATAGCCGTGATAGTTGGTAGGTACAATCAGTACTTTATCATATCCTTAGTTGTCATAGCCGTGGTAGTTCCTAGTTACAATCAGTACTTTATCGCATCTATTGTTGTCATAGCCGTGATAGTTGGTAGTTACAATCACTACTTTGTCACATCTATAGTTGTCATAGCCGTGATAGTTGGTAGTTACGATCAGTACTTTATTACATCAATAGTTGTCATAGCCGTGACAGTTGGTAGTTACAATCAGTACTTTATCACATCTATAGATGTCATAGCGTGATAGTTGGTAGTTACAATCACTACTTTATCACACCTATAGTTGTCATAGCCGTGACAGTTGGTAGTTACAATCAATATTTTAACACATCTATAGTTGTCATAGCCGTGATAGTTGGTAGGTACAATCGGTACTTTATCATATCCATTGTTGTCATAGCCGTGGTAGTTGGTAGTTACAATCAGTACATTATCACATCTATATTTGTCATAGCCGTGATAGTTGGTAGTTACATTCACTACTTTATCAAATTTATAGTTGTCATAGCCGTGATAGTTGGTAGTTACAATCAGTACTTTATTACTTCAATAGTTGTCATAGCCGTGATAGTTGGTAGTTACAATCAGTACTTTATCACATCTATAGATGTCATAGCCGTGATAGTTGGTAGTTACACTCAGTACTTTATCACACCTACAGTTGTCATAGCCGTAACAGTTGGTAGTTACAATCACTATTTTAACACATCTATAGTTGTCATAGCCGTGATAGTTAGTTGGTACAATCAGTACTTTTTCATATCCATAGTTGTCATAGCCGTGATAGTTCGTAGTTACAATCAGTACTTTATCACATCTATAGTTGTCATAGCCGTGATAGTTGGTAGTTACAATCACTACTTTATCACATCTATAGTTGTCATAGCCGTGATAGTTGGTAGTTACAATCAGTACTTTATTACATCAATAGTTGTCATAGCCGTGATAGTTGGTAGTTACAATCACTACTTTATCACATCTATAGTTATCATAGCCGTGATAGTTGTTAGTTACAATCAGTAGTTTATAACATCCATAGATGTCATAGCCGTGATAGTTGGTAGTTACAATCAGTACTTTATCACATCTATAGTTGTTATAGCCGTGATAGTTGGTAGTTACAATCAGTACTTTATCACATCTATAGTTGTCATAGCCATGATAGTTGGTAGTTATAATCAGTACTTTATCACATCTATGGTTGTCCTAGCCGTGACAGTTGGTAGTTAAAATCAGTACTTTATCACATCTACAGTTGTCATACTCGTGATAGTTGGTAGTTACAATCAGTATTTTATCACATCTATAGTTATCATAGCCGTGATAGTTGGTAGTTACAATCAGTACTTTATCACATCCATAGTTGTCATAGCCGTGATAGTTGGTAGTTACAATCAGTACTTTATCACATCTATAGTTGTCATAGCCGCGAGAGTTGGTAGTTACAATCACTATTTTTTCACATTTATAGTTGTCATAGCCGTGATAGTTGGTAGCTATAATAAGTACTTTATCACATCTATAGATGTGATAGCCGTGATAGTTGGTAGTTACAACCAGTACTTTATCACATCTATAGTTGTCATAGCCGTGATATTTGGTAGTTACAATCACTATTTTATCACATCTATAGTTGTCATAGCCGTGATAGTTGGTAGTTACAATCACTACTTTATCACATCTATAGTTGTCATAGCCGTGATAGTTGATAGGTACAATCCCTATTTTAACAAATCTATAGTTGTCATAGCCGTGATAGTTGGTAGGTACAATCAGTACTTTATCATATCCATTGTTGTCATAGCCGTGGTAGTTCCTAGTTACAATCAGTACTTTATCGCATCTATAGTTGTCATAGCCGTGATAGTTGGTAGTTACAATCACTACTTTGTCACATCTATAGTTGTCATAGCCGTGATAGTTGGTAGTTACAATCAGTACTTTATTACATCAATAGTTGTCATAGCCGTGATAGTTGGTAGTTACAATCAGTACTTTATCACATCTATAGATGTCATAGCCGTGATAGTTGGTAGTTACAATCAGTACTTTATTACATCAATAGTTGTCATAGCCGTGATAGTTGGTAGTTACAATCAGTACTTTGTCACATCAATAGTTGTCATAGCCGTGGTAGTTCCTAGTTACAATCAGTACTTTATCGCATCTATTGTTGTCATAGCCGTGATAGTTGGTAGTTACAATCACTACTTTGTCACATCTATAGTTGTCATAGCCGTGATAGTTGGTAGTTACAATCAGTACTTTATTACATCAATAGTTGTCATAGCCGTGATAGTTGGTAGTTACAATCAGTACTTTATCACATCTATAGATGTCATAGCGTGATAGTTGGTAGTTACAATCACTACTTTATCACACCTATAGTTGTCATAGCCGTGACAGTTGGTAGTTACAATCAATATTTTAACACATCTATAGTTGTCATAGCCGTGATAGTTGGTAGGTACAATCGGTACTTTATCATATCCATTGTTGTCATAGCCGTGGTAGTTGGTAGTTACAATCAGTACATTATCACATCTATATTTGTCATAGCCGTGATAGTTGGTAGTTACATTCACTACTTTATCAAATTTATAGTTGTCATAGCCGTGATAGTTGGTAGTTACAATCAGTACTTTATTACATCAATAGTTGTCATAGCCGTGATAGTTGGTAGTTACAATCAGTACTTTATCACATCTATAGATGTCATAGCCGTGATAGTTGGTAGTTACACTCAGTACTTTATCACACCTACAGTTGTCATAGCCGTAACAGTTGGTAGTTACAATCACTATTTTAACACATCTATAGTTGTCATAGCCGTGATAGTTAGTTGGTACAATCAGTACTTTTTCATATCCATAGTTGTCATAGCCGTGATAGTTCGTAGTTACAATCAGTACTTTATCACATCTATTGTTGTCATAGCCGTGATAGTTGGTAGTTACAATCACTACTTTATCACATCTATAGTTGTCATAGCCGTGATAGTTGGTAGTTACAATCAGTACTTTATTACATCAATAGTTGTCATAGCCGTGATAGTTGGTAGTTACAATCACTACTTTATCACATCTATAGTTATCATAGCCGTGATAGTTGTTAGTTACAATCAGTAGTTTATAACATCTATAGATGTCATAGCCGTGATAGTTGGTAGTTACAATCACTACTTTATCACATCTATAGTTGTTATAGCCGTGATAGTTGGTAGTTACAATCAGTACTTTATCACATCTATAGTTGTCATAGCCATGATAGTTGGTAGTTATAATCAGTACTTTATCACATCTATGGTTGTCCTAGCCGTGACAGTTGGTAGTTAAAATCAGTACTTTATCACATCTACAGTTGTCATACTCGTGATAGTTGGTAGTTACAATCAGTATTTTATCACATCTATAGTTATCATAGCCGTTATAGTTGGTAGTTACAATCAGTACTTTATCACATCCATAGTTGTCATAGCCGTGATAGTTGGTAGTTACAATCAGTACTTTATCACATCTATAGTTGTCATAGCCGCGAGAGTTGGTAGTTACAATCACTATTTTTTCACATTTATAGTTGTCATAGCCGTGATAGTTGGTAGTTATAATAAGTACTTTATCACATCTATAGATGTGATAGCCGTGATAGTTGGTAGTTACAACCAGTACTTTATCACATCTATAGTTGTCATAGCCGTGATATTTGGTAGTTACAATCACTATTTTATCACATCTATAGTTGTCATAGCCGTGATAGTTGGTAGTTACAATCACTACTTTATCACATCTATAGTTGTCATAGCCGTGATAGTTGATAGTTACAATCCCTATTTTAACAAATCTATAGTTGTCATAGCCGTGATAGTTGGTAGGTACAATCAGTACTTTATCATATCCATTGTTGTCATAGCCGTGGTAGTTCCTAGTTACAATCAGTACTTTATCGCATCTATAGTTGTCATAGCCGTGATAGTTGGTAGTTACAATCACTACTTTGTCACATCTATAGTTGTCATAGCCGTGATAGTTGGTAGTTACAATCAGTACTTTATTACATCAATAGTTGTCATAGCCGTGATAGTTGGTAGTTACAATCAGTACTTTATCACATCTATAGATGTCATAGCCGTGATAGTTGGTAGTTACAATCAGTACTTTATTACATCAATAGTTGTCATAGCCGTGATAGTTGGTAGTTACAATCAGTACTTTGTCACATCTATAGTTGTCATAGCCGTGGTAGTTCCTAGTTACAATCAGTACTTTATCGCATCTATTGTTGTCATAGCCGTGATAGTTGGTAGTTACAATCACTACTTTGTCACATCTATAGTTGTCATAGCCGTGATAGTTGGTAGCTACAATCAGTACTTTATTACATCAATAGTTGTCATAGCCGTGATAGTTGGTAGTTACAATCAGTACTTTATCACATCTATAGATGTCATAGCGTGATAGTTGGTAGTTACAATCACTACTTTATCACACCTATAGTTGTCATAGCCGTGACAGTTGGTAGTTACAATCAATATTTTAACACATCTATAGTTGTCATAGCCGTGATAGTTGGTAGGTACAATCGGTACTTTATCATATCCATTGTTGTCATAGCCGTGGTAGTTGGTAGTTACAATCAGTACATTATCACATCTATATTTGTCATAGCCGTGATAGTTGGTAGTTACATTCACTACTTTATCAAATTTATAGTTGTCATAGCCGTGATAGTTGGTAGTTACAATCAGTACTTTATTACATCAATAGTTGTCATAGCCGTGATAGTTGGTAGTTACAATCAGTACTTTATCACATCTATAGATGTCATAGCCGTGATAGTTGGTAGTTACACTCAGTACTTTATCACACCTACAGTTGTCATAGCCGTAACAGTTGGTAGTTACAATCACTATTTTAGCACATCTATAGTTGTCATAGCCGTAATAGTTAGTTGGTACAATCAGTACTTTTTCATATCCATAGTTGTCATAGCCGTGATAGTTCGTAGTTACAATCAGTACTTTATCACATCAATAGTTGTCATAGCCGTGATAGTTGGTAGTTACAATCACTACTTTATCACATCTATAGTTGTCATAGCCGTGATAGTTGGTAGTTACAATCAGTACTTTATTACATCAATAGTTGTCATAGCCGTGATAGTTGGTAGTTAAAATCACTACTTTATCACATCTATAGTTATCATAGCCGTGATAGTTGTTAGTTACAATCAGTAGTTTATAACATCTATAGATGTCATAGCCGTGATAGTTGGTAGTTACAATCAGTACTTTATCACATCTATAGTTGTTATAGCCGTGATAGTTGGTAGTTACAATCAGTACTTTATCACATCTATAGTTGTCATAGCCATGATAGTTGGTAGTTATAATCAGTACTTTATCACATCTATGGTTGTCCTAGCCGTGACAGTTGGTAGTTAAAATCAGTACTTTATCACATCTACAGTTGTCATACTCGTGATAGTTGGTAGTTACAATCAGTATTTTATCACATCTATAGTTATCATAGCCGTGATAGTTGGTAGTTACAATCAGTACTTTATCACATCCATAGTTGTCATAGCCGTGATAGTTGGTAGTTACAATCAGTACTTTATCACATCTATAGTTGTCATAGCGCGAGAGTTGGTAGTTACAATCACTATTTTTTCACATTTATAGTTGTCATAGCCGTGATAGTTGGTAGTTATAATAAGTACTTTATCACATCTATAGATGTGATAGCCGTGATAGTTGGTAGTTACAACCAGTACTTTATCACATCTATAGTTGTCATAGCCGTGATATTTGGTAGTTACAATCACTATTTTATCACATCTATAGTTGTCATAGCCGTGATAGTTGGTAGTTACAATCACTACTTTATCACATCTATAGTTGTCATAGCCGTGATAGTTGATAGTTACAATCCCTATTTTAACAAATCTATAGTTGTCATAGCCGTGATAGTTGGTAGGTACAATCAGTACTTTATCATATCCATTGTTGTCATAGCCGTGGTAGTTCCTAGTTACAATCAGTACTTTATCGCATCTATAGTTGTCATAGCCGTGATAGTTGGTAGTTACAATCACTACTTTGTCACATCTATAGTTGTCATAGCCGTGATAGTTGGTAGTTACAATCAGTACATTATTACATCAATAGTTGTCATAGCCGTGATAGTTGGTAGTTACAATCAGTACTTTATCACATCTATAGATGTCATAGCCGTGATAGTTGGTAGTTACAATCACTACTTTGTCACACCTATTGTTGTCATAGCCGTGACAGTTGGTAGTTACAATCAATATTTTAACACATCTATAGTTGTCATAGCCGTGATAGTTGGTAGGTACAATCGGTACTTTATCATATCCATTGTTGTCATAGCCGTGGTAGTTGGTAGTTACAATCAGTACATTATCACATCTATATTTGTCATAGCCGTGATAGTTGGTAGTTACATTCACTACTTTATCACATCTAGAGTTGTCATAGCCGTGATAGTTGGTAGTTACAATCAGTACTTTATTACATCAATAGTTGTCATAGCCGTGATAGTTGGTAGTTACAATCAGTACTTTATCACATCTATAGATGTCATAGCCGTGATAGTTGGTAGTTATACTCAGTACTTTATCACACCTACAGTTGTCATAGCCGTAACAGTTGGTAGTTACAATCACTATTTTAACACATCTATAGTTGTCATAGCCGTGATAGTTAGTTGGTACAATCAGTACTTTTTCATATCCATAGTTGTCATAGCCGTGACAGTTGGTAGTTAAAATCAGTACTTTATCACATCTACAGTTGTCATACTCGTGATAGTTGGTAGTTACAATCAATATTTTATCACATCTATAGTTATCATAGCCGTTATAGTTGGTAGTTACAATCAGTACTTTATCACATCCATAGTTGTCATAGCCGTGATAGTTGGTAGTTACAATCAGTACTTTATCACATCTATAGTTGTCATAGCCGCGAGAGTTGGTAGTTACAATCACTATTTTTTCACATTTATAGTTGTCATAGCCGTGATAGTTGGTAGTTATAATAAGTACTTTATCACATCTATAGATGTGATAGCCGTGATAGTTGGTAGTTACAACCAGTACTTTATCACATCTATAGTTGTCATAGCCATGATATTTGGTAGTTACAATCACTACTTTATCACATCTATAGTTGTCATAGCCGTGATAGTTGATAGTTACAATCCCTATTTTAACAAATCTATAGTTGTCATAGCCGTGATAGTTGGTAGGTACAATCAGTACTTTATCATATCCTTAGTTGTCATAGCCGTGGTAGTTCCTAGTTACAATCAGTACTTTATCGCATCTATTGTTGTCATAGCCGTGATAGTTGGTAGTTACAATCACTACTTTGTCACATCTATAGTTGTCATAGCCGTGATAGTTGGTAGTTACAATCAGTACTTTATTACATCAATAGTTGTCATAGCCGTGATAGTTGGTAGTTACAATCAGTACTTTATCACATCTATAGATGTCATAGCGTGATAGTTGGTAGTTACAATCACTACTTTATCACACCTATAGTTGTCATAGCCGTGACAGTTGGTAGTTACAATCAATATTTTAACACATCTATAGTTGTCATAGCCGTGATAGTTGGTAGGTACAATCGGTACTTTATCATATCCATTGTTGTCATAGCCGTGGTAGTTGGTAGTTACAATCAGTACATTATCACATCTATATTTGTCATAGCCGTGATAGTTGGTAGTTACATTCACTACTTTATCAAATTTATAGTTGTCATAGCCGTGATAGTTGGTAGTTACAATCAGTACTTTATTACATCAATAGTTGTCATAGCCGTGATAGTTGGTAGTTACAATCAGTACTTTATCACATCTATAGATGTCATAGCCGTGATAGTTGGTAGTTACACTCAGTACTTTATCACACCTACAGTTGTCATAGCCGTAACAGTTGGTAGTTACAATCACTATTTTAACACATCTATAGTTGTCATAGCCGTGATAGTTAGTTGGTACAATCAGTACTTTTTCATATCCATAGTTGTCATAGCCGTGATAGTTCGTAGTTACAATCAGTACTTTATCACATCTATAGTTGTCATAGCCGTGATAGTTGGTAGTTACAATCACTACTTTATCACATCTATAGTTGTCATAGCCGTGATAGTTGGTAGCTACAATCAGTACTTTATTACATCAATAGTTGTCATAGCCGTGATAGTTGGTAGTTACAATCACTACTTTATCACATCTATAGTTATCATAGCCGTGATAGTTGTTAGTTACAATCAGTAGTTTATAACATCTATAGATGTCATAGCCGTGATAGTTGGTAGTTACAATCAGTACTTTATCACATCTATAGTTGTTATAGCCGTGATAGTTGGTAGTTACAATCAGTACTTTATCACATCCATAGTTGTCATAGCCGTGATAGTTGGTAGTTATAATCAGTACTTTATCACATCTATGGTTGTCCTAGCCGTGACAGTTGGTAGTTAAAATCAGTACTTTATCACATCTACAGTTGTCATACTCGTGATAGTTGGTAGTTACAATCAGTATTTTATCACATCTATAGTTATCATAGCCGTGATAGTTGGTAGTTACAATCAGTACTTTATCACATCCATAGTTGTCATAGCCGTGATAGTTGGTAGTTACAATCAGTACTTTATCACGTCTATAGTTGTCATAGCCGCGAGAGTTGGTAGTTACAATCACTATTTTTTCACATTTATAGTTGTCATAGCCGTGATAGTTGGTAGTTATAATAAGTACTTTATCACATCTATAGATGTGATAGCCGTGATAGTTGGTAGTTACAACCAGTACTTTATCACATCTATAGTTGTCATAGCCGTGATATTTGGTAGTTACAATCACTATTTTATCACATCTATAGTTGTCATAGCCGTGATAGTTGGTAGTTACAATCACTACTTTATCACATCTATAGTTGTCATAGCCGTGATAGTTGATAGTTACAATCACTATTTTAACAAATCTATAGTTGTCATAGCCGTGATAGTTGGTAGTTACAATCAGTACTTTATTACATCAATAGTTGTCATAGCCGTGATAGTTGGTAGTTACAATCAGTACTTTATCACATCTATAGATGTCATAGCCGTGATAGTTGGTAGTTACACTCAGTACTTTATCACACCTACAGTTGTCATAGCCGTAACAGTTGGTAGTTACAATCACTATTTTAACACATCTATAGTTGTCATAGCCGTGATAGTTAGTTGGTACAATCAGTACTTTTTCATATCCATAGTTGTCATAGCCGTGATAGTTCGTAGTTACAATCAGTACTTTATCACATCTATAGTTGTCATAGCCGTGATAGTTGGTAGTTACAATCACTACTTTATCACATCTATAGTTGTCATAGCCGTGATAGTTGGTAGCTACAATCAGTACTTTATTACATCAATAGTTGTCATAGCCGTGATAGTTGGTAGTTACAATCACTACTTTATCACATCTATAGTTATCATAGCCGTGATAGTTGTTAGTTACAATCAGTAGTTTATAACATCTATAGATGTCATAGCCGTGATAGTTGGTAGTTACAATCAGTACTTTATCACATCTATAGTTGTTATAGCCGTGATAGTTGGTAGTTACAATCAGTACTTTATCACATCCATAGTTGTCATAGCCATGATAGTTGGTAGTTATAATCAGTACTTTATCACATCTATGGTTGTCCTAGCCGTGACAGTTGGTAGTTAAAATCAGTACTTTATCACATCTACAGTTGTCATACTCGTGATAGTTGGTAGTTACAATCAGTATTTTATCACATCTATAGTTATCATAGCCGTGATAGTTGGTAGTTACAATCAGTACTTTATCACATCCATAGTTGTCATAGCCGTGATAGTTGGTAGTTACAATCAGTACTTTATCACATCTATAGTTGTCATAGCCGCGAGACTTGGTAGTTACAATCACTATTTTTTCACATTTATAGTTGTCATAGCCGTGATAGTTGGTAGTTATAATAAGTACTTTATCACATCTATAGATGTGATAGCCGTGATAGTTGGTAGTTACAACCAGTACTTTATCACATCTATAGTTGTCATAGCCGTGATATTTGGTAGTTACAATCACTATTTTATCACATCTATAGTTGTCATAGCCGTGATAGTTGGTAGTTACAATCACTACTTTATCACATCTATAGTTGTCATAGCCGTGATAGTTGATAGTTACAATCACTATTTTAACAAATCTATAGTTGTCATAGCCGTGATAGTTGGTAGGTACAATCAGTACTTTATCATATCCATTGTTGTCATAGCCGTGGTAGTTCCTAGTTACAATCAGTACTTTATCGCATCTATAGTTGTCATAGCCGTGATAGTTGGTAGTTACAATCACTACTTTGTCACATCTATAGTTGTCATAGCCGTGATAGTTGGTAGTTACAATCAGTACTTTATTACATCAATAGTTGTCATAGCCGTGATAGTTGGTAGTTACAATCAGTACTTTATCACATCTATAGATGTCATAGCCGTGATAGTTGGTAGTTACAATCACTACTTTGTCACACCTATAGTTGTCATAGCCGTGACAGTTGGTAGTTACAATCAATATTTTAACACATCTATAGTTGTCATAGCCGTGATAGTTGGTAGGTACAATCGGTACTTTATCATATCCATTGTTGTCATAGCCGTGGTAGTTGGTAGTTACAATCAGTACATTATCACATCTATATTTGTCATAGCCGTGATAGTTGGTAGTTACATTCACTACTTTATCACATCTAGAGTTGTCATAGCCGTGATAGTTGGTAGTTACAATCAGTACTTTATTACATCAATAGTTGTCATAGCCGTGACAGTTGGTAGTTACAATCAGTACTTTATCACATCTATAGATGTCATAGCCGTGATAGTTGGTAGTTACAATCAGTACTTTATCACACCTACAGTTGTCATAGCCGTAACAGTTGGTAGTTACAATCACTATTTTAACACATCTATAGTTGTCATAGCCGTGATAGTTAGTTGGTACAATCAGTACTTTTTCATATCCATAGTTGTCATAGCCGTGATAGTTCGTAGTTACAATTAGTACTTTATCACATCTATAGTTGTCATAGCCGTGATAGTTGGTAGTTACAATCACTACTTTATCACATCTATAGTTGTCATAGGCGTGAAAGTTGATAGTTACAATCAGTACTTTATTACATCAATAGTTGTCATAGCCGTGATAGTTGGTAGTTACAATCACTACTTTATCACATCTATAGTTATCATAGCCGTGATAGTTGTTAGTTACAATCAGTAGTTTATAACATCTATAGATGTCATAGCCGTGATAGTTGGTAGTTACAATCAGTACTTTATCACATCTATAGTTGTCATAGCCGTGATAGTAGGTAGTTACAATCAGTACTTTATCACATCTATAGTTGTCATAGCCGTGATAGTTGGTAGTTATAATCAGTACTTTATCACATCTATGGTTGTCCTAGCCGTGACAGTTGGTAGTTACAATCACTACTTTATCACATCTACAGTTGTCATAGCGTGATAGTTGGTATTACAATCAGTACTTTATCATATCTACAGTTGTCATAGCCGAGATAGTTGGTAGTTACAATCAGTATCTTATCACATTCATAGTTGTCATAGCCGTGATAGTTGATAGTTACAATAAGTACTTTATCACATATATAGTTGTCGTAGCCGTGATAGTTGGTAGTTGCAATCAGTACTTTATCACATCTATAGTTGTCATAGCCGTGATAATTGGTAGTTACAATCACTATTTTATCACATCTATAGTTGTCATAGCCCTGATAGTTTGATAGTTACAATCAGTACTTTATCACACCTATAGTTGTCATAGCCGTGATATTTGGAAGTTACAATCACTACTTTATCACATCTATAGTTGTAACCGTGATAGTTGGTAGTTACAATCACTTCTTTATCATATCTATAGTTGTCATAGCCGTGATAGTTGGTAGTTACAATCACTACTTTATCACATCTATAGTTGTAGCCGTGATAGTTGGTAGTTACAATCACTACTTTATCACATAAATAGTTGTCATAGCCGTGATAGTTGGTAGTTACAATCACTATATTTTCACATTTATAGTTGTAATAGCCGTGATAGTTGGTAGTTATGATAAGTACTTTATCACATTCATAGATGTCATAGCCGTGATAGTTGGTAGTTACAACCAGTACTTTATCACATCTATACCTGTCATAGCCGTGATAGTTGGTAGTTACAATCACTATTTTATCACATCTATAGTTGTCATAGCCGTGATAGTTGGTAGTTACACTCAGTACTTTATCATACATATAGTTGTCATCGCCGTGATAGTTGGTAGTTACAATCAGTACTTTATTACATCTATAGTTGTCATAGCAGTGATAGTTGGTAGTTACAATCAGTACTTTATCACATCTATAGTTGTCATAGCAGTGATAGTTGATAGTTACAATCACTACTTTATCACATCTACAGTTGTCATAGCCGTGATAGTTGATAGTTACAATCAGTACTTTATCACATTAATAGTTGTCATAGCCGTGAAAGTTGGTAGTTACAATCAGTACTTTACCACATCTATAGTTGTCGTAGCCGGGATAGTTGGTAGTTACAATCAGTACTTTATCACATCAATAGTTCTCATAACCGTGATAGTTAGTAGCTACAATCAGTACTTTATCACATCAATAGTTGTCATAGCCGTGATAGTTGGTAGTTGCAATCACTACTTTATCACATCTATAGTTATCATAGCCGTGATAGTTGGTAGTTATAATCAGTACTTTATCACATCTATAGATGTCATAGCCGTGATAGTTGGTAGTTACAACCAGTACTTTATCACATCTATAGCTGTCATAGCCGTGATAGTTGGTAGTTACAATCACTATTTTATCACATCTATAGTTGTCATAGCCGTGATAGTTGGTAGTTACAATCAGTCCTTTATCACATCTATAGTTGTAGCCGTGATAGTTGGTAGCTACAATCAGTACTTTATCACATCTATAGTTGTCATAGCCGTGACACTTGGTAGTTACAATCAGTACTTTATCACATCTACAGTTGTGATACCCGTGATAGTTGGTAGTTACAATCAGAACTTTATCACATCAATAGTTGTCGTAGCCGTGATAGTTGGTAGTTACAATTAGTACTTTATCACATCTATAGTTGTCATAGCCGTGATAGTTGGTAGTTACAATCAGTACTTTATCACATCTATAGTTGTCATAGCCGTGATAGTTGGTATTTACAATCAGTACTTTATCACATCTAAGGTTGTCCTAGCCGTGATAGTTGGTAGTTACAATCACTACTTTATCACATCTATTGTTGTCATAGCCGTGATAATTGGTAGTTACAATCAGTACTTTATCATATCTATAGTTGCCATAGCCGTGATAGTTGGTAGTTACAATCAATATCTTATCACATTCATAGTTGTCATAGCCGTGATAGTTGGTAGTTACAATAAGTACGACAACTGTAGATGTGATAAAATACTGATTGTAACTACCAACTATCACGGCTATGACAATTATAGATGTGATAAAGTACTGATTGTAACTACCAACTATCACGGCTATGAAAACTCTAGATGTGATAAAGTACTGATTTTAACTACCAACTCTCACGGCTGTGACAACTATAGATGTGATAAAGTACTGATTGTAACTACCAACTATCACGGCTATGACAATTATAGATGTGATAAAGTACTGATTGTAACTACCAACTCTCACGGCTGTGACAACTATAGATGTGATAAAGTACTGATTGTAGCTACCAACTATCACGGCTATGACAATTATAGATGTGATAAAGTACTGATTGTAACTACCAACTATCACGGCTATGACAACTATTGATGTAATAAAGTACTGATTGTAACTACCAACTATCACGGCTATGACAACTATAGATGTGATAAAGTAGTGATTGTAACTATCAACTATAACGGATATGACAACTATAGATGTGATAAAGTACTGATTGTAACTACCAACTATCACGGCTATGACAACTATGGATATGATAAAGTACTGATTGTACATACCAACTATCACGGCTATGATAACTATAGATGTGATAAAGTAGTGATTGTAACTACCAACTATCACGGCTATGACATCTATAGATGTGATAAAGTACTGATTGTAACTACCAACTATCACGGCTATGACAACTATTGATGTAATAAAGTACTGATTGTAGCTACCAACTATCACGCCTATGACAACTATAGATGTGAAAAAGAACTGGTTGTAACTACCAACTATCACGACTATCACATCTATAGATGTGATAAAGTACTTATTATAACTACCAACTATCACGGCTATGACAACTATAAATGTGAAAAAATAGTGATTGTAACTACCAACTGTCACGGCTATGACAACTATAGATGTGATAAAGTACTGATTGTAACTACCAACTATCACGGCTATGACAACTATGGATGTGATAAAGTACTGATTGTAACTACCAACAATCACGAGTATGACAACTGTAGATGTGATAAAGTACTGATTTTAACTACCAACTGTCACGGGTATGATAACTATTGATGTAATAAAGTACTTATTGTAACTACCAACTATCACGGCTATGATAACTATAGATGTGATCAAGTAGTGATTGTAACTACCAACTATCACGGCTATGACAACTATTGATGTGATAAAGTACTGATTGTAACTACCAACTATCACGGCTATGACAACTATAGATGTGATAAAGTACTGTTTGTAAATACCACTGTCACGGCTACAACTATTGATGTGATAAAGTACTGATTGTAACTATCAACTATCACGGCTATGAAAACTATAGATGTAATAAAGTACTGATTGTAACTACTAACTATCACGGCTACGACAACTATAGATGTGATAATGTACTGGTTGTAACTACCAACTATCACGGCTATGACATATATAGATGTGATAAAGTACTGATTGTAACTACCAACTATAACGGCTATGAAAACTATAGATGTGATAAAGTACTGATTGTAACTACCAACTATCACGGCTACGACAACTATAGATGTGATAAAGTAATGATTGTAACTACCAACTATCACAGTAATGACATCTATAGATGTGATAAAGTACTGATTGTAACTACCAACTATCATGGCTATGACAACTATAGATGTGATAAAGTAGTGATTGTAACTACCAACTGTCACGGCTATGACAACTATAAATGTGATAAAGTACTGATTGTAACTACCAACTATCACGGCTACGACAACTGTAGATGTGATAAAATACTGATTGTAACTACCAACTATCACGGCTATGACAATTATAGATGTGATAAAGTACTGATTGTAACTACCAACTATCACGGCTATGAAAACTCTAGATGTGATAAAGTACTGATTGTAACTACCAACTCTCAAGGCTGTGACAACTATAGATGTGATAAAGTAGTGATTGTAACTACCAACTATCACGGCTATGACAATTATAGATGTGATAAAGTACTGATTGTAACTACCAACTATCACGGCTATGAAAACTCTAGATGTGATAAAGTACTGATTGTAACTACCAACTATCACGGTTATGACAATTATAGATGTGATAAAGTACTGATTGTAACTACCAACTATCACGGCTATGACAACTATTGATGTAATAAAGTACTGATTGTAAATATCAACTGTCACGGCTACAACTATTGATGTGATAAAGTACTGATTGTAACTATCAACTATCACGGCTATGAAAACTATAGATGTGATAAAGTAGTGATTGTAACTACCAACTGTCACGGCTATGACAACTATAAATGTGATAAAGTACTGATTGTAACTACCAACTATCACGGCTACGACAACTATAGATGTGATAAAGTACTGATTATAACTACCAACTGTCACGGCTACGACAACTATAGATGTGATAAAGTACTGGTTGTAACTACCAACTATCACGGCTATGACATATATAGATGTGATAAAGTACTGATTGTAACTACCAACTATCACGGCTATGAAAACTATAGATGTGATAAAGTAGTGATTGTAACTACCAACTATCACGGCTACGACAACTATAGATGTGATAAAGTAATGATTGTAACTACCAACTATCACAGTTATGACATCTATAGATGTGATAAAGTACTGATTGTAACTACCAACTATCACGGCTACGACAACTATAGATGTGATAAAGTACTGATTGTAACTACCAACTATCACGGCTACGACAACTATAGATGTGATAAAGTACTGTTTGTAAATACCACTGTCACGGCTACAACTATTGATGTGATAAAGTACTGATTGTAACTATCAACTATCACGGCTATGAAAACTATAGATGTAATAAAGTACTGATTGTAACTACTAACTATCACGGCTACGACAACTATAGATGTGATAATGTACTGGTTGTAACTACCAACTATCACGGCTATGACATATATAGATGTGATAAAGTACTGATTGTAACTACCAACTATAACGGCTATGAAAACTATAGATGTGATAAAGTAATGATTGTAACTACCAACTATCACAGTAATGACATCTATAGATGTGATAAAGTACTGATTGTAACTACCAACTATCATGGCTATGACAACAATAGATGTGATAAAGTAGTGATTGTAACTACCAACTGTCACGGCTATGACAACTATAAATGTGATAAAGTACTGATTGTAACTACCAACTATCACGGCTACGACAACTGTAGATGTGATAAAATACTGATTGTAACTACCAACTATCACGGCTATGACAATTATAGATGTGATAAAGTACTGATTGTAACTACCAACTATCACGGCTATGAAAACTCTAGATGTGATAAAGTACTGATTGTAACTACCAACTCTCAAGGCTGTGACAACTATAGATGTGATAAAGTAGTGATTGTAACTACCAACTATCACGGCTATGACAATTATAGATGTGATAAAGTACTGATTGTAACTACCAACTATCACGGCTATGAAAACTCTAGATGTGATAAAGTACTGATTGTAACTACGAACTCTCACGGCTGTGACAACTATAGATGTGATAAAGTACTGATTGTAACTACCAACTATCACGGCTATGACAACTATTGATGTAATAAAGTACTGATTGTAAATACCAACTGTCACGGCTACAACTATTGATGTGATAAAGTACTGATTGTAACTATCAACTATCACGGCTATGAAAACTATAGATGTGATAAAGTAGTGATTGTAACTACCAACTGTCACGGCTATGACAACTATAAATGTGATAAAGTACTGATTGTAACTACCAACTATCACGGCTACGACAACTATAGATGTGATAAAGTACTGATTATAACTACCAACTGTCACGGCTACGACAACAATAGATGTGATAAAGTACTGGTTGTAACTACCAACTATCACGGCTATGACATATATAGATGTGATAAAGTACTGATTGTAACTACCAACTATCACGGCTATGAAAACTATAGATGTGATAAAGTAGTGATTGTAACTACCAACTATCACGGCTACCACAACTATAGATGTGATAAAGTAATGATTGTAACTACCAACTATCACAGTTATGACATCTATAGATGTGATAAAGTACTGATTGTAACTACCAACTATCACGGCTACGACAACTATAGATGTGATAAAGTAATGATTGTAACTACCAACTATCACAGTTATGACATCTATAGATGTGATAAAGTACTGATTGTAACTACCAACTATCACGGCTATGACAACTATAGATGTGATAAAGTAGTGATTGTAACTACCAACTGTCACGGCTATGACAACTATAGATGTAATAAAGTACTGATTTTACCTACCAACTATCACGGCTATGACAACTATAGATGTGTTAAAATAGTGATTGTAACTACCAACTGTCACGGCTATGACAACTATAGGTGTGATAAAGTACTGAGTGTAACTACCAACTATCACGGCTATGACAACTATAGATGTGATAAAATAGTGATTGTAACTACCAACTATCACGCCTATGCCAACTATAGATGTGAAAAAGAACTGGTTGTAACTACCAACAATCACGGCCAAGAAACCTCTAGATGTGATAAAGTACTGATTGTAACTACCAACTTTCACGGCTGTGACAACACTAGACGTGATAAAGTTCTGATTGTAACTACCAACTAGCACGGCCATGACAACTATAGATGTGATAAAGTACTGATTGTATCTACCAACTATCACGGCTATGACAACTATTGATGTAATAAAGTACTGATTGTAAATACCAACTGTCACGGCTACAACTATTGATGTGATAAAGTAGTGATTGTAACTATCAACTATCACGGCTATTAAAACTATAGATGTAATAAAGTACTGATTGTAACTACTAACTATCACGGCTACGACAACTATAGATGTAATAATGTACTGGTTGTAGCTACCAACTATCACGGCTATGACATATATAGATGTGTTAAAGTACTCATTGTAACTACCAACTATCACGGCTATGAAAACTATAGATGTGATAAAGTACTGTTTGTAACTACCAACTATCACGGCTATGACAACTATAGATGTGATAAAGTAATGATTGTAACTACCAACTATCACAGTTATGACATCTATAGATGTGATAAAGTACTGATTGTAACTACCAACTATCACGGCTATGACAACTATGGATGTGATAAAGTACTGATTGTAACTACCAACTGTCACGGCTATGACAACTGTAAATGTGATAAAGTACTGATTGTAACTACCAACTATCACGGCTATGACAACTGTAGATGTGATAAAATACTGATTGTAACTACCAACTATCATGGCTATGAAAACTATAGATGTGATAAAGTACTGGTTGTAACTACTAACTATCACGGCTACGACAACTATAGATGTGATAAAGTACTGGTTGTAACTACCAACTATCACGGCTATGACATCTATAGATGTGATAAAGTACTGATTGTAACTACTAACTATCACGGCTACGACAACTATAGATGTGATAAAGTACTGGTTGTAACTATCAACTATCACGGCTATGACATCTATAGATGTGATAAAGTACTGATTGTAACTACCAACTATCATGGCTATGAAAACTATAGATGTGATAAAGTACTGATTGTAACTACCAACTATCACGGCTACGACAACTATAGATGTGATAAAGTAATGATTGTAACTACCAACTATCACGGCTACGACAACTATAGATGTGATAAAGTAATGATTGTAACTACCAACTATCACAGTTATGACATCTATAGATGTGATAAAGTACTGATTGTAACTACCAACTATCACGGCTACGACAACTATAGATGTGATAAAGTAATGATTGTAACTACCAACTATCACAGTTATGACATCTATAGATGTGATAAAGTACTGATTGTAACTACCAACTGTCATGGCTATGACAACTATAGATGTAATAAAGTACTGATTTTACCTACCAACTATCACGGCTATGACAACTATAGATGTGTTAAAATAGTGATTGTAACTACCAACTGTCACGGCTATGACAACTATAGGTGTGATAAGGTACTGAGTGTAACTACCAACTATCACGGCTATGACAACTATAGATGTGATAAAATAGTGATTGTAACTACCAACTATCACGCCTATGACAACTATAGATGTGAAAAAGAACTGGTTGTAACTACCAACAATCACGGCCAAGAAACCTCTAGATGTGATAAAGTACTGATTGTAACTACCAACTTTCACGGCTGTGACAACACTAGACGTGATAAAGTTCTGATTGTAACTACCAACTATCACGGCTATGACAACTATAGATGTGATAAAGTAATGATTGTAACTACCAACTATCACAGTTATGACATCTATAGATGTGATAAAGTACTGATAGTAACTACCAACTATCACGGCTATGACATCTATAGATGTGATAAAGTACTGACTGTAACTACTAACTATCACGGCTATGACAACTATAGATGTGATAAAGTACTGATTGTAACTACCAACTATCACGGCTATGAAATCTATAGATGTGATAAAATACTGATTGTAGCTACTAACTATCACGACTACGACAACCATTGATGTGATAAAGTAGTGATTGTAACTACCAACTCTCACGGCTGTGACAACTATAGATGTGATAAAGTACTGATTGTAACTACCAACTATCACGGCTGTGACAACAATAGATGTGATAAAGAACTGATTGTAACTACCAACTATCACGGCTATGACAACTATTGATGTGATAGAGTACTCATTGTAACTACCAACTATCATGGCTATGACAACTATAGATGTGATAAAGTACTGATTGAAACTACCAACTATCACGGCTATGACAACTGTAGATGTGATAAAGTAGTGATTGTAACTACCAACTATCACGGCTATGACAACTATATATTTGATAAAGAAGTGATTGTCACTACCAACTATCACGGCTACTACTATAGATGTGATAAAGTAGTTATTGTAACTACCAACTATCACGGCTATGACAACTATAGATGTGATAAAGTACTGATTGTAACTACCAACTATCACTGCTACGACAACTATGGATGTAATAAAGTATTTATTGTACCACCAACTATCACGGCTATGACAACTATAGATGTGAAAATGTACTGATAGAAACTACCAACTATCACGGCTATGACAATTGTAGATGTGATAAAGTAGTGATTGTAACTACAAACTGTCACGGCTATGACAACCATAGATTTGATAAAGTACTGATTTTAACTATCAACTATCACGTCTATGACAACAATAGATGTGATTAAGTACTGATTGTAACTACCAACTATCACGGCTATCCCAACTACAGATGTGATAAAGTAGTTATTGTATCTACCAACTATCACGGCTATGACAACTATAGATGTGATAAAGTACTGATTGTAACAACCAACTATCACGGCTATGACAATTATAGATGTGATAAAGTAGTGTTTGTAACTACCAACTATCACGGCTAAAACTATAGATGTGATAAAGTAGTGATTGTAACTACCACCTATCATGGCTATGACAACTATAGATGTGATAAAGAAGTGATTGTAACTAAAAACTATCACGGCTACAACTATAGATGTGATAAAGTAGTGATTGTAACTAACAACTATCACGGCTATGACAACTATAGATGTGATAAAGTACAGATTGTAACTACCAACTATCACGGCTACAACTATAGATGTGATAAAGTACTAATTGTAACTACCAATTATCACGGCTACAACTATAGATGTGATAAAGTACTGATTGTAACTACCAATTATCACGGCTATGAAAACAATAGATGTGATAAAGAACTGATTGTAACTACCAACTATCACGGCTATGATAGCTATAGATGTGATAAAGTACTGATTGTAACTACCAACTATCACGGCTATGATAACTATTGATGTGATCAAGTAGTGATTGTAACTACCAACTATAAAGGCTATGACAACTATTGATGTGATAAAGTACTGATTGTAACTACCAACTATCACGGCTATGACAACTATAGATGTGATAAAGTACTGTTTGTAAATACCAACTGTCACGGCTACAACTATTGATGTGATAAAGTACTGATTGTAACTATCAACTATCACGGCTATGAAAACTATAGATGTGATAAAGTACTGGTTGTAACTACAAACTATCACGGCTACGACAACTATTGATGTGATAAAGTACTGGTTGTAACTACCAACTATCACGGCTATGACATCTATAGATGTGATAAAGTACTGATTGTAACTACCAACTATCACGGCTATGACAACTATTGATGTGATAGAGTACTCATTGTAACTACCAACTATCATGGCTATGACAACCATAGATGTGATAAAGTACTGATTGAAACTACCAACAATCACGGCTATGACAACTGTAGATGTGATAAAGTAGTGATTGTAACTACCAACTATCACGGCTATGACAACTATAGATTTGATAAAGAAGTGATTGTCACTACCAACTATCACGGCTACTACTATAGATGTGATAAAGTAGTTATTGTAACTACCAACTATCACGGCTATGACAACTATAGATGTGATAAAGTACTGATTGTAGCTACCAACTATCACTGCTACGACAACTATGGATGTAATAAAGTATTTATTGTACCACCAACTATCACGGCTATGACAACAATAGATGTGAAAATGTACTGATAGAAACTACCAACTACCACGGCTATGACAATTGTAGATGTGATAAAGTAGTGATTGTAACTACAAACTGTCACGGCTATGACAACCATAGATTTGATAAAGTACTGATTTTAACTATCAACTATCACGTCTATGACAACAATAGATGTGATTAAGTACTGATTGTAACTACCAACTATCACGGCTATCCCAACTACAGATGTGATAAAGTAGTGATTGTAACTACCAACTATCACGGCTATGACAACTATAGATGTGATAAAGTACTGATTGTAACAACCAACTATCACGGCTATGACAACTATAGATGTGATAAAGTAGTGTTTGTAACTACCAACTATCACGGCTAAAACTATAGATGTGATAAAGTAGTGATTGTAACTACCACCTATCATGGCTATGACAACTATAGATGTGATAAAGAAGTGATTGTAACTACCAACTATCACGGCTACAACTATAGATGTGATAAAGTAGTGATTGTAACTACCAACTATCATGGCTATGAAAACTATAGATGTGATAAAGTACTGGTTGTAACTACTAACTATCACGGCTACGACAACTATAGATGTGATAAAGTACTGGTTGTAACTACCAACTATCACGGCTATGACATCTATAGATGTGATAAAGTACTGATTGTAACTACTAACTATCACGGCTACGACAACTATAGATGTGATAAAGTACTGGTTGTAACTATCAACTATCACGGCTATGACATCTATAGATGTGATAAAGTACTGATTGTAACTACCAACTATCATGGCTATGAAAACTATAGATGTGATAAAGTACTGATTGTAACTACCAACTATCACGGCTACGACAACTATAGATGTGATAAAGTAATGATTGTAACTACCAACTATCACGGCTATGAAAACTCTAGATGTGATAAAGTACTGATTGTAACTACCAACTATCACGGTTATGACAATTATAGATGTGATAAAGTACTGATTGTAACTACCAACTATCACGGCTATGACAACTATTGATGTAATAAAGTACTGATTGTAAATATCAACTGTCACGGCTACAACTATTGATGTGATAAAGTACTGATTGTAACTATCAACTATCACGGCTATGAAAACTATAGATGTGATAAAGTAGTGATTGTAACTACCAACTGTCACGGCTATGACAACTATAAATGTGATAAAGTACTGATTGTAACTACCAACTATCACGGCTACGACAACTATAGATGTGATAAAGTACTGATTATAACTACCAACTGTCACGGCTACGACAACTATAGATGTGATAAAGTACTGGTTGTAACTACCAACTATCACGGCTATGACATATATAGATGTGATAAAGTACTGATTGTAACTACCAACTATCACGGCTATGAAAACTATAGATGTGATAAAGTAGTGATTGTAACTACCAACTATCACGGCTACGACAACTATAGATGTGATAAAGTAATGATTGTAACTACCAACTATCACAGTTATGACATCTATAGATGTGATAAAGTACTGATTGTAACTACCAACTATCACGGCTACGACAACTATAGATGTGATAAAGTACTGATTGTAACTACCAACTATCACGGCTACGACAACTATAGATGTGATAAAGTACTGTTTGTAAATACCACTGTCACGGCTACAACTATTGATGTGATAAAGTACTGATTGTAACTATCAACTATCACGGCTATGAAAACTATAGATGTAATAAAGTACTGATTGTAACTACTAACTATCACGGCTACGACAACTATAGATGTGATAATGTACTGGTTGTAACTACCAACTATCACGGCTATGACATATATAGATGTGATAAAGTACTGATTGTAACTACCAACTATAACGGCTATGAAAACTATAGATGTGATAAAGTAATGATTGTAACTACCAACTATCACAGTAATGACATCTATAGATGTGATAAAGTACTGATTGTAACTACCAACTATCATGGCTATGACAACAATAGATGTGATAAAGTAGTGATTGTAACTACCAACTGTCACGGCTATGACAACTATAAATGTGATAAAGTACTGATTGTAACTACCAACTATCACGGCTACGACAACTGTAGATGTGATAAAATACTGATTGTAACTACCAACTATCACGGCTATGACAATTATAGATGTGATAAAGTACTGATTGTAACTACCAACTATCACGGCTATGAAAACTCTAGATGTGATAAAGTACTGATTGTAACTACCAACTCTCAAGGCTGTGACAACTATAGATGTGATAAAGTAGTGATTGTAACTACCAACTATCACGGCTATGACAATTATAGATGTGATAAAGTACTGATTGTAACTACCAACTATCACGGCTATGAAAACTCTAGATGTGATAAAGTACTGATTGTAACTACGAACTCTCACGGCTGTGACAACTATAGATGTGATAAAGTACTGATTGTAACTACCAACTATCACGGCTATGACAACTATTGATGTAATAAAGTACTGATTGTAAATACCAACTGTCACGGCTACAACTATTGATGTGATAAAGTACTGATTGTAACTATCAACTATCACGGCTATGAAAACTATAGATGTGATAAAGTAGTGATTGTAACTACCAACTGTCACGGCTATGACAACTATAAATGTGATAAAGTACTGATTGTAACTACCAACTATCACGGCTACGACAACTATAGATGTGATAAAGTACTGATTATAACTACCAACTGTCACGGCTACGACAACAATAGATGTGATAAAGTACTGGTTGTAACTACCAACTATCACGGCTATGACATATATAGATGTGATAAAGTACTGATTGTAACTACCAACTATCACGGCTATGAAAACTATAGATGTGATAAAGTAGTGATTGTAACTACCAACTATCACGGCTACCACAACTATAGATGTGATAAAGTAATGATTGTAACTACCAACTATCACAGTTATGACATCTATAGATGTGATAAAGTACTGATTGTAACTACCAACTATCACGGCTACGACAACTATAGATGTGATAAAGTAATGATTGTAACTACCAACTATCACAGTTATGACATCTATAGATGTGATAAAGTACTGATTGTAACTACCAACTATCACGGCTATGACAACTATAGATGTGATAAAGTAGTGATTGTAACTACCAACTGTCACGGCTATGACAACTATAGATGTAATAAAGTACTGATTTTACCTACCAACTATCACGGCTATGACAACTATAGATGTGTTAAAATAGTGATTGTAACTACCAACTGTCACGGCTATGACAACTATAGGTGTGATAAAGTACTGAGTGTAACTACCAACTATCACGGCTATGACAACTATAGATGTGATAAAATAGTGATTGTAACTACCAACTATCACGCCTATGCCAACTATAGATGTGAAAAAGAACTGGTTGTAACTACCAACAATCACGGCCAAGAAACCTCTAGATGTGATAAAGTACTGATTGTAACTACCAACTTTCACGGCTGTGACAACACTAGACGTGATAAAGTTCTGATTGTAACTACCAACTAGCACGGCTATGACAACTATAGATGTGATAAAGTACTGATTGTATCTACCAACTATCACGGCTATGACAACTATTGATGTAATAAAGTACTGATTGTAAATACCAACTGTCACGGCTACAACTATTGATGTGATAAAGTAGTGATTGTAACTATCAACTATCACGGCTATTAAAACTATAGATGTAATAAAGTACTGATTGTAACTACTAACTATCACGGCTACGACAACTATAGATGTAATAATGTACTGGTTGTAGCTACCAACTATCACGGCTATGACATATATAGATGTGTTAAAGTACTCATTGTAACTACCAACTATCACGGCTATGAAAACTATAGATGTGATAAAGTACTGTTTGTAACTACCAACTATCACGGCTATGACAACTATAGATGTGATAAAGTAATGATTGTAACTACCAACTATCACGGCTAAAACTATAGATGTGATAAAGTAGTGATTGTAACTACCACCTATCATGGCTATGACAACTATAGATGTGATAAAGAAGTGATTGTAACTAAAAACTATCACGGCTATGACAACTATGGATGTGATAAAGTACTGATTGTAACTACCAACAATCACGAGTATGACAACTGTAGATGTGATAAAGTACTGATTTTAACTACCAACTGTCACGGGTATGATAACTATTGATGTAATAAAGTACTGATTGAAACTACCAACTATCACGGCTATGACAACTGTAGATGTGATAAAGTAGTGATTGTAACTACCAACTATCACGGCTATGACAACTATATATTTGATAAAGAAGTGATTGTCACTACCAACTATCACGGCTACTACTATAGATGTGATAAAGTAGTTATTGTAACTACCAACTATCACGGCTATGACAACTATAGATGTGATAAAGTACTGATTGTAACTACCAACTATCACTGCTACGACAACTATGGATGTAATAAAGTATTTATTGTACCACCAACTATCACGGCTATGACAACTATAGATGTGAAAATGTACTGATAGAAACTACCAACTATCACGGCTATGACAATTGTAGATGTGATAAAGTAGTGATTGTAACTACAAACTGTCACGGCTATGACAACCATAGATTTGATAAAGTACTGATTTTAACTATCAACTATCACGTCTATGACAACAATAGATGTGATTAAGTACTGATTGTAACTACCAACTATCACGGCTATCCCAACTACAGATGTGATAAAGTAGTTATTGTATCTACCAACTATCACGGCTATGACAACTATAGATGTGATAAAGTACTGATTGTAACAACCAACTATCACGGCTATGACAATTATAGATGTGATAAAGTAGTGTTTGTAACTACCAACTATCACGGCTAAAACTATAGATGTGATAAAGTAGTGATTGTAACTACCACCTATCATGGCTATGACAACTATAGATGTGATAAAGAAGTGATTGTAACTAAAAACTATCACGGCTACAACTATAGATGTGATAAAGTAGTGATTGTAACTAACAACTATCACGGCTATGACAACTATAGATGTGATAAAGTACAGATTGTAACTACCAACTATCACGGCTACAACTATAGATGTGATAAAGTACTAATTGTAACTACCAATTATCACGGCTACAACTATAGATGTGATAAAGTACTGATTGTAACTACCAATTATCACGGCTATGAAAACAATAGATGTGATAAAGAACTGATTGTAACTACCAACTATCACGGCTATGATAGCTATAGATGTGATAAAGTACTGATTGTAACTACCAACTATCACGGCTATGATAACTATTGATGTGATCAAGTAGTGATTGTAACTACCAACTATAAAGGCTATGACAACTATTGATGTGATAAAGTACTGATTGTAACTACCAACTATCACGGCTATGACAACTATAGATGTGATAAAGTACTGTTTGTAAATACCAACTGTCACGGCTACAACTATTGATGTGATAAAGTACTGATTGTAACTATCAACTATCACGGCTATGAAAACTATAGATGTGATAAAGTACTGGTTGTAACTACAAACTATCACGGCTACGACAACTATTGATGTGATAAAGTACTGGTTGTAACTACCAACTATCACGGCTATGACATCTATAGATGTGATAAAGTACTGATTGTAACTACCAACTATCACGGCTATGACAACTATTGATGTGATAGAGTACTCATTGTAACTACCAACTATCATGGCTATGACAACCATAGATGTGATAAAGTACTGATTGAAACTACCAACAATCACGGCTATGACAACTGTAGATGTGATAAAGTAGTGATTGTAACTACCAACTATCACGGCTATGACAACTATAGATTTGATAAAGAAGTGATTGTCACTACCAACTATCACGGCTACTACTATAGATGTGATAAAGTAGTTATTGTAACTACCAACTATCACGGCTATGACAACTATAGATGTGATAAAGTACTGATTGTAGCTACCAACTATCACTGCTACGACAACTATGGATGTAATAAAGTATTTATTGTACCACCAACTATCACGGCTATGACAACAATAGATGTGAAAATGTACTGATAGAAACTACCAACTACCACGGCTATGACAATTGTAGATGTGATAAAGTAGTGATTGTAACTACAAACTGTCACGGCTATGACAACCATAGATTTGATAAAGTACTGATTTTAAATATCAACTATCACGTCTATGACAACAATAGATGTGATTAAGTACTGATTGTAACTACCAACTATCACGGCTATCCCAACTACAGATGTGATAAAGTAGTGATTGTAACTACCAACTATCACGGCTATGACAACTATAGATGTGATAAAGTACTGATTGTAACAACCAACTATCACGGCTATGACAACTATAGATGTGATAAAGTAGTGTTTGTAACTACCAACTATCACGGCTAAAACTATAGATGTGATAAAGTAGTGATTGTAACTACCACCTATCATGGCTATGACAACTATAGATGTGATAAAGAAGTGATTGTAACTACCAACTATCACGGCTACAACTATAGATGTGATAAAGTAGTGATTGTAACTACCAACTATCATGGCTATGAAAACTATAGATGTGATAAAGTACTGGTTGTAACTACTAACTATCACGGCTACGACAACTATAGATGTGATAAAGTACTGGTTGTAACTACCAACTATCACGGCTATGACATCTATAGATGTGATAAAGTACTGATTGTAACTACTAACTATCACGGCTACGACAACTATAGATGTGATAAAGTACTGGTTGTAACTATCAACTATCACGGCTATGACATCTATAGATGTGATAAAGTACTGATTGTAACTACCAACTATCATGGCTATGAAAACTATAGATGTGATAAAGTACTGATTGTAACTACCAACTATCACGGCTACGACAACTATAGATGTGATAAAGTAATGATTGTAACTACCAACTATCACAGTTATGACATCTATAGATGTGATAAAGTACTGATTGTAACTACCAACTATCACGGCTATGACAACTATAGATGTGATAAAGTAATGATTGTAACTACCAACTATCACAGTTATGACATCTATAGATGTGATAAAGTACTGATAGTAACTACCAACTATCACGGCTATGACATCTATAGATGTGATAAAGTACTGACTGTAACTACTAACTATCACGGCTATGACAACTATAGATGTGATAAAGTACTGATTGTAACTACCAACTATCACGGCTATGAAATCTATAGATGTGATAAAATACTGATTGTAGCTACTACCTATCACGACTACGACAACCATTGATGTGATAAAGTAGTGATTGTAACTACCAACTCTCACGGCTGTGACAACTATAGATGTGATAAAGTACTGATTGTAACTACCAACTATCACGGCTGTGACAACAATAGATGTGATAAAGAACTGATTGTAACTACCAACTATCACGGCTATGACAACTATTGATGTGATAGAGTACTCATTGTAACTACCAACTATCATGGCTATGACAACTATAGATGTGATAAAGTACTGATTGAAACTACCAACTATCACGGCTATGACAACTGTAGATGTGATAAAGTAGTGATTGTAACTACCAACTATCACGGCTATGACAACTATATATTTGATAAAGAAGTGATTATCACTACCAACTATCACGGCTACTACTATAGATGTGATAAAGTAGTTATTGTAACTACCAACTATCACGGCTATGACAACTATAGATGTGATAAAGTACTGATTGTAACTACCAACTATCACTGCTACGACAACTATGGATGTAATAAAGTATTTATTGTACCACCAACTATCACGGCTATGACAACTATAGATGTGAAAATGTACTGATAGAAACTACCAACTATCACGGCTATGACAATTGTAGATGTGATAAAGTAGTGATTGTAACTACAAACTGTCACGGCTATGACAACCATAGATTTGATAAAGTACTGATTTTAACTATCAACTATCACGTCTATGACAACAATAGATGTGATTAAGTACTGATTGTAACTACCAACTATCACGGCTATCCCAACTACAGATGTGATGAAGTAGTTATTGTATCTACCAACTATCACGGCTATGACAACTATAGATGTGATAAAGTACTGATTGTAACAACCAACTATCACGGCTATGACAATAATAGATGTGATAAAGTAGTGTTTGTAACTACCAACTATCACGGCTAAAACTATAGATGTGATAAAGTAGTGATTGTAACTACCACCTATCATGGCTATGACAACTATAGATGTGATAAAGAAGTGATTGTAACTACCAACTATCACGGCTACAACTATAGATGTGATAAAGTAGTGATTGTAACTAACAACTATCACGGCTATGACAACTATAGATGTGATAAAGTACAGATTGTAACTACCAACTATCACGGCTACAACTATAGATGTGATAAAGTACTAATTGTAACTACCAATTATCACGGCTACAACTATAGATGTGATAAAGTACTGATTGTAACTACCAATTATCACGGCTATGAAAACAATAGATGTGATAAAGAACTGATTGTAACTACCAACTATCACGGCTATGATAGCTATAGATGTGATAAAGTACTGATTGTAACTACCAACTATCACGGCTATGATAACTATTGATGTGATCAAGTAGTGATTGTAACTACCAACTATAAAGGCTATGACAACTATTGATGTGATAAAGTACTGATTGTAACTACCAACTATCACGGCTATGACAACTATAGATGTGATAAAGTACTGTTTGTAAATACCAACTGTCACGGCTACAACTATTGATGTGATAAAGTACTGATTGTAACTATCAACTATCACGGCTATGAAAACTATAGATGTGATAAAGTACTGGTTGTAACTACAAACTATCACGGCTAAGACAACTATTGATGTGATAAAGTACTGGTTGTAACTACCAACTATCACGGCTATGACATCTATAGATGTGATAAAGTACTGATTGTAACTACCAACTATCACGGCTATGACAACTATTGATGTGATAGAGTACTCATTGTAACTACCAACTATCATGGCTATGACAACCATAGATGTGATAAAGTACTGATTGAAACTACCAACTATCACGGCTATGACAACTGTAGATGTGATAAAGTAGTGATTGTAACTACCAACTATCACGGCTATGACAACTATAGATTTGATAAAGAAGTGATTGTCACTACCAACTATCACGGCTACTACTATAGATGTGATAAAGTAGTTATTGTAACTACCAACTATCACGGCTATGACAACTATAGATGTGATAAAGTACTGATTGTAGCTACCAACTATCACTGCTACGACAACTATGGATGTAATAAAGTATTTATTGTACCACCAACTATCACGGCTATGACAACAATAGATGTGAAAATGTACTGATAGAAACTACCAACTACCACGGCTATGACAATTGTAGATGTGATAAAGTAGTGATTGTAACTACAAACTGTCACGGCTATGACAACCATAGATTTGATAAAGTACTGATTTTAACTATCAACTATCACGTCTATGACAACAATAGATGTGATTAAGTACTGATTGTAACTACCAACTATCACGGCTATCCCAACTACAGATGTGATAAAGTAGTGATTGTAACTACCAACTATCACGGCTATGACAACTATAGATGTGATAAAGTACTGATTGTAACAACCAACTATCACGGCTATGACAACTATAGATGTGATAAAGTAGTGTTTGTAACTACCAACTATCACGGCTAAAACTATAGATGTGATAAAGTAGTGATTGTAACTACCACCTATCATGGCTATGACAACTATAGATGTGATAAAGAAGTGATTGTAACTACCAACTATCACGGCTACAACTATAGATGTGATAAAGTAGTGATTGTAACTAACAACTATCACGGCTATGACAACTATAGATGTGATAAAGTACAGATTGTAACTACCAACTATCACGGCTACAACTATAGATGTGATAAAGTACTAATTGTAACTACCAATTATCACGGCTACAACTATAGATGTGATAAAGTACTGATTGTAACTACCAATTATCACGGCTATGAAAACAATAGATGTGATAAAGAACTGGTTGTAACTACCAACTATCACGGCTACGACAACTATAGATGTGATAAAGTAATGATTGTAACTACCAACTATCACAGTTATGACATCTATAGATGTGATAAAGTACTGATTGTAACTACCAACTATCACGGCTATGACAACTATAGATGTGATAAAGTAGTGATTGTAACTACCAAATGTCACGGCTACAACAACTATAAATGTGATAAAGTACTGATTGTAACTACCAACTATCACGGCTATGACATCTATAGATGTCATAAACTACTGATTGTAACTAACAACTATCACGGCTATGATAACTATAGATGTGATAAAGTAGTGATTGTAACTACCAACTATCACGGCTATGACATCTATAGATGTGATAAAGTACTGATTGTAACTACCAACTATCACGGCTATGACAACTATTGATGTAATAAAGTGCTGATTGTAACTACCAACTATCACGGCTATGACAACTATAGATGTGATAAAGTAGTGATTGTAACTACCAACTATCACGGCTATGACAACTATGGATGTGATAAAGTACTGATTGTAACTACCAACTATCACGGCTATGATAAATATAGATGTGATAAAGTACTGATTGTAACTACCAACTATCAGGAGTATGACAACTGTAGATGTGATAAAGTACTGATTTTAACTACCAACTGTCACGGGTATGACAACTATGGATGTAATAAAGTACTGATTGTAACTACCAACTATCACGAGTATGACAACTGTAGATGTGATAAAGTACTGATTGTAACTACCAACTATCACGGCAATGACATCTATAGATGTCATAAACTACTGATTGTAACTAACAAATATCACGGCTATGATAACTATAGATGTGATAAAGAAGTGATTGTAACTACCAACTATCACGGCTATGACATCTATAGATGTCATAAACTACTGATTGTAACTAACAACTATCACGGCTATGATAACTATAGATGTGATAAAGTAGTGATTGTAACTACCAACTGTCACGGCTACGACAACTATAAATGTGATAAAGTACTGATTGTAACTACCAACTATCACGGCTATGACATCTATAGATGTCATAAACTACTGATTGTAACTAACAACTATCACGGCTATGATAACTATAGATGTGATAAAGTAGTGATTGTAACTACCAACTATCACGGCTATGACATCTATAGATGTGATAAAGTACTGATTGTAACTACCAACTATCACGGCTATGACAACTATTGATGTAATAAAGTACTGATTGTAACTACCAACTATCACGGCTATGACAACTATAGATGTGATAAAGTAGTGATTGTAACTACCAACTATCACGGCTATGACAACTATGGATGTGATAAAGTACTGATTGTAACTACCAACTATCACGGCTATGATAAATATAGATGTGATAAAGTACTGATTGTAACTACCAACTATCACGAGTATGACAACTGTAGATGTGATAAAGTACTGATTTTAACTACCAACTGTCACGGGTATGACAACTATGGATGTAATAAAGTACTGATTGTAACTACCAACTATCACGCTATGATAACTATAGATGTGATCAAGTAGTGATTGTAACTACCAACTCTCACGGCTATGACAACTATTGATGTGATAAAGTACTGATTGTAACTACCAACTATCATGGCTATGAAAACTATAGATGTGATAAAGTACTGATTGTAACTACCAACTATCACGGCTACGACAACTATAGATGTGATAAAGTAATGATTGTAACTACCAACTATCACAGTTATGACATCTATAGATGTGATAAAGTACTGATTATAACTACCAACTATCACGGCTATGACAACTATAGATGTGATAAAATAGTGATTGTAACTAACAACTGTCACGGCTATGACAACTATAAATGTGATAAAGTACTGATTGTAACTACCAACTATCACGGCTATGAAATCTATAGATGTAATAAAGTACTGATTGTAACTAACAACTATCACGGCTATGATAACTATAGATGTGATAAAGAAGTGATTGTAACTACCAACTATCACGGCTATGACATCTATAGATGTGATAAAGTACTGATTGTAACTATCAACTATCACGGCTATGACAACTATAGATGTAATAAAGTACTTGTTGTAACTACCAACTATCACGGCTATGACATCTATAGATGTGATAAAGTACTGATTGTAACTACCAACTATCATGGCTATGAAAACTATAGATGTGATAAAGTACTGATTGTAACTACCAACTATCACGGCTACGACAACTATAGATGTGATAAAGTAATGATTGTAACTACCAACTATCACAGATATGACATCTATAGATGTGATAAAGTACTGATTGTAACTACCAACTATCACGGCTATGACAACTATAGATGTGATAAAGTAGTGATTGTAACTACCAACTGTCATGGCTACGACAACTATAAATGTGATAAAGTACTGATTGTAACTACCAACTATCACGGCTATGACATCTATAGATGTTATAAACTACTGATTGTAACTAACAACTATCACGGCTATGATAACTATAGATGTGATAAAGTAGTGATTGTAACTACCAACTATCACGGCTATGACATCTATAGATGTGATAAAGTACTGATTGTAACTACCAACTATCACGGCTATGACAACTATTGATGTAATAAAGTACTGATTGTAACTACCAACTATCACGGCTATGACAACTATAGATGTGATAAAGTAGTGATTGTAACTACCAACTATCACGGCTATGACAACTATGGATGTGATAAAGTACTGATTGTAACTACCAACTATCACGGCTATGATAAATATAGATGTGATAAAGTACTGATTGTAACTACCAACTATCACGAGTATGACAACTGTAGATGTGATAAAGTACTGATTTTAACTACCAACTGTCACGGGTATGACAACTATGGATGTAATAAAGTACTGATTGTAACTACCAACTATCACGCTATGATAACTATAGATGTGATCAAGTAGTGATTGTAACTACCAACTCTCACGGCTATGACAACTATTGTTGTGATAAAGTACTGATTGTAACTACCAACTATCATGGCTATGAAAATTATAGATGTGATAAAGTACTGATTGTAACTACCAACTATCACGGCTACGACAACTATAGATGTGATAAAGTAATGATTGTAACTACCAACTATCACAGTTATGACATCTATAGATGTGATAAAGTACTGATTATAACTACCAACTATCACGGCTATGACAACTATAGATGTGATAAAATAGTGATTGTAACTAACAACTGTCACGGCTATGACAACTATAAATGTGATAAAGTACTGATTGTAACTACCAACTATCACGGCTATGACATCTATAGATGTAATAAAGTACTGATTGTAACTAACAACTATCACGGCTATGATAACTATAGATGTGATAAAGAAGTGATTGTAACTACCAACTATCACGGCTATGACATCTATAGATGTGATAAAGTACTGATTGTAATTATCAACTATCACGGCTATGACAACTATTGATGTAATAAAGTACTTGTTGTAACTACCAACTATCACGGCTATGACATCTATAGATGTGATAAAGTTCTGATTGTAACTACCAACTATCATGGCTATGAAAACTATAGATGTGATAAAGTACTGATTGTAAATACCAACTATCACGGCTACGACAACTATAGATGTGATAAAGTAATGATTGTAACTACCAACTATCACAGATATGACATCTATAGATGTGATAAAGTACTGATTGTAACTACCAACTATCACGGCTATGACAACTATAGATGTGATAAAGTAGTGATTGTAACTACCAACTGTCATGGCTACGACAACTATAAATGTGATAAAGTACTGATTGTAACTACCAACTATCACGGCTATGACATCTATAGATGTTATAAACTACTGATTGTAACTAACAACTATCACGGCTATGATAACTATAGATGTGATAAAGTAGTGATTGTAACTACCAACTATCACGGCTATGACATCTATAGATGTGATAAAGTACTGATTGTAACTACCAACTATCACGGCTATGACAACTATTGATGTAATAAAGTACTGATTGTAACTACCAACTATCACGGCTATGACAACTATAGATGTGATAAAGTAGTGATTGTAACTACCAACTATCACGGCTATGACAACTATGGATGTGATAAAGTACTGATTGTAACTACCAACTATCACGGCTATGATAAATATAGATGTGATAAAGTACTGATTGTAACTACCAACTATCACGAGTATGACAACTGTAGATGTGATAAAGTACTGATTTTAACTACCAACTGTCACGGGTATGAAAACTATGGATGTAATAAAGTACTGATTGTAACTACCAACTATCACGGCTATGATAACTCTAGATGTGATAAAGTACTGATTGTAACTACCAACTATCACGGCTATGACATCTATTGATGTCATAAACTACTGATTGTAACTAACAACTATCACGGCTATGATAACTATAGATGTGATAAATATGTGATTGTAACTACCAACTATCACGGCTATGACATCTATAGATGTGATAAAGTACTGATTGTAACTATCAACTATCACGGCTATGACAACTATTGATGTAATAAAGTACTGGTTGTAACTACCAACTATCACGGCTATGACATCAATAGATGTGATAAAGTACTGATTGTAACTACCAACTATCATGGCTATGAAAACTATAGGTGTGATAAAGTACTGATTGTAACTACCAACTATCACGGCTACGACAACTATAGATGTGATAAAGTAATGATTGTAACTACCAACTATCACAGTTATGACATCTATAGATGTGATAAAGTACTGATTGTAACTACCAACTATCACGGCTATGACAACTATAGATGTGATAAAGTAGTGATTGTAACTACCAACTGTCACGGCTACGACAACTATAAATGTGATAAAGTACTGATTGTAACTACCAACTATCACGGCTATGACATCTATAGATGTCATAAACTACTGATTGTAACTAACAACTATCACGGCTATGATAACTATAGATGTGATAAAGTAGTGATTGTAACTACCAACTATCACGGCTATGACATCTATAGATGTGATAAAGTACTGATTGTAACTACCAACTATCACGGCTATGACAACTATTGATGTAATAAAGTACTGATTGTAACTACCAACTATCACGGCTATGACAACTATAGATGTGATAAAGTAGTGATTGTAACTACCAACTATCACGGCTATGACAACTATGGATGTGATAAAGTACTGATTGTAACTACCAACTATCACGGCTATGATAAATATAGATGTGATAAAGTACTGATTGTAACTACCAACTATCACGAGTATGACAACTGTAGATGTGATAAAGTACTGATTTTAACTACCAACTGTCACGGGTATGACAACTATGGATGTAATAAAGTACTGATTGTAACTACCAACTATCACGGCTATGATAACTATAGATGTGATCAAGTAGTGATTGTAACTACCAACTCTCACGGCTATGACAACTATTGATGTGATAAAGTACTGATTGTAACTACCAACTATCACGCTATGATAACTATAGATGTGATAAAGTACTGTTTGTAAATACCAACTGTCACGTCTACAACTATTGATGTGATAAAGTACTGATTGTAACTACCAACTATCACGGCTACGACAACTATAGATGTGATAAAGTACTGGTTGTAACTACCAACTATCACGGCTATGACATCAATAGATGTGATAAAGTACTGATTGTAACTACCAACTATCATGGCTATGAAAACTATAGATGTGATAAAGTACTGATTGTAACTACCAACTATCACGGCTACGACAACTATAGATGTGATAAAGTAATGATTGTAACTACCAACTATCACAGTTATGACATCTATAGATGTGATAAAGTACTGATTGTAACTACCAACTATCACGGCTATGACAACTATAGATGTGATAAAGTAGTGTTTGTAACTACCAACTGTCACGGCTATGACAACTATAAATGTGATAAAGTACTGATTATAACTACCAACTATCACGGCTACGACAACTGTAGATGTGATAAAATACTGATTTTAACTACCAACTCTCACGGCTGTGACAACTATAGATGTGATAAAGTACTGATTGTAACTACCAACTATCACGGCTATGACAATTATAGATGTGATAAAGTACTGATTGTAACTACCAACTATCACGGCTATGAAAACTCTAGAAGTGATAAAGTACTGATTGTAACTACCAACTCTCACGCTGTGACAACTATAGATGTGATAAAGTACTGATTGTAACTACCAACTATCACGGCTATGACAATTATAGATGTGATAAAGTACTGATTGTAACTACCAACTATCACGGCTATGACAACTATTGATGTAATAAAGTACTGATTGTAACTACCAACTATCACGGCTATGACAACTATAGATGTGATAAAGTAGTGATTGTAACTACCAACTATAACGGATATGACAACTATAGATGTGATAAAGTACTGATTGTAACTACCAACTATCACGGCTATGACAACTATGGATATGATAAAGTACTGATTGTACCTTCCAACTATCACGGCTATGATAACTATAGATGTGATAAAGTAGTGATTGTAACTACCAACTATCACGGCTATGACATCTATAGATGTGATAAAGTACTGATTGTAACTACCAACTATCACGGCTATGACAACTATTGATGTAATAAAGTACTGATTGTAGCTACCAACTATCACGCCTATGACAACTATAGATGTGAAAAAGAACTGGTTGTAACTACCAACTATCACGACTATCACATCTATAGATTTGATAAAGTACTTTTTATAACTAGCACATATCACGGCTATGACAACTATAAATGTGAAAAAATAGTGATTGTAACTACCAACTATCACGGCTATGACAACTATGGATGTGATAAAGTACTAATTGTAACTACCAACTATCACGGCTATGATAACTATAGATGTGATAAAGTACTGATTGTAACTACCAACTATCACGAGTATGACAACTGTAGATGTGATAAAGTACTGATTTTAACTACCAACTGTCACGGGTATGATAACTATTGATGTAATAAAGTACTGATTGTAACTACCAACTATCACGGCTATGATAACTATAGATGTGATCAAGTAGTGATTGTAACTACCAACTATCACGGCTATGACAACTATTGATGTGATAAAGTACTGATTGTAACTACCAACTATCACGGCTATGACAACTTTGGTTGTATTAAAGTACTGTTTGTAAATACCAACTGTCACGGCTACAACTATTGATGTGATAAAGTACTGATTGTAACTATCAACTATCACGGCTATGAAAACAATAGATGTAATAAAGTACTGATTGTAACTACCAACTATCACGGCTATGACATATATAGATGTGATAAAGTACTTATTATAACTACCAACTATCACGGCTATGACAACTATAAATGTGAAAAAATAGTGATTGTAACTACCAACTGTCACGGCTATGACAACTATAGATGTGATAAAGTACTGACTGTAACTACTAACTATCACGGCTACGACAACTATAGATGTGATAAAGTACTGTTTGTAACTACCAACTATCACGGCTATGACATATATAGATGTGATAAAATACTGATTGTAACTACCAACTATCACGCTATGAAAACTATAGATGTGATAAAGTAGTGATTGTAACTACCAACTATAACGGATATGACAACTATAGATGTGATAAAGTACTGATTGTAACTACCAACTATCACGGCTATGACAACTATGGATATGATAAAGTACTGATTGTACCTTCCAACTATCACGGCTATGATAACTATAGATGTGATAAAGTAGTGATTGTAACTACCAACTATCACGGCTATGACATCTATAGATGTGATAAAGTACTGATTGTAACTACCAACTATCACGGCTATGACAACTATTGATGTAATAAAGTACTGATTGTAGCTACCAACTATCACGCCTATGACAACTATAGATGTGAAAAAGAACTGGTTGTAACTACCAACTATCACGACTATCACATCTATAGATTTGATAAAGTACTTTTTATAACTAGCACATATCACGGCTATGACAACTATAAATGTGAAAAAATAGTGATTGTAACTACCAACTATCACGGCTATGACAACTATGGATGTGATAAAGTACTAATTGTAACTACCAACTATCACGGCTATGATAACTATAGATGTGATAAAGTACTGATTGTAACTACCAACTATCACGAGTATGACAACTGTAGATGTGATAAAGTACTGATTTTAACTACCAACTGTCACGGGTATGATAACTATTGATGTAATAAAGTACTGATTGTAACTACCAACTATCACGGCTATGATAACTATAGATGTGATCAAGTAGTGATTGTAACTACCAACTATCACGGCTATGACAACTATTGATGTGATAAAGTACTGATTGTAACTACCAACTATCACGGCTATGACAACTTTGGTTGTATTAAAGTACTGTTTGTAAATACCAACTGTCACGGCTACAACTATTGATGTGATAAAGTACTGATTGTAACTATCAACTATCACGGCTATGAAAACAATAGATGTAATAAAGTACTGATTGTAACTACCAACTATCACGGCTATGACATATATAGATGTGATAAAGTACTTATTATAACTACCAACTATCACGGCTATGACAACTATAGATGTGAAAAAGAACTGGTTGTAACTACCAACTATCACGACTATCACATCTATAGATTTGATAAAGTACTTTTTATAACTAGCACATATCACGGCTATGACAACTATAAATGTGAAAAAATAGTGATTGTAACTACCAACTATCACGGCTATGACAACTATGGATGTGATAAAGTACTAATTGTAACTACCAACTATCACGGCTATGATAACTATAGATGTGATAAAGTACTGATTGTAACTACCAACTATCACGAGTATGACAACTGTAGATGTGATAAAGTACTGATTTTAACTACCAACTGTCACGGGTATGATAACTATTGATGTAATAAAGTACTGATTGTAACTACCAACTATCACGGCTATGATAACTATAGATGTGATCAAGTAGTGATTGTAACTACCAACTATCACGGCTATGACAACTATTGATGTGATAAAGTACTGATTGTAACTACCAACTATCACGGCTATGACAACTTTGGTTGTATTAAAGTACTGTTTGTAAATACCAACTGTCACGGCTACAACTATTGATGTGATAAAGTACTGATTGTAACTATCAACTATCACGGCTATGAAAACAATAGATGTAATAAAGTACTGATTGTAACTACCAACTATCACGGCTATGACATATATAGATGTGATAAAGTACTTATTATAACTACCAACTATCACGGCTATGACAACTATAAATGTGAAAAAATAGTGATTGTAACTACCAACTGTCACGGCTATGACAACTATAGATGTGATAAAGTACTGACTGTAACTACTAACTATCACGGCTACGACAACTATAGATGTGATAAAGTACTGTTTGTAACTACCAACTATCACGGCTACAACTATTGATGTGATAAAGTACTGATTGTAACTATCAACTATCACGGCTATGAAAACAATAGATGTAATAAAGTACTGATTGTAACTACCAACTATCACGGCTATGACATATATAGATGTGATAAAGTACTTATTATAACTACCAACTATCACGCTATGACAACTATAAATGTGAAAAAATAGTGATTGTAACTACCAACTGTCACGGCTATGACAACTATAGATGTGATAAAGTACTGACTGTAACTACTAACTATCACGGCTACGACAACTATAGATGTGATAAAGTACTGTTTGTAACTACCAACTATCACGGCTATGACATATATAGATGTGATAAAATACTGATTGTAACTACCAACTATCACGCTATGAAAACTATAGATGTGATAGAGTACTGATTGTAACTACCAACTATCACGGCTACGACAACAATAGATGTGATAAAGTAATGATTGTAACTACCAACTATCAAAGTTATGACATCTATTGATGTGATAAAGTACTGACTGTAACTACCAACTATCACGGCTATGACAACTATTGATGTGATAAAGTAGTGATTGTAACTACCAACCGTCACGGCTATGACAACTATAAATGTGATAAAGTACTGATTGTAACTACCAACTATCACGGCTACGACAACTGTAGATGTGATAAAATACTGATTGTAACTACCAACTATCACGGCTATGACAATTATAGATGTGATAAAGTACTGATTGTAACTACCAACTATCACGGCTATGAAAACTCTAGATGTGATAAAATACTGATTGTAACTACCAACTCTCACGGCTGTGACAACTATAGATGTGATAAAGTAGTGATTGTAACTACCAACTATCACGGCTATGACATCTATAGATGTGATAAAGTACTGATTGTAACTACCAACTATCACGGCTATGACAACTATAGATGTGATAAAATAGTGATTGTAACTAACAACTGTCACGGCTATGACAACTATAAATGTGATAAAGTACTGATTGTAACTACCAACTGTCACGGCTATGACATCTATAGATGTAATAAAGTACTGATTGTAACTAACAACTATCACGGCTATGATAACTATAGATGTGATAAAGAAGTGATTGTAACTACCAACTATCACGGCTATGACATCTAAGATGTGATAAAGTACTGATTGTAACTATCAACTATCACGGCTATGACAACTATTGATGTAATAAAGTACTGGTTGTAACTACCAACTATCACGGCTATGACATCTATAGATGTGATAAAGTACTGATTGTAACTACCAACTATTATGGCTATGAAAACTATAGATGTGATAAAGTACTGATTGTAACTACCAACTCTCACGCTGTGACAACTATAGATGTGATAAAGTACTGATTGTAACTACCAACTATCACGGCTATGACAATTATAGATGTGATAAAGTACTGATTGTAACTACCAACTATCACGGCTATGACAACTATTGATGTAATAAAGTACTGATTGTAACTACCAACTATCACGGCTATGACAACTATGGATATGATAAAGTACTGATTGTACCTACCAACTATCACGGCTATGATAACTATAGATGTGATAAAGTAGTGATTGTAACTACCAACTATCACGGCTATGACATCTATAGATGTGATAAAGTACTGATTGTAACTACCAACTATCACGGCTATGACAACTATTGATGTAATAAAGTACTGATTGTAGCTACCAACTATCACGCCTATGACAACTATAGATGTGAAAAAGAACTGGTTGTAACTACCAACTATCACGACTATCACATCTATAGATTTGATAAAGTACTTTTTATAACTAGCACATATCACGGCTATGACAACTATAAATGTGAAAAAATAGTGATTGTAACTACCAACTATCACGGCTATGACAACTATGGATGTGATAAAGTACTAATTGTAACTACCAACTATCACGGCTATGATAACTATAGATGTGATAAAGTACTGATTGTAACTACCAACTATCACGAGTATGACAACTGTAGATGTGATAAAGTACTGATTTTAACTACCAACTGTCACGGGTATGATAACTATTGATGTAATAAAGTACTGATTGTAACTACCAACTATCACGGCTATGATAACTATAGATGTGATCAAGTAGTGATTGTAACTACCAACTATCACGGCTATGACAACTATTGATGTGATAAAGTACTGATTGTAACTACCAACTATCACGGCTATGACAACTTTGGTTGTATTAAAGTACTATTTGTAAATACCAACTGTCACGGCTACAACTATTGATGTGATAAAGTACTGATTGTAACTATCAACTATCACGGCTATGAAAACAATAGATGTAATAAAGTACTGATTGTAACTACCAACTATCACGGCTATGACATATATAGATGTGATAAAGTACTTATTATAACTACCAACTATCACGGCTATGACAACTATAAATGTGAAAAAATAGTGATTGTAACTACCAACTGTCACGGCTATGACAACTATAGATGTGATAAAGTACTGACTGTAACTACTAACTATCACGGCTACGACAACTATAGATGTGATAAAGTACTGTTTGTAACTACCAACTATCACGGCTATGACATATATAGATGTGATAAAATACTGATTGTAACTACCAACTATCACGCTATGAAAACTATAGATGTGATAGAGTACTGATTGTAACTACCAACTATCACGGCTACGACAACAATAGATGTGATAAAGTAATGATTGTAACTACCAACTATCAAAGTTATGACATCTATTGATGTGATAAAGTACTGACTGTAACTACCAACTATCACGGCTATGACAACTATTGATGTGATAAAGTAGTGATTGTAACTACCAACCGTCACGGCTATGACAACTATAAATGTGATAAAGTACTGATTGTAACTACCAACTATCACGGCTACGACAACTGTAGATGTGATAAAATACTGATTGTAACTACCAACTATCACGGCTATGACAATTATAGATGTGATAAAGTACTGATTGTAACTACCAACTATCACGGCTATGAAAACTCTAGATGTGATAAAATACTGATTGTAACTACCAACTCTCACGGCTGTGACAACTATAGATGTGATAAAGTAGTGATTGTAACTACCAACTATCACGGCTATGACATCTATAGATGTGATAAAGTACTGATTGTAACTACCAACTATCACGGCTATGACAACTATAGATGTGATAAAATAGTGATTGTAACTAACAACTGTCACGGCTATGACAACTATAAATGTGATAAAGTACTGATTGTAACTACCAACTGTCACGGCTATGACATCTATAGATGTAATAAAGTACTGATTGTAACTAACAACTATCACGGCTATGATAACTATAGATGTGATAAAGAAGTGATTGTAACTACCAACTATCACGGCTATGACATCTAAGATGTGATAAAGTACTGATTGTAACTATCAACTATCACGGCTATGACAACTATTGATGTAATAAAGTACTGGTTGTAACTACCAACTATCACGGCTATGACATCTATAGATGTGATAAAGTACTGATTGTAACTACCAACTATTATGGCTATGAAAACTATAGATGTGATAAAGTACTGATTGTAACTACCAACTCTCACGCTGTGACAACTATAGATGTGATAAAGTACTGATTGTAACTACCAACTATCACGGCTATGACAATTATAGATGTGATAAAGTACTGATTGTAACTACCAACTATCACGGCTATGACAACTATTGATGTAATAAAGTACTGATTGTAACTACCAACTATCACGGCTATGACAACTATGGATATGATAAAGTACTGATTGTACCTACCAACTATCACGGCTATGATAACTATAGATGTGATAAAGTAGTGATTGTAACTACCAACTATCACGGCTATGACATCTATAGATGTGATAAAGTACTGATTGTAACTACCAACTATCACGGCTATGACAACTATTGATGTAATAAAGTACTGATTGTAGCTACCAACTATCACGCCTATGACAACTATAGATGTGAAAAAGAACTGGTTGTAACTACCAACTATCACGACTATCACATCTATAGATTTGATAAAGTACTTATTATAACTAGCACATATCACGGCTATGACAACTATAAATGTGAAAAAATAGTGATTGTAACTACCAACTATCACGGCTATGACAACTATGGATGTGATAAAGTACTAATTGTAACTACCAACTATCACGGCTATGATAACTATAGATGTGATAAAGTACTGATTGTAACTACCAACTATCACGAGTATGACAACTGTAGATGTGATAAAGTACTGATTTTAACTACCAACTGTCACGGGTATGATAACTATTGATGTAATAAAGTACTGATTGTAACTACCAACTATCACGGCTATGATAACTATAGATGTGATCAAGTAGTGATTGTAACTACCAACTATCACGGCTATGACAACTATTGATGTGATAAAGTACTGATTGTAACTACCAACTATCACGGCTATGACAACTTTGGTTGTATTAAAGTACTGTTTGTAAATACCAACAGTCACGGCTACAACTATTGATGTGATAAAGTACTGATTGTAACTATCAACTATCACGGCTATGAAAACAATAGATGTAATAAAGTACTGATTGTAACTACCAACTATCACGGCTATGACATATATAGATGTGATAAAGTACTTATTATAACTACCAACTATCACGGCTATGACAACTATAAATGTGAAAAAATAGTGATTGTAACTACCAACTGTCACGGCTATGACAACTATAGATGTGATAAAGTACTGACTGTAACTACTAACTATCACGGCTACGACAACTATAGATGTGATAAAGTACTGATTGTAACTACCAACTATCACGCTATGAAAACTATAGATGTGATAAAGTACTGATTGTAACTACCAACTATCACGGCTACGACAACTATAGATGTGATAAAGTAATGATTGTAACTACCAACTATCAAAGTTATGACATCTATTGATGTGATAAAGTACTGACTGTAACTACCAACTATCACGGCTATGACAACTATAGATGTGATAAATTAGTGATTGTAACTACCAACCGTCACGGCTATGACAACTATAAATGTGATAAAGTACTGATTGTAACTACCAACTATCACGGCTACGACAACTGTAGATGTGATAAAATACTGATTGTAACTACCAACTATCACGGCTATGACAACTATAGATGTGATAAAGTAGTGATTGTAACTACCAACTATCACGGCTATGACATCTATAGATGTGATAAAGTACTGATTGTAACTACCAACTATCACGGCTATGACAACTATAGATGTGATAAAATAGTGATTGTAACTAACAACTGTCACGGCTATGACAACTATAAATGTGATAAAGTACTGATTGTAACTACCAACTGTCACGGCTATGACATCTATAGATGTAATAAAGTACTGATTGTAACTAACAACTATCACGGCTATGATAACTATAGATGTGATAAAGAAGTGATTGTAACTACCAACTATCACGGCTATGACATCTATAGATGTGATAAAGTACTGATTGTAACTATCAACTATCACGGCTATGACAACTATTGATGTAATAAAGTACTGGTTGTAACTACCAACTATCACGGCTATGACATCTATAGATGTGATAAAGTACTGATTGTAACTACCAACTATCATGGCTATGAAAACTATAGATGTGATAAAGTACTGATTGTAACTACCAACTATCACGGCTACGACAACTATAGATGTGATAAAGTAATGATTGTAACTACCAACTATCACAGATATGACATCTATAGATGTGATAAAGTACTGATTGTAACTACCAACTATCACGGCTATCACAACTATAGATGTGATAAAGTAGTGATTGTAACTACCAACTGTCATGGCTACGACAACTATAAATGTGATAAAGTACTGATTGTAACTACCAACTATCACGGCTATGACATCTATAGATGTTATAAACTACTGATTGTAACTAACAACTATCACGGCTATGATAACTATAGATGTGATAAAGTAGTGATTGTAACTACCAACTATCACGGCTATGACATCAATAGATGTGATAAAGTACTGATTGTAACTACCAACTATCACGGCTATGACAACTATTGATGTAATAAAGTACTGATTGTAACTACCAATTATCACGGCTATGACAACTATAGATGTGATAAAGTAGTGATTGTAACTACCAACTATCACGGCTATGACAACTATGGATGTGATAAAGTACTGATTGTAACTACCAACTATCACGGCTATGATAAATATAGATGTGATAAAGTACTGATTGTAACTACCAACTATCACGAGTATGACAACTGTAGATGTGATAAAGTACTGATTTTAACTCCAACTGTCACGGGTATGACAACTATGGATGTTATAAAGTACTGATTGTAACTACCAACTATCACGGCTATGATAACTCTAGATGTGATAAAGTACTGATTGTAACTACCAACTATCACGGCTATGACATCTATAGATGTCATAAACTACTGATTGTAACTAACAACTATCACGGCTATGATAACAATAGATGTGATAAAGATGTGATTGTAACTACCAACTATCACGGCTATGACATCTATAGATGTGATAAAGTACTGATTGTAACTATCAACTATCACGGCTATGACAACTATTGATGTAATAAAGTACTGGTTGTAACTACCAACTATCACGCTATGACATCTATAGATGTGATAAAGTACTGATTGTAACTACCAACTATCATGGCTATGAAAACTATAGATGTGATAAAGTACTGATTGTAACTACCAACTATCACGGATACGACAATTATAGATGTGATAAAGTAATGATTGTAACTACCAACTATCACAGTTATGACATCTATAGATGTGATAAAGTACTGATTGTAACTACCAACTATCACGGCTATGACAACTATAGATGTGATAAAGTAGTTATTGTAACTACCAACTGTCACGGCTACGACAACTATAAATGTGATAAAGTACTGATTGTAACTACCAACTATCACGGCTATGACATCTATAGATGTCATAAACTACTGATTGTAACTAACAACTATCACGGCTATGATAACTATAGATGTGATAAAGTAGTGATTGTAACTACCAACTATCACGGCTATGACATCTATAGATGTGATAAAGTACTGATTGTAACTACCAACTATCACGGCTATGACAACTATTGATGTAATAAAGTACTGATTGTAACTACCAACTATCACGGCTATGACAACTATAGATGTGATAAAGTAGTGATTGTAACTACCAACTATCACGGCTATGACAACTATGGATGTGATAAAGTACTGATTGTAACTACCAACTATCACGGCTATGATAAATATAGATGTGATAAAGTACTGATTGTAACTACCAACTATCACGAGTATGACAACTGTAGATGTGATAAAGTACTGATTTTAACTACCAACTGTCACGGGTATGACAACTATGGATGTAATAAAGTACTGATTGTAACTACCAACTATCACGGCTATGATAACTATAGATGTGATCAAGTAGTGATTGCAACTACCAACTCTCACGGCTATGACAACTATTGATGTGATAAAGTACTGATTGTAACTACCAACTATCACGCTATGACAACTATAGATGTGATAAAGTACTGTTTGTAAATACCAACTGTCACGTCTACAACTATTGATGTGATAAAGTACTGATTGTAACTACCAACTATCACGGCTACGACAACTATAGATGTGATAAAGTACTGGTTGTAACTACCAACTATCACGGCTATGACATCAATAGATGTGATAAAGTACTGATTGTAACTACCAACTATCATGGCTATGAAAACTATAGATGTGATAAAGTACTGATTGTAACTACCAACTATCACGGCTACGACAACTATAGATGTGATAAAGTAATGATTGTAACTACCAACTATCACAGTTATGACATCTATAGATGTGATAAAGTACTGATTGTAACTACCAACTATCACGGCTGTGACAACTATAGATGTGATAAAGTAGTGTTTTTAACTACCAACTGTCACGGCTATGACAACTATAAATGTGATAAAGTACTGATTATAACTACCAACTATCACGGCTACGACAACTGTAGATGTGATAAAATACTGATTTTAACTACCAACTCTCACGGCTGTGACAACTATAGATGTGATAAAGTACTGATTGTAACTACCAACTATCACGGCTATGACAATTATAGATGTGATAAAGTACTGATTGTAACTACCAACTATCACGGCTATGAAAACTCTAGAAGTGATAAAGTACTGATTGTAACTACCAACTCTCACGGCTGTGACAACTATAGATGTGATAAAGTACTGATTGTAACTACCAACTATCACGGCTATGACAATTATAGATGTGATAAAGTACTGATTGTAACTACCAACTATCACGGCTATGACAACTATTGATGTAATAAAGTACTGATTGTAACTACCAACTATCACGGCTATGACAACTATAGATGTGATAAAGTAGTGATTGTAACTACCAACTATAACGGATATGACAAATATAGATGTGATAAAGTACTGATTGTAACTACCAACTATCACGGCTATGACAACTATGGATATGATAAAGTACTGATTGTACCTACCAACTATCACGGCTATGATAACTATAGATGTGATAAAGTAGTGATTGTAACTACCAACTATCATGGCTATGACAACTATAAATGTGAAAAAATAGTGATTGTAACTACCAACTATCACGGCTATGACAACTATGGATGTGATAAAGTACTGATTGTAACTACCAACTATCACGGCTATGATATCTATAGATGTGATAAAGTACTGATCGTAACTACCAACTATCACGAGTATGACAACTGTAGATGTGATAAAGTACTGATTTTAACTACCAACTGTCACGGGTATGATAACTATTGATGTAATAAAGTACTGATTGTAACTACCAACTATCACGGCTATGATAACTATAGATGTGATCAAGTAGTGATTGTAACTACCAACTATCACGGCTATGACAACTATTGATGTGATAAAGTACTGATTGTAACTACCAACTATCACGGCTATGACAACTATAGATGTGATAAAGTACTGTTTGTAAATACCAACTGTCACGGCTACAACTATTGATGTGATAAAGTACTGATTGTAACTATCAACTATCACGGCTATGAAAACTATAGATGTAATAAAGTACTGATTGTAACTACCAACTATCACGGCTATGACATATATAGATGTGATAAAGTACTTATTATAACTACCAACTATCACGGCTATGACAACTATAAATGTGAAAAAAAAGTGATTGTAATTACCAACTGTCACGGCTATGACAACTATAGATGTGATAAAGTACTGACTGTAACTACTAACTATCACGGCTACGACAACTATAGAAGTGATAAAGTACTGGTTGTAACTACCAACTATCACGGCTATGACATATATAGATGTGATAAAGTACTTATTGTAACTACCAACTATCACGCTATGAAAACTATAGATGTGATAAAGTACTGATTGTAACTACCAACTATCACGGCTACGACAACTATAGATGTGATAAAGTAATGATTGTAACTACCAACTATCACAGTTATGACATCTATAGATGTGATAAAGTACTGACTGTAACTACCAACTATCACGGCTATGACAACAATAGATGTGATAAAGTACTGATTGTAACTACCAACTATCACGGCTATGACAATTATAGATGTGATAAAGTACTGATTGTAACTACCAACTATCACGGCTATGAAAACTCTAGAAGTGATAAAGTACTGATTGTAACTACCAACTCTCACGCTGTGACAACTATAGATGTGATAAAGTACTGATTGTAACTACCAACTATCACGGCTATGACAATTATAGATGTGATAAAGTACTGATTGTAACTACCAACTATCACGGCTATGACAACTATTGATGTAATAAAGTACTGATTGTAACTACCAACTATCACGGCTATGACAACTATAGATGTGATAAAGTAGTGATTGTAACTACCAACTATAACGGATATGACAACTATAGATGTGATAAAGTACTGATTGTAACTACCAACTATCACGGCTATGACAACTATGGATATGATAAAGTACTGATTGTACCTACCAACTATCACGGCTATGATAACTATAGATGTGATAAAGTAGTGATTGTAACTACCAACTATCACGGCTATGACATCTATAGATGTGATAAAGTACTGATTGTAACTACCAACTATCACGGCTATGACAACTATTGATGTAATAAAGTACTGATTGTAGCTACCAACTATCACGCCTATGACAACTATAGATGTGAAAAAGAACTGGTTGTAACTACCAACTATCACGACTATCACATCTATAGATTTGATAAAGTACTTTTTATAACTAGCACATATCACGGCTATGACAACTATAAATGTGAAAAAATAGTGATTGTAACTACCAACTATCACGGCTATGACAACTATGGATGTGATAAAGTACTAATTGTAACTACCAACTATCACGGCTATGATAACTATAGATGTGATAAAGTACTGATTGTAACTACCAACTATCACGAGTATGACAACTGTAGATGTGATAAAGTACTGATTTTAACTACCAACTGTCACGGGTATGATAACTATTGATGTAATAAAGTACTGATTGTAACTACCAACTATCACGGCTATGATAACTATAGATGTGATCAAGTAGTGATTGTAACTACCAACTATCACGGCTATGACAACTATTGATGTGATAAAGTACTGATTGTAACTACCAACTATCACGGCTATGACAACTTTGGTTGTATTAAAGTACTGTTTGTAAATACCAACTGTCACGGCTACAACTATTGATGTGATAAAGTACTGATTGTAACTATCAACTATCACGGCTATGAAAACAATAGATGTAATAAAGTACTGATTGTAACTACCAACTATCACGGCTATGACATATATAGATGTGATAAAGTACTTATTATAACTACCAACTATCACGGCTATGACAACTATAAATGTGAAAAAATAGTGATTGTAACTACCAACTGTCACGGCTATGACAACTATAGATGTGATAAAGTACTGACTGTAACTACTAACTATCACGGCTACGACAACTATAGATGTGATAAAGTACTGTTTGTAACTACCAACTATCACGGCTATGACATATATAGATGTGATAAAATACTGATTGTAACTACCAACTATCACGCTATGAAAACTATAGATGTGATAAAGTACTGATTGTAGCTACCAACTATCACGGCTACGACAACTATAGATGTGATAAAGTAATGATTGTAACTACCAACTATCAAAGTTATGACATCTATTGATGTGATAAAGTACTGACTGTAACTACCAACTATCACGGCTATGACAACTATAGATGTGATAAAGTAGTGATTGTAACTACCAACCGTCACGGCTATGACAACTATAAATGTGATAAAGTACTGATTGTAACTACCAACTATCACGGCTACGACAACTGTAGATGTGATAAAATACTGATTGTAACTACCAACTATCACGGCTATGACAATTATAGATGTGATAAAGTACTGATTGTAACTACCAACTATCACGGCTATGAAAACTCTAGATGTGATAAAATACTGATTGTAACTACCAACTCTCACGGCTGTGACAACTATAGATGTGATAAAGTAGTGATTGTAACTACCAACTATCACGGCTATGACATCTATAGATGTGATAAAGTACTGATTGTAACTACCAACTATCACGGCTATGACAACTATAGATGTGATAAAATAGTGATTGTAACTAACAACTGTCACGGCTATGACAACTATAAATGTGATAAAGTACTGATTGTAACTACCAACTGTCACGGCTATGACATCTATAGATGTAATAAAGTACTGATTGTAACTAACAACTATCACGGCTATGATAACTATAGATGTGATAAAGAAGTGATTGTAACTACCAACTATCACGGCTATGACATCTAAGATGTGATAAAGTACTGATTGTAACTATCAACTATCACGGCTATGACAACTATTGATGTAATAAAGTACTGGTTGTAACTACCAACTATCACGGCTATGACATCTATAGATGTGATAAAGTACTGATTGTAACTACCAACTATTATGGCTATGAAAACTATAGATGTGATAAAGTACTGATTGTAACTACCAACTCTCACGCTGTGACAACTATAGATGTGATAAAGTACTGATTGTAACTACCAACTATCACGGCTATGACAATTATAGATGTGATAAAGTACTGATTGTAACTACCAACTATCACGGCTATGACAACTATTGATGTAATAAAGTACTGATTGTAACTACCAACTATCACGGCTATGACAACTATGGATATGATAAAGTACTGATTGTACCTACCAACTATCACGGCTATGATAACTATAGATGTGATAAAGTAGTGATTGTAACTACCAACTATCACGGCTATGACATCTATAGATGTGATAAAGTACTGATTGTAACTACCAACTATCACGGCTATGACAACTATTGATGTAATAAAGTACTGATTTTAGCTACCAACTATCACGCCTATGACAACTATAGATGTGAAAAAGAACTGGTTGTAACTACCAACTATCACGACTATCACATCTATAGATTTGATAAAGTACTTATTATAACTAGCACATATCACGGCTATGACAACTATAAATGTGAAAAAATAGTGATTGTAACTACCAACTATCACGGCTATGACAACTATGGATGTGATAAAGTACTAATTGTAACTACCAACTATCACGGCTATGATAACTATAGATGTGATAAAGTACTGATTGTAACTACCAACTATCACGAGTATGACAATTGTAGATGTGATAAAGTACTGATTTTAACTACCAACTGTCACGGGTATGATAACTATTGATGTAATAAAGTACTGATTGTAACTACCAACTATCACGGCTATGATAACTATAGATGTGATCAAGTAGTGATTGTAACTACCAACTATCACGGCTATGACAACTATTGATGTGATAAAGTACTGATTGTAACTACCAACTATCACGGCTATGACAACTTTGGTTGTATTAAAGTACTGTTTGTAAATACCAACTGTCACGGCTACAACTATTGATGTGATAAAGTACTGATTGTAACTATCAACTATCACGGCTATGAAAACAATAGATGTAATAAAGTACTGATTGTAACTACCAACTATCACGGCTATGACATATATAGATGTGATAAAGTACTTATTATAACTACCAACTATCACGGCTATGACAACTATAAATGTGAAAAAATAGTGATTGTAACTACCAACTGTCACGGCTATGACAACTATAGATGTGATAAAGTACTGACTGTAACTACTAACTATCACGGCTACGACAACTATAGATGTGATAAAGTACTGATTGTAACTACCAACTATCACGCTATGAAAACTATAGATGTGATAAAGTACTGATTGTAACTACCAACTATCACGGCTACGACAACTATAGATGTGATAAAGTAATGATTGTAACTACCAACTATCAAAGTTATGACATCTATTGATGTGATAAAGTACTGACTGTAACTACCAACTATCACGGCTATGACAACTATAGATGTGATAAAGTAGTGATTGTAACTACCAACCGTCACGGCTATGACAACTATAAATGTGATAAAGTACTGATTGTAACTACCAACTATCACGGCTACGACAACTGTAGATGTGATAAAATACTGATTGTAACTACCAACTATCACGGCTATGACAATTATAGATGTGATAAAGTACTGATTGTAACTACCAACTATCACGGCTATGAAAACTCTAGATGTGATAAAATACTGATTGTAACTACCAACTCTCACGGCTGTGACAACTATAGATGTGATAAAGTAGTGATTGTAACTACCAACTATCACGGCTATGACATCTATAGATGTGATAAAGTACTGATTGTAACTACCAACTATCACGGCTATGACAACTATAGATGTGATAAAATAGTGATTGTAACTAACAACTGTCACGGCTATGACAACTATAAATGTGATAAAGTACTGATTGTAACTACCAACTGTCACGGCTATGACATCTATAGATGTAATAAAGTACTGATTGTAACTAACAACTATCACGGCTATGATAACTATAGATGTGATAAAGAAGTGATTGTAACTACCAACTATCACGGCTATGACATCTATAGATGTGATAAAGTACTGATTGTAACTATCAACTATCACGGCTATGACAACTATTGATGTAATAAAGTACTGGTTGTAACTACCAACTATCACGGCTATGACATCTATAGATGTGATAAAGTACTGATTGTAACTACCAACTATCATGGCTATGAAAACTATAGATGTGATAAAGTACTGATTGTAACTACCAACTATCACGGCTACGACAACTATAGATGTGATAAAGTAATGATTGTAACTACCAACTATTACAGATATGACATCTATTGATGTGATAAAGTACTGATTGTAACTACCAACTATCACGGCTATCACAACTATAGATGTGATAAAGTAGTGATTGTAACTACCAACTGTCATGGCTACGACAACTATAAATGTGATAAAGTACTGATTGTAACTACCAACTATCACGGCTATGACATCTATAGATGTTATAAACTACTGATTGTAACTAACAACTATCACGGCTATGATAACTATAGATGTGATAAAGTAGTGATTGTAACTACCAACTATCACGGCTATGACATCAATAGATGTGATAAAGTACTGATTGTAACTACCAACTATCACGGCTATGACAACTATTGATGTAATAAAGTACTGATTGTAACTACCAACTATCACGGCTATGACAACTATAGATGTGATAAAGTAGTGATTGTAACTACCAACTATCACGGCTATGACAACTATGGATGTGATAAAGTACTGATTGTAACTACCAACTATCACGGCTATGATAAATATAGATGTGATAAAGTACTGATTGTAACTACCAACTATCACGAGTATGACAACTGTAGATGTGATAAAGTACTGATTTTAACTACCAACTGTCACGGGTATGACAACTATGGATGTTATAAAGTACTGATTGTAACTACCAACTATCACGGCTATGATAACTCTAGATGTGATAAAGTACTGATTGTAACTACCAACTATCACGGCTATGACATCTATAGATGTCATAAACTACTGATTGTAACTAACAACTATCACGGCTATGATAACAATAGATGTGATAAAGATGTGATTGTAACTACCAACTATCACGGCTATGACATCCATAGATGTGATAAAGTACTGATTGTAACTATCAACTATCACGGCTATGACAACTATTGATGTAATAAAGTACTGGTTGTAACTACCAACTATCACGCTATGACATCTATAGATGTGATAAAGTACTGATTGTAACTACCAACTATCATGGCTATGAAAACTATAGATGTGATAAAGTACTGATTGTAACTACCAACTATCACGGATACGACAATTATAGATGTGATAAAGTAATGATTGTAACTACCAACTATCACAGTTATGACATCTATAGATGTGATAAAGTACTGATTGTAACTACCAACTATCACGGCTATGACAACTATAGATGTGATAAAGTAGTTATTGTTACTACCAACTGTCACGGCTACGACAACTATAAATGTGATAAAGTACTGATTGTAACTACCAACTATCACGGCTATGACATCTATAGATGTCATAAACTACTGATTGTAACTAACAACTATCACGGCTATGAAAACTATAGATGTGATAAAGTACTGATTGTAACTACCAACTATCACGGCTATGACAACTATTGATGTAATAAAGTACTGATTGTAACTACCAACTATCACGGCTATGACAACTATAGATGTGATAAAGTAGTGATTGTAACTACCAACTATCACGGCTATGACAACTATGGATGTGATAAAGTACTGATTGTAACTACCAACTATCACGGCTATGATAAATATAGATGTGATAAAGTACTGATTGTAACTACCAACTATCACGAGTATGACAACTGTAGATGTGATAAAGTACTGATTTTAACTACCAACTGTCACGGGTATGACAACTATGGATGTAATAAAGTACTGATTGTAACTACCAACTATCACGGCTATGATAACTATAGATGTGATCAAGTAGTGATTGCAACTACCAACTCTCACGGCTATGACAACTATTGATGTGATAAAGTACTGATTGTAACTACCAACTATCACGCTATGACAACTATAGATGTGATAAAGTACTGTTTGTAAATACCAACTGTCACGTCTACAACTATTGATGTGATAAAGTACTGATTGTAACTACCAACTATCACGGCTACGACAACTATAGATGTGATAAAGTACTGGTTGTAACTACCAACTATCACGGCTATGACATCAATAGATGTGATAAAGTACTGATTGTAACTACCAACTATCATGGCTATGAAAACTATAGATGTGATAAAGTACTGATTGTAACTACCAACTATCACGGCTACGACAACTATAGATGTGATAAAGTAATGATTGTAACTACCAACTATCACAGTTATGACATCTATAGATGTGATAAAGTACTGATTGTAACTACCAACTATCACGGCTATGACAACTATAGATGTGATAAAGTAGTGTTTTTAACTACCAACTGTCACGGCTATGACAACTATAAATGTGATAAAGTACTGATTATAACTACCAACTATCACGGCTACGACAACTGTAGATGTGATAAAATACTGATTTTAACTACCAACTCTCACGGCTGTGACAACTATAGATGTGATAAAGTACTGATTGTAACTACCAACTATCACGGCTATGACAATTATAGATGTGATAAAGTACTGATTGTAACTACCAACTATCACGGCTATGAAAACTCTAGAAGTGATAAAGTACTGATTGTAACTACCAACTCTCACGGCTGTGACAACTATAGATGTGATAAAGTACTGATTGTAACTACCAACTATCACGGCTATGACAATTATAGATGTGATAAAGTACTGATTGTAACTACCAACTATCACGGCTATGACAACTATTGATGTAATAAAGTACTGATTGTAACTACCAACTATCAAGGCTATGACAACTATAGATGTGATAAAGTAGTGAATGTAACTACCAACTATAACGGATATGACAAATATAGATGTGATAAAGTACTGATTGTAACTACCAACTATCACGGCTATGACAACTATGGATATGATAAAGTACTGATTGTACCTACCAACTATCACGGCTATGATAACTATAGATGTGATAAAGTAGTGATTGTAACTACCAACTATCACGGCTATGACAACTATAAATGTGAAAAAATAGTGATTGTAACTACCAACTATCACGGCTATGACAACTATGGATGTGATAAAATACTGATTGTAACTACCAACTATCACGGCTATGATAACTATAGATGTGATAAAGTACTGATCGTAACTACCAACTATCACGAGTATGACAACTGTAGATGTGATAAAGTACTGATTTTAACTACCAACTGTCACGGGTATGATAACTATTGATGTAATAAAGTACTGATTGTAACTACCAACTATCACGGCTATGATAACTATAGATGTGATCAAGTAGTGATTGTAACTACCAACTATCACGGCTATGACAACTATTGATGTGATAAAGTACTGATTGTAACTACCAACTATCACGGCTATGACAACTATAGATGTGATAAAGTACTGTTTGTAAATACCAACTGTCACGGCTACAACTATTGATGTGATAAAGTACTGATTGTAACTATCAACTATCACGGCTATGAAAACTATAGATGTAATAAAGTAGTGATTGTAACTACCAACTATCACGGCTATGACATATATAGATGTGATAAAGTACTTATTATAACTACCAACTATCACGGCTATGACAACTATAAATGTGAAAAAATAGTGATTGTAATTACCAACTGTCACGGCTATGACAACTATAGATGTGATAAAGTACTGACTGTAACTACTAACTATCACGGCTACGACAACTATAGAAGTGATAAAGTACTGGTTGTAACTACCAACTATCACGGCTATGACATATATAGATGTGATAAAGTACTTATTGTAACTACCAACTATCACGCTATGAAAACTATAGATGTGATAAAGTACTGATTGTAACTACCAACTATCACGGCTACGACAACTATAGATGTGATAAAGTAATGATTGTAACTACCAACTATCACAGTTATGACATCTATAGATGTGATAAAGTACTGACTGTAACTACCAACTATCACGGCTATGACAACTATAGATGTGATAAAATAGTGATTGTAACTACCAACCGTCACGGCTATGACAACTATAAATGTGATAAAGTACTGATTGTAACTACCAACTATCACGGCTACGACAACTGTAGATGTGATAAAATACTGATTGTAACTACCAACTATCACGGCTATGACAATTATAGATGTGATAAAGTACTGATTGTAACTACCAACTATCACGGCTATGAAAACTCTAGATGTGATAAAGTACTGATTGTAACTACCAACTCTCACGGCTGTGACAACTATAGATGTGATAAAGTAGTGATTGTAACTACCAACTATCACGGCTATGACATCTATAGATGTGATAAAGTACTGATTGTAACTACCAACTATCACGGCTATGACAACTATTGATGTAATAAAGTACTGATTGTAGCTAACAACTATCACGCCTATGACAACTATAGATGTGAAAAAGAACTGGTTGTAACTACCAACTATCACGACTATCACATCTATAGATGTGATAAAGTACTTATTATAACTACCAACTATCACGGCTATGACAACTATAAATGTGAAAAAATAGTGATTGTAACTACCAACTGTCACGGCTATGACAACTATAGATGTGATAAAGTACTGATTGTAACTACCAACTGTCACGGGTATGATAACTATTGATGTAATAAAGTACTGATTGTAACTACCAACTATCACGGCTATGATAACTATAGATGTGATCAAGTAGTGATTGTAACTACCAACTATCACGGCTATGACAACTATTGATGTGATAAAGTACTGATTGTAACTACCAACTATCACGGCTATGACAACTATAGATGTGATAAAGTACTGTTTGTAAATACCAACTGTCACGGCTATAACTATTGATGTGATAAAGTACTGATTGTAACTATCAACTATCACGGCTATGAAAACTATAGATGTAATAAAGTACTGATTGTAACTACTAACTATCACGGCTACGACAACTATAGATGTGATAAAGTACTGGTTGTAACTACCAACTATCACGGCTATGACATATATAGATGTGATAAAGTACTGATTGTAACTACCAACTATCAAGGTTATGACAATTATAGATGTGATAAAGTACTGATTGTAACTACCAACTATCACGGCTATGACAACTATAGATGTAATAAAGTACTGATTGTAAATACCAACTGTCACGGCTACAACTATTGATGTGATAAAGTACTGATTGTAACTATCAACTATCACGGCTATGAAAACTATAGATGTAATAAAGTACTGATTGTAACTACCAACTATCACGGCTACGACAACTATAGATGTGATAAAGTACTGGTTGTAACTACCAACTATCACGGCTATGACATATATAGATGTGATAAAGTACTGATTGTAACTACCAACTATCACGGCTATGAAAACTATAGATGTGATAAAGTACTGATTGTAACTACCAACTATCACGGCTACAACAACTATAGATGTGATAAAGTAATGATTGTAACTACCAACTATCACAGTTATGACATCTATAGATGTGATAAAGTACTGATTGTAACTACCAACTATCACGGCTATGACAACTATAGATATGATAAAGTACTGATTGTAACTACCAACTATCACGGCTACGACAACTATAGATGTGATAAAGTACTGGTTGTAACTACCAACTATCACGGCTATGACATCTATAGATGTGATAAAGTACTGATTGTAACTACCAACTATCACGGCTATGAAAACTATAGATGTGATAAAGTTCTGATTGTAACTACCAACTATCACGGCTACGACAACTATAGGTGCGATAAAGTAATGATTGTAACTACCAACTATCACAGTTATGACATCTATAGATGTGATAAAGTACTGATTGTAACTACCAACTATCACGGCTATGACAACTATAGATGTGATAAAGTAGTGTTTGTAACTACCAACTGTCACGGCTATGACAACTATAAATGTGATAAAGTACTGATTATAACTACCAACTATCACGGCTGTGACAACTATAGATGTGATAAAGTACTGATTGTAACTACCAACTATCACGGCTATGACAATTATAGATGTGATAAAGTACTGATTGTAACTACCAACTATCACGGCTATGAAAACTCTAGAAGTGATAAAGTACTGATTGTAACTACCAACTCTCACGCTGTGACAACTATAGAAGTGATAAAGTACTGATTGTAACTACCAACTATCACGGCTATGACAATTATAGATGTGATAAAGTACTGATTGTAACTACCAACTATCACGGCTATGACAACTATTGATGTAATAAAGTACTGATTGTAACTACCAACTATCACGGCTATGACAACTATAGATGTGATAAAGTAGTGATTGTAACTACCAACTATAACGGATATGACAATTATAGATGTGATAAAGTACTGATTGTAACTACCAACTATCACGGCTATGACAACTATGGACATGATAAAGTACTGATTGTACCTACCAACTATCACGGCTATGATAACTATAGATGTGATAAAGTACTGATTGTAACTACCAACTATCACGGCTATGACAACTATTGATGTAATAAAATACTCATTGTAGCTACCAACTATCACGCCTATGACAACTATAGATGTGAAAAAGAACTGGTTGTAACTACCAACTATCACGACTATCACATCTAGAGATGTGATAAAGTACTTATTATAACTACCAACTATCACGGCTATGACAACTATAAATGTGATAAAGTACTGAATGTAACTACCAACTATCACGGCTATGACAACTATGGATGTGATAAAGTAGTGATTGTAACTACCAACCGTCACGGCTATGACAACTATAAATGTGATAAAGTACTGATTGTAACTATCAACTATCACGGCTACGACAACTATAGATGTAATAAAGTACTGATTGTAACTACTAACTATCACGGCTACGACAACTATAGATGTGATAAAGTACTGGTTGTAACTACCAACTATCACGGCTATGACATATATAGATGTGATAAAGTACTGATTGTAACTACCAACTATCACGGCTATGAAAACTATAGATGTGATAAAGTACTGATTGTAACTACCAACTATCACGGCTATGACAACTATGGATGTGATAAAATAGTGATTGTAACTACCAACTGTCACGGCTATGACAACTATAGATGTGATAAAGTACTGAATGTAACTACCAACTATCACGGCTATGACAACTATGGATGTGATAAAGTAGTGATTGTAACTACCAACCGTCACGGCTATGACAACCATAAATGTGATAAAGTACTGATTGTAACTATCAACTATCACGGCTACGACAACTATAGATGTAATAAAGTACTGATTGTAACTACTAACTATCACGGCTACGACAACTATAGATGTGATAAAGTACTGGTTGTAACTACCAACTATCACGGCTATGACATATATAGATGTGATAAAGTACTGATTGTAACTACCAACTATCACAGTTATGACATCTATAGATGTGATAAAGTACTGATTGTAACTACCAACTATCACGGCTATGACAACTATAGATGTGATAAAGTAGTGATTGTAACTACCAACTGTCACGGCTATGACAACTATAAATGTGATAAAGTACTGATTGTAACTACCAACTATCACGGCTACGACAACTGTAGATGTGATAAAATACTGATTGTAGCTACCAACTATCACGACTATGACAATTATAGATGTGATAAAGTACTGATTGTAACTACCAACTATCACGGCTATGAAAACTCTAGATGTGATAAAGTACTGATTGTAACTACCAACTCTCACGGCTGTGACAACTATAGATGTGATAAAGTAGTGATTGTAACTACCAACTATCACGGCTATGACAATTATAGATGTGATAAAGTACTGATTGTAACTACCAACTCTCACGGCTGTGACAACTATAGATGTGATAAAGTACTGATTGTAACTACCAACTATCACGGTTATGACAATTATAGATGTGATAAAGTACTGATTGTAACTACCAACTATCACGGCTATGACAACTATTGATGTAATAAAGTACTGGTTGTTAATACCAACTGTCACGGCTACAACTATTAAGTACTGATTGTAACAGCCAACTATCACCGCTATGACAACTATAGATGTGATAAAGTAGTGATTGTAACTACCAACTGTCACGACTATGACAAAGATTGATGTGATAAAGTACTGACTGTAACTACAAAATATCACAGCTACAACAACTATAGATGTGATCAAGTAGTGATTGTAACTACCAGCTATCACGGCTATGACAACACTAGATGTGATAAAGTACTGATTGTAACTACCAACTATCACGGCTATGACAACTATAGATGTGATAAAGGACTGATTGTAGCTACCAATTATCACGGCTACGACAACTGTAGATGTGATCAAGTACTGATTGTAACTACCAACTATCATGGTTATGACAACAATAGATCTGATAAAGTACTGATTGTAACTACCAACTATCACGGGTAGGACAATACAAGATGTGATAAAGTAGTTATTGTAACTACCAATTATCAAGGCTATCACAACTATAGATGTGATAAAGTACTGATTGTAACTACCAACTATCACGGTTACGACAACTATTGATCTGATAAAGTACTGATTGTAACTGCCAACTATCACGCTATGACAACTATAGATGTGATAAAGTAGTGATTGTAACTACCAAATATCACGGCTACGACAACTATAGATGTGATAAAGTACTGATTGTAACTCCCAACTATCACGCTATGCCAACTATAGATGTGATCAAGTACTGATTGTAACTACCAACTATCACGGCTATGACAACTGTAGATGTGATAAAGTAGTGATTGTAACTATCAATTATCACGGCTATGACAACTATAGATGTGATAAAGTACTGATTGTAACTACCAACTATCACGCCTATGACAACTGTAGATGTGATAAAGTAGTGATTGTAACTACCATCTATCAAGGCTATGACAACTGTAGATTTGATAAAGTAGTGATTGTAACTACCAACTATCACGGCTATAACAACTATGGATGTGATAAAGTACTGATTGTAACTACCAACTATCACGGCTATGACAACTATAGATGTGATAAAGTACTGATTGTAACTACCAACTATCACGGCTATGACAACTGTATATGTGATAAAGTACTGATTGTAACTACCAACTATCACGGCTATGACAACAATAGATGTGATAAAGTAGTAATTGTAACTACCAACTGTCACGGCTATGACAACTATAGATGTGATAAAGTACTGATTGTAACTACCAACTATCACGGCTATGACAACTATTGATGTGATAAAGTAGTAATTGTAACTACCAACTATCACGGCTATGACAACTATAGATGTGATAAAGTACTGATTGTAACTACCAACTATCACGGCTATGACATCTATAGATGTGATCAAGTAGTGATTGTAACTACCAACTATCACGGCTATGACAACAATAGAGGTGATAAAGTAGTCATTGGAGCTACCAACTATCACGGCTATGACAACTATAGATGTGATAAAGAACTGATTGTAACTTACCAACTATCACGGCTATAACAACTATAGATGTGATAAAGTACTGATTGTAACTACCAACTATCACGGCTATGACATCTCTAGATGTGATAAAGTACTGATTGTAACTACCAACTATCACGGCTATGACAACAATAGATGTAATAAAGTAGTGATTGGAACTACCAACTCTCACGCCAAGGACAACTATAGATGTGATAAAGTACTGATTGTAACTACCAACTATCACGGCTATGGCAACTACAGATGTGATAAAGTACTGATTGTAACTACCAACTATCACGGCTATGAAAACTAAAGATGTGATAAAGTACTGATTGTAACTACCAACTATCACGGCTACGACAACAATAGATGTGATAAAGTACTGATTGTAACTACCAACTATCACGGCTATGACAACTATAGATGTGATAAAGTACTGATTGTAACTACCAACTATCGCGGCTATGACAATTGTAGATGTGAAAAGTAGTGATTGTAACTACCAACTATCATAGCTATGACAACTAAAGATGTGATCAAGTCCTAATTGTAACTACCAACTATCACGGATGTGAAAACTGCAGAAGTGATAAAGTACTGATTGTAACTATCAACTATCACGGCTATGACAACTATAGATGTGATAAAGTAGTGATTGTAACTACCAACTGTCACGGTTACGACAACTATTGATGTGATAAAGTACTGATTGTAACTGCCAACTATCACGGCTATGACAACTATAGATGTGATAAAGTAGTGATTGTAACTACCAACTGTCACGACTATGACAACTATTGATGTGATAAAGTAGTGATAGTAACTACAAAATATCACGGCTACAACAACTATAGATGTGATCAAGTAGTGATTGTAACTACCAGCTATCACGGCTATGACAACAATAGATGTGATAAAGTACTGATTGTAACTACCAACTATCACGGCTATGACAACACTAGATGTGATAAAGGACTGATTGTAACAACCAATTATCACGGCTACGACAACTGTTGATGTGATAAAGTACTGATTGTAACTACCAACTATCATGGTTATGACAACAATAGATCTGATAAAGTACTGATTGTAACTACCAACTATCACGGGTAGGACAATAATAGATGTGATAAAGTAGTTATTGTAACTACCAATTATCACGGCAATGACAACTATAGATGTGATAAAGTACTGATTGTAACTACCAACTATCACGGTTACGAAAACTATTGATGTGATAAAGTACTGACTGTAACTGTCAACTATCACGGCTATGACAACTATAGATGTGATAAAGTACAGATTGTAGCTACCAACTATCACGGCTACGACAACTGTAGATGTGATCAAGCACTGATTGTAACTACCAATTGTCAAGGCTATGACAACTATAGATGTGATAAAGTATTGACTGTAACTACCAAATATCACGGCTACGACAACTATTGATGTGATAAAGTACTGATTGTAACTCCCAACTATCACGGCTATGCCAACTATAGATGTGATCAAGTACTGATTGTAACTACCAACTATCACGGCTATGACAACTGTAGATGTGATAAAGTAGTGATTGTAACTACCAACTATCACGGCTATAACAACTATAGATGTGATAAAGTACTGATTGTAACTACCAACTATCACGGCTATGACAACTGTAGATGTGATAAAGTAGTGATTGTAACTACCAACTATCACGGCTATGACAACAATAGATGTTATAAAGTACTGATTGTAACTACCAACTATTATGGCTATGACAACTATAGATGTCATAAAGTAGTAATTGTAACTACCAACTGTCACGGCTATGACAACTATAGATGTGATAAAGTACTGATTGTAACTACCAACTATCACGGCTACGACAACTGTAGATGTGATCAAGTACTGATTGTAACTACCAACTATAACGGCTATGACAACTATAGATGTGATAAAGTAGTGATTGTAACTACCAACTGTCACGACTATGACAACTATAGATGTGATAAAGTACAGATTGTAGCTACCAACTATCACGGCTACGACAACTGTAGATGTGATCAAGTACTGACTGTAACTACCAAATATCACGGCTACGACAACTATAGATGTGATAAAGTACTGATTGTAACTCCCAACTATCTCGGCTATGCCAACTATAGATGTGATCAAGTACTGATTGTAACTACCAACTATCACGGCTATGACAACTGTAGATGTGATAAAGTAGTGATTGTAACTACCAACTATCACGGCTATGATAACTATAGATGTGATAAAGTACTGATTGTAACTACCACCTATCACGGCTATGACAACTGTAGATGTGATAAAGTAGTGATTGTAACTACCATCTATCACGGCTATGACAACTGTAGATGTGATAAAATAGTGATTGTAACTACCAACTAGCACGGCTATAATAACTATAGATGTGATAAAGTACTGATTGTAACTACCAACTATCACGACTATGACAACTATAGATGTGATAAAGTAGTGATTGTAACTACCAAATATCACGGCTATGACAACAGTAGATGTTATAAAGTACTGATTGTAACTACCAACTATCACGGCTATGACAACTATAGATGTGATAAAGTAGTAATTGTAACTACCAACTGTCACGGCTATGACAACTATAGATGTGATAAAGTACTGACTGTAATTACCAACTATCACGGCTATGACAACTATAGATGTGATAAAGTACTGATTGTAACTACCAACTATCACGGCTATGACATCTATAGATGTGATCAAGTAGTGATTGTAACTACCAACTGTCACGGCTATGACAACAATAGAGGTGATAAAGTAGTGATTGGAGCTACCAACTATCACGGCTATGACAACAATAGATGTGATAAAGTACTGATTGTAACTACCAACTATCACGGCCATGAAAACTATAGATGTGATAAAGTACTGATTGTAACTACCAACTATCACGGCTACGACAACTATAGATGTGATAAAGTACTGATTGTAACTACCAACTATCATGGTTATGACAACAATAGATGTGATAAAGTACTGATTGTAACTACCAACTATCACGGGTAGGACAACTATAGATGTGATAAAGTAGTGATTGTAACTACCAATTATCACGGCTATGACAACTATGGATGTGATAAAGTACTGATTGTAACTACCCGCTATCACGGTTACGACAACTATTGATGTGATAAAGTACTGATTGTAACTGCCAACTATCACGGCTATGACAACTATAGATGTGATAAAGTAGTGATTGTAACTACCAACTGTCACGGCTATGACAACTATAGATGTGATAAAGTACAGATTGGAGCTACCAACTATCACGCCTATGAAAACTCTAGATGTGATAAAGTAGTAATTGTAACTACCAAATGTCACGCCTATGACAACAATAGATGTGATAAAGTACTGACTTTAATTACCAACTATCACGGCTATGACAACTATAGATGTGATAAAGTACTGATTGTAACTACCAACTATCACGGGTAGGACAATAATAGATGTGATAAAGTAGTTATTGTAACTACCAATTATCACGGCTATGACAACTATGGATGTGATAAAGTACTGATTGTAACTACCAACTATCACGGTTACGACAACTATTGATGTGATAAAGTACTGATTGTAACTGCCAACTATAACGGCTATGACAACTATAGATGTGATAAAGTAGTGATTGTAACTACCAACTGTCACGCTATTACAACTGTAGATGTGATAAAGTACAGATTGTAGCTACCAACTATCACGGCTACGACAACTGTAGATGTGATTAAGTACTGATTGTAACTACCAACTATAACGGCTATGACAACTATAGATGTGATAAAGTAGTGATTGTAACTACCAACTGTCACGGCTATGACAACTATAGATGTGATAAAGTACAGATTGTAGCTACCAACTATCACGGCTACGACAACTGTAGATGTGATCAAGTACTGACTGTAACTACCAAATATCACGGCTACGACAACTATAGATGTGATAAAGTACTGATTGTAACTACCAACTATCACGGCTATGACAACTGTAGATGTGATAAAGTAGTGATTGTAACTACCATCTATCACGGCTATGACAACTGTAGATGTGATAAAGTAGTGATTGTAACTACCAACTAGCACGGCTATAACAACTATAGATGTGATAAAGTACTGATTGTAACTACCAACTATCACGGCTATGACAACAATAGATGTGATAAAGTAGTGATTGTAACTACCAAATATCACGGCTATGACAACAGTAGATGTTATAAAGTACTGATTGTAACTACCAACTATCACGGCTATGACAACTATAGATGTGATAAAGTAGTAATTGTAACTACCAACTGTCACGGCTATGACAACTATAGATGTGATAAAGTACTGACTGTAATTACCAACTATCACGGCTATGACAACTATAGATGTGATAAAGTACTGATTGTAACTACCAACTATCACGGCTATGACATCTATAGATGTGATCAAGTAGTGATTGTAACTACCAACTGTCACGGCTATGACAACAATAGAGGTGATAAAGTAGTGATTGGAGCTACCAACTATCACGGCTATGACAACTATAAATGTGATAAAGTACTGATTGTAACTACCAACTATCACGGCCATGAAAACTATAGATGTGATAAAGTACTGATTGTAACTACCAACTATCACGGCTACGACAACTATAGATGTGATAAAGTACTGATTGTAACTACCAACTATCATGGTTATGACAACAATAGATGTGATAAAGTACTGATTGTAACTACCAACTATCACGGGTAGGACAACTATAGATGTGATAAAGTAGTGATTGTAACTACCAATTATCACGGCTATGACAACTATGGATGTGATAAAGTACTGATTGTAACTACCCACTATCACGGTTACGACAACTATTGATGTGATAAAGTACTGATTGTAACTGCCAACTATCACGGCTATGACAACTATAGATGTGATAAAGTAGTGATTGTAACTACCAACTGTCACGGCTATGATAACTATAGATGTGATAAAGTACAGATTGGAGCTACCAACTATCACGCCTATGAAAACTATAGATGTGATAAAGTAGTAATTGTAACTACCAACTGTCACGCCTATGACAACAATAGATGTGATAAAGTACTGATTGTAACTACCAACTATCACGGCTATGCCAACTATAGATTTGATGATCAAATACTGATTGTAACTACCAACTATCACGGCTATGACAACTGTAGATGTGATAAAGTAGTAATTGTAACTACCAACTATCACGGCTATGACAGCTGTAGATGTGATATAGTAGTGATTGTAACTACCAACTATCACGGCTATGACAACTATAGATGTGATAAAGTACTGATTGTAACTACCAACTATCACGCTATGACAACTATAGATGTGATAAAGTACTGATTATAACTACCAACTACCATGGCTATGACAACTGTAGATGTGATAAAGTAGTGATTGTAACTACCAACTATCACGGCTATGACAACTATAGATGTGATAAAGTACTGATTGTAACTACCAACTATCACGGGTATGACAACTATAGATGTGATAAAGTAGTAATTGTAACTACCAACTTTCACGCCTATGACAACTATAGATGTGATAAAGTAGTGATTGTAACTACCAACTATCACGGCTATGACAACTATAGATGTGATAAAGTACTCATTGTAACTACCAACTACCACGGCTATGACATCAATAGATGTGATAAAGTAGTGATTGGAACTACCAACTATCACCGCTATGACAACAATAGATGTGATAAAGTAGTGATTGGAACTACCAACTATCACGGCTATGACAACTGTAGATGTGATAAAGTACTGATTGTAACTACCAACTATCACGGCTATGACAACAATAGATGTGATAAAGTACTGATTGTAACTACCAACTATCACGGCTACGACAACTATAGATGTGATAAAGTACTGATTGTAGCTACCAACTATCATGGCTATGACAACAATAGATGTGATAAAGTACTGATTGTAACTACCAACTATCACGGGTATGACAACTATAGATGTGATAAAATACTGATTGTAACTACCAACTATCACGGGTAGGACAACTGTAGATGTGATAAAGTAGTGATTGTAACTACCAATTATCACGGCTACGACAACTGTAGATGTGATAAAGTACTGATTGTAACTACCAACTATCACGGCTACGACAACTATAGATGTGATAAAGTAGTGATTGTAACTACCAACTATCACGGCTATGACAACTATGGATGTGATAAAGTACTGATTGTAACTACCAACTATCACGGCTATGATAAATATAGATGTGATAAAGTACTGATTGTAACTACCAACTATCACGAGTATGACAACTGTAGATGTGATAAAGTACTGATTTTAACTACCAACTGTCACGGGTATGACAACTATGGATGTTATAAAGTACTGATTGTAACTACCAACTATCACGGCTATGATAACTCTAGATGTGATAAAGTACTGATTGTAACTACCAACTATCACGGCTATGACATCTATAGATGTCATAAACTACTGATTGTAACTAACAACTATCACGGCTATGATAACAATAGATGTGATAAAGATGTGATTGTAACTACCAACTATCACGGCTATGACATCCATAGATGTGATAAAGTACTGATTGTAACTATCAACTATCACGGCTATGACAACTATTGATGTAATAAAGTACTGGTTGTAACTACCAACTATCACGCTATGACATCTATAGATGTGATAAAGTACTGATTGTAAAGACCAACTATCATGGCTATGAAAACTATAGATGTGATAAAGTACTGATTGTAACTACCAACTATCACGGATACGACAATTATAGATGTGATAAAGTAATGATTGTAACTACCAACTATCACAGTTATGACATCTATAGATGTGATAAAGTACTGATTGTAACTACCAACTATCACGGCTATGACAACTATAGATGTGATAAAGTAGTTATTGTTACTACCAACTGTCACGGCTACGACAACTATAAATGTGATAAAGTACTGATTGTAACTACCAACTATCACGGCTATGACATCTATAGATGTCATAAACTACTGATTGTAACTAACAACTATCACGGCTATGAAAACTATAGATGTGATAAAGTAGTGATTGTAACTACCAACTATCACGGCTATGACATCTATAGATGTGATAAAGTACTGATTGTAACTACCAACTATCACGGCTATGACAACTATTGATGTAATAAAGTACTGATTGTAACTACCAACTATCACGGCTATGACAACTATAGATGTGATAAAGTAGTGATTGTAACTACCAACTATCACGGCTATGACAACTATGGATGTGATAAAGTACTGATTGTAACTACCAACTATCACGGCTATGATAAATATAGATGTGATAAAGTACTGATTGTAACTACCAACTATCACGAGTATGACAACTGTAGATGTGATAAAGTACTGATTTTAACTACCAACTGTCACGGGTATGACAACTATGGATGTAATAAAGTACTGATTGTAACTACCAACTATCACGGCTATGATAACTATAGATGTGATCAAGTAGTGATTGCAACTACCAACTCTCACGGCTATGACAACTATTGATGTGATAAAGTACTGATTGTAACTACCAACTATCACGCTATGACAACTATAGATGTGATAAAGTACTGTTTGTAAATACCAACTGTCACGTCTACAACTATTGATGTGATAAAGTACTGATTGTAACTACCAACTATCACGGCTACGACAACTATAGATGTGATAAAGTACTGGTTGTAACTACCAACTATCACGGCTATGACATCAATAGATGTGATAAAGTACTGATTGTAACTACCAACTATCATGGCTATGAAAACTATAGATGTGATAAAGTACTGATTGTAACTACCAACTATCACGGCTACGACAACTATAGATGTGATAAAGTAATGATTGTAACTACCAACTATCACAGTTATGACATCTATAGATGTGATAAAGTACTGATTGTAACTACCAACTATCACGGCTATGACAACTATAGATGTGATAAAGTAGTGTTTTTAACTACCAACTGTCACGGCTATGACAACTATAAATGTGATAAAGTACTGATTATAACTACCAACTATCACGGCTACGACAACTGTAGATGTGATAAAATACTGATTTTAACTACCAACTCTCACGGCTGTGACAACTATAGATGTGATAAAGTACTGATTGTAACTACCAACTATCACGGCTATGACAATTATAGATGTGATAAAGTACTGATTGTAACTACCAACTATCACGGCTATGAAAACTCTAGAAGTGATAAAGTACTGATTGTAACTACCAACTCTCACGGCTGTGACAACTATAGATGTGATAAAGTACTGATTGTAACTACCAACTATCACGGCTATGACAATTATAGATGTGATAAAGTACTGATTGTAACTACCAACTATCACGGCTATGACAACTATTGATGTAATAAAGTACTGATTGTAACTACCAACTATCAAGGCTATGACAACTATAGATGTGATAAAGTAGTGATTGTAACTACCAACTATAACGGATATGACAAATATAGATGTGATAAAGTACTGATTGTAACTACCAACTATCACGGCTATGACAACTATGGATATGATAAAGTACTGATTGTACCTACCAACTATCACGGCTATGATAACTATAGATGTGATAAAGTAGTGATTGTAACTACCAACTATCACGGCTATGACAACTATAAATGTGAAAAAATAGTGATTGTAACTACCAACTATCACGGCTATGACAACTATGGATGTGATAAAATACTGATTGTAACTACCAACTATCACGGCTATGATAACAATAGATGTGATAAAGTACTGATCGTAACTACCAACTATCACGAGTATGACAACTGTAGATGTGATAAAGTACTGATTTTAACTACCAACTATCACGGGTATGATAACTATTGATGTAATAAAGTACTGATTGTAACTACCAACTATCACGGCTATGATAACTATAGATGTGATCAAGTAGTGATTGTAACTACCAACTATCACGGCTATGACAACTGTATATGTGATCAAGTCCTGATTGTAACTACCAACTATCACGGCTAATATATCTAAAGATGTGATAAAGTACTGATTGTAACTATCAACTATCACGGCTACGACAACTATAAATGTGATAATGTACTGATTGTAACTACAAACTCTCACGGCTACGACAACTGTAGATGTGATAAAGTACTGATTGTAACTACCAACTATCACGGCTATGACAACTATATATGTAATCAAGTCCTGATTGTAACTACCAACTATCACGGCTATGAAAACTAAAGATGTGATAAAGTACTGATTGTAACTACCAACTATCACGGCTACGACAACTATTGATGTGATAAAGTACTGATTGTAACTCCCAAATATCACGGCTATGACAACTATAGATGTGATAAAGTACTGATTGTAACTACCAACTATCGCGGCTATGACAATTGTAGATGTGAAAAAGTAGTGATTGTAACTACCAACTATCACAGCTATGACAACTATAGATGTGATCAAGTCATAATTGTAACTACCAACTATCACGGCTATGAAAACTATAGAAATGATAAAGTACTGATTGTAACTATCAACTATCACGGCTATGACAACAATAGATGTGATAAAGTAGTGATTGGAACTACCAACTATCACGGCTATGACAAATATAGATGTGATAAAGTACTCATTGTAACTACCAACTATCACGGCTATGACATCTATTGAAGTGATAAAGTACTGATTGTAACTACCAACTATCACGGCTACGACAACTGTAGATGTGATAAAGTACTGATTGTAACTACCAACTATCACGACTATGACAACAATAGATGTGATATAAAGTAGGATTGTAACTACCAACTATCACGGCTATGAAAACTAAATATGTGATAAAGTACTGATTGTAACTACCAACTATCACGGCTACGACAACTATTGATGTGATAAAGTAGTGATTGTAACTACCAACTATCACGCTATGACAACAATAGATGTGATAAAGTACTGATTGTAACTACCAACTATCACGGCTATGACAACAATAGATGTGATAAAGTAGTGATTGTAACTACCAACTATCACGGCTATGACAACTATAGATGTGATAAAGTACTGATAGTAACTACCAACTAACACGGCTATGACAACAATAGATGTGATAAAGTACTGATTGTAACTACAAAGTCGCACGGCTACGACAACTGTAGATGTGATAAAGTACTGATTGTAACTACCAACTATCACGGCTATGACAACTGTATATGTGATCAAGTCCTGATTGTAACTACCAACTATCACGGCTAATATAACTAAAGATGTGATAAAGTACTGATTGTAACTACCAACTATCACGGGTATGACAACTGTAGATGTGATAAAGTACTGATTGTAACTACCAACTATCACGGCTATGACAACAATAGATGTGATATAAAGTAGTGATTGTAACTACCAACTATCATGGCTATGAAAACTAAATATGTGATAAAGTACTGATTGTAACTACCAACTATCACGGCTATGAAAACTAAAGATGTGATAAAGTACTGATTGTAACTACCAAATATCACGGCTATGACAACAATAGATGTGATAAAGTACTGATTGTAACTACCAACTATCGCGGCTATGACAATTATAGATGTGAAAAAGTAGTGATTGTAACTACCAACTATCACAGCTATGACAACAATAGATGTCATAAAGTAGTGATTTTAACTACCAACTGTCACGGCTATGACAATTATAGATGTGATAAAATACTGATTGTAACTACCAACTATCACGGCTACGACAACTGTAGATGTGATAAAGTACTGATTGTAACTACCAACTATCACGCTATGACAACTATAGATGTGATAAAGTACTCAATGTAACTACCAACTATCACGGCTTTGAAAACTAAAGATGTGATAAAGTACTGATTGTAACTACCAAATATCACGGGTACGACAACAATAGATGGGATAAAGTACTGATTGTAACTACCAACTATCACGGCTATGCCAACTATAGATGTGATAAAGTACTGATTGTAACTACCAACTATCACGGCTATGACAACTATAGATGTGATAAAGTAGTGATTGCAACTACCAACTATCACGCTGTGACAACTGTAGATGTGATAAAGTAGTTATTGTAACTACCAACTATCACGGCTATGAAAACTATAGAAATGATAAAGTACTGATTGTAACTATCAACTATCACGGCTATGACAACTATAGATGTGATAAAGTAGTGATTGTAACTACCAACTGTCACGGCTATGACAATTATAGATGTGATAAAATACTGATTGTAGCTACCAACTATCACGGCTACGACAACTGTAGATGTGATAAAGAACTGATTGTAACTACCAACTATCACGGCTATGACAACTATAGATGTGATAAAGTACTCATTGTAACTACCAACTATCACGGCTATGCCAACTATAGATGTGATAAAGTACTGATTGTAACTACCAACTATCACGCTATGACAACTGTAGATGTGATAAAATAGTGATTGTAACTACAAACTATCACGGCTATGACAACTATATATGTGATCAAGTCCTGATTGTAACTACCAACTATCACGGCTATGAAAACTATATATGTGATCAAGTCCTGATTGTAACTACCAACTATCACGGCTATGAAAACTAAAGATGTGATAAAGTACTGATTGTAACTACCAACTATCACGGCTATGACAACTATATATGTGATCAAGTCCTGATTGTAACTACCAACTATCACGGCTAATATATCTAAAGATGTGATAAAGTACTGATTGTAACTACCAACTATCACGGCTACGACAACTATTGATGTGATAATGTACTGATTGTAACTACAAACTCTCACGGCTACGACAACTGTAGATGTGATAAAGTACTGATTGTAACTACCAACTATCACGGCTATGACAACTATATATGTAATCAAGTCCTGATTGTAACTACCAACTATCACGGCTATGAAAACTAAAGATGTGATAAAGTACTGATTGTAACTACCAACTATCACGGCTATGACAACTATAAATGTGATAAAGTACTGATTGTAACTATCAACTATCGCGGCTATGACAATTGTAGATGTGAAAAAGTAGTGATTGTAACTACCAACTATCACAGCTATGACAACTATAGATGTGATCAAGTCATAATTGTAACTACCAACTATCACGGCTATGAAAACTATAGAAATGATAAAGTACTGATTGTAACTATCAACTATCACGGCTATGACAACAATAGATGTGATAAGGTAGTGATTGGAACTACCAACTATCACGGCTATGACAACTATAGATGTGATAAAGTACTGATTGTAACTACCAACTATCACGGCTATGACATCTATTGATATGATAAAGTACTGATTGTAACTACCAACTATCACGGCTACGACAACTGTATATGTGATAAAGTACTGATTGTAACTACCAACTATCACGACTATGACAACAATAGATGTGATATAAAGTAGGATTGTAACTACCAACTATCACGGCTATGAAAACTAAATATGTGATAAAGTAGTGATTGTAACTACCAACTATCACGGCTATGACAACAATAGATGTGATAAAGTAGTGATTGTAACTACCAACTATCACGGCTATGACAACTATAGATGTGATAAAGTACTGATAGTAACTACCAACTAACACGGCTATGACAACAATAGATGTGATAAAGTAGTGATTGTAACTACCAACTATCACGGCTATGACAACTATAGATGTGATAAAGTACTGATAGTAACTACCAACTAACACGGCTATGACAACAATAGATGTGATAAAGTACTGATTGTAACTACCAATTATCACGGCTATGACAACTATAGATGTGATAAAGTACTGATTGTAACTACAAAGTCTCACGGCTACGACAACTGTAGATGTGATAAAGTACTGATTGTAACTACCAACTATGACGGCTATGACAACAGTATATGTGATCAAGTCCTGATTGTAACTACCAACTATCACGGGTATGACAACTGTAGATGTGATAAAGTACTGATTGCAACTACCAACTATCACGGCTATGACAACAATAGATGTGATATAAAGTAGTGATTGTAACTACCAACTATCACGGCTATGAAAACTAAATATGTGATAAAGTACTGATTGTAACTACCAACTATCACGGCTATGAAAACTAAAGATGTGATAAAGTACTGATTGTAACTACCAAATATCACGGCTATGACAACTATAGATGTGATAAAGTACTGATTGTAACTACCAACTATCGCGGCTATGACAACTATAGATGTGAAAAAGTAGTGATTGTAACTACCAACTATCACAGCTATGACAACAATAGGTGTGATAAAGTAGTGATTTTAACTACCAACTGTCACGGCTATGACAATAATAGATGTGATAAAATACTGATTGTAACTACCAACTATCAAGGCTACGACAACTGTAGATGTGATAAAGTACTGATTGTAACTACCAACTACCACGGCTATGACAACTATAGATGTGATAAAGTACTCATTGTAACTACCAACTATCACGGCTATGAAAACTAAAGATGTGATAAAGTACCGACTGTAACTACCAAATATCACGGCTACGACAACAATAGATGGGATAAAGTACTGATTGTAACTACCAACTATCACGGCTATGCCAACAATAGATGTGATAAAGTACTGATTGTAACTACCAACTATCACGGCTATGACAACTATAGATGTGATAAAGTAGTGATTGTAACTACCAACTATCACGCTGTGACAACTGTAGATGTGATAAAGTAGTTATTGTAACTACCAACTATCACGGCTATGAAAACAATAGATCTGATAAAGTACTGATTGTAACTACCAACTATCACGGGTAGGACAATACAAGATGTGATAAAGTAGTTATTGTAACTATCAACTATCACGGCTATGACAACTATAGATGTGATAAAGTAGTGATTGTAACTACCAACTGTCACGGCTATGACAATAATAGATGTGATAAAATACTGATTGTAGCTACCAACTATCACGGCTACGACAACTGTAGATGTGATAAAGAACTGATTGTAACTACCAACTATCACGGCTATGAAAACTAAATATGTGATAAAGTACTGATTGTAACTACCAACTATCACGGCTATGAAAACTAAAGATGTGATAAAGTACTGATTGTAACTACCAAATATCACGGCTTTGACAACTATAGATGTGATAAAGTACTGATTGTAACTACCAACTATCGCGGCTATGACAATTATAGATGTGAAAAAGTAGTGATTGTAACTACCAACTATCACAGCAATGACAACAATAGGTGTGATAAAGTAGTGATTTTAACTACCAACTGTCACGGCTATGACAATAATAGATGTGATAAAATACTGATTGTAACTACCAACTATCAAGGCTACGACAACTGTAGATGTGATAAAGTACTGATTGTAACTACCAACTACCATGGCTATGACAACTATAGATGTTATAAAGTACTCATTGTAACTACCAACTATCACGGCTATGAAAACTAAAGATGTGATAAAGTACCGACTGTAACTACCAAATATCACGGCTACGACAACAATAGATGGGATAAAGTACTGATTGTAACTACCAACTATCACGGCTATGCCAACTATAGATGTGATAAAGTACTGATTGTAACTACCAACTATCACGGCTATGACAACTATAGATGTGATAAAGTAGTGATTGTAACTACCAACTATCACGCTGTGACAACTGTAGATGTGATAAAGTAGTTATTGTAACTACCAACTATCACGGCTATGAAAACTATAGAAATGATAAAGTACTGATTGTAACTATCAACTATCACGGCTATGACAACTATAGATGTGATAAAGTAGTGATTGTAACTACCAACTGTCACGGCTATGACAATAATAGATGTGATAAAATACTGATTGTAGCTACCAACTATCACGGCTACGACAACTGTAGATGTGATAAAGAACTGATTGTAACTACCAACTATCACGGCTATGACAACTATAGATGTGATAAAGTACTCATTGTAACTACCAACTATCATGGCTATGAAAACTAAAGATGTGATAAAGTACCGACTGTAACTACCAAATATCACGGCTACGACAACAATAGATATGATAAAGTACTGATTGTAACTCCCAACTATCACGGCTATGACAACTGTAGATGTGATAAAGTAGTGATTGTAACTACAAACTATCACGGCTATGACAACTATATATGTGATCAAGTCCTGATTGTAACTACCAACTATCACGGCTATGAAAACTATATATGTGATCAAGTCCTGATTGTAACTACCAACTATCACGGCTATGAAAACTAAAGATGTGATAAAGTACTGATTGTAACTACCAACTATCACGCTATGACAACTATAGATGTGATAAAGTATTGATAGTAACTACCAAATATCACGGCTATGACAACTATAGATGTGATAAAGTACTGATTGTAACTACCAACTATAGCGGCAATGACAATTGTAGATGTGAAAAAGTAGTGATTGTAACTACCAACTATCACGGCTACGACAACTGTAGATGTGATAAAGAACTGATTGTAACTACCAACTATCACGGCTATGACAACTATAGATGTGATAAAGTACTCATTGTAACTACCAACTATCACGCTATGAAAACTAAAGATGTGATAAAGTACCGACTGTAACTACCAAATATCACGACTACGACAACAATAGATGTGATAAAGTACTGATTGTAACTACCAACTATCACGGCTATGCCAACTATAGATGTGATAAAGTACTGATTGTAACTACCAACTATCACGGCTATGACAACTGTAGATGTGATAAAGTAGTGATTGTAACTACCAACTATCACGGCTATGACAACTATAGATGTGATAGAGTACTGATTGTAACTACCAACTATCACGACTATGACAACTATAGATGTGATAAAGTACTGATTGTAACTACCAACTATCACGGCTATGACAACTGTAGATGTGATAAAGTAGTGATTGTAACTACCAACTATCACGGGTAGGACACCAATAGATGTGATAAAGTATTGATTGTAACTAACAATTATCACGGCTATGACAACTATAGATGTGATAAAGTACTGATTGTAACTGCCAACTATCACGGCTATGACAACTATAGATGTGATAAATTAGTGATTGTAACTACCAACTGTCACGGCTATGACAACTATAGATGTGATAAAGTACAGATTGTAGCTACCACCTATCACGGCTACGACAACTGTAGATGTGATCAAGTACTGATTGTAACTACCAACTATCACGGCTATGAAAACTAATAATGTGATAAAGTACTGACTGTAACTACCAAATATCACGAATACGACAACTATAGATGTGATCAACTACTGATTGTAACTCCCAACTATCACGGCTATGCCAACTATAGATGTGATCAAGTACTGATTGTAACTACCAACTATCACGGCTATGACAACTGTAGATGTGATAAAGTAGTGATTGTAACTACCAACTATCACGGCTATGACAACTATAGATGTGATAAAGTAGTGATTGTAACTACCAACTATCACGGCTATGACAACTATAGATGTGATAAAGTACTGATTGTAACTACCAACTATCACGGCTATGACAACAATAGATGTGATAAAGTACTGATTGTAACTACCAACTATCACGGCTATGACAACTGTAGATGTGATAAAGTAGTGATTGTAACTACCAACTATCACGGCTATGACAACTATAGATGTGATAAAGTACTGATTGTAACTACCAACTATCACGGCTATGACAACTATAGATGTGATAAAGTACTGATTGTAACTACCAACTATCACGGATATGACAACTGTAGATGTGATAGAGTACTGATTGTAACTACCAACTATCACGTTTATGACAACTATGGATGTGATAAAGTACTGATTGTAACTACCAACTATCACGGCTATGACAACTATAGATGTGAAAAAGTAGTGATTGTAACTACCAACTATCACGGCTATGACAACTATAGATGTGATAAAGTACTGATTGTAACTACCAACTATCACGGCTATGACAACTATAGATGTGATAAAGTACTGATTGTAACTACCAACTATCACGGCTATGACAACTATAGATGTGATAAAGTACTGATTGTAACCACCAACTATCACGGCTATGACAACTATAGATGTGATAAAGTACTGATTGTAACTACCAACTATCACGGCTATGACAACTATAGATGTGATAAAGTGGTGATTGTAACTACCAACTATCACGGCTATGACAACTATAGATGTGATAAAGTAGTGATTGTAACTACCAACTATCACGGCTATGACAACTATAGATGTTATAAAGTACTGATTGTAACTACCAACTATCACGGCTATGACAACTATAGATGTGATAAAGTAGTGATTGTAACTACCAACTATCACGGCTATGACAACAATAGATGTGATAAAGTAGTAATGTAACTACCAACTGTCACGGCTATGACAACTATAGATGTGATAAAGTACTGATTGTAACTACCAACTATCACGGCTATGACAACTATAGATATGATAAAGTACTGATTGTAACTACCAACTATCACGGCTATGACAACTGTAGATGTGATAAAGTACTGATTGTAACTACCAACTATCACGGCTATGACAACTATAGATGTGATAAAGTACTGATTGTAACTACCAACTATCACGGCTATGACAACTATAGATCTGATAAAGTAGTAATTGTAACTACCAACTATCACGGCTATGACAACTATAGATGTGATAAAGTACTGATTGTAACTACCAACTATCACGGCTATGACAACTGTAGATGTGATAGAGTACTGATTGTAACTACCAACTATCACGGTTATGACAACTATTGATGTGATAAAGTACTGATTGTAACTACCAACTATCACGGCTATAACAACTATAGATGTGATAAAGTACTGATTGTAACTACCAACTATCACGGCTATGACAACTATAGATGTGATAAAGTACTGATTGTAACTACCAACTATCACGGCTATGACAACTATAGAAGTGATAAAGTACTGATTGTAACTACCAACTATCACGGCTATGACAACTATAGATGTGATAAAGTAGTGATTGTAACTACCAACTATCACGGCTATGATAACTATAGATGTGATAAAGTACTGATTGTAACTACCAACTATCACGGCTATGATAACTATAGATGTGATAAAGTACTGATTGTAACTACCAACTATCACGGCTATGACAACTATATATGTGATCAAGTCCTGATTGTAACTACCAACTATCACGGCTATGAAAACTAAAGATGTGATAAAGTAGTGATTGTAACTACCAACTATCACGGCTACGACAACTATTGATGTGATAAAGTATTGATAGTAACTACCAAATATCACGGCTATGACAACTATAGATGTGATAAAGTACTGATTGTAACTACCAACTATAGCGGCAATGACAATTGTAGATGTGAAAAAGTAGTGATTGTAACTACCAACTATCACGGCTACGACAACTGTAGATGTGATAAAGAACTGATTGTAACTACCAACTATCACGGCTATGACAACTATAGATGTGATAAAGTACCGACTGTAACTACCAAATATCACGGCTACGACAACAATAGATGTGATAAAGTACTGATTGTAACTACCAACTATCACGGCTATGCCAACTATAGATGTGATAAAGTACTGATTGTAACTACCAACTATCACGGCTATGACAACTGTAGATGAGATAAAGTAGTGATTGTAACTACCAACTATCACGGCTATGACAACTATAGATGTGATAGAGTACTGATTGTAACTACCAACTATCACGGCTATGACAACTATAGATGTGATAAAGTACACATTGTAACTACCAACTATCACGGCTATGAAAACTAAAGATGTGATAAAGTACCGACTGTAACTACCAAATATCACGGCTACGACAACAATAGATGTGATAAAGTACTGATTGTAACTACCAACTATCACGGCTATGCCAACTATAGATGTGATAAAGTACTGATTGTAACTACCAACTATCACGGCTATGACAACTATAGATGTGATAAAGTAGTGATTGTAACTACCAACTATCACGACTATGACAACTATAGATGTGATAAAGTACTGATTGTAACTACCAACTATCACGGCTATGACAACTATAGATGTGATAAAGTAGTGATTGTAACTACCAACTATCACGGCTATGACAACTGTAGATGTGATAAAGTAGTGATTGTAACTACCAACTATCACGGCTATGACAACTATAGATGTGATAAAGTACTGATTGTAACTACCAACTATCACGGCTATGACAACAATAGATGTGATAAAGTACTGATTGTAACTACCAACTATCACGGCTATGACAACTATAGATGTGATAAAGTACTGATTGTAACCACCAACTATCACGGCTATGACAACTATAGATGTGATAAAGTACTGATTGTAACTACCAACTATCACGGCTATGACAACTATAGATGTGATAAAGTGGTGATTGTGACTACCAACTATCACGGCTATGACAACTATAGATGTGATAAAGTAGTGATTGTAACTACCAACTATCACGGCTATGACAACTATAGATGTTATAAAGTACTGATTGTAACTACCAACTATCACGGCTATGACAACTATAGATGTGATAAAGTAGTGATTGTAACTACCAACTATCACGGCTATGACAACTATAGATGTGATAAAGTAGTAATGTAACTACCAACTGTCACGGCTATGACAACTATAGATGTGATAAAGTACTGATTGTAACTACCAACTATCACGGCTATGACAACTATAGATGTGATAAATTAGTGATTGTAACTACCAACTGTCACGGCTATGACAACTATAGATGTGATAAAGTACAGATTGTAGCTACCACCTATCACGGCTACGACAACTGTAGATGTGATCAAGTACTGATTGTAACTACCAACTATCACGGCTATGAAAACTAATAATGTGATAAAGTACTGACTGTAACTACCAAATATCACGAATACGACAACTATAGATGTGATCAACTATTGATTGTAACTCCCAACTATCACGGCTATGCCAACTATAGATGTGATCAAGTACTGATTGTAACTACCAACTATCACGGCTATGACAACTGTAGATGTGATAAAGTAGTGATTGTAACTACCAACTATCACGGCTATGACAACTATAGATGTGATAAAGTAGTGATTGTAACTACCAACTATCACGGCTATGACAACTATAGATGTGATAAAGTACTGATTGTAACTACCAACTATCACGGCTATGACAACAATAGATGTGATAAAGTACTGATTGTAACTACCAACTATCACGGCTATGACAACTGTAGATGTGATAAAGTAGTGATTGTAACTACCAACTATCACGGCTATGACAACTATAGATGTGATAAAGTACTGATTGTAACTACCAACTATCACGGCTATGACAACTATAGATGTGATAAAGTACTGATTGTAACTACCAACTATCACGGATATGACAACTGTAGATGTGATAGAGTACTGATTGTAACTACCAACTATCACGTTTATGACAACTATAGATGTGATAAAGTACTGATTGTAACTACCAACTATCACGGCTATGACAACTATAGATGTGAAAAAGTAGTGATTGTAACTACCAACTATCACGGCTATGACAACTATAGATGTGATAAAGTACTGATTGTAACTACCAACTATCACGGCTATGACAACTATAGATGTGATAAAGTACTGATTGTAACTACCAACTATCACGGCTATGACAACTATAGATGTGATAAAGTACTGATTGTAACTACCAACTATCACGGCTATGACAACTATAGATGTGATAAAGTACTGATTGTAACTACCAACTATCACGGCTATGACAACAATAGATGTGATAAAGTACTGATTGTAACCACCAACTATCACGGCTATGACAACTATAGATGTGATAAAGTACTGATTGTAACTACCAACTATCACGGCTATGACAACTATAGATGTGATAAAGTGGTGATTGTAACTACCAACTATCACGGCTATGACAACTATAGATGTGATAAAGTAGTGATTGTAACTACCAACTATCACGGCTATGACAACTATAGATGTTATAAAGTACTGATTGTAACTACCAACTATCACGCTATGACAACTATAGATGTGATAAAGTAGTGATTGTAACTACCAACTATCACGGCTATGACAACAATAGATGTGATAAAGTAGTAATGTAACTACCAACTGTCACGGCTATGACAACTATAGATGTGATAAAGTACTGATTGTAACTACCAACTATCACGGCTATGACAACTATGGATATGATAAAGTACTGATTGTAACTACCAACTATCACGGCTATTACAACTGTAGATGTGATAAAGTACTGATTGTAACTACCAACTATCACGGCTATGACAACTATAGATGTGATAAAGTACTGATTGTAACTACCAACTATCACGGCTATGACAACTATAGATCTGATAAAGTAGTAATTGTAACTACCAACTATCACGGCTATGACAACTATAGATGTGATAAAGTACTGATTGTAACTACCAACTATCACGGCTATGACAACTGTAGATGTGATAGAGTACTGATTGTAACTACCAACTATCACGGTTATGACAACTATTGATGTGATAAAGTACTGATTGTAACTACCAACTATCACGGCTATGACAACTATAGATGTGATAAAGTACTGATTGTAACTACCAACTATCACGGCTATGACAACTATAGATGTGATAAAGTACTGATTGTAACTACCAACTATCACGGCTATGACAACTATAGATGTGATAAAGTACTGATTGTAACTACCAACTATCACGGCTATGACAACTATAGATGTGATAAAGTAGTGATTGTAACTACCAACTATCACGGCTATGATAACTATAGATGTGATAAAGTACTGATTGTAACTACCAACTATCACGGCTATGATAACTATAGATGTGATAAAGTACTGATTGTAACTACCAACTATCACGGCTATGACAACTATATATGTGATCAAGTCCTGATTGTAACTACCAACTATCACGGCTATGAAAACTAAAGATGTGATAAAGTAGTGATTGTAACTACCAACTATCACGGCTACGACAACTATTGATGTGATAAAGTATTGATAGTAACTACCAAATATCACGGCTATGACAACTATAGATGTGATAAAGTACTGATTGTAACTACCAACTATAGCGGCAATGACAATTGTAGATGTGAAAAAGTAGTGATTGTAACTACCAACTATCACGGCTACGACAACTGTAGATGTGATAAAGAACTGATTGTAACTACCAACTATCACGGCTATGACAACTATAGATGTGATAAAGTACCGACTGTAACTACCAAATATCACGGCTACGACAACAATAGATGTGATAAAGTACTGATTGTAACTACCAACTATCACGGCTATGCCAACTATAGATGTGATAAAGTACTGATTGTAACTACCAACTATCACGGCTATGACAACTGTAGATGAGATAAAGTAGTGATTGTAACTACCAACTATCACGGCTATGACAACTATAGATGTGATAGAGTACTGATTGTAACTACCAACTATCACGGCTATGACAACTATAGATGTGATAAAGTACACATTGTAACTACCAACTATCACGGCTATGAAAACTAAAGATGTGATAAAGTACCGACTGTAACTACCAAATATCACGGCTACGACAACAATAGATGTGATAAAGTACTGATTGTAACTACCAACTATCACGGCTATGCCAACTATAGATGTGATAAAGTACTGATTGTAACTACCAACTATCACGGCTATGACAACTATAGATGTGATAAAGTAGTGATTGTAACTACCAACTATCACGGCTATGACAACAATAGATGTGATAAAGTACTGATTGTAACTACCAACTATCACGGCTATGACAACTATAGATGTGATAAAGTAGTGATTGTAACTACCAACTATCACGGCTATGACAACTGTAGATGTGATAAAGTAGTGATTGTAACTACCAACTATCACGGCTATGACAACTATAGATGTGATAAAGTACTGATTGTAACTACCAACTATCACGGCTATGACAACTATAGATGTTATAAAGTACTGATTGTAACTACCAACTATCACGGCTATGACAACTATAGATGTGATAAAGTAGTGATTGTAACTACCAACTATCACGGCTATGACAACAATAGATGTGATAAAGTAGTAATGTAACTACCAACTGTCACGGCTATGACAACTGTAGATGTGATAAAGTACTGATTGTAACTACCAACTATCACGGCTATGACAACTATAGATGTGATAAATTAGTGATTGTAACTACCAACTGTCACGGCTATGACAACAATAGATGTGATAAAGTACAGATTGTAGCTACCACCTATCACGGCTACGACAACTGTAGATGTGATCAAGTACTGATTGTAACTACCAACTATCACGGCTATGAAAACTAATAATGTGATAAAGTACTGACTGTAACTACCAAATATCACGAATACGACAACTATAGATGTGATCAACTATTGATTGTAACTCCCAACTATCACGGCTATGCCAACTATAGATGTGATCAAGTACTGATTGTAACTACCAACTATCACGGCTATGACAACTGTAGATGTGATAAAGTAGTGATTGTAACTACCAACTATCACGGCTATGACAACTATAGATGTGATAAAGTAGTGATTGTAACTACCAACTATCACGGCTATGACAACTATAGATGTGATAAAGTACTGATTGTAACTACCAACTATCACGGCTATGACAACAATAGATGTGATAAAGTACTGATTGTAACTACCAACTATCACGGCTATGACAACTGTAGATGTGATAAAGTAGTGATTGTAACTACCAACTATCACGGCTATGACAACTATAGATGTGATAAAGTACTGATTGTAACTACCAACTATCACGGCTATGACAACTATAGATATGATAAAGTACTGATTGTAACTACCAACTATCACGGATATGACAACTGTAGATGTGATAGAGTACTGATTGTAACTACCAACTATCACGTTTATGACAACTATAGATGTGATAAAGTACTGATTGTAACTACCAACTATCACGGCTATGACAACTATAGATGTGAAAAAGTAGTGATTGTAACTACCAACTATCACGGCTATGACAACTATAGATGTGATAAAGTACTGATTGTAACTACCAACTATCACGGCTATGACAACTATAGATGTGATAAAGTACTGATTGTAACTACCAACTATCACGGCTATGACAACTATAGATGTGATAAAGTACTGATTGTAACTACCAACTATCACGGCTATGACAACTATAGATGTTATAAAGTACTGATTGTAACTACCAACTATCACGGCTATGACAACTATAGATGTGATAAAGTAGTGATTGTAACTACCAACTATCACGGCTATGACAACAATAGATGTGATAAAGTAGTAATGTAACTACCAACTGTCACGGCTATGACAACTATAGATGTGATAAAGTACTGATTGTAACTACCAACTATCACGGCTATGACAACTATAGATATGATAAAGTACTGATTGTAACTACCAACTATCACGGCTATGACAACTGTAGATGTGATAAAGTACTGATTGTAACTACCAACTATCACGGCTATGACAACAATAGATGTGATAAAGTACTGATTGTAACTACCAACTATCACGGCTATGACAACTATAGATGTGATAAAGTGGTGATTGTAACTACCAACTATCACGGCTATGACAACTATAGATGTGATAAAGTAGTGATTGTAACTACCAACTATCACGGCTATGACAACAATAGATGTTATAAAGTACTGATTGTAACTACCAACTATCACGGCTATGACAACTATAGATGTGATAAAGTAGTGATTGTAACTACCAACTATCACGGCTATGACAACAATAGATGTGATAAAGTAGTAATGTAACTACCAACTGTCACGGCTATGACAACTATAGATGTGATAAAGTACTGATTGTAACTACCAACTATCACGGCTATGACAACTATAGATATGATAAAGTACTGATTGTAACTACCAACTATCACGGCTATGACAACTGTAGATGTGATAAAGTACTGATTGTAACTACCAACTATCACGGCTATGACAACTATAGATGTGATAAAGTACTGATTGTAACTACCAACTATCACGGCTATGACAACTGTAGATGTGATAGAGTACTGATTGTAACTACCAACTATCACGGTTATGACAACTATTGATGTGATAAAGTACTGATTGTAACTACCAACTATCACGGCTATGACAACTATAGATGTGATAAAGTACTGATTGTAACTACCAACTATCACGGCTATGACAACTATAGATGTGATAAAGTACTGATTGTAACTACCAACTATCACGGCTATGACAACTATAGATGTGATAAAGTACTGATTGTAACTACCAACTATCACGGCTATGACAACTATAGATGTGATAAAGTAGTGATTGTAACTACCAACTATCACGGCTATGATAACTATAGATGTGATAAAGTACTGATTGTAACTACCAACTATCACGGCTATGATAACTATAGATGTGATAAAGTACTGATTGTAACTACCAACTATCACGGCTATGACAACTATATATGTGATCAAGTCCTGATTGTAACTACCAACTATCACGGCTATGAAAACTAAAGATGTGATAAAGTAATGATTGTAACTACCAACTATCACGGCTACGACAATTATTGATGTGATAAAGTATTGATAGTAACTACCAAATATCACGGCTATGACAACTATAGATGTGATAAAGTACTGATTGTAACTACCAACTATAGCGGCAATGACAATTGTAGATGTGAAAAAGTAGTGATTGTAACTACCAACTATCACGGCTACGACAACTGTAGATGTGATAAAGAACTGATTGTAACTACCAACTATCACGGCTATGACAACTATAGATGTGATAAAGTACCGACTGTAACTACCAAATATCACGGCTACGACAACAATAGATGTGATAAAGTACTGATTGTAACTACCAACTATCACGGCTATGCCAACTATAGATGTGATAAAGTACTGATTGTAACTACCAACTATCACGGCTATGACAACTGTAGATGAGATAAAGTAGTGATTGTAACTACCAACTATCACGGCTATGACAACTATAGATGTGATAGAGTACTGATTGTAACTACCAACTATCACGGCTATGACAACTATAGATGTGATAAAGTACTCATTGTAACTACCAACTATCACGACTATGAAAACTAAAGATGTGATAAAGTACCGACTGTAACTACCAAATATCACGGCTACGACAACAATAGATGTGATAAAGTACTGATTGTAACTACCAACTATCACGGCTATGCCAACTATAGATGTGATAAAGTACTGATTGTAACTACCAACTATCACGGCTATGACAACTATAGATGTGATAAAGTAGTGATGGTAACTACCAACTATCACGGCTATGACAACTATAGATGTGATAAAGTACTGATTGTAACTACCAACTATCACGGCTATGACAACTATAGATGTGATAAAGTACTGATTGTAACTACCAACTATCACGGCTATGACAACTGTAGATGTGATAAAGTAGTGATTGTAACTACCAACTATCACGGCTATGACAACTATAGATGTGATAAAGTACTGATTGTAACTACCAACTATCACGGCTATGACAACTATAGATGTGATAAAGTACTGATTGTAACTACCAACTATCACGGCTATGACAACAATAGATGTGATAAAGTACTGATTGTAACCACCAACTATCACGGCTATGACAACTATAGATGTGATAGAGTACTGATTGTAACTACCAACTATCACGGCTATGACAACTATAGATGTGATAAATTACTCATTGTAACTACCAACTATCACGGCTATGAAAACTAAAGATGTGATAAAGTACCGACTGTAACTACCAAATATCACGGCTACGACAACAATAGATGTGATAAAGTACTGATTGTAACTACCAACTATCACGGCTATGCCAACTATAGATGTGATAAAGTACTGATTGTAACTACCAACTATCACGGCTATGACAACTATAGATGTGATAAAGTAGTGATTGTAACTACCAACTATCACGGCTATGACAACTATAGATGTGATAAAGTACTGATTGTAACTACCAACTATCACGGCTATGACAACTATAGATGTGATAAAGTACTGATTGTAACTACCAACTATCACGGCTATGACAACTGTAGATGTGATAAAGTAGTGATTGTAACTACCAACTATCACGGCTATGACAACTATAGATGTGATAAAGTACTGATTGTAACTACCAACTATCACGGCTATGACAACTATAGATGTGATAAAGTACTGATTGTAACTACCAACTATCACGGCTATGACAACAATAGATGTGATAAAGTACTGATTGTAACCACCAACTATCACGGCTATGACAACTATAGATGTGATAAAGTACTGATTGTAACTACCAACTATCACGGCTATGACAACTATAGGTGTGATAAAGTGGTGATTGTAACTACCAACTATCACGGCTATGACAACTATAGATGTGATAAAGTAGTGATTGTAACTACCAACTATCACGGCTATGACAACTATAGATGTTATAAAGTACTGATTGTAACTACCAACTATCACGGCTATGACAACTATAGATGTGATAAAGTAGTGATTGTAACTACCAACTATCACGGCTATGACAACTATAGATGTGATAAAGTAGTAATGTAACTACCAACTGTCACGGCTATGACAACTATAGATGTGATAAAGTACTGATTGTAACTACCAACTATCACGGCTATGACAACTATAGATGTGATAAAGTACTGATTGTAACTACCAACTATCACGGCTATGACAACTGTAGATGTGATAAAGTACTGATTGTAACTACCAACTATCACGGCTATGACAACAATAGATGTGATAAAGTACTGATTGTAACTACCAACTATCACGGCTATGACAACTATAGATGTGATAAAGTAGTAATTGTAACTACCAACTGTCACGGCTATGACAACTATAGATGTGATAAAGTACTGATTGTGACTACCAACTATCACGGCTATGACAACTATAGATGTGATAAAGTACTGATTGTAACTACCAACTATCACGGCTATGACAACTGTAGATGTGATAGAGTACTGATTGTAACTACCAACTATCACGGTTATGACAACTATTGCTGTGATAAAAAACTGATTGTAACTACCAACTATCACGGCTATGACAACTATAGATGTGATAAAGTACTGATTGTAACTACCAACTATCACGGCTATGACAACTATAGATGTGATAAAGTACTGATTGTAACTACCAACTATCACGGCTATGACAACTATAGATGTGATAAAGTACTGATTGTAACTACCAACTATCACGGCTATGACAACTATAGATGTGATAAAGTAGTGATTGTAACTACCAACTATCACGGCTTTGATAACTATAGATGTGATAAAGTACTGATTGTAACTACCAACTACCACGGCTATGATAACTATAGATGTGATAAAGTACTGATTGTAACTACCAACTATCACGGCTATGACAACTATATATGTGATCAAGTCCTGATTGTAACTACCAACTATCACGGCTATGAAAACTAAAGATGTGATAAAGTAGTGATTGTAACTACCAACTATCACGGCTACGACAACTGTAGATGTGATAAAGAACTGATTGTAACTACCAACTATCACGGCTATGACAACTATAGATGTGATAAAGTACCGACTGTAACTACCAAATATCACGGCTACGACAACAATAGATGTGATAAAGTACTGATTGTAACTACCAACTATCACGGCTATGCCAACTATAGATGTGATAAAGTACTGATTGTAACTACCAACTATCACGGCTATGACAACTGTAGATGAGATAAAGTAGTGATTGTAACTACCAACTATCACGGCTATGACAACTATAGATGTGATAGAGTACTGATTGTAACTACCAACTATCACGGCTATGACAACTATAGATGTGATAAAGTACACATTGTAACTACCAACTATCACGGCTATGAAAACTAAAGATGTGATAAAGTACCGACTGTAACTACCAAATATCACGGCTACGACAACAATAGATGTGATAAAGTACTGATTGTAACTACCAACTATCACGGCTATGCCAACTATAGATGTGATAAAGTACTGATTGTAACTACCAACTATCACGGCTATGACAACTATAGATGTGATAAAGTAGTGATTGTAACTACCAACTATCACGGCTATGACAACAATAGATGTGATAAAGTACTGATTGTAACTACCAACTATCACGGCTATGACAACTATAGATGTGATAAAGTAGTGATTGTAACTACCAACTATCACGGCTATGACAACTGTAGATGTGATAAAGTAGTGATTGTAACTACCAACTATCACGGCTATGACAACTATAGATGTGATAAAGTACTGATTGTAACTACCAACTATCACGGCTATGACAACTATAGATGTTATAAAGTACTGATTGTAACTACCAACTATCACGGCTATGACAACTATAGATGTGATAAAGTAGTGATTGTAACTACCAACTATCACGGCTATGACAACAATAGATGTGATAAAGTAGTAATGTAACTACCAACTGTCACGGCTATGACAACTGTAGATGTGATAAAGTACTGATTGTAACTACCAACTATCACGGCTATGACAACTATAGATGTGATAAATTAGTGATTGTAACTACCAACTGTCACGGCTATGACAACAATAGATGTGATAAAGTACAGATTGTAGCTACCACCTATCACGGCTACGACAACTGTAGATGTGATCAAGTACTGATTGTAACTACCAACTATCACGGCTATGAAAACTAATAATGTGATAAAGTACTGACTGTAACTACCAAATATCACGAATACGACAACTATAGATGTGATCAACTATTGATTGTAACTCCCAACTATCACGGCTATGCCAACTATAGATGTGATCAAGTACTGATTGTAACTACCAACTATCACGGCTATGACAACTGTAGATGTGATAAAGTAGTGATTGTAACTACCAACTATCACGGCTATGACAACTATAGATGTGATAAAGTAGTGATTGTAACTACCAACTATCACGGCTATGACAACTATAGATGTGATAAAGTACTGATTGTAACTACCAACTATCACGGCTATGACAACAATAGATGTGATAAAGTACTGATTGTAACTACCAACTATCACGGCTATGACAACTGTAGATGTGATAAAGTAGTGATTGTAACTACCAACTATCACGGCTATGACAACTATAGATGTGATAAAGTACTGATTGTAACTACCAACTATCACGGCTATGACAACTATAGATGTGATAAAGTACTGATTGTAACTACCAACTATCACGGATATGACAACTGTAGATGTGATAGAGTACTGATTGTAACTACCAACTATCACGTTTATGACAACTATAGATGTGATAAAGTACTGATTGTAACTACCAACTATCACGGCTATGACAACTATAGATGTGAAAAAGTAGTGATTGTAACTACCAACTATCACGGCTATGACAACTATAGATGTGATAAAGTACTGATTGTAACTACCAACTATCACGGCTATGACAACTATAGATGTGATAAAGTACTGATTGTAACTACCAACTATCACGGCTATGACAACTATAGATGTGATAAAGTACTGATTGTAACTACCAACTATCACGGCTATGACAACTATAGATGTTATAAAGTACTGATTGTAACTACCAACTATCACGGCTATGACAACTATAGATGTGATAAAGTAGTGATTGTAACTACCAACTATCACGGCTATGACAACAATAGATGTGATAAAGTAGTAATGTAACTACCAACTGTCACGGCTATGACAACTATAGATGTGATAAAGTACTGATTGTAACTACCAACTATCACGGCTATGACAACTATAGATATGATAAAGTACTGATTGTAACTACCAACTATCACGGCTATGACAACTGTAGATGTGATAAAGTACTGATTGTAACTACCAACTATCACGGCTATGACAACAATAGATGTGATAAAGTACTGATTGTAACTACCAACTATCACGGCTATGACAACTATAGATGTGATAAAGTGGTGATTGTAACTACCAACTATCACGGCTATGACAACTATAGATGTGATAAAGTAGTGATTGTAACTACCAACTATCACGGCTATGACAACAATAGATGTTATAAAGTACTGATTGTAACTACCAACTATCACGGCTATGACAACTATAGATGTGATAAAGTAGTGATTGTAACTACCAACTATCACGGCTATGACAACAATAGATGTGATAAAGTAGTAATGTAACTACCAACTGTCACGGCTATGACAACTATAGATGTGATAAAGTACTGATTGTAACTACCAACTATCACGGCTATGACAACTATAGATATGATAAAGTACTGATTGTAACTACCAACTATCACGGCTATGACAACTGTAGATGTGATAAAGTACTGATTGTAACTACCAACTATCACGGCTATGACAACTATAGATGTGATAAAGTACTGATTGTAACTACCAACTATCACGGCTATGACAACTGTAGATGTGATAGAGTACTGATTGTAACTACCAACTATCACGGTTATGACAACTATTGATGTGATAAAGTACTGATTGTAACTACCAACTATCACGGCTATGACAACTATAGATGTGATAAAGTACTGATTGTAACTACCAACTATCACGGCTATGACAACTATAGATGTGATAAAGTACTGATTGTAACTACCAACTATCACGGCTATGACAACTATAGATGTGATAAAGTACTGATTGTAACTACCAACTATCACGGCTATGACAACTATAGATGTGATAAAGTAGTGATTGTAACTACCAACTATCACGGCTATGATAACTATAGATGTGATAAAGTACTGATTGTAACTACCAACTATCACGGCTATGATAACTATAGATGTGATAAAGTACTGATTGTAACTACCAACTATCACGGCTATGACAACTATATATGTGATCAAGTCCTGATTGTAACTACCAACTATCACGGCTATGAAAACTAAAGATGTGATAAAGTAATGATTGTAACTACCAACTATCACGGCTACGACAATTATTGATGTGATAAAGTATTGATAGTAACTACCAAATATCACGGCTATGACAACTATAGATGTGATAAAGTACTGATTGTAACTACCAACTATAGCGGCAATGACAATTGTAGATGTGAAAAAGTAGTGATTGTAACTACCAACTATCACGGCTACGACAACTGTAGATGTGATAAAGAACTGATTGTAACTACCAACTATCACGGCTATGACAACTATAGATGTGATAAAGTACCGACTGTAACTACCAAATATCACGGCTACGACAACAATAGATGTGATAAAGTACTGATTGTAACTACCAACTATCACGGCTATGCCAACTATAGATGTGATAAAGTACTGATTGTAACTACCAACTATCACGGCTATGACAACTGTAGATGAGATAAAGTAGTGATTGTAACTACCAACTATCACGGCTATGACAACTATAGATGTGATAGAGTACTGATTGTAACTACCAACTATCACGGCTATGACAACTATAGATGTGATAAAGTACTCATTGTAACTACCAACTATCACGACTATGAAAACTAAAGATGTGATAAAGTACCGACTGTAACTACCAAATATCACGGCTACGACAACAATAGATGTGATAAAGTACTGATTGTAACTACCAACTATCACGGCTATGCCAACTATAGATGTGATAAAGTACTGATTGTAACTACCAACTATCACGGCTATGACAACTATAGATGTGATAAAGTAGTGATGGTAACTACCAACTATCACGGCTATGACAACTATAGATGTGATAAAGTACTGATTGTAACTACCAACTATCACGGCTATGACAACTATAGATGTGATAAAGTACTGATTGTAACTACCAACTATCACGGCTATGACAACTGTAGATGTGATAAAGTAGTGATTGTAACTACCAACTATCACGGCTATGACAACTATAGATGTGATAAAGTACTGATTGTAACTACCAACTATCACGGCTATGACAACTATAGATGTGATAAAGTACTGATTGTAACTACCAACTATCACGGCTATGACAACAATAGATGTGATAAAGTACTGATTGTAACCACCAACTATCACGGCTATGACAACTATAGATGTGATAGAGTACTGATTGTAACTACCAACTATCACGGCTATGACAACTATAGATGTGATAAATTACTCATTGTAACTACCAACTATCACGGCTATGAAAACTAAAGATGTGATAAAGTACCGACTGTAACTACCAAATATCACGGCTACGACAACAATAGATGTGATAAAGTACTGATTGTAACTACCAACTATCACGGCTATGCCAACTATAGATGTGATAAAGTACTGATTGTAACTACCAACTATCACGGCTATGACAACTATAGATGTGATAAAGTAGTGATTGTAACTACCAACTATCACGGCTATGACAACTATAGATGTGATAAAGTACTGATTGTAACTACCAACTATCACGGCTATGACAACTATAGATGTGATAAAGTACTGATTGTAACTACCAACTATCACGGCTATGACAACTGTAGATGTGATAAAGTAGTGATTGTAACTACCAACTATCACGGCTATGACAACTATAGATGTGATAAAGTACTGATTGTAACTACCAACTATCACGGCTATGACAACTGTAGATGTGATAAAGTAGTGATTGTAACTACCAACTATCACGGCTATGAAAACAATAGATGTGATAAAGTACTGATTGTAACCACCAACTATCACGGCTATGACAACTATAGATGTGATAAAGTACTGATTGTAACTACCAACTATCACGGCTATGACAACTATAGGTGTGATAAAGTGGTGATTGTAACTACCAACTATCACGGCTATGACAACTATAGATGTGATAAAGTAGTGATTGTAACTACCAACTATCACGGCTATGACAACTATAGATGTTATAAAGTACTGATTGTAACTACCAACTATCACGGCTATGACAACTATAGATGTGATAAAGTAGTGATTGTAACTACCAACTATCACGGCTATGACAACTATAGATGTGATAAAGTAGTAATGTAACTACCAACTGTCACGGCTATGACAACTATAGATGTGATAAAGTACTGATTGTAACTACCAACTATCACGGCTATGACAACTATAGATGTGATAAAGTACTGATTGTAACTACCAACTATCACGGCTATGACAACTGTAGATGTGATAAAGTACTGATTGTAACTACCAACTATCACGGCTATGACAACAATAGATGTGATAAAGTACTGATTGTAACTACCAACTATCACGGCTATGACAACTATAGATGTGATAAAGTAGTAATTGTAACTACCAACTGTCACGGCTATGACAACTATAGATGTGATAAAGTACTGATTGTGACTACCAACTATCACGGCTATGACAACTATAGATGTGATAAAGTACTGATTGTAACTACCAACTATCACGGCTATGACAACTGTAGATGTGATAGAGTACTGATTGTAACTACCAACTATCACGGTTATGACAACTATTGCTGTGATAAAAAACTGATTGTAACTACCAACTATCACGGCTATGACAACTATAGATGTGATAAAGTACTGATTGTAACTACCAACTATCACGGCTATGACAACTATAGATGTGATAAAGTACTGATTGTAACTACCAACTATCACGGCTATGACAACTATAGATGTGATAAAGTACTGATTGTAACTACCAACTATCACGGCTATGACAACTATAGATGTGATAAAGTAGTGATTGTAACTACCAACTATCACGGCTTTGATAACTATAGATGTGATAAAGTACTGATTGTAACTACCAACTACCACGGCTATGATAACTATAGATGTGATAAAGTACTGATTGTAACTACCAACTATCACGGCTATGACAACTATATATGTGATCAAGTCCTGATTGTAACTACCAACTATCACGGCTATGAAAACTAAAGATGTGATAAAGTAGTGATTGTAACTACCAACTATCACGGCTACGACAACTATTGATGTGATAAAGTATTGATAGTAACTACCAAATATCACGGCTATGACAACTATAGATGTGATAAAGTACTGATTGTAACTACCAACTATAGCGGCAATGACAACTATAGATGTGAAAAAGTAGTGATTGTAACTACCAACTATCACGGCTACGACAACTGTAGATGTGATAAAGAACTGATTGTAACTACCAACTATCACGGCTATGACAACTATAGATGTGATAAAGTACCGACTGTAACTACCAAATATCACGGCTACGACAACAATAGATGTGATAAAGTACTGATTGTAACTACCAACTATCACGGCTATGCCAACTATAGATGTGATAAAGTACTGATTGTAACTACCAACTATCACGGCTATGACAACTGTAGATGTGATAAAGTAGTGATTGTAACTACCAACTATCACGGCTATGACAACTATTGATGTGATAGAGTACTGATTGTAACTACCAACTATCACGGCTATGACAACTATTGATGTGATAAAGTACTCATTGTAACTACCAACTATCACGGCTATGAAAACTAAAGATGTGATAAAGTACCGACTGTAACTACCAAATATCACGGCTACGACAACAATAGATGTGATAAAGTACTGATTGTAACTACCAACTATCACGGCTATGCCAACTATAGATGTGATAAAGTACTGATTGTAACTACCAACTATCACGGCTATGACAACTGTAGATGTGATAAAGTAGTGATTGTAACTACCAACTATCACGGCTATGACAACTATTGATGTGATAGAGTACTGATTGTAACTACCAACTATCACGGCTATGACAACTATAGATGTGATAAAGTACTGATTGTAACTACCAACTATCACGGCTATGACAACTGTAGATGTGATAAAGTAGTGATTGTAACTACCAACTATCACGGGTAGGACAACAATAGATGTGATAAAGTATTGATTGTAACTAACAATTATCACGGCTATGACAACTATAGATGTGATAAAGTACTGATTGTAACTGCCAACTATCACGGCTATGACAACTATAGATGTGATAAAGTACAGATTGTAGCTACCAACTATCACGGCTACGACAACTGTAGATGTGATTAAGTACTGATTGTAACTACCAACTATCACGCTATGAAAACTAATGATGTGATAAAGTACTGACTGTAACTACCAAATATCACGAATACGACAACTATAGATGTGATCAACTACTGATTGTAACTCCCAACTATCACGGCTATGCCAACTATAGATGTGATCAAGTACTGATTGTAACTACCAACTATCACGGCTATGACAACTGTAGATGTGATAAAGTAGTGATTGTAACTACCAACTATCACGACTATGACAACTATAGATGTGATAAAGTAGTGATTGTAACTACCAACTATCACGGCTATGACAACTATAGATGTGATAAAGTACTGATTGTAACTACCAACTATCACGGCTATGACAACTATAGATGTGATAAAGTACTGATTGTAACTACCAACTATCACGACTATGACAACTGTAGATGTGATAAAGTAGTGATTGTAACTACCAACTATCACGGCTATGACAACTATAGATGTGATAAAGTACTGATTGTAACTACCAACTATCACGGCTATGACAACTATAGATGTGATAAAGTACTGATTGTAACTACCAACTATCACGGATATGACAACTGTAGATGTGATAGAGTACTGATTGTAACTACCAACTATCACGGTTATGACAACTATAGATGTGATAAAGTACTGATTGTAACTACCAACTATCACGGCTATGACAACTATAGATGTGAAAAAGTAGTGATTGTAACTACCAACTATCACGGCTATAACAACTATAGATGTGATAAAGTACTGATTGTAACTACCAACTATCACGGCTATGACAACTATAGATGTGATAAAGTACTGATTGTAACTACCAACTATCACGGCTATGACAACTATAGATGTGATAAAGTGGTGATTGTAACTACCAACTATCACGCTATGACAACTATAGATGTGATAAAGTAGTGATTGTAACTACCAACTATCACGGCTATGACAACTATAGATGTTATAAAGTACTGATTGTAACTACCAACTATCACGGCTATGACAACTATAGATGTGATAAAGTAGTGATTGTAACTACCAACTATCACGGCTATGACAACTATAGATGTGATAAAGTAGTAATGTAACTACCAACTGTCACGGCTATGACAACTATAGATGTGATAAAGTACTGATTGTAACTACCAACTATCACGGCTATGACAACTATAGATGTGATAAAGTACTGATTGTAACTACCAACTATCACGGCTATGACAACTGTAGATGTGATAAAGTAGTGATTGTAACTACCAACTATCACGGCTATGACAACTATAGATGTGATAAAGTAGTAATGTAACTACCAACTGTCACGGCTATGACAACTATAGATGTGATAAAGTACTGATTGTAACTACCAACTATCACGGCTATGACAACTATAGATGTGATAAAGTACTGATTGTAACTACCAACTATCACGGCTATGACAATTATAGATGTGATAAAGTAGTGATTGTAACTACCAACTATCACGGCTATGACAACTATAGATGTGATAAAGTACTGATTGTAACTACCAACTATCACGTTATGACAACTATAGATGTGATAAAGTAGTAATTGTAACTACCAACTGTCACGGCTATGACAACTATAGATGTGATAAAGTACTGATTGTAACTACCAACTGTCACGGCTATGACAACTATAGATGTGATAAAGTACTGATTGTAACTACCAACTATCACGTTATGACAACTATAGATGTGATAAAGTACTGATTGTAACTACCAACTATCACGGCTATGACAACTATAGATGTGATAAAGTACTGATTGTAACTACAAACTATCACGGCTATGACAACTATAGATGTAATAAAGTACTGATTGTAACTACCAACTATCACGGCTATAACAACTATAGATGTGATAAAGTACTGATTGTAACTACCAACTATCACGGCTATGACAACTATAGATGTGATAAAGTAGTGATTGTAACTACCAACTATCACGCTATGATAACTATAGATGTGATAAAGTACTGATTGTAACTACCAACTATCACGGCTATGATAACTATAGATGTGATAAAGTACTGATTGTAACTACAAGATGTCATAAAGTACTGATTGTAGCTACAAGATGTGATAAAGTACTGATTGTAGCTAGAAGATGTGATAAAGTACTGATTGTAATTACAAGATGTGATATAAATTACTGATTGTAATTACAAGATGTCATAAAGTAATGATTATAGCTAGAGGATGTGATAAAGTACTGATTGTAGCTAGAGGATGTGATAAAGTACTGATTGTAGCTAGAAGATGTGATAAAGTACTGATTGTAGCTAGAAGATGTGATAAAGTACTGATTGTAGCTAGAAGATGTGATAAAGTACTGATTGTAGCTAGAAGATGTGATGAAGTACTGATTGTAGCTAGATGTGATAAAGTACTGATTGTAGCTAGATGTGATAAAGTACTGATTGTAGCTAGATGTGATAAAGTACTGATTGTAGCTATAAGATGTGATAAAGTACTGATTGTAGCTAGAAGATGTGATAAAGTACTGATTGTAGCTAGAAGATGTGATAAAGTACTGATTGTAGCTAGAAGATGTGATAAAGTACTGATTGTAGCTAGAAGATGTGATAAAGTACTGATTGTAGCTAGAAGATGTGATAAAGTACTGATTGTAGCTAGAAGATGTGATAAAGTACTGATTGTAGCTAGATGTGATAAAGTACTGATTGTAGCTAGATGTGATAAAGTACTGATTGTAGCTATAAGATGTGATAAAGTACTGATTGTAGCTAGAAGATGTGATAAAGTACTGATTGTAGCTAGAAGATGTGATAAAGTACTGATTGTAGCTAGAAGATGTGATAAAGTACTGATTGTAGCTAGAAGATGTGATAAAGTACTGATTGTAGCTAGAAGATGTGATAAAGTACTGATTGTAGCTAGATGTGATAAAGTACTGATTGTAGCTAGAAGATGTGATAAAGTACTGATTGTAGCTAGAAGATGTGATAAAGTACTGATTGTAGCTAGAAGATGTGATAAAGTACTGATTGTAGCTAGATGTGATAAAGTACTGATTGTAGCTAGAAGATGTGATAAAGTACTGATTGTAGCTAGATGTGATAAAGTACTGATTGTAGCTAGAAGATATGATAAAGTACTGATTGTAGCTATAAGATGTGATAAAGTACTGATTGTAGCTAGAAGATGTGATAAAGTACTGATTGTAGCTAGAAGATGTGATAAAGTACTGATTGTAGCTAGATGTGATAAAGTACTGATTGTAACTAGAAGATGTGATAAAGTACTGATTGTAGCTAGATGTGATAAAGTACTGATTGTAGCTAGAAGATGTGATAAAGTACTGATTGTAGCTAGACGATGTGATAAAGTACTGATTGTAGCTAGAAGATGTGATAAAGTACTGATTGTAATTACAAGATGTGATATAAATTACTGATTGTAATTACAAGATGTCATAAAGTAATGATTATAGCTAGAGGATGTGATAAAGTACTGATTGTAGCTAGAAGATGTGATAAAGTACTGATTGTAGCTAGAAGATGTGATAAAGTACTGATTGTAGCTAGATGTGATAAAGTACTGATTGTAGCTAGAAGATGTGATAAAGTACTGATTGTAGCTAGATGTGATAAAGTACTGATTGTAGCTAGAAGATGTGATAAAGTACTGATTGTAGCTAGAAGATGTGATAAAGTACTGATTGTAGCTAGAAGATGTTATAAAGTACTGATTGTAGCTAGAAGATGTGATAAAGTACTGATTGTAGCTAGAAGATGTGATAAAGTACTGATTGTAGCTAGAAGATGTGATAAAGTACTGATTGTAGCTAGAAGATGTGATAAAGTACTGATTGTAGCTAGAAGATGTGATAAAGTACTGATTGTAGCTAGATGTGATAAAGTACTGATTGTAGCTAGAAGATGTGATAAAGTACTGATTGTAGCTAGAAGATGTGATAAAGTACTGATTGTAGCTAGAAGATGTGATAAAGTACTGATTGTAGCTAGATGTGATAAAGTACTGATTGTAGCTAGAAGATGTGATAAAGTACTGATTGTAGCTAGATGTGATAAAGTACTGATTGTAGCTATAAGATGTGATAAAGTACTGATTGTAGCTAGAAGATGTGATAAAGTACTGATTGTAGCTAGAAGATGTGATAAAGTACTGATTGTAGCTAGATGTGATAAAGTACTGATTGTAGCTAGAAGATGTGATAAAGTACTGATTGTAGCTAGATGTGATAAAGTACTGATTGTAGCTAGAAGATGTGATAAAGTACTGATTGTAGCTAGAAGATGTGATAAAGTACTGATTGTAATTACAAGATGTGATATAAATTACTGATTGTAATTACAAGATGTCATAAAGTAATGATTATAGCTAGAGGATGTGATAAAGTACTGATTGTAGCTAGAAGATGTGATAAAGTACTGATTGTAGCTAGAAGATGTGATAAAGTACTGATTGTAGCTAGATGTGATAAAGTACTGATTGTAGCTAGAAGATGTGATAAAGTACTGATTGTAGCTAGATGTGATAAAGTACTGATTGTAGCTAGAAGATGTGATAAAGTACTGATTGTAGCTAGAAGATGTGATAAAATACTGATTGTAGCTAGAAGATGTGATAAAGTACTGATTGTAGCTAGAAGATGTGATAAAGTACTGATTGTAGCTAGAAGATGTGATAAAGTACTGATTGTAGCTAGAAGATGTGATAAAGTACTGATTGTAGCTAGAAGATGTGATAAAGTACTGATTGTAGCTAGATGTGATAAAGTACTGATTGTAGCTAGAAGATGTGATAAAGTACTGATTGTAGCTAGAAGATGTGATAAAGTACTGATTGTAGCTAGAAGATGTGATAAAGTACTGATTGTAGCTAGAAGATGTGATAAAGTACTGATTGTAGCTAGAAGATGTGATAAAGTACTGATTGTAGCTAGAAGATGTGATAAAGTACTGATTGTAGCTAGATGTGATAAAGTACTGATTGTAGCTAGAAGATGTGATAAAGTACTGATTGTAGCTAGAAGATGTGATAAAGTACTGATTGTAGCTAGATGAGATAAAGTACTGATTGTAGCTAGAAGATGTGATTAAGTACTGATTGTAGCTAGAAGATGTGATAAAGTACTGATTGTAGCTAGAAGATGTGATAAAGTACTGATTGTAGCTAGATGTGATAAAGTACTGATTGTAGCTAGATGTGATAAAGTACTGATTGTAGCTATAAGATGTGATAAAGTACTGATTGTAGCTAGAAGATGTGATAAAGTACTGATTGTAGCTAGAAGATGTGATAAAGTACTGATTGTAATTACAAGATGTGATATAAATTACTGATTGTAATTACAAGATGTGATAAAGTACTGATTGTAGCTAGAAGATGTGATAAAGTACTGATTGTAGCTAGAAGATGTGATAAAGTACTGATTGTAGCTAGAAGATGTGATAAAGTACTGATTGTAGCTAGATGTGATAAAGTACTGATTGTAGCTAGAAGATGTGATAAAGTACTGATTGTAGCTAGAAGATGTGATAAAGTACTGATTGTAGCTAGAAGATGTGATAAAGTACTGATTGTAGCTAGATGTGATAAAGTACTGATTGTAGCTAGAAGATGTGATAAAGTACTGATTGTAGCTAGATGTGATAAAGTACTGATTGTAGCTAGAAGATATGATAAAGTACTGATTGTAGCTATAAGATGTGATAAAGTACTGATTGTAGCTAGAAGATGTGATAAAGTACTGATTGTAGCTAGAAGATGTGATAAAGTACTGATTGTAGCTAGATGTGATAAAGTACTGATTGTAACTAGAAGATGTGATAAAGTACTGATTGTAGCTAGATGTGATAAAGTACTGATTGTAGCTAGAAGATGTGATAAAGTACTGATTGTAGCTAGAAGATGTGATAAAGTACTGATTGTAGCTAGAAGATGTGATAAAGTACTGATTGTAATTACAAGATGTGATATAAATTACTGATTGTAATTACAAGATGTCATAAAGTAATGATTATAGCTAGAGGATGTGATAAAGTACTGATTGTAGCTAGAAGATGTGATAAAGTACTGATTGTAGCTAGAAGATGTGATAAAGTACTGATTGTAGCTAGATGTGATAAAGTACTGATTGTAGCTAGAAGATGTGATAAAGTACTGATTGTAGCTAGATGTGATAAAGTACTGATTGTAGCTAGAAGATGTGATAAAGTACTGATTGTAGCTAGAAGATGTGATAAAGTACTGATTGTAGCTAGAAGATGTTATAAAGTACTGATTGTAGCTAGAAGATGTGATAAAGTACTGATTGTAGCTAGAAGATGTGATAAAGTACTGATTGTAGCTAGAAGATGTGATAAAGTACTGATTGTAGCTAGAAGATGTGATAAAGTACTGATTGTAGCTAGAAGATGTGATAAAGTACTGATTGTAGCTAGATGTGATAAAGTACTGATTGTAGCTAGAAGATGTGATAAAGTACTGATTGTAGCTAGAAGATGTGATAAAGTACTGATTGTAGCTAGAAGATGTGATAAAGTACTGATTGTAGCTAGATGTGATAAAGTACTGATTGTAGCTAGAAGATGTGATAAAGTACTGATTGTAGCTAGATGTGATAAAGTACTGATTGTAGCTATAAGATGTGATAAAGTACTGATTGTAGCTAGAAGATGTGATAAAGTACTGATTGTAGCTAGAAGATGTGATAAAGTACTGATTGTAGCTAGATGTGATAAAGTACTGATTGTAGCTAGAAGATGTGATAAAGTACTGATTGTAGCTAGATGTGATAAAGTACTGATTGTAGCTAGAAGATGTGATAAAGTACTGATTGTAGCTAGAAGATGTGATAAAGTACTGATTGTAATTACAAGATGTGATATAAATTACTGATTGTAATTACAAGATGTCATAAAGTAATGATTATAGCTAGAGGATGTGATAAAGTACTGATTGTAGCTAGAAGATGTGATAAAGTACTGATTGTAGCTAGAAGATGTGATAAAGTACTGATTGTAGCTAGATGTGATAAAGTACTGATTGTAGCTAGAAGATGTGATAAAGTACTGATTGTAGCTAGATGTGATAAAGTACTGATTGTAGCTAGAAGATGTGATAAAGTACTGATTGTAGCTAGAAGATGTGATAAAATACTGATTGTAGCTAGAAGATGTGATAAAGTACTGATTGTAGCTAGAAGATGTGATAAAGTACTGATTGTAGCTAGAAGATGTGATAAAGTACTGATTGTAGCTAGAAGATGTGATAAAGTACTGATTGTAGCTAGAAGATGTGATAAAGTACTGATTGTAGCTAGATGTGATAAAGTACTGATTGTAGCTAGAAGATGTGATAAAGTACTGATTGTAGCTAGAAGATGTGATAAAGTACTGATTGTAGCTAGAAGATGTGATAAAGTACTGATTGTAGCTAGAAGATGTGATAAAGTACTGATTGTAGCTAGAAGATGTGATAAAGTACTGATTGTAGCTAGAAGATGTGATAAAGTACTGATTGTAGCTAGATGTGATAAAGTACTGATTGTAGCTAGAAGATGTGATAAAGTACTGATTGTAGCTAGAAGATGTGATAAAGTACTGATTGTAGCTAGATGAGATAAAGTACTGATTGTAGCTAGAAGATGTGATTAAGTACTGATTGTAGCTAGAAGATGTGATAAAGTACTGATTGTAGCTAGAAGATGTGATAAAGTACTGATTGTAGCTAGATGTGATAAAGTACTGATTGTAGCTAGATGTGATAAAGTACTGATTGTAGCTATAAGATGTGATAAAGTACTGATTGTAGCTAGAAGATGTGATAAAGTACTGATTGTAGCTAGAAGATGTGATAAAGTACTGATTGTAATTACAAGATGTGATATAAATTACTGATTGTAATTACAAGATGTGATAAAGTACTGATTGTAGCTAGAAGATGTGATAAAGTACTGATTGTAGCTAGAAGATGTGATAAAGTACTGATTGTAGCTAGATGTGATAAAGTACTGATTGTAGCTAGAAGATGTGATAAAGTACTGATTGTAGCTAGATGTGATAAAGTACTGATTGTAGCTAGATGTGATAAAGTACTGATTGTAGCTATAAGATGTGATAAAGTACTGATTGTAGCTAGAAGATGTGATAAAGTACTGATTGTAGCTAGAAGATGTGATAAAGTACTGATTGTAGCTAGAAGATGTGATAAAGTACTGATTGTAGCTAGATGTGATAAAGTACTGATTGTAGCTAGAAGATGTGATAAAGTACTGATTGTAGCTAGAAGATGTGATAAAGTACTGATTGTAGCTAGATGAGATAAAGTACTGATTGTAGCTAGAAGATGTGATTAAGTACTGATTGTAGCTAGAAGATGTGATAAAGTACTGATTGTAGCTAGAAGATGTGATAAAGTACTGATTGTAGCTAGATGTGATAAAGTACTGATTGTAGCTAGATGTGATAAAGTACTGATTGTAGCTATAAGATGTGATAAAGTACTGATTGTAGCTAGAAGATGTGATAAAGTACTGATTGTAGCTAGAAGATGTGATAAAGTACTGATTGTAATTACAAGATGTGATATAAATTACTGATTGTAATTACAAGATGTGATAAAGTACTGATTGTAGCTAGAAGATGTGATAAAGTACTGATTGTAGCTAGAAGATGTGATAAAGTACTGATTGTAGCTAGATGTGATAAAGTACTGATTGTAGCTAGAAGATGTGATAAAGTACTGATTGTAGCTAGATGTGATAAAGTACTGATTGTAGCTAGATGTGATAAAGTACTGATTGTAGCTATAAGATGTGATAAAGTACTGATTGTAGCTAGAAGATGTGATAAAGTACTGATTGTAGCTAGAAGATGTGATAAAGTACTGATTGTAGCTAGAAGATGTGATAAAGTACTGATTGTAGCTAGATGTGATAAAGTACTGATTGTAGCTAGAAGATGTGATAAAGTACTGATTGTAGCTAGAAGATGTGATAAAGTACTGATTGTAGCTAGAAGATGTGATAAAGTACTGATTGTAGCTAGATGTGATAAAGTACTGATTGTAGCTAGATGTGATAAAGTACTGATTGTAGCTAGAAGATGTGATAAAGTACTGATTGTAGCTAGAAGATGTGATAAAGTACTGATTGTAGCTAGAAGATGTGATAAAGTACTGATTGTAATTACAAGATGTGATATAAATTACTGATTGTAATTACAAGATGTCATAAAGTAATGATTATAGCTAGAGGATGTGATAAAGTACTGATTGTAGCTAGAAGATGTGATAAAGTACTGATTGTAGCTAGAAGATGTGATAAAGTACTGATTGTAGCTAGAAGATGTGATAAAGTACTGATTGTAGCTAGATGTGATAAAGTACTGATTGTAGCTAGAAGATGTGATAAAGTACTGATTGTAGCTAGATGTGATAAAGTACTGATTGTAGCTAGAAGATCTGATAAAGTACTGATTGTAGCTAGATGTGATAAAGTACTGATTGTAGCTAGATGTGATAAAGTACTGATTGTAGCTATAAGATGTGATAAAGTACTGATTGTAGCTAGAAGATGTGATAAAGTACTGATTGTAGCTAGAAGATGTGATAAAGTACTGATTGTAGCTAGAAGATGTGATAAAGTACTGATTGTAGCTAGAAGATGTGATAAAGTACTGATTGTAGCTAGATGTGATAAAGTACTGATTGTAGCTAGAAGATGTGATAAAGTACTGATTGTAGCTAGATGTGATAAAGTACTGATTGTAGCTATAAGATGTGATAAAGTACTGATTGTAGCTAGAAGATGTGATAAAGTACTGATTGTAGCTAGAAGATGTGATAAAGTACTGATTGTAGCTAGAAGATGTGATAAAGTACTGATTGTAGCTAGATGTGATAAAGTACTGATTGTAGCTAGAAGATGTGATAAAGTACTGATTGTAGCTAGAAGATGTGATAAAGTACTGATTGTAGCTAGATGTGATAAAGTACTGATTGTAGCTAGAAGATGTGATAAAGTACTGATTGTAGCTAGATGTGATAAAGTACTGATTGTAGCTAGAAGATGTGATAAAGTACTGATTGTAGCTAGATGTGATAAAGTACTGATTGTAGCTAGAAGATGTGATAAAGTACTGATTGTAGCTAGATGTGATAAAGTACTGATTGTAGCTAGAAGATGTGATAAAGTACTGATTGTAGCTAGATGTGATAAAGTACTGATTGCAGCTAGATGTGATAAAGTACTGATTGTAGCTATAAGATGTGATAAAGTACTGATTGTAGCTAGAAGATGTGATAAAGTACTGATTGTAGCTAGAAGATGTGATAAAGTACTGATTGTAGCTAGAAGATGTGATAAAGTACTGATTGTAGCTAGAAGATGTGATAAAGTACTGATTGTAGCTAGAAGATGTGATAAAGTACTAATTGTAGCTATAAGATGTGATAAAGTACTGATTGTAGCTAGAAGACCTGATAAAGTACTGATTGTAGCTACAAGATGTGATAAAGTAATGATTTTAGCTAGAAGATGTGATAAAGTACTGATTGTAGCTATAAGATGTGATAAAGTACTGATTGTAGCTAGAAGATGTGATAAAGTACTGATTGTAGCTAGAAGATGTGATAAAGTACTGATTGTAGCTAGATGTGATAAAGTACTGATTGTAGCTAGAAGATGTGATAAAGTACTGATTGTAGCTAGATGTGATAAAGTACTAATTGTAGCTAGATGTGATAAAGTACTGATTGTAGCTATAAGATGTGATAAAGTACTGATTGTAGCTAGAAGATGTGATAAAGTACTGATTGTAGCTAGAAGATGTGATAAAGTACTGATTGTAGCTAGAAGATGTGATAAAGTACTGATTGTAGCTAGAAGATGTGATAAAGTACTGATTGTAGCTAGATGTGATAAAGTACTGATTGTAGCTAGAAGATGTGATAAAGTACTGATTGTAGCTAGAAGATGTGATAAAGTACTGATTGTAGCTAGATGTGATAAAGTACTGATTGTAGCTAGAAGATGTGATAAAGTACTGATTGTAGCTAGAAGATGTGATAAAGTACTGATTGTAGCTAGAAGATGTGATAAAGTACTGATTGTAGCTAGATGTGATAAAGTACTGATTGTAGCTAGATGTGATAAAGTACTGATTGTAGCTATAAGATGTGATAAAGTACTGATTGTAGCTAGAAGATGTAATAAAGTACTGATTGTAGCTACAAGATGTGATAAAGTACTGATTGTAATTACAAGATGTGATATAAATTACTGATTGTAATTACAAGATGTCATAAAGTAATGATTATAGCTAGAGGATGTGATAAAGTACTGATTGTAGCTAGAAGATGTGATAAAGTACTGATTGTAGCTAGAAGATGTGATAAAGTACTGATTGTAGCTAGAAGATGTGATAAAGTACTGATTGTAGCTAGATGTGATAAAGTACTGATTGTAGCTAGAAGATGTGATAAAGTACTGATTGTAGCTAGATGTGATAAAGTACTGATTGTAGCTAGAAGATGTGATAAAGTACTGATTGTAGCTAGATGTGATAAAGTACTGATTGTAGCTAGATGTGATAAAGTACTGATTGTAGCTATAAGATGTGATAAAGTACTGATTGTAGCTAGAAGATGTGATAAAGTACTGATTGTAGCTAGAAGATGTGATAAAGTACTGATTGTAGCTAGAAGATGTGATAAAGTACTGATTGTAGCTAGAAGATGTGATAAAGTACTGATTGTAGCTAGAAGATGTGATAAAGTACTGATTGTAGCTAGATGTGATAAAGTACTGATTGTAGCTAGAAGATGTGATAAAGTACTGATTGTAGCTAGATGTGATAAAGTACTGATTGTAGCTAGAAGATGTGATAAAGTACTGATTGTAGCTAGATGTGATAAAGTACTGATTGTAGCTAGATGTGATAAAGTACTGATTGTAGCTATAAGATGTGTTAAATTACTGATTGTAGCTAGAAGATGTGATAAAGTACTGATTGTAGCTAGAAGATGTGATAAAGTACTAATTGTAGCTATAAGATGTGATAAAGTACTGATTGTAGCTAGAAGACCTGATAAAGTACTGATTGTAGCTACAAGATGTGATAAAGTAATGATTTTAGCTAGAAGATGTGATAAAGTACTGATTGTAGCTATAAGATGTGATAAAGTACTGATTGTAGCTAGAAGATGTGATAAAGTACTGATTGTAGCTAGAAGATGTGATAAAGTACTGATTGTAGCTAGATGTGATAAAGTACTGATTGTAGCTAGAAGATGTGATAAAGTACTGATTGTAGCTAGATGTGATAAAGTACTAATTGTAGCTAGATGTGATAAAGTACTGATTGTAGCTATAAGATGTGATAAAGTACTGATTGTAGCTAGAAGATGTGATAAAGTACTGATTGTAGCTAGAAGATGTGATAAAGTACTGATTGTAGCTAGAAGATGTGATAAAGTACTGATTGTAGCTAGAAGATGTGATAAAGTACTGATTGTAGCTAGTTGTGATAAAGTACTGATTGTAGCTAGAAGATGTGATAAAGTACTGATTGTAGCTAGAAGATGTGATAAAGTACTGATTGTAGCTAGATGTGATAAAGTACTGATTGTAGCTAGAAGATGTGATAAAGTACTGATTGTAGCTAGAAGATGTGATAAAGTACTGATTGTAGCTAGAAGATGTGATAAAGTACTGATTGTAGCTAGATGTGATAAAGTACTGATTGTAGCTAGATGTGATAAAGTACTGATTGTAGCTATAAGATGTGATAAAGTACTGATTGTAGCTAGAAGATGTAATAAAGTACTGATTGTAGCTACAAGATGTGATAAAGTACTGATTGTAATTACAAGATGTGATATAAATTACTGATTGTAATTACAAGATGTCATAAAGTAATGATTATAGCTAGAGGATGTCATAAAGTACTGATTGTAGCTAGAAGATGTGATAAAGTACTGATTGTAGCTAGAAGATGTGATAAAGTACTGATTGTAGCTAGAAGATGTGATAAAGTACTGATTGTAGCTAGATGTGATAAAGTACTGATTGTAGCTAGAAGATGTGATAAAGTACTGATTGTAGCTAGATGTGATAAAGTACTGATTGTAGCTAGAAGATGTGATAAAGTACTGATTGTAGCTAGATGTGATAAAGTACTGATTGTAGCTAGATGTGATAAAGTACTGATTGTAGCTATAAGATGTGATAAAGTACTGATTGTAGCTAGAAGATGTGATAAAGTACTGATTGTAGCTAGAAGATGTGATAAAGTACTGATTGTAGCTAGAAGATGTGATAAAGTACTGATTGTAGCTAGAAGATGTGATAAAGTACTGATTGTAGCTAGAAGATGTGATAAAGTACTGATTGTAGCTAGATGTGATAAAGTACTGATTGTAGCTAGAAGATGTGATAAAGTACTGATTGTAGCTAGATGTGATAAAGTACTGATTGTAGCTAGAAGATGTGATAAAGTACTGATTGTAGCTAGATGTGATAAAGTACTGATTGTAGCTAGATGTGATAAAGTACTGATTGTAGCTATAAGATGTGTTAAATTACTGATTGTAGCTAGAAGATGTGATAAAGTACTGATTGTAGCTAGATGTGATAAAGTACTGATTGTAGCTAGAAGATGTGATAAAGTACTGATTGTAGCTAGATGTGATAAAGTACTGATTGTAGCTATAAGATGTGATAAAGTACTGATTGTAGCTAGAAGATGTGATAAAGTACTGATTGTAGCTAGAAGATGTGATAAAGTACTGATTGTAGCTAGAAGATGTGATAAAGTACTGATTGTAGCTAGATGTGATAAAGTACTGATTGTAGCTAGAAGATGTGATAAAGTACTGATTGTAGCTAGAAGATGTGATAAAGTACTGATTGTAGCTAGATGTGATAAAGTACTGATTGTAGCTAGAAGATGTGATAAAGTACTGATTGTAGCTAGATGTGATAAAGTACTGATTGTAGCTAGAAGATGTGATAAAGTACTGATTGTAGCTAGATGTGATAAAGTACTGATTGTAGCTAGAAGATGTGATAAAGTACTGATTGTAGCTAGATGTGATAAAGTACTGATTGTAGCTAGAAGATGTGATAAAGTACTGATTGTAGCTAGATGTGATAAAGTACTGATTGTAGCTAGATGTGATAAAGTACTGATTGTAGCTATAAGATGTGATAAAGTACTGATTGTAGCTAGAAGATGTGATAAAGTACTGATTGTAGCTAGAAGATGTGATAAAGTACTGATTGTAGCTAGAAGATGTGATAAAGTACTGATTGTAGCTAGAAGATGTGATAAAGTACTGATTGTAGCTAGAAGATGTCATAAAGTACTAATTGTAGCTATAAGATGTGATAAAGTACTGATTGTAGCTAGAAGACCTGATAAAGTACTGATTGTAGCTACAAGATGTGATAAAGTAATGATTTTAGCTAGAAGATGTGATAAAGTACTGATTGTAGCTACAAGATGTGATAACGTACTGATTGTAATTACAAGGTGTCATAAAGTACTGATTGTAGCTACAAGATGTGATAACGTACTGATTGTAATTACAAGGTGTCATAAAGTACTGATTGTAGCTACAAGATGTGATAACGTACTGATTGTAAATACAAGATGTGATAAAGTACTGATTGTAAATACAAGATGTGATAAAGTACTGATTGTAAATACAAGATGTAATAAAGTACTGATGGTAGCTGCAAGATGTGATAAAGTACTGAGTGTAGCTAGAAGATGTGATAAAGTACTGATTGTAACTATCACGGCTATGACAACCCAATTAAAATATAAACACTTCTAAATAGGCAGCTTTGAAGCCTGGCATTTCATTGAAAGACATATTGGCAATTCATATAAGGTTTCAATACTGTAACAAACTGTCTTTTCATTTTTTATCATTTAATTACGTTTATTTTAGCCAGTCTGATAACATACGATAAGCTGGAAAAATCAATACAGGTAGGTATTTAAATCAAGCTATCGGGAGCTAATTACAGTTAGGGACCGACCATTTAACTTGAAGGGGGGGGGGGTATGTTTTTTTGTTTCGTTCAGAAATTTTTTTTTCGGACAACACAAGAGTTAGAATATTTATTTTCTTTGTCGCGCAAAGCGCGAATTTCTTTTCTAGAATTTAACATTAGGTTATATGACAAAAACTCTAAATCAGATTATTTTTTTTTCCTCCACCAAAATCAGAATATTTTTTTCAGCAACATTGGGAATCAGAATATTTTTTTAGAAAAAAAACCATAACCCCCCCTTTCAAGTTAAATGGTCGTTCCCTTAAAATCCACCTGTGATGTAAATCTATTGTCTAAACTCTCCATTATTTTTAAGGAATGGAGAGTTACGAACAATGTGGACAGGGGCGGAGTTATTGTTCTCTTTGTACTTTATATACTATACACAGACTTTTTTTTGTTACAAGATTAATAATTAATAAAATTAATAAAGTACAATGGGTGGATTTTAAGTTGGAGAATGTCCTCGTATCTCTCCATTCCTTAAAAACAATGGGCCTCAGCCCCTTTTGGGGCCTCGGCTCCATTATTTTTAAAGAATGGAGAGTTACTTGGACATTCTCCTATACGTAATTAGTTCCCGTCAAACAAAATCACGTGACTGGTCAGTTGAGGTAGGACACACGAGGTATACCAGATATACCGCACTGAACACTGGACGAGGATAGACCTTAAATATGTTACATGGAATAAATGGTTGGTGAAAGTTCAAAATTGTCAAATACAGGACATGGAATTATCACAGGATACGTTTTATTTCCACTCAGGTAAGTCATTTTATTTATTTTCGTTCAGTCGTATTTACCAGTCGAACACACTGCAGGTTTATAAAATAACTGAAGTTCTGTTGATATAAAAGGTAAACTATTGATTATTTTCGTATACTTTCAGGGGTTGGTTGTCATGTTGAATTTGGGTTCGAGAAATGTTTGGATAAATGGTAGATGTTGCGTGCTGGTATAATATTTAATGAAGTTATTGAGTACCGGAAGTTATAGTCCGTAGTTGGAAACCGGATATTGTGAGCCGGATATTGTAAACCGGAAGTTATTCCATAGTTGGAAACCAGATATAGTGAACCGGAAGTTGAAAACCGAATTCGTAAACCGGAACTTATAGTCCGTGGTAGTGAACCGGATGTTATGGAAGTTGTATACAGGAAGTCAACAGTTGAGTATCGGAAGTGAGAGTTCTTAATTTTAATTTTTGTTGAATCAGAACTTAACTTGAAGTGTATAACATTGCAAGCATATCGTTATTTATTTTAGTATCTGCTCAGCTACAAAGAACATTAAATTTAATACTTGAAAATAATTTGGTTTCATTTGAATATTTTTCTTTTTGAAAGTGAGCTGAACTGAAGGTATGCAAATTTGACATTGATTGTTGATTTTTTTATTATTATTTTTGTCTGAATTCTATTCATTTTGTGCATGTTTTGTATTTTTATTTGTATTAATTTTGATTATTTTTTGTGTCAAGAATTATGATTGTTTTATGTTCATTTTTTTTCACTTAGTTTTTTTTCTAGTAAAATATTTAATTTTACTGATGTTTTGTTTTATTATGTATTGGCCAACCGACAATTCCGATATCCTACGTCTTTACAAATACATTCATCAAAACAGATATTTAAAATTAAATTATTCCCTTTCAGATGCTGAATTGATGGTAAGTAAGTGGTTCAGGTTTAAAATTGATTATTTGGTTGTGCAAAAATGGATGAAAACTTAAAATTTATGGATATTTGTTTAAAATCACCTTGTGATTGCTTTAACATTAAATTATTAACCAGTTAAATCCTGTATTAGAATGGCCAATTATTTGGGTCCAGGGGTTCAAGACAACAATTTAATGTAATATATAATCAAAATATGCTTTAAAAATTTGCAGTCGAAACCAGAAATATATCTGTAAATTGCTTGTTCCCAGTTTCTTGAATTCATATATATTTGGAAGACAACATATTATTTCTAAGATAAATGTAATTTTATATATAGCATAAATATAATGCAGTATCAATCCTTTAACAAGAAGTTCAATTTCATAATTTTCAACATTTACTGGCTCTTTATTAATTAATTAACAAAACAATCTCCTTAAAAAAAAACTGAACAAGGGCAACGCAAAGCGTGGCGTATCCCCTCGCCTAAAAATTAGACCCTGTGACCTTGACCTTTGACCTTGAAAATCAATAGGGTTCCAGATTCTCTTAAGGTCTAAGTATGTACCAAGTTTGGTCAAAATCCATTGAAGGATGTTGATTCTAGTGTTCACAAGCTTTAAGGATGTTACGCATTAAAAATTTGACCCGGTGACATTGACCTTTGACCTATGACCTTGAAAATCAATAGGGTTCTAGACTCTCCTAAGGACTACGTATGTACCAAGTTTGGTCAAAGTCCATTGAAGGATGTTGATTCTAGTGTTCACAAGGATGTTACGCGGTAAAAATTTACCCGGTGACATTGACCTTTGTCCTGGAAAATCAATAGGGTTCCAGAATCTCCTAAGGACTAAGTATGTACCATGTTTAGTCAAAATCCATTGAAGGATGTAGATTCTAGAGTGTTCACAAGGATGTTATGCGGCAACAATTTGACCCTGTGACCTTGACCTTTGACCTATGACCTTGACAATCAATAGGGTTCCAGATTCTCTTAAGGACTAAATATGTACCAAGTTTGGTCAAAATCCATTGAAGGATGTTGATCCTAGAGTGTTCACAAGGATTGTGACGGACGGACGGAAGGTAGCGTTACTATATCCCCTCGCAACTTCGTTGGCGAGGGGATAATTACAACCTATAACAGAATTAAATAGATAATATGCTATTTGTCTACCAAAATGACTATTGATGCGTACAGTGTGTGTGCTTGTCACATTCGCTTTCAGCTCCACCATTGGCTAGCAGCTTGCTGTGAAAAGGGGAGCAGAGTGTGTAAGCCTTCCTTGCCAATTATAGCCTCTCATACAGTAAGACCTATGTGGCCCAGATATGGGAACCTCCTCGAGGTGGTAGATGGTAACTGGATGCTTCGCGGCTCCAGGCAGAACAACAAGGTCTCGGAGGAAACTAGGCCCCTAGATGCACGGCTTGCACGGCCCACCGGTGTGTGGATATGTCCTGGTGTCTGCAAACCTAGTTCCCAGCTATGGGTTAAATAGTTCCACTATTTTGTGGATGGAGAAGGAAACTCTATTATCAAACCTCTGCTGCCTTACGGCATACCCATTTATGGGAAAAGCTTCGGGAGAAAACCCAGAGGATAAATCCAGTTTGGGACCTGTAAAGTCCCTCTTGTGCTTGCAGGAAAGGTCTTATACCAGAAGCTAAGGGAGAGGTAACACTGAGCTAACAGAAACCCCCCGAGTGCTGGACCGTAATTGGCGCACTCTAACAGACCACAACACCACGCATTTACAACCATTATGACACTTGGACCCGTGGATGCCCTACAGAAGACCACCAGATTCATAGCGGAAACTGAAATTCAAGTGTAAAGGCGAACGAAAAGAAGAAGCAGATATGCTATTTGACATTTTCATTCCTGTCCAAATTCATTCTAAACTTTGTCTTATTCACTTATAGTAATAGCTGTCTAAATCGAACACCCTTCTGACCTACTTTTTAATTCAGAATATAGTTGTTCTGATGAGATGTGTTACATTTATCAAGATTTCATACAATGTAACAAATTTGATGCTCAAAATATCCAGGATTCCAGTTTATTCAGTGTTCGCTTTAGACAGTTTTCACTGTATAATCAAATGTTCTGGCCTATCACAATATATAAAAGTAAACACACCAGGTTTAAACAGGTCACTGAAATGTATTTTCTGTCACCAGTCTCGTCATATACAAAGCCATATATTTAACATTTATTTACCAGGTTTTGTCAATGATTGAATGACAAATCGTGCCAAGTGTCACACTTTATATATGTTTGGAATTTAGACCTCTATTAATTGTCTATTACCATGAACCTTCAGAAGATCTTGTATATGATTGGACTGTGCTATGGATGGTTCAGTTATACTGTAGTTGGTTTTATTGGTGGAGGAAACCCAAGCATCACAGAAAACCTCTGAGAAAACCATCAGAGAGAGTATTTTGGCATTAGGTGGTGGTTTGTGAAATCTCTCAAAATGAAAAAAGGGCTCTACATCGATAACATTAATGGCTATGCCGGGTACAACATGATACGTCTGAAACAATGCTCTACCAGTTTAACTGCAATCAAGTTATAAAATTAGAACAAAATTTAAAGGAGTAAATATCCAAAATTTTGGAATTTTGGTCTCTTTACAATAGGAGCTTGTAATCGCTCACCTGGTTTTCAATTGGACTTCTAAATTTTACAGAGTTTAGGTTTATGATATTTAACACCACTTTCAACAATATTTCAGCTATATTGTGGCAGTCAGTTTTATTGGTGGAGGAAACCAGACTACCCGGAGAAAACCACCAACCTGTCGCAAGTCACTGACAAACTTTATCACCTAATGTTGTATCGAGTACACCTCGCCATGAATGGGGTCTGGCATTAGGAGATATGCTTTATATAGAATGCACTTAAAATTAATAACAAAAGGGAGAGAACTAAAAGTATTTTATAGTAACAATACACGCTAAATAAAGTACACACACCAAGAAGTTACTGTTTATGTAAAAAAAAAATTAAATTATTCTAAAATAGATTATCATTTTTAATTTAAAATAGATTATTTTTTTTTATTTATAGTATATTATATTTACGCATCAACCTAATATGTCACATAACAAAGTAATTTCATTCATGCTGAATGGAAAGATGATATATAGAGATTATCACATGACCGTTTTCATATCAGATCCCTTATCAACCCTTGGTTCATATATATCAGCCAGAGAGTCGGGAGGCTCGAGGACTAATGAGGGATCTGATATGAAAATGGCCATGTAAAGATTTTTTTCCATCATATACTTGGCACAAGAAAACATTTCCAGAAACTGACGAATTACAATGTGATACAGATTACGGAAAGGGGTGTGATATATTTCGGAACCGTGTGATTTTTTTTTTATATCCGCCTGCTAAGGTAATCTCAGGAAGATGTCTAATGCATTTCATTAGATTTTAACTTTTATATTATATGCTAAAAAAATGTGTTATCAACTATAGGGAAATAAAGATGGCAGCCGAACTGTTCACACACTAAAAGTCAGCTCCTGCATTTTTTGCAAAATCCATTGTTGATTTGATGTGGATCTATATAAAATTGTGAAATTTAAGACTTAATTTTCATGTTAAATTTGTGAAATTCTGGATTTTCTAAAGTAGATAGTATTCACATACATAATAATATGCCTGGAGGAAATATTACTTCAACTAGACCTGTGAGTAAACCTGGTCAACCTAATCCAGTAAAAACAGTTCAGACATTATTAGCAGCAAAAAAGAAAGACACTAGTAACAAAGAGCCTAGAGCAAAAAGAACTCACTCTGAAGTCTCTAATGACTCTAACACCAGTCATGATCTATCAGGACTAATTAACTTTCAAAAAGATCTGGATGAAATTAAAATTAGCTTGAGGGATGTAACTACAAAAGATGATCTGAATGAAATGACAAAAGACCTTGTCAAGACTTCTGACTTAGAAAATATTGTCACTGGTATTGTGAAAAAGCTCTTTAGCAAGTTCGAGTCCTCGTTAGAAAAAAAGATGAATGAAAAAATCATAAAAATTCAGAATGAGATGGAAGAAAAGGTTGAGGCACTTAGTATTGAAAATGAAGACTTGAAAAAGAGACTAGAAGTAGGTACAGCCCAAATAACATCAATCAAAAAAGAATTTTCAGAAACAGTACAAGTTGCTAAGCAAGCAAATATGAGCAGCAACTACAACGAGCAGTACTCTAGGAAAAACAATATCAAAGTGTTCAACTTTCCTAGGAGAGAGAAGCAAAACCTACGTCAGGATTTTATTAATTTGGTCAAACGAGATCTGAATGTAACCTTAGAAGAAAGGGATGTAGTAGCAATACATAGGCTACCAGCAGAACATGAGCCGAGCCCTTTAATTGTGCGCTTGTTCAGTAGTGATGTAAAAAGGAGTGTAATGCGGGTAAGGAAGGAACTGAAAGGAAGAGTGAAATTTGTGAAACATGGAGCTTATCAAAAGACTAGAACGAAGTCAGCGTTTCGACCAGGTGTGGTACTTTAATTGTGGCATTTATGGTAGAACAGAGGATGGATTACAGACGAAGTTTCAGATGTATGATGACATTAACTTTAAACTCAGACAACGGCCTTCACAACGTCCTGGGTGGTAACTTTAAATTTTTGATGTTGAAAAATATTTAGACAACTGAAAAGATCTGTCTTTATTGTATTAAATATTTAATATCATAAATATATTTATGCTTCAAGTATAAAAAACAATAATGTTATACAATTGATTGAAAATTTTACTGCAGATTTTGCAAAAATTGTACCAGTTTACAACAGGTATATTATGACACTTGTCATCTTAGTTCTAAATACATGTTTTTATCTATCATTTTTTCAGTTATTTTCAAAAGAATATTTTGAAAAATTCATTTACATTTACAATAGTTCTATTCTTATTTGCTTGATGAATATGTATTGTCAGAGTTTTGTATATATCTACTTATTTAGAAGAATTATATTCCCCTTGAAATGGGTTCCATAAAATTTCTAACAGTTAACTGTCAAGGCCTTGGTAATATTGAGAAAATAAAAGATGTGTTTCATTTTCTAAAATCCAAAAATTATAACATTTATTGCTTACAGGACACACATTTTACTTCTGAAATAGAGTCTAGTATTAGATCTATGTGGGGATTTGATTGTTTCTTTTCATCTTTTTCTTCAAATTCCAGGGGGGTATCAATTCTGTTTAATAGCAATTTTGAATATGAAGTCCTGAAAGAGAAAAGGGATCTGAATGGTAATTATTTAGCATTAGATGTTGTAATTGATAAACAGAAACTTACACTTCTGTCACTTTATGGATCCAATATGGACAATCCTGATTTTTATGATCAGATTATGAATATCATTGAAGATTTTGGAAATGAACGTTATTTACTTTGTGGTGATTTTAATTTGGTACTTTGCCCACATATTGATTGTTACAACTATTTACATGTTAATAACCCCAATGCTAGAGATAAACTTATTGAAATAGTATATCAATGCCCCCTAGTGGACCCCTTTAGAGAACTTTTTCCAGATTTACAACGATATACTTGGAGAAAAAAGACACCTTTTAAACAAGCTCGACTTGATTTTTTTCTTTTTCCTGATAGTATGTTGACAAATTTAGTAAACTGTAAAATTGAACCAAGTTATCGTTCTGATCACTCCATGGTAATTTTAGAATTAGAGTTTATACCTTTTATGCGTGGTAAAGGACTATGGAAGTTCAACAATTCATTACTTTATGATTTGGAATATAGTAATATTGTAAAAAAAAAGATTTTAGAGGTTAAAAAACAGTATGGTGCCTTGGTTTATAACTTTGAGAATATACATGAAATTTCTAACGATGATCTTCATTTCACTATTAATAGTGAATTGTTTCTAGAAACACTGTTGATGGAAATTAGAGGCAAAACTATTTCTTATTCAAGCTACAAGAGAAAAGAAAGAGACAAAATAGAAAGAGATTTATTGAAAGATATTGACACTTTAGAATGTAATGTAAACCAAGCCTCCATACAACTTTTAGAGAATAAGAAGCAAGATTTAGAAAATATAAGAAAAGAAAAAATAAAGGGTAAAATAATACGTTCTAGAGTGCAGTGGATTGAAGAGGGGGAAAAACCTACAAAATATTTTTGTGGGCTAGAATCAAAAAATTTTACTAGTAAAATAATTCCCAAAATAGAAAGGGATGATGGCAAAACTATAATTAAACAATTTGATATCTTGAAAGAAACAAAGGTATTTTATGAAGAACTATATAAATTTAGAGAAGGAAATGGGTGTAAAGTGAGTGATTTAGAAAGAGATTTAAAAGACTTAAACTTTAATAAATTGTCTTTAGATGAACAATTAAGTTTAGAAGGGGAAATAAATGTAAATGAAGCAAGTAAGGTTTTACAAAAAATGAATAATAATAAATCACCCGGGTCGGACGGTTTTTAAACAGAATTTTTCAAATTTTTCTGGATAGATTTGAAGTCATTTGTTGTAAATTCTATAAATTTTGGGTCACTTTTAGGTGAGCTATCAGTAACTCAAAAACAGGGAATCATTACATGTTTACCAAAAGATAACAAACCAAGACACTTTCTCAAAAATTGGAGACCAATATCACTACTGAATACTGTATACAAAATTGGTTCTGGTGTTATTGCTAGTAGATTGAAGAGAGTTCTGGAAAAGTTGATTGATTTAGATCAAACAGGTTTTATTAGTGGAAGATACATTGGAGATAACATTAGATTAATCTATGATATGCTACAATTTACAGAAGAAAACGACATACCTGGTTTGTTACTTTTGATAGACTTTGAAAAGGCATTTGATTCTATATCTTGGGACTTTCTTTTATCTGTATTAAAATTTTTCAACTTTGGGGAATCTATTATAAACTGGGTTAAAGTATTTTATAATAATATATCATCAGCAGTCATTCAGGGTGGTAATCTTTCAGAATTTTTTCAAATAGGCCGTGGTTGTAGACAAGGTGATCCGTTATCGCCATATCTTTTTATTTTATGTGCAGAAATTTTAGCCATTAAGATACGGGGTAATACAAATATTGGTGGTATAAATGTGACAAGGATTGAACATAAGTTATCACAGTTTGCAGATGACACATCATTAATTTTAGATGGCAGTGAAAAGTCTCTAAATGAAGCTTTACTTGAATTAGATTGGTATGCAAAACTCTCTGGGCTAAACATTAATTTTACCAAGACACAAGTAGTATGGATTGGGAGTAAAAAATACAGTAATGACACTTTAGGTCAACACAGAAACTTATCCTGGGGTAAAACATCCTTCAAGCTATTGGGTATTAATTTTGATGTTGATTTGGATAAAATTGTAAATATTAATTATAATGAGAGAATTTTGCAAATAAAAAAACTAATAAAGATATGGTCAAAAAGGAATCTTACTGTCATTGGAAAGATTACTGTTGTGAAAACTCTGATTTTACCTGTCTTAAATCACCTAATCATTACATTGCCTAATCCTACTCAAGACATCTTAAAGAAGGTGAACAAGCTTATTTTTACCTTTATATGGAGTTCACCTGTGCACAGAGTTAAAAAGGAATTGTTACAAAAAGACTTCTGTGAAGGAGGATTAAAAATGATTAATCTAAATTTATTTATTTTAGCCCTAAAAACAACCTGGGTAAGAAAGCTATTTCGAACTGAATGTAAATGGGATAATATCTTATTTTCGACAATAAATCAGGAAAAATTATTCAATTTTGGTAATGGTTATATTTCTTACATAAAAGAAAATGTTGTAAAAAATAAATTTTGGAAAGATGTGTTCCATGCTTGGAACACCTTTATTGATAAAGAAGAAAACTTTACATGGGAATATTTTTTGTCTTCTTCACTGTGGATGAACAAAACTATAAAAATAGAAAACAAACCAGTATTCTATGAAGACTGGTTCAGAAAAGGTATTTGTTTTGTTAATGATATTATGTCAGAAGATGGAAAATTTCTCTCCATTGATCAATTAGAGGAAAAATTTAACATTTCAAAAAATATTATGAAATTTAATAGTATAATTTCAGCTGTAAAACATGCTGGAAAACAAAATGTGTATAATAGTTATAAGCTACTTACCCCATTTATTTCTTTGTTTGTTAAGATCATTTTGAAGAGTAAAAGGGGAACTAAAGATATGTATTTGTTACTAATAAGGAATAACATAGTGTCAAATGGTCAGAAAAAGTGGGAGGAAATTTTAGCCTTAGGTTTAGAGGAAACGAAATGGAGAGAAATATTCAAACTACCTTTTATAGTCACACAAAATACCAAACTACAATGGTTACAGTACAGAATTAACCAACGTATCCTAGGAACAAATAAATTGCTGTATAAAATTAAAGTAAAAGACAATGCCTTTTGTACTTTTTGTCAGGAAGATGAGGAAACTATAGAACATTTATTTTGGAACTGTGAGATTGTACAAGCTTTTATTGATGAAATTGATTCTTGGTTATTGTCGAATGGTGTTAGTATTCCATTTACTATGCAATTTTTTCTTTTTGGTGATACTTCAAAATCGTCTCGAGGAGATGCTATCAACCTCATTTTATTACAAATAAAGCAGTATATTTTTAACTGTAAATATTTTCAGAAAAAATTAACATTTTGTTTTCCAGCATGTTTTACAGCTGAAATTATACTATTAAATTTCATAATATTTTTAACTCTGTGCAGAGGAAAATACAGTCACTATATAACATTGAGAAATCTATTGCTATTAAAAATAAAAAAATTGATTTTTTCAACCAGATATGGAATGCTTTCACTTTACTGTTTAATTAGATATAAAGATTTATACAAATATTCATTCTGTATATAACATGATAGAAAAGAAATAGCCTTTTGTTTTTATGAATGCTAAAATTACCTATTCATCAAAGCAAATTAAAAAACTTTTTCTTTCTCTTTAAAAATTATTTTTATGCCTTAAAAAACTCAATAAATTAAACTTTTTCCATTTTTTTCTTTTACTTCTATAGCCACTTAAAACCCTATTTTTTTATTATCTGTATATTTGTTAATTTGGTTTATTATGATTGAAAAACTCATCTTTATGTGGAATCACATTATTTGGTAATTTCTGTCATGTTATTCTAATAGAAATAGTATGCCATTCTGTATGTAAATTACTAACAAATACTAACATCTTTATATGTTATGTGATTTACTAATGTTAACGAGGCCGGGATAAGGTACCAGTACTTTATGTATTCAACTAACAAATGTACAGATTTCAATAAAAACATCACACTTTAAAAAAAAAAAAAAACTATAGGTATATGATAAATAAATACATCTCGCCCTTTCCCCATTCATGACTTATCACCGGGTTTGTAACAAGAGTAACATGACGGGCGTCACTAGTGGGGTAGGAACTGCTTACTCTTCCGGAGTACCTCAGTTAATCCCTGTTTTTTTTTAGTTTGTGTTCATCAATCTTTAGTCTTCTGTAAACCACTCTCCTTTTTCATTTTACCATTATATTGTCTGTCCTTCAATTTACGGCTTCTGATTTGGTATCTTCAAACTTTTCTTTATATTTACATTAACTACATAGATGGCTGTGAAATACTAAAGCGTAAAAGTAAAATAAAAATGTTTATTTCAGTATAACGTCATAGTATATCATTGAGTATCCGGCGATGAAAATTATGCTCCTTTATGAGACGGATTCGTAGTGTAAGCAAGAGTATAAAATATATGTAATAAGCAAACAGTATAAATACTCTTGCATTCTGAATACCAAAAAAAATCACTCGTAACCGAAAAACGATAATTCACTCATGAATGTCCTATCTCACATTTGTGATTTACTGTGTTGTTCAGTTACTCATGGCTTATTTTGGATATTTGGATGTTGCAATGCAGTTATACGTGTACTATATATATATATATATATATGTGAATGGCAAAATGATGTTTATAGAGTGGGATATTTCAATTTATCAACACAGGATGCTAATACTCTGGCATTTAATTGGACATAAGTCATGTGCTGACAGGATGCTAAACCTTCTGGCATGCAATAAGACATAATCATACAGTAACATAATCTATCACAAACAAATCTTCTTTATCAATTTAATAACTTTTCTACAAATGTCTGTAGTTGATCATCATCTTGAAGTCCAATAAATCTATCCATAATTTTCCCATTTTTCACACCCAATACTGTAGGCACAGATTGTACCTGAAATAAACAAAATGAACCACTGTTATATGTGTAATATCAAAATGTGTAGAAAGAGACTTTTTAAACTGAAATCTCTTAAAATGAAAAAAAGGACTCTACATCGATCAAATAAAGGGCTATGCTCGGTACAACATAATACATCTGAAACAATGCTCTACCAGTTTATCTGCAATCAAGCTAGAATTAGAAAAAAATATCCAAATATGTGAAATTTTTGTAATTTTTCAATAGGAGCCTGTAATCGCTCACCTGGTTTTCACTTTGACTTCTAAATTTTACATTAAAGGAGAACGAAACCAACTGATGATTTGGGGTTTTACAGAATTTAGAACTAATCAAAAAATGAAAATATGACTTTTTTAATGAAAATTTTATAAGGGCTGATGTTAAAGCACGTTTATATCTTATTGATTTTAAATTTCCCGGTAAACATGCAGGCTGCCATGTTCAGCTTAACTGCATCGAAACAATAATATCATTTTTGGAATTCCGTCATATTGGATAAAAATTTAGAATTTCTAGATTTTAATAATGTGATTTTTTTTTTATCAAAATATGCATAATTGGTTTCATAGAAATATCCAGAAGAAATGTTAAATTTGAACTCATTTTGACTTGGATTAAAGCAGCAATAAACAGTTAAATTCCTATTTTTAGTAACTACCTCCATCTTGAATAGAGGGTGGGGCTGTCGAACACAATTTTGAAAGGGGACGACCAAGGACTATAAGAGCAAAATTGTGTTTTATTTGGTTCAGCTATTTCAGAGAAGATTTAAATGTGATAATTTTTTTCAAAATATGCCTAATTTGCATCATTGTTATAAATCGACTGAAAGAAAAATTCACAGAAAAACCTGGAATAAATGTTAAACTACTGGATTGCCATGTAGCTGCAGTTAAATTTAGGCCTTTTTTTTCCAAAATATAAATTTCTTTAGTGGCTCCTAAATAACTCATTAATATGAGCATTGTGCAAAAAAAAAAAATGCATTTAAATTGGATGTAAAAGAAAATCATTCATGAGGATTGGAAACCCATTAACTGGTTTAACCCTACCACATTTTTGTTCCTGTCCCAAAACCAATACTGGTACTTACTCCATATTCCATCGCGAGATCAACATTGTCATCTACATCTATCTTTGCCAGGTTAACTTTGCCTTCTCTGGAAGCTACAATTGATTCCAGTCTTGGTCCTAATAATTTACATGGACCACACCAACTACAAATCATTCAAATTGAAATTTAAAAGTTATTTTTGATTTTATAAAAATATGCAAATCAGATAATAAAAATTCTATCTACTGTACACAAATTCCATTGAAACATTGAGTGAGTGATTGTTGTTTAATGCCAAGAGAGAGAGAAAGAGGAATTGCTCAATTATATTATGGTGAGAACAAGTTACATCTTGATGAGATGATGATGATGTCAGTTTTGTACTAGACCAACACGCTTAATTGGATTTTTATATTGTTAGCTCACTGAAACGATAGTCCACAGGATAGACATGTTGTTACATTCTGACACATTAACCTTATTCTAGGCCAACTAGTCTTTGCTCTTACTCCTTAATGCTGAGTGCTTAACAGAGAAGCTATAAAAACCAATTTTATAGTCTTTAGTATGACCTGAACAGCACTCAATCTCACGATCTACCACACCCTAGGCAAGCATGCTTACCACTACACCAATGATGCAGTTTGAACTGAAACATATTTAATTAATTAAGATAAAGAAATATAATTAGTTTGCCAACAGATTATCTGTGGATTATGTATAGGAGAATGTCTGAGTAACTCTCCATTCCTTAAAAATAATGGAGCCGAGGCCCATTGGTTTTAAGGAATGGAGAGATACGAGGACAATCTCCAACTTAAAATCCACCCATTGTACTTTAATAATTTTATTAATTATTAATCTTGTAACAAAAAAAATTAAATAAATTGTTTGTTATTCCCTTTTGCAATTTTAAACAGGTTGAGGTTTTTGACCTTTAAACTCTAGCTCCGCCCCTGTACATATTGTTCACAACTCTCCATTCCTTAAAAATAATGGAGAGCTTAGACAATAGATTTACATCACAGGTGGATTTTAATTATAACTCCATGTTGACAGGGAATCTTACCCTTTTCCCTTAATGAACCTATGAGATAGCCATCATATAGAGTAACTGGTTTTAACCTCAGTACCAATCACTGCATTACGTTTTGATAACCGTCCATGGGGAGTTGTACAAGACACAACCTTTGTAATCAACTTTGTCAGTGAAATACGGAAGGTGTGCAGTTCTTCCTTGTACTCACGTTTTCAACCATCATATTTTACTGGTACCATTTTTCAAAATAAAATTTTGAAGATTAAGGATCATAGCTTTAAAAGAACAGATTTCAGAAGAAAATTTGGTGTTTATTATGCATGGATCAAGGCATAATATCTCCCTTGCTTAAACACTGGCTAATTCAAGCAGCCCTGAACTTCCATCATTATTAACAATCTCCCTTGTTTAAACACTGGCTAATTCAAGCAGCCCTGAAGTTCCATCATTATTAACAATCTCCCTTGTTTTAACACTGGCTAATTCAAGCAGCACTGAAGTTCCATCATTATTAACAATCTCCCTTGTTTAAACACTGGCTAATTCAAGCAGCCCTGAAGTCAGTTCCATCATTATTAACAATCTCTTGTTTAAACACTGGCTAATTCAAGCAGCCCTGAAGTCAGTTCCATCATTATTAACAATCTCCCTTGTTTAAACACTGGCTAATTCAAGCAGCCCTGAAGTCAGTTCCATCATTATTAACAATCTCGCTTGTTTAAACACTGGCTAATTCAAGCAGCCCTGAAGTTCCATCATTATTAACAATCTCCCTTGTTTAAACACTGGCTAATTCAAGCAGCCCTGAAGTTCCATCATTATTAACAATCTCCCTTGTTTAAACACTGGCTAATTCAAGCAGCACTGAAGTTCCATCATTATTAACAATCTCCCTTGTTTAAACACTGGCTAATTCAAGCAGCACTGAAGTTCCATCATTATTAACAATCTCCCTTGTTTAAACACTGGCTAATTCAAGCAGCACTGAAGTTCCATCATTATTAACAATCTCCCTTGTTTAAATACTGGCTAATTCAAACAGCACTGAAGTTCCATCATTATTAAGAATCTCCCTTGTTTAAATACTGGCTAATTCAAGCAGCACTGAAGTTCCATCATTATTAACAATCTCCCTTGTTTAAACACTGGCTAATTCAAGCAGCCCTGAAGTTCCATCATTATTAACAATCTCCCTTGTTTTAACACTGGCTAATTCAAGCAGCCCTGAAGTTCCATCATTATTAACAGAAAAGGTCTCATCTTCCATATTGACATCTAACCTCCTACATGTATATGAAATCAGAACTTGTTATTGCAGGTTGGGGTGGTACTTTTATGCTTCATAATTAGCAACGAGTGTATTGTTCACTTAGCTATGCAAGTCCTCTATCGTCTATGGGTTAAATCAATATTGTAGTTTTAGAGAAAAAACTTTTTCTGGCAAACCTTTTTTGTCTTATGTTAAACAATGTCATGTGGTAGTGGTCAACCTGGATTTTCCACCCATATAAAAAAAATAAAGATTTTTCATGGAACATCCATTGATTATTCATGTACAGATCAAACAAGTTTATTTCATGAGATATATTATTCTATTCATTATTTCATAGGTTCCTATAATTATTATGTTTAACTATATCTGTGGTAGAGACCATCTTAAACTTCTGATCAACACTAAAAAAAATAATATTTTTTGTAGAGGAAAATCTAAGAAAGTCCAACCAATTTTGCTTTAAAATGCTTGAGTGGTTTCAGAGAAAACAACTTTAAAAATATTGAATTCTTCACCACATGTTCAATGTTAACACTTTGTCATGTAGAAGTGGCCATCTTGGATTTCTTATCGACAAATATAGTCAAACCTGTCTTACATGACTTTCCAATGGAACATTGAAATATGGTCATATAAGACAGATGGTTGCAAAATACAGGTTTAATTACCGTACAAGTGGGTTTTTTCACGGGTACCTAATTTTTGCTTTATTCGCGATAGTCATCGATCAGTGAAAAAAAACCCACGTAAATTTCTGCCCTTTATTACATAAATATCTTTATTTTCTTAAATAATCGTACAAGTTCTGTCTCCCCTAGTATGACTGTATATAACAAATATTTAACAATTATATGGTCACTGCCATTCTTAAAATTGTTGAAATGACGCTTTTAAAATATCTAACAAAGGGGGAAAATCCTTCCCGAAAACAATGCATTTGGTGACAAATGCAATGCAACAGGTAAATTATTTTACATGTAATTAATTGCCCTTTATGTTTAAAACATTAATTACCATGAATAGTCGTTGCTGTGTAAACACACCTTTTTTAATTAATATTAGCATTTCCATTCACTGATCTTTAATTGTTGGTGTTAATTAATTGATCACATTTTGTTTCCGAGTCTTATTTGTGTTTTATTTTTGTTGTAATAATACATATATCTTAAATTTATATTAAATGCTCTTACACAATTTTTTATTAATGAACATGAATACAATTCTAAAATACTGCCGATCGCATACACAAAGCTCTTACTCAATTTATTTTAAAACATTTCCTATTTTGAATTATTGGTCAAACAAGATGTTGCACGCTACGTCGTGCTAAGAATACCCCCACTCATTCATTTGTAAGTCGTACGGTAAACAGGAAGTAGATGTGCGGTAAACCTGGAAAGGGGAGACACGGTACAAGTCACCATGACAAAGCCATATATCAAATATAAAATCATTTCTTCCAGTAGAAGCTGAGATAACTGTTACGAAAGTTTTCATTACGGCAAACATGAAAAATTATAAGTCGCACTGTAAACAGGAATTAGATGTACGGTAAACCTGGAAAGGCGAGACACGGTACAAGTCACCATGCCAAAGCCATATATCAAATATAAAATCATTTCTTCTAATAGAAGCTGAGATATCCGTTACGAAAGTGTGAACGGACGGACTAACAAGGTGATTGCAATATAGCCCCCTCTCTACGAGTGGAGGTATAACGATTCAGATAATGTTATTCTAATATAACTGTCAATCCGCAAAAATTTTATTTTGGTTAAAACTCAGGATCGTGAAAATTAACTACAGCTAAAAAAAATTCCACCAATTTGAAAGAAAATCGCGAAATTTGCCTCCCACGAAAAAACCCACTTATACGGTAAAATGAAATGTACTGTGAAGGGAAATTAAAAGTATGGTGACATAATAAAAATCATTGCTTAATAGAGGTGGTCATTAAAGCAGATTTGACTGTAAACCAAAAACTTTGTACCAGTATCATGTAAGGAACATTCCAACCATGTAACAATTCCAATACATAGGCAGTTTCTCAAAAGAAGATACATTTATATGAAATTTCAGCCAATCAGAAATTGCACAAGTAGCAATGTTCAATATCCAAATAATAGGAAAATCATACAAATTGTTTTATTCTATTTGTTCCTTTGGTTTTTATGAAGAGAAAGACTGAAATGTGAAGAGTTAAGTAACTTAAGAGTTGCAGAAAACAGAAACAATGGATGCAAAGCAAAGACAATACCTCACATGGTCATATAGCTATGTGCCAGATGAGCTATAAAACAACAAAAGTCTCAACATAAATAGTTAATGAAAAATTTACCTTGCATGAAAATCTACAATCACAGGTGTTGGACTTTCAAGAACTCTTTCCTTAAAGTCAGTAGTGTCTTGCACATTAAAGGCCTCAAACTTTGCTGTTGTTGACATACAATGTGACATCTGTGGATTTGATTTTATAGATGATACTGTGTTTTGGGAACATATTGTTGTGTGTCTGTTTTGGGAAGCAAGATGTCGGCCAAGTCGGATAACTTGACGTCTCAAAACTTGACTCGTCATATTTCCTATATAAATCTAAAAAAGATTATTCAATATAAAGTAAAGGCTAATCTAAGACTGTATCACAGTCCATTCACTCAACTGGTTATTCAAATACAGTCTTTGTTGTTTTTGAGAAAAGGTTCTTTATTCATATTCCTATTGGGCATAGAGAGTCCTTTACAGAGATATTTGCATCTCACCTCGATGAGTCCTAGGTTCATCATTTTCTGTTGGGACTCGCCAAAGTTTTCAAATTTATTGGTGGGATTACCAAAATTTTTAGAAACGCCTTCTGGACTCATCAAAATAGCTACAAGTATCCTTGTCATATGCATTTTATTTAGGTTTGTCCTTGATTGCAGTTAGTAGTATTTCTTAATTCCAATCTACACTAAAAAAATGTTTTAAACAAAACCATCGAAAGAAATTTGTAGCCAAGCTTTAATTCAAATGGTTCAGTAGTTTCCGACAAGTAAAAAATTCTTTCCTGAAGTGTCCACCATATTGAATTTCTGATCAAATTCCAAATATTACATCTTCAAACATTTTTTTTTATCATCATGCTTATAGCTAGTATACTCTTGTGTCACATTATTTTTTGCATGCCCATTCGTTACAGTTACTCTTTTGAATTGAAAATCATGTTTGTTTGATGTTTTGTTTGATGGTGTTTTATGCCACAGCACTTTTAACAATATTTCAGTTATATCGTGGCAGTCAGTTTTATTGGTGGAGGAAACCAGAGGACCCGGAGAAAACCATCAACCTGTCGCAAGTCACTGACAAAGTTTATCACAAAATGGTGTACACCTCGCCCTGATCGTGATTCAAACTCACAACATCAGTGGTGATAGGCACTGACTGCATAGATAGTTGTAAATCCAACTACCATACGATCACGGCCACGACAGCCCCTTAATTGAAAATTAAGAACTATACTCCATCACAAGGTCCATGTTTAATATTCTCCTTTGACAACTGGGATGAATGAATATGTTCTTGACTTTCTATACAGAGATTTAACATTTCATGGTCTCCATCTTTGTTTCTAAAAGGGACTTCTGGGTTGTTTATCCTATTTCAACTCCACATTATAACTTTCTGTTTATACATATCTGAGGTTTGTTTGCAAGCTAAATAAGACATAGTTGTCTTACGTCATATACCAATGTTTCATCTTCATACTGGTTGATATGAAGAATTTCAAGCACAGCTGACCGAATGCTCCCAGAATGTGAGTTCAGATACATGTACATTCAGCAGCTAAAAAGTCTATCCTAAATCTTCCATTACAGCTGAATAAAACCTGTGCATGTGCATTCAAAACAATTTGAATGATAGGTATGTCATTCTTGAATTTAAATTGCACAAAAGTGTATCTTTCAGATGTACTTTACTTTTACTGGTGTTTTAGTTTAATGCAACATTGTTAGAGGTTTTCATTTCACAACAATTTCCATTGACTTGAAACTAGGTGACACAGATGTAAAGTTTTGGTGAAGAAAAGCTACACCATCTGTAAATTAAGTTGTCCAAGGTACATGTATACAACAACAAGCCCAAGGCCCAACCTGTTACCTGTCTGGTAGATTCACCCTTTATAAGGGTCACTTCCAATGGGATAAAAATACATATATAGGAACTGGAAAATTAAATTAAACTATGAAAACTGTGTAAACTGTGTGGTGGCACATAACCTCAGTAGAATCTCCCTTACATCAACCACTATTTAGTGACCTTTTGGTGTGAAGTCCATAGCATATTGTTCTTGTACAAATGTTCCTTTCTAATTCTTCCTACTACATCACAGCACTTAGTATGTGATGGGTCTAGAATGAATTGCAGTAGGAGGTTGAATCTGGTTCTCAGATTTTAGAAGGTCGAAGGTGTTCTCACTAAAGTGTGTTCTCATGTATTGTTTGAGTGATAGATGTTTCTCTCGGACATCCTCCAAGTAGCTGCACTCTAGTAAGAAATGTCTCGTACCCTCATGCCAGTCATTGCTAATTTTGCACAAATTGCACATGTCTGATTCTCACCCTCTAGAGAATTTTGCTCGATCTGCCTGCAGGGTATACGTTCGTGTAAGAAGCCTGTACTTGACTCCTGCTTTCTTAACTTCCATGGTATTATTTGGTACTAGAGCTTAGACTGGGTGAGGCTTGCCTAATTGTCTATTGTCGTCAAAGAATTCCATCGTTGATTTTGTAGCTCTTTCTTGCTCCCAGGTTTGTTTCCAATAGAGTTCAACTGCATTTTTGACCATTCTTTTCCAGACTTCCTTGGGAGGCACTGATTCCATTAATGTTACATGTATTATGGTTGGTAGATTGTACTTTTCAAGGATGTTTCTAATTCTTGTTGCAAAGGCATTTATATTTTGGGTTGACATGACTTGTCTCTCTGTAATTTGAAATTCAATTGATGAGCCGTTCTGAATGATGTTACCAAAGAAGGAAAGCATTAATTTGTCAACACGGCAGCTTCCACTGTTTCAATTCCTAGTAGTGTGTATGTGGCAGCATTTACTGTTCTGTCTGGTAACCCTTGAATCTGACGACAGATCTTAAGCTGCAATCGTTCTAGTTTCTGAATGTCACTTTTTGAGAATTTCAATGTTTCTATCCCGTAAAGACTTCTAGGTATGTCTTCCAGAGCTTGATGGCCACTAGTGGAGTTGTTCCTTTCAGAGCATGCAGGCCTGGGCCTAGCAATGCATAGATGGTTTTTCAGGCTGTTTTGAGCCACTCCTCAATGTTCACTTTACTTGTACTGTTGTAGGTTTTCTGATCAGTCCAAGATGTTTTGTTTGATCTTTCTGGGTTATACGTAGTTCTAATAATAAAACCCTAAATGCTCGCTTACTCGCAAGGGTTTTAACGGGATGCGATTACACGTAATGGAGCAGCCGCCAAGATTTTTTGCGCTCGCTTACAGAGTTTCTGATGCCTGTATTTATCAATAATAAGACATAACCTTTTTTTTTGTCCACTATTATAACAAGTTTTTATCACCTACCAGTATTTTAGAATGTAATTCCCATAAAATAAAAATCCATGTTTACTGGACATTTTGAATTTCGTTATTTGTGGTCATTTCCGGTCAAAACCTCACTTTGGTATTTTCCTTATTTTGATGTCGATACCATATTTGGCTATTTGAGGCGTGAATGTTTACATCAGCCGTAGAAACATCGTAGTAAGAAATATTTAGAAAAGCTCTGCCTTCCGTAGTTTCCGTTTATGTCACATGATACACATTATGGCGAACGATCAATAAATTTGAACAAGGTTGTTGCTACCTTTGAAAAGCATACATTTCTCAGCCAAACCGATTTAACAAGGACTGGGATTATCAGTAATAGTTATAATGAAATGTTTGAAGCGTAAATAGTGAGTTTTTATGTTTCAACTGCAATTTATTTTTTGCTCCATTGTGAGGAATGGGGCCACTTTGTAGCTCCGCCGAGACACAAGTTTGTCACAGGAGCTACATTATTACAGCTAGTATACGGTTTTCGCCAAGACTGATGTCGATCTGAGTATGAGATTTTGTTGATGGTACTAGATCCGACTTGCTAGGATTGATAGTTACTAAGTCCATGTTAGTCAGATTGTAAACAATGTCTAACAATGCCCGATTCTTGTATTCGTTCCTTCCAAGTATGGCAATATCGTCAGCACAGGTAGGTGCCACTACCCTGATGTTTCCAACTGTAGTTCCCAGGTCTGATCGTTCTAGTGCCTTAAGAATGCTGTTGTTATATCTCTTATAAAGTACGGTGAATAGTTTCGCACCCTGTCTTACTCCCGAGTCCGAGTTCTTGGGTAAATTGTTCAGATATCAGTGCACAGGGGCTTGTTACGATTTTTATTTTTTTTCCGAGTACTCTAAAAACCACAAGGGAGGAATCTAAAATGTCAAATTTTCATACAACACTTTTTCAAAATAGTTTTGTATTGGTGTCTTGACCTCATTCGCCATAATATTGGTACTAAATTGAAGCTTAATAAATATATTTATGATATTTCGATTCCTTTTTGTCATCATCTTTACCTATCTGCAACTTTAAAGCAATACTTCACAGAATTTGCACTGGCCTAATCCTCCCTCAATCATGTTTACATGTCAATACGGGCTGAATTCATACGTGTGATTTGATTGGTCGTTTATTTTTAGGTAAGGATTGCAAAGAATGTGTTGATTGGTCAGTGATTTTGCATTTTTTACCTAGCTAGAACACTGTTGTGACTGTGAAATGAATACGATCACAAGGAGTCAATGATATGTCCAGAAAAATAAACAGGAAGTTCGAAAATCCCCCCCCCCCCCCTTTATTTTTTGGCTTGCAATACCGGTACCAGATTTCAAGTTGTTTGCATAGAACGGGATTTAAAACGATATATATTGTATTTATTACTTTCATCAGATCAAAATCTATCTAAAATAAACAATCATTTATACATGTATTAACTATATGAGAGGAAAAAATGAGAATTTCAGACTTTCAACTCATGTGCGACTCTTACGATAGTAAACTGGGGTAAACAAATTACCTAAAAATAACCGACCAATCAAATCACACGTATGAATTCACCCGTATTGACATGTAAACATGATTGAGGGAGGATTAGGCCAGTGCAAATTCTGTGAAGTATTGCTTTAAAGTTGCAGATAGGTAAAGATGATGACAAAAAGGAATCGAAATATCAAAAATATATTTATTAAGCTTCAATTTAGTACCAATATTATGGCGAATGAGGTCAAGACACCAATACAAAACTATTTTGAAAAAGTGTTGTATGAAAATTTGACATTTTAGATTCCTCCCTTGTGGTTTTTAAGAGTACTCGGGGAAAAAAATAAAAATCGTAACAAGCCCCTGTGATCAGTGTTGCTGGGAATTACCGAATATCTATTTTAAAAATACAAAGGATCCATGAAGTACAAGATTAATGATTCAGAAAAGTTTATCTACAATTTAAATATCTTCGGGAATTTTGATTATTTCTATATATCGTTTGTATCAGTTCAGGCTAATATTATTTTGCGTCATTTTTAATTTTCGTATATTATTCATATGGCATGGTTCCGAAATAAAACACAAGTATGTTTTTTTTAATCAAATAGGATGTATTTGCATTTTTATGTAAGTTCGTTTCTTTTCTATGTTTAAATACTATGTTTTAATAAACAGTTTTTTCTTCGGGGAAGAAGTGGAAGTGTCACCTGTAAATTTGACCGGAAAGAGATCTACGTGTATTTTCGTGCGTACACAATGTCCAATGATGGGAGGGTCTAAAAGTCGGAAAATGAAAAAATACATGCTTTTTCTATCATATCTTCTGAATGCGTATAGGTAGAATAATAATTTGAACGGATTGTTAAAGCTTATAAGAAGATTTATCAGATGATATATAATTAATTTAAATTGAAATTAATTTTAAAGCCAATATGATGGCCGGAAAAAACAATTTGGTAAAATTTTCAAACCAAATTTACGACTTTGAACTCGAATATCTCGAAATATATATAACCTGGTCAAAAACTCTTTATTGATTTCCAAAGACATTTTATTTATGAACGAGATGATATAATTTTTATATATATAATTTCAATAAAAATGGCAAAAACCGTGGCCGGAAAGATATCTGGTGTGCTAAATCGGAAGTTATTTTTTCAACTTTGAATGTGCATTGCATGAAATTGAGGGAACCCGGTCAAAATTTTTTTATTGATATCAAAGACATTTCATTCATAATTAAAATGATGTGAAGTTTATTTTAATTATTTCAAAAGAAAAGTCCAAAATCGTGGCCGGAAAAGACTCTGGTGTATCTGATCGTATGTCAGATTTACGACTTTGAATGTGTATTGCTTGTAATTGTTAGTTCCTGATCAAAAACGTTTTATTGATTTTCAAAGACAATTTATTTACAAATAAATAAATAAAAGTTTTTTATGTCTTATATGTACAAAAAGGGTCAAAACTGCGGCGGAAAAGACATCTGATGTGGTAAATCAGATGTCAAATTTTCAACTTTGAACGTGTATTGCATGAAATTGAGAGTACCAGGTCAAAAACTTTATATTGATTTTCAAAGAAATTTCATTCATAGTGATGTAAACTTATTTTTAATTATTTCAAAAGAAAAGACCAAAACCGTGGCCGGAAAAGACTCTGGTGTATCTGATCGTATGTCAGATTTACGAAATACTTAATTAGATCACAACAAGCTGACGTTCATAATATACATTGGTCTCTTTGGTCTATAATTGACGTGATTGACTGACAACTGTTCATGTTATTTACAGTTACAAATGAGATTTTAATTTAGGGCAAAAATTTTAACTTGCTATTTATTTTTATATTACTTATGCTTAGGATTCTTTCTTTCCCGGCGATACATTAATTTGAACTACATTGATTTCTATATCATTGTTGTACATACGTTTTTTTAAACATGTATGATTTAAAAGATAACTAAGATTAAATCATCTAATTAATTTAAATATAACATGTAAATAATACAAAAAATACTTATTTATTTTCAAATGCAAATTTAAAATAAAAAATGACCCGTACCTTAAACATTTCATATAACAGATCATGTCACTTTAAAGCAATATTGTGAAGTCATTTCTGGATCAATTTTAACATATTTTACACCAAAACATTCGGAATTGTCTATATTTTGCTTGTTTATTTGCTCATTATGTTTATATGAGTGGTTTTATTTGTACATAATTTTTCCATGATTTTCAATTTTTAGAATTTATTTTTAGTTGAAATATATAAGAAATTATATACAAATAAAAATCACTCATAACAACATAATGAGTAAATACACAATCAAAATATTGACAATTCCGAATGTTTTGGTGTAACATTTGTTAAAATCTATCCAGAAATGATTTCATAATAATTTTTTGAAGAAATATGGTTTTGGTTGATTATATAGGGATTTTTTTTACATTTCCGAATACTATTGACAGATGACTGTGTACATTCAAAGAGGTAAATCTGAGATTTGATTTGTAATACCAGAGGCTTTTCCGGCCACGGTTTCTGTCTTTTTCTGTGGTATAATTTAAAAAGATGTTATATCAATGTTTTTGATAATAATATGCCTTCAAAAATCAATATTTAGTTTTTTACCGGGTCATTTCACTTTCATGCAATGCATACGGAAAGCGAGAGGTATCTTCAGACTTCAGACTTCGGACTTCACACTTCGAAGTTCAGACTTCAGATTTCGGAATCGTTACTTTCAGGAGGGGAGGCTAATATTCAAACCTTTTTAGGTAGGACTTCACACTTCGAAGTTCAGACTTCAGATTTCGGAATCGTTATTTTCAGGAGGGGAGGCTAATATTCAAACTTTTTTATGTTATTATGACCTACATGTATATGTCATGCTTCTGTTACTTCGATGTTCTTGATACCTTCATATTATGTGGTTAAAGTATAGTTAAGAGTTCATGTGTTAGGTTCTGTATGATGTAGGACCATCCAAACCTTCATGCAGGGATAATGTAAGCTTCCCGACAAAAGTAAGTCCTTTTGACCCACATTTCATGCTTCATGGACATTGGTTATGTTTTAGGTCCAAATTCATATATGAGGAATTGTATGATTGCAGAACCATCCAGTCTTGCATACATGATTTGTACATGGAGAGGATTTATATAGGCTATTGCCTGCTATCCAATCCATTTCATTTATTTATGAATAAAATATGTTTAAAATGAAAATGAAAATGAAAAATGATTTGTACATATGTATCTTAGTGAGTAGGTCAGCTTCCCAAAAATGTAGGTCACTGTGACCTACATTTCATCCTTGAATGACTTAGTCCCAGTTCACATGTTCGATACTGTATGATGTAGGGTCATTTAATCTCGCATGCAAATGTATCTTAAAGGGTAGGTCAGCATCCTAGCAAAAGTAGGTTATATGACCTACATTTAATGCTTCATTGACTGTGGTTAAACTTTATATCCAAGTTCATATCCAAGGTACTGTATGATGTAAGACCATCCAGTCTTGCATGCAGATTAGCGACTGTTAAAATATATAGAAACAGTAAGTGGTCTTCCGAGTAGAAGTACAAAAATGTATGATGTATGTCACTGTTCAGGTTTATGTCCAACTTGTGTTCTATGGTTCTGGTTAATGCAGTCATGCTACTTTGCATAGAGATGTATCTTTTATAATCTGACAGCATCCCACCAAAAGTAGGTAACGTCCAATTACACTTATGCTCTGCTGGATAATGTTCAGTTTTATGTTCGATCTGAGTCCTAAGGTTTTGATCAATGCACAGTCATATAAATGAATCTTTAGAAGTCTGACATCATCTCACCAAAGGTAGGTCACTTTGACCTACATTTCATGGTCCAGTTTACGTTGTTTAGTTTTACTCACAGGCACTTGTTTCATTCAAAAAATATATGCCCCCTCCTCTTTCTTTTTTTTTGAATGAAACAAGTGCCTGTGGTTTTACTTCTAACTGCAAAGGTTTTCACAAAAAATCTTAAGACCGAAAATGTATCGTAAGTTCCTAACATTTCATATAAACTTACAACTGATTTTTGTCATAAGATTTATTGTGAAAACCTTTGTTGAATCCTATGATAATTTTACAATTTATTTTCTTTGCCTGACTGACTGTTAAAATATATAGCAACTAAATATTTTGGCATCAACCAAAGGTCCACATGAGCTATTGCCATCACTTTGCGTCCGTCGTCTGGCGTCCGGTGTCCATAAACCTTTTACATTTTCGTCTTTTTAATAAGAACCACTGGGCCAATCAAAACACTTTGAGCCAGGTGAGTGCTTACAGGCTCCTGGTTTTCTGGAAAATTCAGATGTTGCCTGTATCAACCATAAGTTCTTATCTCAGATTAAAAATACCAAAAACCTACCTACTGACTAACTGGATATGCAGGAGCCCTAGTTTTGCTTGGATCTATGTTTATTCTATATCCACATAATAAGTCTGTCCAGCATATTAGACAGGCCCAGCAGATTGCTGTGCATATCGATCACATTACTGTTTCAAGCAGGATACTGTTTCACAATCGAATTATTATGCACTTGTTTTTGACATGCTGTGGTCTTGTCGTGCTGTGCTTGTAAAGCCCCTCATTTTGTCATTCTACAGTTGGAACTTGCTTTGAATTTTGATTTTTATCTTTTACAGTTTCCATCTACTGCTCGAAAGAAATTGTCATATTTTAACACTAAGGTTTCAAATTGAAGATTGTCTTTTAAGTGTTCATGAATCCCAGTCTTTTAAGTGTTCATGAATCCCAGTCTTTTAAGTGTTCATGAATCCCTTGACTTTGCATATTGCAAACATTACCAGTATTTTATTTTGTCACCTAAATATAGATTATTACATGCCTATTCCCATATCTGCCCTAATATCATTTCGAGATTCCATATCTGCCCAGAGGTGTCAGCCAAGGGCAGATATGGGCCGAGTGATGATATCAGGGCAGATAGGGCAGATATGGGAATAGGCATGTAATAAAGTCTGAAGTCTGAAGTCCAATGTCAGAAGTCAGAAGTCAGAAGTCTGAAGAGAAGTCAGAAGTCAGAAGTCTGAAGAGAAGTCAGAAGTCAGAAGTCAGAAGTCTGAAGATACCTCTCGCTTTCCGTAAATACACGTTCAAAGGGTACCGGGTCGTTTCGCCCCGATTCCCGTTCACCGCCTGAGTCGTTTCGCCCCTATTCCCGTTCGCCCCGAGTCGTTTCGCCCCTATTCCCCTTCGCCCTCATTTATTAATAGTGCTTTAAAAAATGAAATATGGAAAATACCATTGCAAATAATCGTATTTTGGATGTTGTAAGCACAGGCACTTGTTTCATTCAAAAAACTGAAAAATAGTAAATGCGACTTTCGCTGAATATTCTTGCCCAATTCGTCTGAGGGGGGCCCGGTATTTATATTTAAATGTGGCAGTCGAAAAGAGAAATATCTCGGGAGTGTAACGATATAATTGGGTCAGCGAAAGGATCACAAATAAGCGAAAAATATTGAGGCGAAGTGGGGAAGGAATAAAGGCCAGATGTTTACCTTGAAGTAAGGAAGAGGAGGGGGCATATATTTTTTGAATGAAACAAGTGCCTGTGGTTGTAAGGCTTGTTCATGGGTACTTTATTTTTGTCTTCCTCATAATTAACATGCTTTCTTGACGTGTTTAATATTATGTATTGCTTCACTCTTTGTTTGACATCTGATTAAATTTATACTATTTTAGCATTTGATGCGTAATTCATTAAAAAAGAGGTTATTTGTGCACTTGTACAGCATGCATTTTTGCATTGGTAGAAAAAAAACAACCTTTTTACTGTTCTCGTGTGGTTTTTTGTAAATTTTGCAAGAAAAGTTTCGCTTGAGATCTTTGACAAAAGTAGACCAAAATGAATGAATTATTATTTTTTTTGCATACAACTAATAAATAAATAATTACCAAAAAATTGACGAAAAAGCGATTAAGTGGGGCGAATCGACTCTTTTTCCGGGGCGAACAGGTAATCGGGGCCGGGCGAAAATTTTCCTTCCGATTTGGTACACCAGCTGTCTTTCCGGCCACGGATTTTAGCATTTTTATTAAAATTATATAAATAAAAGTTATATCATCTCGTTTATAAATAAATTGTCTTTGAAAATCAATAAAAACAATTTCACCAGGAGCCTACAATTTCAAGCAATAGCCAATACACATTCAAAGTCGTAAATTTGATATCAGACAAGTCACACCAGAGTCTTTTCCGGCCACGGTTTTGGGCTTTTCTTTTGAAATAATTAAAATAAACTTCACATCATTTTAATTATGAATGAAATGTCTTTGGAAATCAATAAAAAGTTTTTGACCGGGTCCCCTAAATTTCATGCAATACACATTCAAAGTTGAAAAAATGACTTCCGATTTAGCACACCAGATATCTTTCCGGCCACAGTTTTTGCCATTTTTATTGAAATTATATATATATAAATTATATCATCATCATCCTGTTCATAAATAAAATGTCTTTGGAAATCAATAAAGAGTTTTTGACCGGGTTATATATATTTCGAGATATTTGAGTTCAAAGTCGTAAATTAGGTTTGAAAATTTTACCAATATTTTGTTTCCGGCCATCATATTGGCTTTAAAATTAATTTCAATTTAGATTAATTATATATCATCTGATAAATCTTCTTATAAGCTTTAAAAATCCGTTCAAATTATTATTCTACCTATACGCATTCAGAAGATATGATAGAAAAAGTATGTATTTTTTCATTTTCCGGCTTTTAGACCCTCCCTCCAATGATGTAAACTCAAAAAAATAAACCACGCCCCTAGTAACAAATTTAAGCGTTCAATGGCAGTCGGAAGTTGACAATCGCAAGTAATGTTGTTATTAATGTAACATAAGGTAAATTATAAAGTTGTTTGTAGCGGAAAACATTTTCTAATATGTAACAGTTTGCTTGCGTACTTCATTGTTAATTGTATATTTAGTGTACAATAGGAAAAAAATATTTAACTCGCCCAGTTTACACAGTTACTATGCCTGGCTATGCCTATGGCCATACTGCCTTACTGAAGTATTCAGTGAATATTGGGGGTCGGTAATTTACTTAAAAATGTGGAAACGACTTACATTACAATTTTATTAAAATCTTTAGTTAAAACTCCATTTATTTCCAAGCACATACGCTTAGTGTCCGTCTCTTTGTCCTCTGCTTTGCTGTTTTCTAAAATTGGTGGCACTTATCGTCACGGTATGTGTTTTCGTAGCATCGTGTTTTCGGTTTTCGTGCTATTATCGATTTTCAGATATAGCGATTAACATTGTTAACCCTTCATTCATATGACGATTGGAATTTTCAAAGAATGGCTAGTTAAATATTTCTTTGTGCATAAGATTGTTTTTAAAGCCATTCTTGTATTTTAATATACTCTCGATTACCTGGCAACTTTTGTTGTCAGTAAAATGGCGTCATCTGTTTCCGTGGCAAATAAAAACAAGGCCGATATACGGGATGGAAACGAATATAAAATCCGGAAATGGCTGGTTTTAAAATTTCATGGTTCTGGCCATCTACCAAATCATACTACATCTAAATAAAATATTAGAATGTTTGAAAATTACCACTTTCAAAATTGTGTTTGCTTTTGATGTTTTTTTTAGTGCTGAAACCACAATGCACTGCAACTGCAAGGTGACATGCATTTTATATAAGAAACAGGCACATTTCAGTCGGCTCTTTTGTTTACAAATACGATCAGTGACCCCATGACAGTTACATGACAGGAAGAGCAGGTGTCCGAGAGGCAGACGACATAGTTAAATTTTATATAGCCCTTCTGGATTTTTTTCCAGCTACTTTATAAATGAAGTACATTTTTGGCATTACAAAAAGTATGGTTCAGTAGGTAGGTTCACTGTTTTTGGTACTTACGTCTTTAAAAGTAAACTTTTATCATTTTTTTACAGATGTCAGCTTTCGTATTGTTTATGTTCCATAAATAGAAACCGGAAGACACGTCAAAAATAATGTGTGCGCTGTGGAAATCAAAATAAAATGGATACCACGAAAACAGATGACGCACGAAAACACATACCGTTAAGATATGTCATGTTTTCGTATCATCCATTTTATGTTGATTTCCACAGTGAATGCGTTATTTTTGAAGTGTCTTCCGGTTTCTATTTATGGAACGTAAAAAGGACTCCAACGTGACATCTGTCAAAAATGTTCAAGGTTGCTTTTAAAGACGTATGTACCAAAAATAGTGAACCTAGTACCTACCTACTGAACCATACGTTTTGTAATGCTAAAAATTTACTTCCATTTATAAAGTAGCTGGAAAAAAATCCAGAAGGGCTATATAAAATTGAACTATGTCGTCTGCCTCTCAGACACCTGCTCTTCCTGTCATGTGACTGTCATGGGGTCACTGATTTACTTGTAAACAAAAGAGCTGACTAAAATGTGCCTGTTTCTTATATAAAATACGGTACCGGGTCGTTTCGCCCCGAATCCTGTTCGCCCCCCGAGTCGTTACGTCCCTATTCCTGTTCGCCCCGGGTCGTTTCGCCCTCATTTATTAATAGTGCTTTAAAAAATGAAATATGGAAAATACCATTGCAAATATTCGTATTTTGGATGTTGTAAGGCTTGTTCATGGGTACTTTATTTTTGTCTTCCTCATAATTAACATGCTTTCTTGACGTGTTTAATATTATGTATCGCTTCACTCTTTGTTCGACATCTGATTAAATTTGTACTATTTTAGCATTTGATGCGTAATTCATTAAAAAAGAGGTTATTTGTGCACTTGCACAGCATCTTTTTTCATTTCATGCACTTTTGCATTGGTACAAAAAAAAACTCCAACCTTTTTACTGTTCTTGTGGGTCTTTTTTTGTAAATTTTACAAGAAAAGTTTCGCTTGAGATCTTTGACAATTTTAAAGTAGACCAAAATGAATGAATTGATATTTTTTTTGTATGTACAACTAATAAATAAATAATTAAAGTAGACCAAAATGAATGCATTATTATTTTTTTGGCATACAACTAATAAATAAATAATTACCAAAAAATTGTCGAAAAAGACTTCATCTATTATAATATAATAGCGATTAAGTGGGGCGAATCGACTCACTTTCCGGGGAAAAACGACCCGGGGCGAACAGGTAATCGGGGCGAAACGACCCGGATTCATAAAATACATGTCACCTTGCAGTGCATGTGGTTTCAGCACTAAAAAAAACATCAAAAGTAAACACAATTTTGAAAGTGGTCATTTTCAAACATTCTGTTATTTTATTTAGATGTAGTATGATTTGTAGATGGCCAGAACCATGAAATTTTAAAACCAGCCCCGTATATCGGCCCTGTTTTTACTTCATACGAAAACATACGACGCCATTTTACTGACAGCAAAAGTTGTCAGATAATCGAGAGTATATTAAAATACAAGAATGGCTTTTAAAACAATCTTATGTACAAAGAAATATTTAACTAGCCATTCTTTGAAAATTCCAATCGTCATATGAATGAAGGGTTAACACTGTTAATCGCTATATCGGAAAATCGATAATAGTACGAAAACCCATAACACGATGCTAATTGGTAGTCTGAGATTCCTCTGCCGTCCGATGGTTTTTTGTTCGACTTGCTGGAGCCGTGGGATGTCAGAGCGCTCTGCATAAGGAAAACAGCGGATTTGCCACTCCAACTCTGGGTTGGCACATTTCCACGTTTCGTGGCTATCAGATTTTATTTTCTATCCAAAACCCTTATATAAATCGCTTCACCAATCATTTTTCTATTCATTCATAACCATCTTACCCTCAGAAAGTGGTGTTACACTCGAGTACAGCACGATTTTCACATAGATCCTATCATTTCGCCATGTCAGTTTATTTTTCAACCATTTGTCACGTGACTTCGAGAAAACTATGATTACCGCAATGTATCATGGGAGATGATTTGCATACATATGATCTTACCTTGTCCAAAATGAGAGGGGAGAACATAATACACGTTGTTTCCGAAGCCTGTGGGTAACACTGCCATTGAATCTTTTCTTTCCAACACATTTTGTATTATTTCCTTCTGCTCTGATTTGAGCTGTAGATGGAACTGTTTGTCCTGCAGAATACGCTTTATGTCATGTATGTTGTTGTTTACGTATGCAAATAATTTGGCGCGCTGCATTAAATAGCTCCCATCATGCAATGCGTTGCTGTCATCATTCAGTTAGTATCGCGAGATCACGTTTAATGGCTGAAAAATTAACTGACACGGCGGAATGATAGGGTCTATGTGAAAATCGTGCTGTACTTGAGTGTAACACCACTTTCTGAGGGTAAGATGGTTATGAATGAATAGAAAAATTATTGGTGAAGTGATTTATATAAGGGTTTCGGATAGAAAATAAAATCCGATCGCCACGAAACGTGGAAATGTGCCAACCCAGAGTTGGAGTGGCAAATCCGCTGTTTTCCTTATGGAGAGCGCTCTGACGTCCCACGGCTCCAGCAAGTCGAAAAAAAAGCCGTCGGATGGCTGAGGAATCTCGGACTATTAATTGGAGGCCTAAGTTCTGCGTGGAGTGTACATAATATTTAACAGTTTGTCCACCGTTCTCCTGATGTTTGAAGCTAACATTTTAACGCGATCTTCAGTGAGGTGTACACCATCGGTACCAACAAACTTTTTCTTAATTTCAAATGGAGGTTGGGTTCTTAAACTGATTTAACACTGCCACTTTTTATTGAAGTGTCTTTGACAATTCTGGAGAGTGAGTGTTAATGTATTCTCTTTTCCGAACATCTGGGCATTTAATAATTGAACGGAGTGAAGTCAGCAGGAATCTTTGTGGATTTTACCTCGATTTCAATGGAAAATTTGTATGAAATTTCATGCAGTCATCCTGGGATTGAGAATATGTGTACTCAGTCACTCTTTTTCGTAGTCATATCACATTATATGTAATTGGTCAGTCAATGATTAACAAAATTGTTGATGTGAAGAAAATGCTAGGAGGTAAAGCCAAGCAAAATCTGTGGGATTCTACATATATGTTAATTAATTATTTGAAATCTATTAACAGAAGTTAAATAATTATATTAAGTACATTCACCTCTGGACCTCGTTGACACTACTTCTTTTCTCTATTTTGATTATTTTTAATCATATACGACAGGTTTATTTTAAATTATGAAAATCTAATTCAAATTGTGCATTGAAATAGAGATAAAATGCAGAGGATATCTGCTGGCTGAACACCTCCTTCGATTATAAAATCCCAGGATGTCCGGATAAGAGACTCGAGTGACATTTTCCCTCAGTTTCTATGATATTCTGATTGGATTTGTAATTGTTCTTACGGAGTTGATTTTTAAATTTTTTATTTTATTGCCAAATCTCCCTATTATGCTATTTAAGATTCCCTAATAGTAATATACTATACATGGAATAGTGCACAATCCTATCGGACTATGGCAAACCTTATATTTAGATTTTTTTATGTTCAAATTCAGCCACCTGTTATTAAGTTACATGTATATATCATTTTAAATCGACTGTTAAACTAATTTTGTAGATTAACTTTTAAAAAAAAAGTTATTATGTCTCCCCTTCGAACGAAGGGACACAGGCGCATGAGGCATGGATTTCGTTTCCTCCTCCCACCTTTTCTCTACTACCCCCCCTTTTTTCAAAATTTTCATATAAATCATTCCTTTTTCAAAATTTTCATAATCATTCGTTTTTTCTTCATTTGACAATATCAGTAAGACGTCATACATCATGAATAATACGTGTATTCTGTGTCCACAGTTTTTCGACTGATACAGTATAAGATAGAAGGTAAGCAACTCCATTTTCATATTTCGCGCCATATCGCTCACCTCGGTTGGGAAACCCCCGTGTTTTTTACACTTTTTACCTTGTCTACATATGGCACTGTCGTATCAAACTGTTTCTAAGACACTTACCTAATTGCCCATGTTCGAATTTCAGTCTGTACGTCGATCTTTTCCAAGAAATCTCGCCGAGAATAGCGAGGCACCTTCGTTTCTAGATCAAACTACATCATTTGAGACGGAAGTGCAAGAACGGGAACCCTGGGATTTTTACGAATGGATTACCTGCAATGAAAAACCCAGATGCGCTCCGAATATTTTTCCCATAATATTTTGGCGGGAAATATAAACCGCTGAAAAAACATAACAGCAGACGGATTATTTCGTAAAAATGGCACAACGACCATCTGAATATGGAAACATTGAAATAATTTGATTGTAGATAACTGTTCAAAAAGAAATTCAAACTGAGAAATAGATGATTGAATGGTTAGAACTGAAGTCAAAATTTCAATGAAAAAGAAATATTCAGCTTGCCTCTACTTCAAATTATTAAAATCATACCCAAACAAATACATATACATTGTACAACTAAAAGAAGAAAAAAAAAAAAAATAAATAAAAAAAAAACAAAGGAAGAAGAAGCTGAGAACAGCAATTGAATGGGACTATGGCATTTTACCCCCTTCCTCAATAAAAGGGCTCCCAACTGACAAAAATGTGTAAGGGAGCCGGAGAGACCATTTAACTAAGGGGGCTATTTCTTTTTCATTTCATGTCACTGATTTTATAAAACAATAATCTGTCTTACAGGGGTAAAAAATAAATAACTTGTGTAACTCCACTTTTCAGCAGTGACAGAAATCAGTGTTGAAATCCAGAAAACAAATCCTATTTTACCGTATAAGTGGTTATTTTGGTGGGTATTTAATTTTCACTTTCTTCGCGATGATGTTAAATGCGCGAAAAAAGTTCACGAATTATTATTTCACGTTCAAATAGTTAAACAAGTTATTTATTTTTTACCCCTGAAAAAGAAATAGCCCCCTTAGTTAAATGGTCCCTCCGGCTCCCTTACACATTTGTATCAGTTGGGAGCCCTTTTATTGAGGAAGAGGGTAAAATGCCATAGTCCCATTCAATAGCTGTTCTCAGCTTCTTCTTCATTTGTTTTTTTTATTTATTTTTATATTTTTATTTTTTTTTAGTTGTATATGTATTTGTTTGGGTATGATTTTAATAATTTGAAGTAGAGGCAAGCTGAATATTTCTTTTTCATTGAAATTTTGACTTCAGTTCTAACCATTCAATCATCTATTTCTCAGTTTGAATTTCTTTTTGAACAGTTATCTACCATCAAATTATTTCAATGTTTCCATATTCAGATGGTCGTTGTGCCATTTTTACGAAATAATCCGTCTGCTGTTATGTTTTTTCAGCGGTTTATATTTCCCGCCAAAATATTATGGGAAAAATATTCGAAGCGCATCTGGGTTTTTCATTGCAGGTAATCCATTCGTAAAAATCCCAGGGTTCCCGTTCTTGCACTTCCGTCTCAAATGATGTAGTTTGATCTAGAAACGAAGCTGCCTCGCTATTCTCGGCGAGATTTCTTGGAAAAGATCGACGTACAGACTGAAATTCGAACATGGGCAATTAGGTAAGTGTCTTAGAAACAGTTTGATACAACAGTGCCATATGTAGACAAGGTAAAAAGTGTAAAAAACACGGGGGTTTCCCAACCGAGGTGAGCGATATGGCGCGAAATATGAAAATGGAGTTGCTTACCTTCTATCTTATACTGTATCAGTCGAAAAACTGTGGACACAGAATACATGTATTATTCATGATGTATGACGTCTACTGATATTGTCAAATGAAGAAAAAACGAATGATTATGAAAATTTTGAAAAAGGAATGTTTTATATGAAAATTTTGAAAAAGGGGGGGGGGGGTAGTAGAGAAAAGGGGGGATGAGGAAACGAAATCCATGCCCCATGCGCCGGTGCGAAGGGAGACATATTGTTTTAGTCTTCTGCTTCTTCTCAGCGAAGCTTGTCCGGACCATAACTGTTTTGTCTTTCGAGATAGGTCAATGATATTTAGTATGTGGGTGCATGATCATTAGGTGGTGTGTCGTATACCATAATGACCTTCGTTGGACCTTGACCTTTCACCTCAAGGTCAAATAATTATTTTTTAAATAGTATCACTTGTTAAGGGGAGACATAAGTTTTAGGTATCTAAAACAGTTCTTCCTAGTTTCATGTATGCTACTTCTAAAATCGCATTTAACTGGATATGTCTCACACTGGGTAAAATACTGATTACAAAATAAGCCAGTAGAGATCAATCTTGAATGCCTTTTTAGCTCACCTGGCCAATTGTCCATTGCTGCTTTAGTATAAGTCAAAATCAGCTCAAATTTTAACTGAAGCTACATGGCAAGGAGTAGTTTAACATATATTCCAGGTTTTTCTGTGAAATTTTTCTTTCAGCCGATTTATACCGATTATGCAAATTAGGCATATTTTGATAAAAGATCACATTTAAATCTTCTCCTCTGTAACCGCTGAACCAAGTTAAAGCAAAAATTTTTTGGGTGGGGGGGGGCCTTTCAATATTGTGTCCGACAGCCCCTCCCTCCATTCAAGATGGCTGCTGTTACTAAAAATAAAAAAATTCTTCAATTGTCCATTGCTGCTTTAATATATGTCAAAATGAGCTCGAATTGTAACTGCAGCTACATGACAATGAGTACTTTAACATATATTCTGGGTTTTTCTGTGAAATGTTTTCAGCCAGTTTATTCTGTTTAGGAATATTATGAGATAAAAATCACATTTAAATCTTTTGCTCAGAAATTTGAGTTGAAATGATCTTTGGGTGGCCCACTTTCAAAACACCCCCATTTTCTATTAACTTTAGATGTCAAATTGAAAACCAGGTGAGCGATTACAGGCTCCTGGGAGCCTCTAGTTTTTTTAATTTACATTTATGAATGATTTTTTCCATAATGTACTGACATGCACTCAGAGTGGGATGTAATCCTGTTGTACACCAATAATATCCTTGGAATGATATTATTGTTTTTTGTTTAATAACCAAGAAAAAGAAATATGTGTTTTTTGTTCATTATAGATGGGGCTTCACATGTGATGGGTTATACTTTCATTTAAAAAAAATCAAACTGCTTTATATTAGGAGTACATTATTGTGACACTAATATTCTACATTGTTGGTATCATGCAAGAGACAGTCTTTCATCTTTCTTGAATTTAATTTTAATTTGTTTGCAACAAATTGCTTTTGGTGCAAAGGAGACGATTGTCAAAAGTGTAATGAATGTTAAGTTTTTAACAAACAGGACAGCATAGAATAATAGGATTAATTAAAAAATCTAGGAAATATGTGTATTTTTGTCAGAAACTATTGAATGATGTTTTCTTGAAATGTGTTGGCCCAAACAGAACATAAATGAGCATTGGATAGACCTTCATCGGTTTTATGTTTTAGATGACCATTTGAAATTTTTAAATCCAACATTGCCACCAATTTGGAACATAGTTTTACATACAATGTAGAAGTGGTAGTCTGGGGAAATGTAGATTTAAGCCAAATTGTACAAAAATGATAAGTGGTTGATCTTTTTACAATTTTGTACATTATATTGACACCTCCAGACACAACTGAAGTGTTTCCATGTAATTCTTGGTCATTTGATCCTTTAAGTGTATAAGCGATCTTCATGGCACTTTTACAGTATATGACGGTTTCCATTCAGTGTGGAATAGAAGCAGATTCCTCCGGAGCACCCGATCACACTTCCAGTTAGTGGGTGTTCGTATGGTCCGAGACCGTGTTCTCTTGTTCTGTTTTCAGTGCCTATCACCACTAACGTTCTGAGTTTGATTCCCACTCAAGCGAGGTGTACTCGATAAAACATTATGTAATAAAGTTTTTCAGTGACTTGCTGCAGGTCGGTTGTTTTCTCCGGGTACTCCGGTTTCATCTACCAATGAAACTGTCCGCCACGATATACATTGTGTATTAACTGAAATATTGTTGAAAGTGGCGTTAAACACCATAACTCTAACCCTCTCTTTATGTTTGTACTGTTTTCTTTACACCCGGTTCGTTCCTTTACTCGACTGTCACTTCGGACTTGGGCATTCTGTGTCCGTCTCATAATCATTTTGACATCTGAAATGACATTTTTCATTTGACATCGTTTTTCTTTTACCAGTTAGACTCAAAAATGGTAAAATACCAGTTAGACATAAAAAAAAATTAGTAAAATATGACCGCCATCATCTGACATCGATCGTCTCTCATCAATTAGACATAAAAATGTCGTTGTCTTCTGCAAGTTATAGCCATCTAAAATAGTAAACTATGATGACCGTCATCAGTAGACATCTGAAATGACTACCAACATTAAGCATCGTTCGATATTCGTCTATTTTCAGTTAAAAATCTAAAATTGACGGTCATCAATTATTAGACCTACACTTTAATCTGCCAGATCTAAATAAAACACCATTTTCAAATTAACTACTGTATTAGCAAACTAAATAATAACGTATATACAATCAAACATATAAACAAGAACTCTCTAACTCAAGAACCCACACTACACGTGCTTTTATCTAATTATCATGATGAATATGCATCATTTGAATATCCCTAAGCAGTAACATAAGGAGGCGTGTCATTAACCATTAAAATTGTTCTACAAACACCGAAAGTTGTAAATAAACGATACATAACATTACATATGCACAGTCAAAGAATCGCAATTTGAAATAGGCTCCGCATATACAAATTTACTAAACATGTCAATTGCAGTAAAAATATATGAATGTCCCGCTGAAAAAAGAGGAAATTGACCACATAAATCCATCTCCCATACTTGAAAAGGCTCGGACGGTGTAGGAAACGAAACAATGCCGGTGTTATAGAGCCATTTTCCCCCCATAGTCAGTTTTCCCCCCGGAAAAATGGCTAGGGGGAAAAACTACTATAGGAGCGTTATAGAGCCATTTTTCCCCCATAGCCAGTTTTCCCCCCCGGAAAAATGGCTATATAGTAGGATTTCCCCCCGGAAGAATGGCTATATAGTTGATTTCCCCCCGAAAGAATGACTACATAGTAGTCCCCCTCTGAAAATGGCTTGAATATTCAACTTAATTGCTCTGTTAAATTTTACTACCACTTGCCAGTGCCACTTTTGGTCGACTATTAGTGTCGATGGGTTTACTAGCCAAGTAGCTTGTACATGGATGATCAAAATGACTTTGAATGGCAAAAAATAGGGCATCTAATGGGACATTATATGATACCCCACCACGTTTTGCATATTTTCAGTCTTGAAACGGCCATAACTTTTGAACCAATTATCCGATCAAACTAAAATTTGAACTTGATCTGTATTTTATGGTACTAAACAAATGTAGAAAATCCTTCAACACGTTCTAAAGGTATCATCTGGAAACCATCGGGGGACGGACAGACGGACACTCAACTGCAGAATTTTTCGTAGGCCATCACATAATACATATAAAAAGCAAAACATGGACATCTGTTACTATTCTTAAGGGGTCCCCATCATATCTCACTAGTGGGAAGTTGGCCCCTAATAATAGCCCACAATAAATTGAGTGCGCTCGATGATTTAACGTAATAAACAAATAATCAATGTTATTGTGAGCTAGATTCACACTTTGTATTTGATTTCAAGATTTTTTTTGGAAATTCTGCACCTCAATCGATGGTTAAAATGCCCATGCTGACTCATCAAATATATATTCTCCAGACATACGTATATTTCTTTTATATATCAGTTTTATTTTATCATTGCGAAAAAAAGGAGGCAAATGTGCTAAAGACGTTAGATTCAAACAAGACGATCTGAATAGCTCACCTGGCAAACCGTACCCTATAAGTTTGTGAATATGTGCTCATAGAGAATAGCTGAAAAATGCAAAAATCGGTAAAAACTGACATTTCAGAGGCTAATAACTTCAACACCTGTAATCCGATTCCAGGAAGATAGACCTTGTCATGCTGTTCAAATTTACAATTAAGATTGACCTTCTATCGTCTATAAATTTCAAGATAATAGCCGAAAATGCAAGAATAGGTAAAAACTGACATTTCAGAGGCCATAACTCCAACACCGGTAGTCCGATTTTGCTGAACATTTGCAGGCAGATAGAACTTGTCATGATGATCAATTTCGCAGTTTACATTGAACACCTATCTCTTAGTTTTCAAGATAAAAGCCGAAAATAGCAAAATTGGACATTTCAGGAGCAATATCCCATATAAGGGGTCGTCGTACAACTTCGACCTGATGGAGACTTTTGTAGAGCTTCATTAACTGAACATTTCAGCAAGCAAAAGTTTTTCTCTATCTATAATAGTTTTCAAAATATTAGCCAACAAGTGCAACGACTTCGACCTAATGGAGACTTTTTTTTTTAGAGCTTTTGATCCTGAAGAAGGAAGGTCGCCTGCATTTTCCTCTATCTGCAATAGTTTTTGAGATATTAATTAGTCAAAAACTGCAGTTTGACCCCTATGTCGATCTATGCAGTTAGAAAATTAGTACCTAAATGTGCATATTTGTCACGGACTGAAATCAGATTAACTAGAGTGACTATAGTATGTTAGACTTTGCCTTTGGATTTTGGAAGACGAAATTAAAACGCGAAATTGTGAAAGCGAAAACGCACAATCGAAAAAGCAAAAATTCTAAATTGCGACAGCGAAGAGGCGAAATCGAAATCATTTCTCCATTTTGCGTTTCAACCTTTTCAGGTTTTCGGCTCTCTCTTATTCGCGTCTTTTTTTTTGCATCTTCGCAAGCAGGAAGGTGGCCGAGTGGTCAAGGCGCTGGACATTACAATCAGGATGTCGACACCGTTGTGGGTTCGATCCTCGTGTGTGTCAAGGTTTCAAGGCACCTTCTCTAGCTCAGGGTTTCGCCGATTTTCCAGATTGAAATATCGGGCTCCCCCCACAAGACTGGTGACCTTGCGAGAACCCCATATCTGTAAAACGGTCGTTCATTTCGCCGTCGGAAAACTTGCCTTTAAGTTTACCATACCTTCACATTCGCGTTGTGAGTTCGACCTACGATTAGGCTAGGTTTAAGGTAAGGTTTAAAATTAGGATTAAGTTAAGGCCTAGGTTTAGGGATAGTGTTGGACCGAGGGATTCGGTGAGGATTAGGCCTAAGGGTAGGGTAATGTCTAGCCTATAGTTTGCATACTTTAAAGGTCTTGGTTGAGTAAGTTTACGTTGAAGTCAGGTTTATGTTAAGACGAGGGGGAAAATTGACTATATAGCCATTTTTCCGGGGGGAAATTCTACTATATAGCCACTTTTCCCCCTGTCAAAAAATGGGGGGGGAAATGGCTATGTTCAATGATATAGTCATTTTTCCGGGGGGGAAAATGGCTATATAGTCAGTTTTCCGGGGGGGAAATGGCTAGGGGGAAAAACTACTATAGGACACCGGCCTTAGTATGGAAGCTTGAGGTCTTTCTGATTTGACATTTGTGACAAGATCTCACATATTCTGCTACTATTGTCGGTAGTCTTTGGAAAAAATAAAATTCCCGAACTCTATCAATCGTATTTTTAATGCCTGAATGACCTCCCATGGGTGAATCATGACACATTTGTAAAACAAGTTTGATCATCAATTTCGGAACTACCAGCTGATAATGTTGATGAATTTTTGTTTTTCTACGGTTAGATTTAGACAAGTTACTATGAAATAAAATTCCATCGACAAGAATATAATCTGCAGCTTCTAAAAGCAATTTACGAGATTCTTTTTGCGAATACGGCAATGTTCGGTCTCTTAAATATTTGATAATTGCCTTCAAGTCATTATCTTTAGCCTGTAAAATTTTAACATTGCTAGGTGTAAAATCACAGTTTTGGAACAAATTTATATCAGAAAGTTTGATAGTGTGATTAGTTTTGTCACTGTCATTATCAGTAGTTTTATCAAAATCTGACATAGGTGTATTTACATCTGTTTAATATAGTTGAATAGTCAAACAAATTTCCATGATGTGATCTGTCATTAGTGGATTTATCAAACGCCGAATCTGACACTGTCAGCTATGTTTACACATTCGTTTTGAAAGGTATATTTTCTTTTTACTTTCTTTTTACAATTCGATGATTCTATTACATCATCCGTATCTGCATCATATTCGGGATCTTTGAACAACGGAACATTCATACACTCTGTCACTATCAGAATTGTGTAATAACTAAATAAGTCAACGAGATTTTGCCCCGTTGGTAATTTGATATTGCCAGTATTTTCAGTTACATACGGAAAGAAAGGATCGTCCTCATCAGGACTTAGAACATCATATTTGTCTCTTGGATTATCCCAGTGATTACGAGGCATCAGCCCCCTGCATTTGTTCAGCTGGCTTATATTGAAGGTCAAAATTAATTTGTTGTAAAATGGCTAACCACCTTTCATAAATAGCACCCTTAAATTGTTTTTGAAAGATAGGCTTCAACGCTTGATGATCACATTCGACGACGAAACGATTACCTCGTAAGTAATCGGAACAGTCTAAAATGCTAACAACCATTCCAAGAAGTTCAAGTTTTGTGGGGCCATATGATTGTTGCCATTTACTCGGGGATTTTGATCCAAATCGTACTACTCGCGCTACATCTTTTTCATTATGTAACTGATAAAGCATATAACAGGAGGACTAACGGTTAATCGAGAAAAATCGTTCGTATACGATTGTTAATCTGGTTTTTTGATTCGTGAACGATTCGGTTACTAGTTCGTGTACGATATTTCCGGATTTTAAAAGTAAGGTAAGACACCAAATTTCAATATTCTTTTGTAAATATAAGCATAAAGCAAAAAAAGACTTCGTAGTTCCTTAAATGAATAATTAATAAATTTAATTCGAAAGAGTAAACTTCATAACAGACTTTCATTTTTCAATAATTTGGTCAGAAACGTAGATGTCACTCTATTTTTTGTTTTCAGAGTTTCCATTTTCTAGCAAAAAACCAAAATTTTCTAATAAAATTAACATTTTATGACAGAAAATAAATTTGAACTTCAAAGTTACTTTATCTTATACTTACTTTTCGTGAGAATTCTTAACTTAAGCAAAGATATAGTTTCCTTTTTGCATATTTCCAATTTTTTTGTTCGTGGACGAACGTGTTATTGAAAAATATGGTCGTGTACGATGTATTAACATTTTTGCAGACTATGGCTTTTGTGTGTTCCACTTGTGTTGACCTTGATTTCGGCGTGGAAAGTTCTCTTTTTGTACGATATGGTTTATTTGGTGTTGTCCTTATATCATGTTTGCTGTTTTCTGAAACTTGACAGTTTTTCCAGTAATGTTTTTTTCGGGTAATTTTTCTTCTTCTTGAAACAGATTTGGAAGTATAGTCATGGTTTATCTGCAAACATATAAATTATGCATACTTACTTTATTATGTAGGTCTACGGTTCTTTGGCTTTCACCTTTTGGTAATTTTGGCTATATTTTGTTCATATTTTTGACTTATTATTTGGGTTTCCAAACTTTTGGTGTTTAGCTCTGCTGACGAGGAATTATTTTCCGAAATGGCCATCCAAGACATCAAAATTGGTATAGATTGTTTTTTTCTACATGCAAAAGTTATTGTCGTTTAAGTACTGTTCCATGTAAGTGTCAGGCAAAAACTGGATAAAAGTGTTCATTTGGTAATCCAAACATTTCTATTTCGGATTTTCATAAAACTAATAATTTTTTAGTAGTTATAGATTGAACATTATGGCGGGAAAGTTTTCACGTACTTTTTACTGCATAATGGAACCAAATATTTGCGTGTTAATAAAGGGCGAAGCCCTTCTAACGGCTATACGATTTTTGGTAATAAGTCATATCCCTCCTATATTGATAGCTAAATATCTGTTCACCGGAAGCATGAAATTATAGAACAAAGTGGTAATTTAAAAACAAAATAAAAATGATTTCAATAAGAAATTCGCAAATCTGTAACCATTTCAATTCTTCTCAATTGAAATAAACTTAAAAGAAAATTCTAATATCAAAATCGTGTGCTACAAGAAATGATCGTTTCATGTTTACAGTGACGGATGACGTCATTTTCTAGTGTGCATTTCGTCTGCTTCGGAGAGGAAAGAAACATGAATAAATGTGCATCCACTTCTTGGTCATCCTGTCTCTGAAAACTTTGTGAGCTGGTGTCAAACATTGAAGAACAGCTCCGCATCGTTTTTATGTATACAGGAAACCTATTTCATCTCCACGATCTCGCAATTTGAAAGTGATTAAAAAAATGTGTACATTTGAAGTGCATTTGTGTATGATGTCTGGACAACTGATTTTGTCGGGTATTAATTAGCCTTTTAACACATTTTCCATGGCAAGGATATATTGCAATTGCGTCTGACCCTCACTCCCCCTTTCCAATACCACCAAGGATCCTACTATATAAATCCTTGCTACCACGCATGGCATGCATTTTTTTTCTCTCGAGTCTCTCACCATTTTTCCCCATGGCCATGAAGGCATGATCTGTGATTGGAATGGGGTATTTTTTTTATTCTCGTGACCCTTCATTTATGTCTCTTATTGATTCACCGTTATTTGTGAAATTCTCAAAAATGGCAAATTTTAATTTCCGTGAATCGTGATTTGATTTTTTTTTATTTTCTGAGATCCGTCTATGGAAAAGGTGTTCAAAATACATGGACTTCGTCCTTCAAACAGGTGGCCTGTCTCATATTAATGTGTAATTGTTTAGTACAGAAAATTAATATGATCATGATGTTTTGTTTTTATCTTATATTCAATCTATTATAAAGGACAAAGTCCTTTTAACGGTAGGCTGTCCGATTTTTCCTCCTTTCTAACCCGAATAATCCAGCTGGTCGCTACATTAACCTTATCCAGCGATAGTGCCGATAGAGGGCGCAGTATTATTCGAGTTAATTGATAGCCAAATATCTGTTCACCGGAAGTTTAAAAAAATAGATCAATTGATATTTAGAAACGCAAAAGAAATATATTTCAAAGAAAAATTCCCAATTCTTTAATTATTTACTCTATGCAAAATCGAAATAAACTTGAAATAAAATTCTAATAAAAAAATCTCTTTCTACGAAACTCTCGACGGAAGAGCGGCGTGGGTAAAATGAACGTAACAGCCATAACAAATCGGCTACAAAATTCATTCTAAATAAAAGATAATAACTTGTACGGATCATCGTATTGTTGAAATTTTAGGACTTCGTCCTTCAAACAGGTTGCCTGTCTCATATTATCTACAAAAGGCATTTTGAGCCATAGCATCGTATACATACATGTAAGGGTTCCTGAATATATTTCAATCATAACTTTTTTGTTTAAATTACATTTGAATTTTTGACTGGTTTTATAGGGATGACATTTTGGCCAAAATGTTCCCGTACTTTATTATGATTGTTCCAGTATTGTAGGAGTTATTGACCTTTTCGTGGAATTTACTGTTTGTGGGGGGTATTAGTTAGCCTTTGGCTTACAGTTCTAGTTTGAGGTCGAATGTGTTTTAGTACTCAACATAATATTTTCTTAAAATGGATGTGTACTTACAATTGGTGTTGCCTGATTCTTACAAAAAATAGTACATAAAAATATATTCATGAATGTCTATTAGTAATTACTTAGAAATAGGTTTTCGATGACGCAAAACACCGTAAATTATATCTTACCGCGCTCATATTTCATGAGACACACTTATAGAAAGCAACATTAGAAAATAATTCATTAAAATTTCTAAGAAAAATGCAAGTATCTTATATTGAGTAATCGTTCACGAACATCGATCACGAACAAGAAATGTTTAACCTGTTCGTTCACGAACAAAAAAATGAAAAAAATATAATTTTCCCGTCATATTTTGCATATTTTGTGAAAAAGGTCTTTTAAGCACTCCAATATAGAAGAATGTTTCCATTAAAGTGATGTTTCAGTCATAAAAAAGTGTAAATGTGTGAATATAGGAATATTATAGTTCTTGTGACATTTTGATGCAATGCTTTTTAGACTTTCTTACCACATTTCACGCAAGGTTTATATCAACGAAAGTTTTGGAGCATACACCATCAAAGATATACAATAAAGGAAGGGAACTGCGAAGAGATGATTAATAATTGTTTCCTTAATTAGTAATAATTGAGGCTTACCGTCAAGGAATCATGTCCGGATCCTCAAAATAATTGTACACGAACTAGTAACCGAATCGTTCACGAATCAAAAAACCCGATTAACAATCGTACACGAACGACTTTTCTCGATTAACCGGTTAGTCCTCCTGTATAACCTATTCCACGTGATGATGTATCTACGGCTAGACGAAATTTCAAATCGAATATAGGAAAAGCTAACACTTCCGAGTTCGTTTCAACAAATTGTGTTTTAAGTCATCAAACGCTGTTCTGAACCCCAGTGATAAACTTGTCCTTTCTTTAATAATATTGTTAACGGTGAAATTTTCACACTAAAGTTCAGAATATATTTTCTGAACCAATTAAACAGACCCACTACACGTCGTAGTTCCTTAATATTTTTAGGTGGTGGATAATCCTGGATAGCTTTAACTCAAAAATACATACGATTCTTGGGCAAAAGAACATTTATTAGGTACCAGCGGAACGAAATCGACTAAAAACATCATTTAAATCTTTGACATGTTGTTCAAAAGTTTCTGAACATATCAAAACATCATCTAAATAACACAAGCAAGACTTAAAAGTTAGTCCACGCAAACTTTATCCATCATTAAGTGAAATGACACTGGAGCCGTTGAAAGACCCAAATTTGTAGGTACCAAAGCAAGTATTAAATGCTGTATCGAGTGGAATCTGGGGAAATATTCATTTGGAAAAATCCGGAAGACAAGTCAATAGAAGTTATAAAATTTGGTGTACATTGTGAGAATGATTCAGTCAATTCATCCAAATTTGGAATATGATATTTGAATGCCATTGTCTGAGAATTGAGCCATCGGAAATCGCAAACAAATCGATATTGTGACAAAGCTGCATCTTTATCTGACAAATGCGACTTTATGGTTTTCGCTCGTTTAGTTACGAGTACTATTGGGCTGGTTATTGGTACGTCTTCATTTTCGCTAACAGGTGCGATTATCCCTTGTCGCAATACTTCTCTCTTGTGTGGCGGCAAGCGGTATGGTTTCTGATGCTTTGGTTTTGCATCAGACTTTAAAATAAGTTTGTGTTGAACGGCTGTAGTATAACCAAGATTTGGAATTTTTTTTTGTCACAAATATGTCTCTGTTTTGAAGCAGACAATCAGAAAGTTTTTAAAGATAATGTTTCCGAAATTTTGAATTCGTCAAAGAAAACGGAAGAATCTGATTTATTTTGACCAGAGTTTTGTACAGAAGACACGTTGTTTACAACTTTAACTGGTGATGTTTTATCACTATCCATGACAATGTCATAATTTTTGTTAAGGAGATGAAAATCTGATAAAGTTGATCTTTTAGGAATAGAGACGACTTCATCTGTTGGATTCAGAATTTTAAGCGGGACGATTAATAGGAATTGTAACTAAAGTGTTTGCGAGCAAGCGTTCATTACACAATAAGAACTTATTATTTACACGTGTATACAATCAAACATAAAAACAAGAACTCAAGAACCCAGACTACACGTGCTTTTACCTAATTATATCTAAGTTCAATTTCTCTTTCCCTTTTCTTTTATTTTTTATTTTTTTTTTTAATTCCTACGTATTTTAGAACTCCATATGTTGTATATATACTTTTTGATTTGGACTAGTTTTTCAATTTGAAATTGTTATCTCATTGTGTCAATTCTTGATATATGTTTTATTGTACATGTATATTGTATTTTATGCACTGTAAAGCGCTTAGAGTAATATTGTTTTAGATTAAGCGCTATAGAAGAATTGTAATAATAATAATGATAATAATAATTATTATTATCATGATGAATATGCATCATTTCCTTAAGCAGTAAGGAGGCGTGTCATTAACCATGCAAACCATATGGTTCCATCAATTAATCATATGTCAATCTACAACTGCTCTGAATTCACTAACCAGTATCAATAATCATGATTATAACACAATGGATATCGCTAGAGCTCTTGTCAGTTATATCTGACGACCCTCCTCATTCGACATCAATTCTGGGTTTTTTTTGTAAGATACAGATTTTAAATTATCTTCGTGTTTTGACATCCTTCAGCTAATGTCTATGCCATTTATTTCATTCATTTATTTGTGTTATTGTGGTCATTTTGTGGGTGATCGAAACAGGATATAGGCTCTTGAAATAATTCTTTGTTTATAAATTACATCATTTATTTATTTTTTTTTTTTCAATTGTGTTTTTGAATATTGAAAGGCTGATACATACCATTCGTCCATTATCAGGGTTTGGTGAATGCTTAATTTTCTGTAAAGATCGTAATATTATTTGCAAGAATTTTGTGTGAAATGCATCACTTATGAAGGTTGGCGTCTAATTACATAAAAATTTGTATTTTGAAAATTAAACACTTTATGCTTATTTTTTTCTTTGAAATGTTCTTTTTTTCCGACTGCTAAATAAGTTTTACTTACACCTTAATTTGGCACAGGAGATAATTCCTGACTCTTTTTCCAATTCCAGTGGCTCGTTATATTCCAATAATATGGCTGCTGCGGCTTTAGATCAGCAAGTGGATGATCCATGGAAACACGTTGCTGCCAAACGTACTGCTGCCCTTCCAAAGCATTCTCTTTTTGGAACCCCATTGGAAGTTTATGATGTCGATGACGTTGAAAGTATGAAACGAATCGACCCAAAAGAACACAATAAAATTTTATTAGAACGGAGAAAAAAGGATAAATTAAAGTTGCCAGAAGAACTAAGATCACGATTATTAACAGGTATTTCTGATAAATGAAAAAAAAAGTACAACAAAGGTATGGAAAAGAAGAAAAAAATCACGATCTGATTGAAATCACATCTGGTACTTGTCCCCTTTATTATGTGGAGGTGTGGGAGCCCATGTCATGACATATCAGTAAAGGAGAGCAAGTCAGAGATGGGATTTTAATCAGGGTGAGAAAAAAAATTCTTCCGTAAATGGCCGTTTTCGGGTGAAGACGACCGAGGTAAGACGAGTCCACGTGCATTCGTCTTTACTCGTTGTGACATCCAATCATAACGCCTCTAACAAGAAAAAAAATCGTTTAAATATATACCCTAAGCCGGGAATGTCACACTGTCTGATAGCTGAATAACAGATATATTACGGATTTAACCATTGGTTTTTTTTCCAAAAAGACTCCAACCGTATTAAATATATTTGTGTCTTTTATTTTCATTTTTTCGTATTTCTAGATGTCCTTTTCCGTACCTTTGACGTCATTCTTCAATGACGTCAAAATATGTGTCGCGTCATATTTCATGTATGGGGTGTCTCATGAAGGAAAATACTGTACTTTCAATAAAATATTAGTGAGAAAAGCTCAAATATCAGTAGAAAGCTACTTAGTTTATTAGTCGGTGTCACAAAAGTCAATTTTATGTGATGTGTATTTCATAACGCTCAATGATATTGATCTGATAATTTATGCAAATTAGTTACTGATCAATGGCGGGGGTCTCTAAGGAGTTCGCGATAGTGAAAGTTGTTGGTTTACGGAAGAAATAGGTACTTACATGCGTTGTTGGGAAAGCCCGGGTGATCTTCCTCTCGTGATAGAAATTGTTGTGTCTTTTCGCTCGTTTCGCTGCGCTCCACTCGCGAAAAGGCATAAAATTTCTATCACTCGTGGAAGATCACCCGGTCTTTCCCAAGAACGTATGTAAGAACCTATTATTCTTCCGTAAATGGCCGTTTTCGGGTTGAGACGACCGAGTTAAGACGAGTGCACGTGCACTCGTCTTTACTCGTTGTGACATCCAATCAGAACGCCTCTAACAAGAAAACAATCGTTTAAATATATATCTTAAGCCGGGAATGTCACATTATATACCCTGTCTGATAGCTGAATAACAGATATATTACTGATTTAACCACCATTGGGTTTTTTCAAAAACAGACTCCAACCGTATTAAATATATTTGTGTCTTTTATTTTCATTTTTTCGTATTACTAGATGTCCTTTTCCGTACCTTTGACGTCATTCTTCATTGACGTCAAAATATGTGTCACGTCATATTTCATGTATGGAGTTTCTCATGAAGGAAAATACTGTACTTTCAATAAAATAATATGAGACAGGCAACCTGTTTGAAGGACGAAGTCCTAAAATTTCAATAATACGATGATCCGTACACGTTAGCCTCACCGCCACCGGACGCAATTACGAACAATTTCGATGATATTGACCGTGGCATTTGATAATAATTTATAAATTTGACCAAATTGATGAAGCTGATTGCATGTTCATATTTCAGATTAAACACCAATATTCCTTTTGAATCATAGCCCATATATTATTCAATGCATTGTTACTGGTTTTAACTTGGAACAGATTTTCATGACCCCGTTCTAGTCACTCTGTGACCTAGATCCGGACACAATTTCGAACGACATCATAATAACCTTTCTAGTGTAAATTATTTAATGACAACTGTTAAAATTTAAAGAGCATTCATTCATTTACGTTCACATATCTATTTGTATATAATACACATGACATAAAAACCTTTCCTTTATTCATACCATAAATGTGTGCCCGTTTGCATTCGGAATTCCTTGGACTCTTCAATGAATAAGGTACATTACGGATTTTGACATTTTGGGATAGATCAAGGTAAGGAAAATGTATTATATTGACTGTTTTTGTTTTAATTTCAATGTGTTCTACATATGCATAGAACCAGGAGATCATATTCTTTCCAATTACAGGCATAAGATAACAAAATATGCGAACCTCAATAAATTTTATCGATAGATTCCAAGTGCAATTGTCGATCGTTTTCTGTTTACAAATATGAAAACCCGTCGTCTGCAACATTCAACAACTGCGCATGAATAATTTTCTCCCAAAACACGAGTTTAATTCATGTTTTGAAGGAACAATTAGGGGACATACTTTTTATTTCGTTCGTAATTGCGTCCGGTGAGGCTATTATCTTTTATTTTGAATGAATTGTGTAGCCGATTTGTTATGGCGTTCATTTTACCTACGCCGCTCTTCCATCGGTCTTGACGAGTTCTGTCCCCTGGCTCGTACCTCGGCTAGATTGAGACAGATTGAGTCAGTCTATTCCATCGGGAGTTTCGTAGAAAGAGATTTTTTTATTAGAATTTTATTAAAAGTTTATTTCGATTTTGCATAGAGTAAATAATCAAAGAATTGGGAATTTTTCATTGAAATAGATTTCTTTTGCGTTTCTAAATTATCAATTTATCTATTTTTTAAACTTCCGGTGAGCAGATTTTTAGCTATCAATATAGAAGGAAAAATCGGACAGCTTACCGTTAGTAGGACTTCGTCCTGTATTAGTGAGAAAAGCTCAAATATCAGTAGAAAGCAACTTAGTTTATCAATTGGTGTCACAAAAGTCAATTGTATGTGATGTGTACTTCATAACGCTCAATTTTATGATATTGATCTGATAATTTATGCAAAGAGTTCGCGATAGTGAAAGTTGTTGGTTTACGGAAGAAATAGGTACTTACATGCGTTGTTGGGAAAGCCCGGGTGATCTTCCACTCGTGATAGAAATTTTGGTTTCTTTTCGCTCGTTTCGCTGCGCTCCACTCGCGAAAAGACATAAAATTTTTATCACTCGTGGAAGATCACCCGGTCTTTCCCAAGAACGTATGTAAGAACCTATTAAACTTTACTTCCAACAGACATATTTAATGTACTTTATGTTGTGAAAATATTTCATAAACTCATAAACTGGGAAGAAAATCAATGAATTCAATCGTTTTGTAAATTCATTTATTGTAATGTTAAAAGACATTTAACAGTTTTAAATATTAAATCGATAATATATACTTATTGATGGTCTGTGTTGTGTTTATATAGCGTGAATTTCATTTAATAGAACCAAATTATGGATTATAACAATTAGATTGTTTAATCTTTAAACCCCGTGAAACACAGTCTGGATAACAACAAGTCTACCCTGTTAGGTTGTCATGCAAGCATTGCTGACGTTAAACAGACCTGACAGGTAGGACTCTATTCTTTTTTACGATCTTATGGTAGATGTTTGAATATAACATGTAAAATCATCCAGTAGATATGTCGATTGTATTTATGATTATTTTAGTTTGCCAATGATATAAACCTGGCGATTGCTTAAGCAAAGTTGGTGAAAGATTATAAAAATATTCAATACAAAGTTATCATGGTTATGCATTTAAACATCACTACATCAGATAAATTGTTGGTCGGTGTACTATTAATACAATAATATTGTGTTGTCCATGTTATATGCCGAAATATGTCCCAAGGTTAGAAGGCATTAACTTTGGGACATATACAAATATATCATGTTTGGGAGGGGTATTTGCGAAAAAATACCAGTCTTGAGACTAAATTTCCCTAGACTTTCGGCTCGGGAAGGAGGGGTATTTGCGAAAAATACCAGTCGAGAGACGAAAAATTTCCCGAGCCGAAAGGCGAGGGAAATTTAGTCTCAAGACTGGTATTTTTCGCAAATACCCCTCCCAAACATGATATATCTGTTTAATTACACCGAATATTATTTAGAACACTGGCTAAATAAATAATACCTTTTGTTTGTCGTTTTCAGGACCTAATATGATGTATCTGTTTAATTCTACCGAATGATGTTACATAAAATGCACAACTGATAACGTTTTACAAATTTTGTTACAAGCGTCTCGGTGAAGGGTAAAAACGGCAAATACAATAGTAATATTGTGTTGTCCATGTTATATGCCGAAATATTCCCCAGGGTTAGAAGGCATAATACACGACCCGAAGGGGAGTGCATTATGCCTTCTAACCTTGGGACATATTTCGGCATATAACATAGACAACACAATATTATTGTTATTATTACTCTGAATGTCTTTGGTGATTTAAAAAAAGGAAATTTGTCTAAAATGTATTGATAGTATAAAGATTGGCAAATAATATTCATTTAAATTAAAGAAATATTTAATTTCAACAATAACAATGAACTGTCAAATATTTAATTCCTAAATCTGGAACTGGCCATTGTTTTGACAGACGACAGCATCAACGTTAAAGAAAAACGTATTATACATTGTAAATTGTACACTGTTAAAAGCGCTCGGGTGATCCTGTTTAGACCCCCCACCTATTTAAATGACGTAACATTGTTCTAAGCTCCGCCCATCAGCATAGTAATGACTCCAACAATATTATCGCATAGTACAACGACGCTATTTATTCTTTGTAAAATTATGTTTCGATAATATCATGTCAATTATAATGAAATTTTCGTACATGAAGAGTAATAATCACAAATAGGATTCAAATAGATATATCTCGACAATAAACAGGCAGAAAGGGTCATTCGCATTAACGACTTGTGTGATTCTTTGGCGGGAAATAAACATCCGATGAATATTTATATATGGGGAAATGTGGGTAATGAATGTAGAAAATAGGTTATTGATTTCTCTATATGTTTTATTAAAGGGTCAGATGAATACGTAGCGAGAAAAAAGCAAGAATACGAACAATTAAAAGCATCATTTAATAAAACAGACAAATCCATAAAAGAAGCTGAGAGAGAAGCTTTATCATTTAAAGGTAGCCATACTGACAGAACTAAACACATCCATCTCTCCCAAGAAGCAACCGAGTTGGCTCGGCGTATGAATAGAGTTGGCCTGAATGATAGAAGCAGTTATAACTATGATAAATACGGTAAAGAGCGCAAATTACCTGCTCACCAGTACAGCTTAATTGGCGATATTCTTCGCCCTGGAAACGACTTCGCTGCACGTAGAGAAAAAACTGATATAACCATGCAAAGTACAAATCCAAATAGTGGTACACTTCAAACAGCAATTGGACGACAATCATCTGCACGGGGCGCTAACAGCCCTGTTGCAGCAATAGAGTTACCTCCTAATATAAAACATCAATATGGTACAAGGGTATGTGACAATTTATTATCGGATGAAAAGGTAGTTAAGCAAACATTAGAAGATCAAGCCAAAAGCCGAGCATCAAATAGAAAAAAAGAGAGAGCGATTGTTACTACATTAGAAAAAAAACTTAAACCAGAATATGAACAACTTGGCAATTTTATGAGGCAAAACGTGTTTCCTGGATATACAATGGATCATCATACCAGTACTACAAAGTCTGTATACACTGATGCTGTCCACTTAAAACGGCACCCTGACCCAGATCAATGGAGGTATCAGAGAGATGAATTGAGTAAGTATCAAGTCTTACAGTTCTTCAAAGGGCTAGGTTATAATTGACGTTTTTATGAAGAAGATTATACTGGTTATTTTGAAATTCTGATTCTTTATGATCGATTATATGTAAAGTCAATTATACACAAACTGGGGAATATGTTCAATTTTTGAACAGGTTATACTATGTAACCTGGTTTGGGGCAGTGTACGCTTTATTAAAAGCGTAACCGGTTCCAAACCAGGTTATTCGTTGGCGAATGAATATATTGGCAACGTCACAATACCAACCCAGGTTATCAAGTATAACCGATGTTGCTCCAGGCGGATCAGCCAATCAGACTGCAATATCCACATTAAATTAAATTATTATAATATAGCATTCAACAAAGAGTGTCAATAATTTGCATATTATTCCTTAAGAGGTTAAAGTAATGATTGCAAAATTGCACGCTTCCTTGTTCATAAAAAAAACACTTAACAAATTTATTTTTATACCAAAATAGATCGTGTATTTATATTGTCTGTTTGTTCTTAGCACGGCATGAAAGTAGATAAATGTGCACATGGTTGTTCGACAATTGATGCAGTGTGTATGAGCAGTTAAGGTTTCAGTTGGTGCATACATTTTTCTTGCTACCTGTAATGTATTTAAATACTTTGATAATTATTTATCTGTAGTTTTGTGCCAGGAAACTATTTTCCCTGAATTTTATCTGGCATGTTAAAATAAATAAGGAAGCACTGTATTACACATGGGGTGAAATTTATTAGTACTATTCATTGGATGGTTCTCTACAGAAACTTTTTTGTTCTATTGGTACTGGTTGGATAAATATAAAAAATAATCTACTCGGAAATCAGAGCAGATCGGATATTGTAGGAATGTTCATTCTAATTTTGAGTTTTTGATGTGGACCAAAACCTCCAAGAGAAGATGGCTTTTTGATGTATTAATATTGAATAGTCCGCCCTTCAACATTTTTAATTTTTGTGTTGGACCTTTCTCTCTTTAACTATTAAAGGACATCAGTTTTTATTTTCAACGTTATGGTGAAAAACTGTTTAATGATGTTTTTCATTCAATATTTGAGTTATAATTTTATTCTGCGAATGACATTACAATATAGCCAGTAGGGTTAACTGAAGGCAAGTGATGTATTATACTTTCATTGAACAGCTACTTTGAAATGTATTTAGTATAAACTTTTAAAATCTGATCCACAGAAAGCTTATTATTTAGATAAAATGTTTTAGGTGATCGAAACAAGCTCTGCTTTCTGAGCATTGGGCTATAGAAGAGTTTGAAGATAGCAAAGGAGTAATCAGAATCCGTAAATCGAAGAAGAACGGACAACACAATGGCCAAAAGAAAAAGTACAAAAGGACAAACAATGATCTACAAAACATACACATAAAACTAAAGATCAAATTACACGAACCCCACTATAGGTTTCTTTCATATGTTATTTTAGAGGTGGGTGTAATCGAATAGTGTAGAAAAATCAATCTGAATATCAATTCCTGCCTGTGTACTAGTGACACTTCACAGGGATCAAAACAACAGAAGTACACAGAACGTCCACATATGGCGCATAGGGAAATGTCCCATCGATTGTTTTGAGGGGATTGTCGGGTTATAATGCAGAGAGCTTGATAATAGACCTTTTTTAGTGGATGTCGCATGTGGAAAATGCCACGCTCATTGTACGCTAAAGACCCTTTTTGCAGGAATAGGAAGTGTGTGAATTGTTGCCGTTACAAAGGGACATTTTTATCATCCCTAAACAACTCTCCTTGCTTTTGTTCCAGTGGCAGTCATAAATTCCGGTTGCTCTTGGAATATCTACCACTGTACCTTAAGCAACCTACAATCAATAAGTTAATCAACCTAATAAATACTGCTTGTTCATAGGACAATAAGTTAAAAATCCTGATTGTCTGAAACTCCATTATATAGGTTCTGGAAATTCAACTGTACAAATTACATCATTGTTAGAGTTAGATGTTTTAGCTGACATTTTTTATATATATTTTTTCCCCCTTGAACATGTTCATTGGTACACTGTCGCACCTATTCGCTTTGGGCGATAGAAAAAGACAGTTTATTGACAAGGGATATCTTTTTGTGCAGGCTAGTGATTGTCTCGAATTCATTTTGAAGTACAAGTACAACTGTAGTGTTCATCATTGAAGACTTCATAGCCACTGTCAGATGAAGAACTACAATATCATGGTCGTCTTCCTTCACTTTTGATTTTTGAATTTCAGATGGACTTTCTTCCATATTCTTTGACTTACACCCAATCTCTATCTTTTTATATCTGCTATTATAGTGTATTTATCATCTGTTTTATTTATTTATTTATTTTATATTTCTGTAGAATTTATATATTAATCTTTACTAATATCCTGCTTGGTATATTCTAACCTTCGCTTTGTTTTAGGTACATGGGCAGAGCACAATGTCATCAATACAAGAATGAAAAAAGCATGGGAGTCTTATTTTATGGAGACCGTAGCAAATAAGAAGAAAGCTAGTTAAGAGAACAGTATTTCAATATTAAACCATACAATTTTCACCTTCCATATAGCATGTTCATTGTTTTAAAAATTATATAGGATAGTTCATTATTACTTTAACAATTGGTCAGTATTTGATGTAAGTCCCTATTTCACTCCATAATACAGGTACCTGGTCAGAACACAATATTCTGAGAAATAGAATGAAGAAACTGTGGAACGAATTTCTAGATGGACAACCAAAAGCACAAGCTAACTGGGACAGAACTGCCAAGGCACCACCAAAGTCTATTATAAAAGAGCCTGTCAAAACTAGACAAAGGAAGCCAACACAAAAGCCAAAGGAAACTAAACAAAAGGAATCTGAATTTGAGGAAATTAAATTTGTTACTCCCCCTGTTACACCCCCTCCAGAAAAAGTGACATTGGCCCCAAAAGCTGGCAAAGATAACGAATTTTGGGATTATTATGATCAAGGTGGCAAACAATAATAAGTACTATGGAATTAATTTGAAAGTTTATAATATTTAACCAGATCTGCCACCAACTTTGTATATTATAACATACCTTTAATTTGTGTGTATTTTTAAATGAGGCTCATAAAATAACATTCTCATAGTTGTCAACAGAATATACTGATGCTACTTGTCAAACTTCATCCCTATAGTTCTGTTATATAAATGTAATTGTTTTATCTATTCATTTATTGTGTAGGTTTTATAGCAACACATATATACTATTCTATATATTCATGTTTCTATTGTTACTTGCAATGTGATTCAGTATTAAAAACCAAAGCTCACAACTGTAATATTTACTTCAATGATGCCTAGTAGACATTAAGACAGCTTCAAATATATATCACTAAAAGTTTTGTATACATTAAGACAGAACCGCATCGGTGGTGTAATGGTCAGCGTGCTGGCCTCGAGTGCGGTAGATCGTGTGTTGGAACCCCGATCGTACCAATCAAAGACTATAAAATTGGTATTTGTTGCTTCTCCGCTAAGCACGCAGCATTAAGAAGAAAAAGCAAAGACTGGTTGGCTCGGAATCGGGATAATGTGTCCGAGTTTGGCGACATGTATATCCGCTGACTGTTGTTTCAGTGAGCTATTACTATAAAAATCCAGCTAAGCGTGTAAGTCTAGTACAAAGCGTATCTCATCATCATCTCATTAAAAATTAACTTGTTCTTGCCATGATATAGCTGACAAATTACTGAGTTGGTGTTAAACAACAATCACTCACTCACTCATTATGACAGCTGCGAATATATGTTACAAACTATCACTATAGTTTTGTATACATTAAGACAAATGCGATTAGACAACATCAAATACAGGCTTCCGACTATCATTTAAGATTTGATTTGATTTATTGTGTTTAACGCCACTTTCAGCTATATCATGGCGACCAGTTTTAGTGGTGGAAGAGGCCGGAGAGAACCACCGACCATGGGCACGCAACTGGTAAACTTTATCACTTGCGGCTGTGAGTCGAGTGCACTCTTTTTTGTAACTTACAAAGCCGGGCGCGAACCCACGCGGTATTGGTGATAGGCTTGTATGAGTTGTTAGGTAATCCAGCTACCTAACTCATTGAGCCACCCGGGCCCTATCATTAAAGACTTAAACTCATTTAGACATCATCAAACATATGTTGTCGTCTATCATTAAAAGTCTTAACCTTATTTAAGACACCTTTAAATGTATGTTACTGACGATCACTAAATGTCCTGTACACATTTAGATAACTTTTAATAAATATTAAAGATGTCACTAAATAGCTGGTACAATCAGATCACCGGGGATATATTCCGTTTGTTTTTCCGCTTTCATGATCAGATTTTAAACAAGAGTAACACGATGGGTGCCACTAGTGGAGCGTGAATTCCTTACCCTTCCGGAGGACCTGAGTTCACCCCGGTTTTTAATGGGGTTCTCGTTGCTCAATCTTAAGTTTTCTTTGTAGTGATTTGTCGACTATTGTTTGTCTTTTTGTCCTGTTTAATTTCGATATTGTATCGTCTGTCCTTCAAATTACGGATTCTGGTTACGCTTTTGGTAATTTTTTTTTAAATCAAATGTAACCGAAAATCACTAAAGGTCAGATGCACATTATCGACTTTCAAAGGTTACTGGGAATAACTAAAAGTCTGGTACACAGTAGAAATAATCAAAGACTGAAAATCAGTTAAACATTTATTACACATTCGTAACATTCAACGGTGACCGAAAATCACTTAGCGAGTAGTACCGATCAAAGTTGACCGAAAATCACTTAACGTGTAGTACCGATCAAAGGTTACCGAAAATCACTTAACATGTAGTACTGATCAAAGGTTACCGAAAATCACTTAACCAGTAGTACCGATCAAAGGTTACCGAAAATCACTTAACGTGTAGTACTGATCAAAGGTTACCGAAAATCACTGAACGTGTAGTACTGATCAAAGGTTACCGAAAATCACTGAACGTGTAGTACCGATCAAAGGTTACCGAAAATCACTTAACGTGTAGTACTGATCAAAGGTTACCGAAAATCACCTAACCAGTAGTACCGATCAAAGGTTACCGAAAATCACTGAACGTGTAGTACTGATCAAAGGTTACCGAAAATCACTTAACGTGTAGTACCGATCAAAGGTTACCGAAAATCACTTAACGTGTAGTACTGATCAAAGGTTACCGAAAATCACTGAACGTGTAGTACTGATCAAAGGTTACCGAAAATCACTTAACGTGTAGTACTGATCAATGGTAACAGTAAATAACTAAACGTTTATTACACATTAGCAACAACCAAAGGTTACCAAGATCACTAATATTCTGGTACACATGTACATCAGCAACAATAGAAGCTTACTAAAAATTACTATTAGTCTGGTACCGGTTGATTTAAGTGAATGGCTTAATAGGATATCTGGTCAAATTTAGACAAATTTCATCAAAACGTTATGGATACTCAATAGAAAAATCTTGCTCATTTACAATCTAATTAAAATTAAATCTACGCACTTGTTCCCTATTTTCTATCGGGGTTTTTTTTGGTCGTCGTGTGTGTACACGCGGCGACCAAAAAAAAAGACCGATAGAAAATAGGGAGCAAGTACGTAGATCTAATTTTGATTAGATTTACTCATTTATAATAGACCACATAAAAATATTACTCCATTAGAAGATTTAAGAAATATTAATTTTAGTAGTGGTGGTCATCCGGGATAGAAGGACAAGCTGTCCGACCTGTTTTTGAAAGTGGGTCACCTAAGACCATTCTAATCAGATCTAGTTTCGTTTGTATCGAAGGTTTCTGAGTAGAAGATTTTGATGAGATTTATTATTTTTTTCAAAATAAGCCTAATTGGTATAAATCGGCTGAAAGAACAAGAAGACACTAAATCCCGAAACACATATTGAACTACTCATTATCATACAGCTTTATTGTAAATTTGAGGTCAGTTTAACTACAAATAAAGCAATAATAGTTAAATAAAGACATTTCTATTTTTATCAACGAAGCCACAAACAAACAAACAAACAAACAAAACAGATGAAAATGACAAACCATGATACAGCTAGGTCTGCTTCATACCTTGACATACACCTCGAAATTGACAGTGAGTGCCGATTAAGAATGAAACTACGACAAAGGAGGAGATGACTACAATATTCCCATTGTGAACTTTCCATTTATATGTAGCAACATTCCAGCCGCACCTGCATATGGAGTATACATCTCTTAGTTGATCCGATATTCCAGAGCTTGTGGTTCCTATATCATAATTTCCTTGATAGAGAGTTGCTGTTAACATGGAAGCTACTGAACCAATGATTCCTAATGGTTATGTTTACGTCAATACTTCGACAGTTTTACGGTCGCCACCATCACTTGGTTAACCGTTATGGAATATCTGTGTCACAAATGACCATGGGTATGTTCCGTTTGTCGTATTCACAATCCGGTCCTTTGCTCATTCACGACTTATCACCGGGTTCGTAATAAGAGTAACACGAGGGCCTGTGTTAACCCCGGCTTTTAGTTGGGTTCTCGTTGCTCAATCTTAAGTTTTCTGTGTAGTATTTTGTGTCTTTTTTTCGTTTTATATTTGGCCATTGTATTATTGTCTAACATTCAAATTACGGCTTCTGGTTACGCTTTTTGGTATTTTCCTACACATTTTGAAAAGGATCATCCAAGGAACATTCCAGTCATGTTTACTGTTATGTATTTTATATAAGAATCATTTTAAAGTATTATCTCCATAGAATGTTAAATATGTCCTGGATTTTGACAACAAAAATTAACATTTTACATGAGAAAATCCAAAGCTTATTCATGTACAGTTTGGGTTCAATCAAGGTTACAGTTTTTTTCATTTCCCCGTTGGATACTATGTTAATTACAAAGGATCACACAAGCTAGTGTAGTAAGAATATTTTTTCCAGTGTCAGGTTAAATTGGCACTGTGGCCGCCATCTTGGATTTCCCTTTGACACATTTGTTTTCCATTTTGTACCAGACCATCCAATGATCATTCATGAACAGTTTGGGTTCAACCAAATTTCTGGTTTCTGAGAAATTATTTTTTCATTTTCTCATAATATGGCACTGTGTTAAAACCTTGTTCTTGCAATGGTGGCTTTATAAGAAACATTCCTACCAAGGAACAATTTCATCCAGTTTTTTAAGATTATTTGAAATTTAAGGCAAATAGAAAGCATAATTTGCCTTAGCAGCAACGTTGAATTCTGAATGCAACAAAAATCATTTACAATGTTGAGGACTACCCTTATAACATTTATTTCAAGTTGGTTCCAATTGGACTGTTAGTTTGTGAGAAAGATTGAAATATTAAAGGTTTACAGACAAAGACTGATGCAAAGTAATGCCAACAACCAACATGACCCTTTGAAATTCCCTCCTATGTCAAATTAAACAGATAAATGTTAACGCTACACATTTTTCTAAAGGGATTTACAAATGAAATTCATTAAAAAACAGACGAACAATAAATGCTCCATATACAATTAGATGCTCAGTGGGCCGAGTCTGTGTCGCTCACCTGTCATTTTGTTTTGAGGAAACTCTATATACTGTCGTGTACCCAATACGGAATGGTCATTTCAAGATGGCGGATTGTACATCGTCAAAAAGGTAGGTGTGAAGATTTTGACTATTATCGTTCTTTATAGCTTATCTTAGTGTCTATGAGTTACATGTTTAGATAGGGCAGTCTTTTTTCTACTTCACCATTAAGTCAGTAAAACTCGATCCTTTTGTTTTTATCGTAAACTGCCTTCGCTAGTTGATCAATGCAGCGACAAAGATATCGAGGCGTAGAATCCAATTTATTTCACTAATTCCTACCGCCTAGTGACTTTTTATATTAATATGTTGATGCCAAAATTATTCAAACGTGTGAATTGTCCAGCAAATGTCATTTCAGCCTTTGACAAGCCTTGTATCCCTCTTAAAATGTCTATGAAAAAAATTTTTATGTCACGGAACGGTTACGACAAAAACATGACAAAAATGTATGGGAATGATCTCATGTTTTCGGTGTAGGAATGGACTGTGCTGAAAAATATAATGGATAATTTTGACAACGCGTAACTTGTGTATTGATTTCTAGATTCTGTTTTAATCCCTTTTTTTATAATCATTATTCGGCATGCTGTTTACTGTTATTTTGATCTCCGCATGTAGATGTCGCTTGGGTGTTTTCTAGCTGGAGGGTAAAATTATACAGGTGTAAAATTCAAGGTGACCGCATTAATCAAATGGGAATTTGAATACACACTATTTGCTTTCCAAGACGCGTTGGTATCGTTTATTATCTATTAAAGATAAAATATTCTTAAAACATTAGAATAAATATAATGTTGAAATAACAGGAACAATTTATGTTTTAGATGATAAAAAAGTATACACCATCCTTGAAATTATATGTTTTCATTATGGGAGGCGCCAAATTGGTCTAACTATATATAGCTGTCTCATTATAATAATTTAACGATCGATGTTCATAAAAGATGTTTTAATTTTAATTTTAAGTAAAATGATTATAATGTTACTCAATCATTATTTTAACAGTCGGTGTTCATAAAAGATGTTTTAATTTTAATTTTAAATAAAATGATTATGATTTTACTCAATCATTATTTTAACAGTCGGTGTTCATAAAAGATGTTTTAATTAATTTAATTTCAATCAAAGGATTATGATTTTACTCAATCATTATTTTAACAGTCGGTGTTCATAAAAGATGTTTTAATTAATTTAATTTTAATCAAAGGATTATGATTTTACTCAATCATTATTTTAACAGTCGGTGTTCATAAAAGATGTTTTAATTAATTTAATTTTAATCAAAGGATTATGATTTTACTCAATAATTATTTTAACAGTCGGTGTTCATAAAAGATGTTTTAATTAATTTAATTCAATCAAATGATTATGATTTTACTCAATCAATATTTCTTTACTTTTCTTTTGTTCAACGCGTGTTGTTTGTTTGGGAATATTTCTATATAAAGCACCGAAATTAACATTTTATTTAACATTCGGGTTGTGAGTCTCGAATCATTTATTACTATTCAATGTAATTAAGAACTGCACGTTATATATATTTATTTACAATTGCATTTTGTATTTTCTATTTGTGTATATTTGTGTATATTCTGTGTATATTTGTTCTTGTGAACAGATATCAAGATGTCAAAACCTAATGAAGGTTTTGATCTTGATAGTTATCATTTTACCGAATACGCTAGCGCTTTAGACGGTGAAAATCCGTCTAGTACCGATTGCGTTATGGAATCGGAGAGTATATGGACACCGGCTCGTCGCCATAAAAAAAGGAAAGCTTCTGCTTCTCCTTTAAACCAGGCTTCATACAGTGAAGCTGTGCAAAGCACAATCAAAAAGGTACCCCAAATCCCAAAACAAATAAATGTGAACTCAACTAAAGTATCCAAATATATATGTATTGTTTCATGTAACTCGGATAAACTTGGTCTACAAAACCAAATTAAAGTACAAAAATTATTGTCAAACCTGATTGGCTCTGTTAAAAGTATTAACAGCACAAAGGCAGGTAATTTAATTGTTGAATGTATTGATAACCAACAATACAAAACATTGTTAAAATCAACTCACCTTGGTGAGTGGGTAATCAAGGTATATGTACCTAAATCTATGAATACTTCAATAGGGTGTATTTATAATGTACCTTTAAATATTACAGAGGATGAAATAAAAGATGTACTAAAACAACAAAATGTATCAAATTGTGTGAGACTTACATATTTTGACAAGGAAAAAAAAGAAAGACAGCCCTCCAATACTGTCAAATTATATTTTAATGTACCTGAACTCCCTATTAGAATATCCCTTGGTTTTAGGATGTACAAAACCAAGTTATTTATACCCAGACCTATCCAATGTTTTAATTGCCAACAGTTTGGCCACATGCAATCAGACTGTAGCAAGCCCAGAGTGTGTTTTAAATGTGGTCAACAACATGAAAATAAACAATGTACGGTTGATAAACCAAAATGTGCCAACTGTAAAGGAGAACACCCCTCTAGTAGTAAAACCTGCCCCCAAAAAATTGAAAAATTACTAGTTATGAAAAAAGTATTAGTGGACAAATGTACTCCACAACAGGCTAGAGTGGAGATAAAAACTCAACTAAAACCTGCAAATAAACCCAAAGTCAAATTAACCAAAGTCACCATACCCTCTGACACTGAAAACACAAATAATATTGTTTTGTTTTTGGCACTTATTTTGGGTAAGTTGGGGGGTAGACGAAATGATACAAAGGGCAACCATTTGTATAACCATGTTATTGAAAATAATATAGTCGTTCTAAATGACGGTACCGGTACTAGATTGAACCCTATTAACATGGAAATATCTAGTATTGATTTAAGTTTATTAAATACATCAATCGGTCCTCATTGTACTTGGTATGTAGACCAAAAATCTACACATGGAAGTGACCATTTTGTAGTCAATATTAAAATTTCTTATAAACCCATGATTTATAGTAACCAATATAATAGCCTTAAATGGAATTATAAAAATGCAGATTGGAAGGGATTCACCAATGCATGTGATATTAAATTTAGTTGTAACATGGTTTCTGATAATATACAAGAAACTAACACAACTTTAACTAAAGAATTAATTAATATTGCTGGTGATTATATCCCAGTGAAAAAATTCAACAATAAAAATCAAAAGCCATGTGTCCCATGGTGGGATCAAAATTGTACAAAACTTGTTCAACAAAGGAACAAGGCTAGAAACAGGGCCAGTCATACTGGTAGGGGGGAGGATTTCAAAAATTATAAAGAAAAACTGTGTAAAAACCTGTTACATGATACCCAGCAAACATACTGGGAAAATTATTGTAATTCATTGAACAACAATAGCAATTTATCTCAAGTATGGTATAATGTTAAAAAAATGTTGGGTCATGCACCCAGTAAAAAAGAAATCCCTACCCTAAAGCAAAACGATATTCCCTATGAGTCATCCACTGACAAATCCAACTTATTTGCTGAAAATTTCAGTAAAGTCAGTAGCACTGACAACTACAGTAGTCAGTTTAAAATACATAAACAACAAGTTGAAAATAATGATCATAACAATATTACAGATCATTTTAACAATAATAGTAATTGTTATAATGATAAATTTACTTTACAGGAAATGCAAGATGCAATCGCAGATACTAACAATAGTGCACCTGGCAAAGACAGGTTAAGCTATAATATGCTTAAACACCTGTCAGAAAAAACGCTTAGTATATTTTTATTGTTTATTAATAAAATATGGTTTTTACAGGAAATTCCAAAAGATTGGAAACACTCTATTATAATCCCAATCCACAAAACTGGTAAAAACCCAAGTGACCCCCTCTCATATAGACCTATTTAAATAAAATTATGGAAAAAATGGTCAATAATAGACTGCAATGGTATTTGGAAAAACATAAACTATATAATCCCAATCAAAGTGGATTCAGGAAAAATAGAAACACTATGGAACAATGTATACGACTAGAAAATGATATACAAAAATCTTTTGTTAATAAATATATTACAGTTGGAGTGTTTATAGACTTTCAAAAGGCATTTGATATGTTATGGAAACATGGTCTACTGCAAAAAATGGTATCTCTAAATATATATGGTAATATGCTATCATATGTAAATGGTTATTTAAGCAATAGAACATTACAAGTAAGAATTAATAACACTTGTTCAGATACATATATTGTTCAAAATGGTACTCCTCAAGGTAGTTGTATTAGTCCGACACTTTTTAATATCATGGTTAATGATCTATCATCCTGTATCAAGAATTGTGAAATGTCTCAATTTGCTGATGATGGAGCAATATGGAAATCAGGTCCTAATTTAAAACACCTACAAAATAAAATACAGCAAGATCTTGATAATATCAATAAATGGTGTTCTACATGGGGATTTTTATTATCCCCAAACAAAACTGTAGGTATTATTTTTTCCAGGAAACAAAAATTAGGTAAACTAGTTTTAAAAATAGGCACACATATACTTGAAATTGTCAAGGAAGTTAAATTCCTTGGTATAATATTTGATTGTAGATTGACATGGTTAAACCATATACAATATATACATACAAAATGTATTAAAATACTCAACTGTATGAGACTACTTACAGGTACCAAGTGGGGTGCAAATAGCTACACGCTACGAACCATCTACTTTGCACTAATAAGATCAAAAATTGATTATGGATGTGAAGTATATAACTCTGCATCGCATGCTGTTAAAAAACTATTAGATAATATACAACTTCAATGCCTATGCATTTGTACAGGATCAATGAAAAAAGCCTAATTGGCTAGTTTACAAGTAGAAATGGGTGACCCCCCATATGAGGAACGAAGAAAAGGCTTAATAGCAAAGTCTTTCCTTAATATTTGTAGTTTTGATAATAACCACCCTACAAAAATTACCCTCCAGGACGATGTAAAGTTTAGTTTTTATAGTAAAAACATAAAAACTAAACAAAAACCATATTATATAACTGCCCAAGAAGTTCTTACAGAAAATAATTACATCCCTGATAATATATATTCACATAGTGAGTGTCCCACTCCCCCATGGCATTTACAAAAACCCCTGGTCAAAACCCAATTGCATGATGTTATTTCTAAAAAGGACCTCCCTCATCTAATAAAAAGTGAGGGAGATATCCTTATTGACACTGAGTATCAAAACTTTTTAAAAATTTATACAGATGGATCAAAAGATCCCCAAAATAATACAAATGGTTGTGCATTTGTGATTCCAGAACTAAAGGTTAGTAAAGGATTCATATTACAACCATACATATCTATATTTATGTGTGAACTTACTGCCATATTTTTAGCTTTAAACTGGATTCAAGATTTCAAACCATTAAATACCGTAATATTTGTGGACTCACTTTCAGCATTACAGGCAATCAAAGGTTCTATATATAAAGTAAAAAATTACATTATTTATGATATATACAATATTTTTACATCACTAAATAATATTGGAATAAATGTTATTTTAGAATGGATACCCAGCCATGTTGGTATACTGGGAAATGAATTGGCTGATAAAGAAGCTAAACATTCTTTAAGTTTTAAAAATATATATGTATTTAATCCTCTATATAAAGAGGACATTAAGACATTAAGCAGAACTTTTTTGAAAGATATGTGGCAAAACAAATGGGACATCAACCTAAAAGGAAGACATTTATATGATATTAATAAAACTGTTTCATTTGCTATTACAGCACCCAAACTATACAGGTATAATGAAATATTATTTTTCAGGTTACGGACAGGCTATATAAAACTTAATAGCTACTTAAATAAAATAGGATTTAACACAACAAATCTATGCGACACTTGTCAACAGGAAGAAACAGTGGAGCATTTCCTTTTAAATTGTAAACTATATGACACATACAGAAAAACTATGATTGATCGACTTCTACAATTGGGTGTCACTAATTTCAATTTGATTACTTTACTATCGGGCAAAAATGTTCAACCAGTTGCTGATTATATTAATCAAACTAATAGATTTTAATTATATTTTCAGTTGAGAGCTGTACAGAACACCCTCTACACCATAGAGACTTGTGACTAATGACCCTTGTCGAATTACTAATTAAACTTCAATTTAATATCTAAAATTTTTTTTTTTTTTTTTTTTTTCTTTTTCCTCTTTACTTTAATATTGATAAGAGTCATTAGTTTATTTTAACTATAATTTTTGATATACATAAAATATCATTTTAAACTATTTATATATATGGTATATAAAAACCATATTTATTACTGAACTTAACTTGTAAATAACTAAAAATAATTAACACAAGTCAAAGTATAAAGAGAATTAGGAACTAGCCATGTGGCTACAGCTAAGCTCTATAATATAGACTAGAGCAATGAAAGTTATATAAAACTCTTTTTTTTTTCTTCTATTTTATATAGTAGATAATTTTTTCCTTTTATATGATCCAATAATAAGTACATTGGTTCAATAAATATTATATTAATAATAATCTTCATTTTTCTTCCATAAAATCAGTTACTTCAGTAAGCTAATATTTATGACATTTCCCGGTACATTCTAGGGTAAATTATTACTATCAAATGCGATAACATCACTTTGTAGAAATATTATTAAATGTATCATTCCGTAGCTATATACTTAATCAATCACTAACCCTATATAGCTCATGAAATTATACAAACTATCATTATTTATTTCCAATATTAGTCACGATGTTATTATGTTTCATAGATAATACCAAAAACGTGCTCTCACCACGAGGTATATCGTGGGAGAACGGCGTACAAAATATTTTTAATTTTTATTTTCTAGTTAATAACTGGGATTATGTAATATAACTCCTGGTAATTTACCTTAGTATGTAAGGGCTTGACATCTATATATCTCAAAATTAAAGGTAAACACATGTATAACGAGTTGCCATGCGGTGTCTGGAATCATTGTTGGCAGACGGCCAGTGTGGACATGCGTAAACAACACTAGTTTCCGTGTATCCACACTGAACGTGGGGCAACAATCCAGACATCAAGCTGGTAACTCCGTATATAGTAATTAAATCATTTGGCGTAAATGCTAAATACATATTATTAGTATTTACTTTATTAAATTAATTATTGATTTATTTTTCTATGTTAACAAAGTTATAATTTTGGCAATTTTTGCGCGGAGATGCTATCGATGTCAAGTACCTCATTAACACCAAAATAGGGATAATGTGTATCTAGAGGAAGGTCGTAGTGTCCAACTCATTATGATACACTATACCTATTAAACTGGGATTTGTCACACTATTAAAACAACTTGTATGCTAAATTCATAAATGACAGCAATTAAAATTTTTGGTTCACATAAAAAATGTGACAAACTATATACTAAAGTCAATCATTTAATTAAATATTTAAAATAAACATCATCATTTACAAATTTCAATTATTCTAAAATCTCACAATATGTAATAATAAGGCATAAAAAGTATGTAAATAATAAGAGAATCTCCAAAAACTCAAATAATTTTTTATGGGCGCAATTTCTCATTGAGAAAGTCGCCGTCTAAATCCAAATCAATTCAATTTATTTAACACATGTATAACGAGTCGCCATGCGGTGTCTGGAATCATTGTTGGCAGACGGCCAGTGTGGGCATGCGTAAACAACACTAGTTTCCGTGTATCCACACTGAACGTGGGGCAACAATCCAGACATTAAACTGGTAACTCCGTATATAGTAATTAAATCATTTGGCGTAAATGCTAAATACATATTATTATTATTTACTTTATTAAATTAATTATTGATTTATTTTTCTATGTTAACAAAGTTATAATTTTGGCAATTTTTGCGCGGAGATGCTATCGATGTCAAGTACCTCATTAACACCAAAATAGGGTTAATGTGTATCTAGAGGAAGGTCGTAGTGCCCAACTCATTATGATACACTATACCTATTAAACTGGGATTTGTCACACTATTTAAACAACTTGTATGCTAAATTCATAAATGACAGCAATTAAAATTTTTGGTTCACATAATAAATATGACAAACTATATACTAAAGTCAATCATTTAATTAAATATTTAAAATAAACTTCATCATTTACAAATTTCAATTATTCTAAAATCTCACAATATGTAATAATAAGGCATAATAAGTATGTAAATAATAAGAGAATCTCCAAAAACTCAAATAATTTTTTTTAAGGGCGCAATTTCTCATTGAGAAAGTCGCCGTCTAAATCCAAATCAATTCAATTTTATTTATAGCTCAGGTACGGAAAGTGACTCCTAGCGCCTCAAGTGATGTAGATTTCGACGACTATGGAGAGTTCGGTTACCAACTTGAACCAGAATATACGGAAGAAGAACTCAGACAAATGGAAGAGACAGCGAGGGATCATTTGAACTTGGCGACAACAATACTCGTATACGAGTATTGTCATTGTCCACAATACTCGTACAAAATAATATACGAGTATTGGGGAAAAAAAATGAAAAAAAAAGAAAGAATAATGTTATAATAAATATTGAAATTAAATAATATTTTTATGATAAGTAATAAACATAGATGATATTAAATGTCTTTTCAAATCACTTTTGAATAAAAAAAAAAGTAATTACATGGTTTCATTTTTGACAGCTTTTGTGTTTTTACAAGATTGACATGTTGTCAACAACAATACTAATTAGATCTACTTACAGGCCTGTTTTTTTTTATTCTCAAACTTGTTTATGGTTGAAAACAACCTGAAACATGTTTAAATCATGAACCATAAACATGTTTCAGATAGATAAAAAACGCAATGGTTGAAGAACAATATTAAAGAGAAATTTTCTAGTTCATTGATTATATTTTAACAAATTAAAATTAATTCTTCATTAACAAATAAAACAATTCAACTCTTAAACACACAAACAAAACAAAATCAACACAAACAACAACAAATAAAATAATTTAATTCTTTGTAAACAAATACAACCATGCAGAATGTCAATAAACAATTTGGAAATGGGTTTATAATACACAGATGTTCCTATTACTGGTAATTCCAAGGTTCAAACATATTCAACCGTGCTTCGATCCCGGTTAAGATGTTCTTTAACCATTTAACCGCATGGTTAAAACCACACCGTAAAAAAACCATAGAAAAGTTTAAAATCAGGTTAATGGTTAAGAATTAAAAAACAGGCCTATACAATTATTTAGCTTTTAGTTAATTTAAGGTATTTGGTATTTTCACTATTTTCCAAAAATATTTAATAATTTTTTAATAATTCTAATACATATTTATTTTTGATACATAACACAATTAGATTCTTTTGATGATATTTTGGTGGCCCCTAAAAAGTTGCTATATTTCTGGTTGATGTTGTCTTTAGAATGGGTACTGCTCTGAAATGTGTCTGCATAGGTTGTAGAAAGCATCTTTGGTGGTAGTTCCCCATATGTCTCTCCACGTTCTTTCGTCTAAGTAAGATGGTAGAGCGCCGGATCTTACACCTTTCATGACCTTGAATTTGTACTTGGTCTTGGCCCAATATGATTCTATGCTTTAGGTGTGGACGCCTGTAGATGGATCGACGAAATTAACCGAATAGTTGACTGTCTCATGTTGTAGACCAAGTTTGGGTTGTATCTGTCGGTAGGCACGCCATTCGTCCGAGTAAACAATGGAGCCAGGTCGTACCACTTTCTGGATGATTGGCAGTAGAGTTGCTGCATCTCTCTTTGCTACAGTCTGCATGTACGTAACTGATGGATGTGTCGGCGATCCCGAAGACCCATGTTTTTTGTCTGGTCGTCTGCCTCTTTGGTATTTAGATTTGTGATTAAATAGACTTTCGTCTATCTGCACAACGACTCCTGGTCCGCCTAAGTCGGATGTGGTGTTCAGTAGCTTGGTGCTGCAGACATCTCGCATGTACTGGTAGAGTTGTACTATGGTCTTTTGTGAGACACCAGTAGTATCTGCTGCACTCTTGGCGGTGGTTTCGCCGCTCCACAAGTACATCAGGTAGACCAATTTGGCGAGTGGAAGTCGTGATCTTTCAAAGAATGAGCCTGCTCTGATTGTTTTGGTAGTAAGTCTTTTTGGACATTGACCAAAGATGCATTGCCATCCATAGCCATCTGTTGTATCTTTGGTGGGTCTTTTCCTTAGGTAAACGGACAGAAAGTCACAGGACAAAAAGTCACAATCTATATTTTTTACCCTGGCGGACAAAAAGTCACAATATGTATACACCTAGATTCATGTACGGTATGCAGGTAGGAGAGAAAGTCACAATATGTATACACTGATACATACATGTATGCATAATTTTGCTATATGCATTGTCCTTAAAACAGACCGTGATATAGTATATGGTTCTTTTTGCTGTTTTAAACTTTATTACAGTTTAAGCTATCAACTTGCAGTGTGATATATGTTATTTCTCAAGTACTCGCTATTCAAAACCTCCTCGTTACTTCAGGATGAAGAACAATAAAAGTTGTATTCTTATTTCTTTGTGTCAAACTGTAAAGATTGTTTTTTTTGTGTTGGACTTACAAGTCATTGTGTAAATATTTATACCCTTTAACACTATAAAATAAAGTGTCTTCTAACTATCCATTTGCCTTTCCTTTCAATATGTCATTCATTAATGTGATGAACGAAGTATTGAAAGTAAAAGCATATGTATAATAAAAAGAACCCTTTGATTTAAACAGTGTATGTAAAAAGGTGTAATTATTTACAATAGGACATCGGCAAACAAATACGGAAGTAACAAGCCAAAGTGATAATCCAGAAAATCATAGGTAAACAAATATGGTGATACAGAGATTACACAAAAAGAGACAATAGAAGCAACAAGGACAAAACAAATAAACAGAATTGAACACGAACGCCACAAAAAATAAAGCAAAATTTTAGGTTGTGACTTTTTGTCCTGTGACTTTTTGTCCTATATGTTTTGTCAAAATGCAAAATTTAAACTGTGACTTTTCGTCCGTGACTTTTTGTCCTGTGACTTTCTGTCCTACATTCTTTTCCTTAGTACCATTGGTACGTTTGTAGTGACTTAATGTAATAATTATTTATTTATTGTTACTTGTGTGCTCATATCTTGAAAATATTAATAAAAATGTTATATTCTTTCACACTATAATACAGGTAAATGACCCCGAGGCATCGTTGTCAAACATGTCAAACACAATAAACAAAATACCTTGTAAAAACACAATACAATCACAAAATTTTATTAAATTCTATTTCTTTATACAAAAATCCTAATATTTATTACTTTTTTTTACCAAAATTACATTTTCATTGTCATTTTATTTTCCAACTTATACAATACTAAAATATGACAAGAATACTCGTATATTTTTTTGTACGAGTATTGTGGATGTTGTCGCCAAGTTCAAATGATCCGCAGCGAGTACCCAACGTCGGGAAATAGAGAACAACCCACGTCAGAACGACACAAATTGGTGCTCATGCTCAAAATGCATTTCACTACCTATGCCGTCGGAATGCCTGTGCTGCCATGAATTTTCATTGCTTGATGGTCAATTGGAACCCAGTGACTGCATTACCGATAACACCAACTTTGGAACAGTTTGTCTCAACCCTGTTGTGCTTGAAACAAGCTATATTAGTTTGTTGAGGTACAAACGTCAGAGGAAGAGCTCCAGATGTGTTAACTAACCGGCAGAGTAGACTCATGGCTTATCGTCAGTTTGTTTGTTGGGTCAGAAAAGGTCAACCACTTGGCAAGAAATACAGAGTGACCCTACCAGTCTGCGTTGTCAAAACTATAAGGGAAGAGTTTCCGTCACCAGATGGAAATTAGGAAGGTTTTAAAGAGTGTGCATGTGAAAGTGATATATCAGATTCTGACTAGTTTAAAATAAAATGGACATAATTAAACTGTAACTAATATGAAGATTTCGATTATATACAATATATTATTTATTTATTTATTTAATCAAATATGTTTAAGCATATTCGGTTTATTGTAGTTTACAAAAAAACCTCTTTGCTCAGTAACCCCCAAAAGGCACAAAACCTAAATATATGATTTTTTCAGCTCGGAACCCCGTAAGCAATATAATTTTGATATCCACTGATATTCATTTAGACAAAGTTCGGAAGAGATCATGATCATGAGCAGTATAAACAGATGAAGGGCAGTCAAAAATTAAAAAGAGATTACGCCACACCAGATTTACTTCTTGTTCTTCGGATTTTGTGCTAAAAACGTTTTCCAGAGCGAGCAAGTGATTTAAAAATGTTAATTTCTTTTCCTTTTTTTGCTTGTCATTTTTGATGAGCGAAACGTAAAATATTATGGGGTTCTTATATTTTTCATGTATTTTCATATTTTAATTTTAAATATTTTATTCTTCTATAAATTAAGGCAAATAATTCCTGAAGTAAGAAGTGAAATGCGGGATTTACTTATTTTTATCTTCATTCTGAAAACGACACTGGTTCACTCAACAGGGTACCTAATATTGCGTAATGAGTTTAGGTCCACACAGGAAATCGCCAGGCAGAATATACAAGTGTCATTTTACATCCGGTCGACGGGCCTCTGACCGAATACCTGAATACATGTGTCACAATATTTGGCAATAATCAGAAACGCAATGCACATTTTGTGACCCGTTAACTAACTAACTTTATTAAAGCTCAATTTTACCCCTAAGGGTTGAAGGCATGTACAAGGAATATATACAAACAACGTACACAAGTCAAATAGACAAAAACATAATAAGAACAGAAAATAAAATGAAAACAAATTACGCTACCCGTGACTAGAATAGCAGATGCAATACACATTTTAAAGGTTCTAATAGGTGATCAAAATACACGACCCTGATCACGTTGAAGTATACATTAGGAATGGGTGCATATTAATGCACACTGCCGGATCAAGGGAGTGTTCGACAATTTAGTAAAATTCGTGTATAAATTGGGTAAAAATTGGCAAACAAGAGCCTGGCACCCCGTTTTCAAAACTGCTGGATCCGCACCTACTGCAATTTTTACAAAAAAATCTTAAGATTACCATTGATCGTAAGCTATTTTGAATTGTTCATTTTTATCTTGATTTTGTTGTGCCCCATCAGAATGATGTAGCAACAACAAAAATTATGAAATAAAGCAGAGTGCACAGGGCAGGGTAGAAATTCTTCTTGCAAAATAGACAAAAAACCATTCGTATGCAATTTTTCCTTATAGAAATAGAAATTAAAATAAGTTTATTAACCAAAACAGGGCCCCAGGAGGGCATATACAAATAACAATTATGATTGATACACAACAACAATACATCAAACTGAATATTCGCGGTGAAATATCAATAATTGTGATGAACAAATTTTTTATGACTATTCTGAGATTAATCAGAAGGGTCCGCCAGTTCGAAAGACGTGATTAAAACAAACAAAATATGTTACGCAGAGACATATTATATGTTACGCTTTATTTTTGTATAATAAACTTTAAAAGTATTTATAATACTCATCGTCTGTAATTGTCAAATGAAATCTATTACAAATTATATGTTTACATAATCCTCTCAATTGTATGGCTTCCTACCCTGTAACTTTCTGTGCTTTTAGCTTATGTGTATTTTTATTGTAGTGCATGCACGATCGATTACAAAGTGCGATCTTACTGAATAATGTCATTAAAACAATTTTGCCCCATTGTATAGGCCTTTTTGGATTTTTTTTAACGAATTCAGGGTATTGTTCCGATGTCCGTTCTTTTTTTAACTTAATTTCGTAGTTCTTCAATTTTGGAAAAAAATCTTTTGTAAATGTGTCTCATTAAAGACAAACCTTTCCCCCCGATTCATTTGTTTTGCCATAATCTATAGAAGCAAAACGTAAATCTGCAAAAAGTGATTGTGTAATAAATTCATATATTTAGAATAATAAGAAAAATAAAAAGAATTACCATTAAGTTAAACAACCGTACGCCTGACAAGCCATATCGACACTGAATGAGGACCCTGGTTTGTCACGCTTATTTTAGGGCGTGGTGGTATTTAGACGTCACGTAATACTTGGTATTGAGATGCTGTCAAAATGGCGACTTTCATGTATCGTTGACAGAATTTTAAAATCGATTTCATTCCCTTATCCAACATAATAAAACGCTAATATACATATAAACATCCATATTTATACATCAGGAAAAAGTTTCCGTTTAAGAAACAAGAAAAATAAAACAACCCTCACTCTTTTTCATTCGGGCTTGGGACCGGCATAGGTGGGTTATTGGGTTTTTTTCTTCTTTTTTTCCCTTTCTCCTTTTTTAATCAATATCCTTCTTCATGCAATTTTATTTCAGGTTTCTTCCTTCTCAGATTTTATTAATTCTTCAATTAGGATTTTATTTTTTTCGAACTATTTATCTCTGATTATTTTCTGTTTAATTGATATTTCCTTGCCTCTAAATTGTTAACTGTTTCTTATTAAAATCACTGACAGATTTACTTACTTTCTTCAAGTCTGAGGTTTTGGTTGATACAATACCAGGTGTTACCTTTCAAGTTTCCTACACAAGAACTATACTTCCATACATTGCAAAGTTTTTTTTTACCTTTTATTCCCTCACATCCTATCATATTTTCTATTGCATTTGGTTTTCCACATTCACAGTCTATTTCAGTTTTATATGTATTTATCTTAATATTTTTAGGAGCAAATCCAACATGATTTTTAGGAAAAGCCGAGAAATTACCTTTTTCTAAACAATGGACTAGATGTTCTCTCATTTTAATTACTGTTTTATCGTCTTTGATATTTACCGACGCTATTTCAGTGTTGACAGGTGTTTTTTCAACAATTTCCTGTTTATTGTCTGAGGGCGTGTCAGGTATTAACTTTTCAACTTGATGTAATGGTTTTTCGTTTTTCAAATACTCAATTACCTCGTCTGGATAAACTACTCTTTTTGGAAGAATTAAATCAGATGGAGGAATAATTACCCATACCTGACCGGCCACGTTTAAGAACGGCATTCATACTTTCTGAAAGATTGTTAGTTATGCCAGAATATGGATCAAACATTCCTGGATATTCTTCAATTACCCATTTCCCTGAATGATATTGTATTGAAGGTGAAACAAATTTTTTGAAATGTCCTAAAACTACAGGAGTCCATTTAGATGGATACAACATCAACATTAGATAATTTCAAATATTGGTCAAAGTACTTTACCTGAGAATGACCTGCAATCGGTTAGGCATGTTTAGATGAAGAAATATAAATTATTCAGTTTTCAAACGTTAAAAATGAAACTAAAATATCTAAATTAAAATTAAAAGATAAGCACTATATATGTATATACAAAATTAAAAACAAGTAATATTTTATAAGTTAAAATGCACGATGTTTTTTTTTTTTTTTTCCCTCTTTTTTTTTCTTTAGCACTCAGACTGTTTAACAAAGTGACATTAAAACAAAACATGTAGCATACAGCAAATAATGATAATAAGCAAATTAAAAAAGCATAAAGGATTAAAGGACGTCGTTAATATGGTGTTTAGCTGCGGTTTGTTAACAGAAAAAGCTGTGCAGTACAAATATGCAGAGAAAATCATGCAAAGACTATTTGAGAATAGTATGCAATAAACATACATTATATAAGTTAAGTATAAATTAATTTTTTTTGGGAATGTACCAATCAATCAATCATCTTTATTCTCATAAACCATATACAACGGTACAGGGAAGACATAAATATACATATAACACATACAGAATAGATATAAACATATATACAGTATATACAACAAAGACATGGGTGTGATACAGCCTAGAGAACAAAAGATTTATTTATATTTCGTATAAATTTACATAATTTTTCTAAATTTGTTTTTGATAAGCACTCATGATTTGTTTAAATTTAAGAATATTTGGTCTTTCTCGTAAATTTGTAACAATGAACCTATTTCTAAAGTTTGAAAAATGTTCACATTCCATTATGCAATGGTATTCATCTCCAATAGTTATATTGTCACATTTTGTACATATTCTATTGACACGGTCAATATTATTCCACCGACCAGTTTCTATAGGTAATTTATGATTGGTAGTTCTGAATTTGCATAGGGTCTTCTAAAACTCTAAAGTAATTTTCAAATTCGAAATTTTCCTTAAATATTCTATAATTCAATGCTTTTGGGGAGTGTTCAATTAGGGAGTACCAGCCCTGTTTAAATTGATCATGCAGGCGTAATTTGATACTCGAAATTAACCAATTCGAATTTGGAATATCTTGATTTATCCAAATACTAGAGTAGCCTGTTTCATCGAAAAGTTCTTTTAAATATTTAATCCAGACGGAGTGAACATTTTCTTCAATAGAAAGAGTGTATAAAAGTTTATATGATAAGTACGATAGTTTTGTTTCTTTCCCCAATAAAAGTCTGGCCCAAAATGACACCATCCTTATTTTTATATCAATTTCGATAGGAAATCGCCCCAGTTCCCCATAAATCATATAATTTGGTGTCGATGATTTTAATTTCAGTAGTAATTTACAAAATCGTAATTGTATTTTTTCCAGACAATCAATATTTTTACTATATCCGCAAATTTCCGACCCATAAAGAAGTATAGGTTTAACCATTTTATCAAATAGTTCGAGTTGGCATTCAACAGATAAGTTATGAGTGCGTCCTCTTTTTAAAACTTCAGCGTTTTGAAACATTTTCCCCATAGGGTCCAATGTTAAACTAAGTCCTGCCGTAGCCGCCATTTTGAATTTCATATCAGAACAAAAAACGTAAAATTTGTAGAGGACCATCCAATGAACATTCATGTACAGTTTGGCTTTAATCATATTTGTAGTTTCTGAGAAGAAGGCATTTGAATATTTTCCCATAGGGTCCAATGTTAATTTATGTCCTGCGGTGGCAGCCATCTTGGATTTCCGATCGGCATAAAAAACAGAAACTTTGTAGAGGACCTTCCAATGATCATTCCTGGGCAGTTTGGTTTCAACTGTCCAAGTGGTTTCAGAGAAGAAGCATTTTGAAACATTTTTCCCATAGGGTCCAATGTTAAACTAAGTCCTGCCGTAGCCGCCATTTTGAATTTCATATCGGAACAAAAAAACCTTAAGATTGTAGAGGACCATCCAATGAACATTCATGTACAGTTTGGCTTTAATCATATTTGTAGTTTCTGAGAAGAAGGCATTTGAATATTTTCCCATAGGGTCCAATGTTAATCTATGTCCTGCGGTGGCAGCCATCTTGGATTTCCGATCGGCATAAAAAACAGAAACTTTGTAGAGGACCTTCCAATGATCATTCCTGGGCAGTTTGGTTTCAACTGTCCAAGTGGTTTCAGAGAAGAAGCATTTTGAAACATTTTTCCCATAGGGTCCAATGTTAAACTAAGTCCTGCCGTAGCCGCCATTTTGAATTTCATATCGGAACAAAAAACCTTAAGATTGTAGAGGACCATCCAATGAACATTCATGTACAGTTTGGCTTTAATCATATTTGTAGTTTCTGAGAAGAAGGCATTTGAATATTTTCCCATAGGGTCCAATGTTAATCTATGTCCTGCGGTGGCGGCCATCTTGGATTTGCCGATCGGCATAAAAAACAGAAACTTTGTAGAGGACCTTCCAATGATCATTCCTGGGCAGTTTGGTTTCAACTGTCCAAGTGGTTTTAGAGAAGAAGCATTTTGAAACATTTTTCCCATAGGGTCCAATGTTAAACTAAGTCCTGCCGTAGCCGCCATTTTGAATTTCATACCGGAACAAAAAACCTAGAGTTTGTAGAGGGCCATCTAATGAACATTCATGTACAGTTTGGCTTTAATCATATTTGTAGTTTCTGAGAAGAAGGCATTTGAATATTTTCCCATAGGGTCCAATGTTAATCTATGTCCTGCGGTGGCGGCCATCTTGGATTTGCCGATCGGCATAAAAAACAGAAACTTTGTAGAGGACCTTCCAATGATCATTCCTGGGCAGTTTGGTTTCAACTGTCCAAGTGGTTTCAGAGAAGAAGCATTTTGAAACATTTTTCCCATAGGGTCCAATGTTAAACTAAGTCCTGCCGTAGCCGCCATTTTGAATTTCATATCGGAACAAAAAACCTTAAGATTGTAGAGGACCATCCAATGAACATTCCTGTACAGTTTGGCTTTAATCATATTTGTAGTTTCTGAGAAGGCATTTGAATATTTCCCCATAGGGTCCAATGTTAATCTATGTCCTGCCGTGGCAGCCGTCTTGGATTTCCGATCGGCATAAAAAACAGAAACTTTGTAGAGGACCTTCCAATGATCATTCCTGGGCAGTTTGGTTTCAACTGTCCAAGTGGTTTCAGAGAAGAAGCATTTTGAAACATTTTTCCCATAGGGTCCAATGTTAAACTAAGTCCTGCCGTAGCCGCCATTTTGAATTTCATATCGGAACAAAAAACCTTAAGATTGTAGAGGACCATCCAATGAACATTCATGTACAGTTTGGCTTTAATCATATTTGTAGTTTCTGAGAAGAAGGCATTTGAATATTTTCCCATAGGGTCCAATGTTAATCTATGTCCTGCGGTGGCGGCCATCTTGGATTTCCGATCGGCATAAAAAACAGAAACTTTGTAGAGGACCTTCCAATGATCATTCCTGGGCAGTTTGGTTTCAACTGTCCAAGTGGTTTCAGAGAAGCATTTTGAAACATTATTCCCATAGGGTCCAATGTTAAACTAAGTCCTGCCGTAGCCGCCATTTTGAATTTCATATCGGAACAAAAAACCTTAAGATTGTAGAGGACCATCCAATGAACATTCATGTACAGTTTGGCTTTAATCATATTTGTAGTTTCTGAGAAGAAGGCATTTGAATATTTTCCCATAGGGTCCAATGTTAATCTATGTCCTGCCGTGGCAGCCATCTTGGATTTCCGATCGGCATAAAAAACAGAAACTTTGTAGAGGACCTTCCAATGATCATTCCTGGGCAGTTTGGTTTCAACTGTCCAAGTGGTTTCAGAGAAGAAGCATTTTGAAACATTTTTCCCATAGGGTCTAATGTTAAACTAAGTCCTGCCGTAGCCGCCATTTTGAATTTCATATCGGAACAAAAAACCTTAAGATTGTAGAGGACCATCCTATGAACATTCCTGTACAGTTTGGCTTTAATCATATTTGTAGTTTCTGAGAAGAAGGCATTTGAATATTTTCCCATATGGTCCAATGTTAATCTATGTCCTGGGGTGGCAGCCATCTTGGATTTCCGATTGGCATAAAAAACAGAAACTTTGTAGAGGACCTTCCAATGATCATTCCTGGGCAGTTTGGTTTCGACTGTCCAAGTGGTTTCAGAGAAGCATTTTGAAACATTATTCCCATAGGGTCTAATGTTAAACTAAGTCCTGCCGTAGCCGCCATTTTGAATTTCATATCGGAACAAAAAACCTTAAGATTGTAGAGGACCATCCAATGAACATTCATGTACAGTTTGGCTTTAATCATATTTGTAGTTTCTGAGAAGAAGGCATTTGAATATTTTCCCATAGGGTCCAATGTTAATCTATGTCCTGCGGTGGCAGCCAGCTTGGATTTCCGATCGGCATAAAAAACAGAAACTTTGTAGAGGACCTTTCAATGATCATTCCTGGGCAGTTTGGTTTCAACTGTCCAAGTGGTTTCAGAGAAGAAGCGTTTTGAAACATTTTCCCCATAGGGTCCAATGTTAAACTAAGTCCTGCCGTAGCCGCCATTTTGAATTTCATATCGGAACAAAAAACGTAAAGTTTGTAGAGGACCATCCAATGAACATTCCTGTACAGTTTGGCTTTAATCATATTTGTAGTTTCTGAGAAGAAGGCATTTGAATATTTTCCCATAGGGTCCAATGTTAATCTATGTCCTGCGGTGGCAGCCATCTTGGATTTCCGATCGGCATAAAAAACAGAAACTTTGTAGAAGACCTTCCAATGATCATTCCTGGGCAGTTTGGTTTCAACTGTCCAAGTGGTTTCAGAGAAGAAGCATTTTGAAACATTTTTCCCATAGGGTCCAATGTTAAACTAAGTCCTGCCGTAGCCGCCATTTTGAATTTCATATCGGAACAAAAAACCTTAAGATTGTAGAGGACCATCCAATGAACATTCATGTACAGTTTGGCTTTAATCATATTTGTAGTTTCTGAGAAGAAGGCATTTGAATATTTTCCCATAGGGTCCAATGTTAATCTATGTCCTGCGGTGGCAGCCATCTTGGATTTCCGATCGGCATAAAAAACAGAAACTTTGTAGAGGACCTTCCAATGATCATTCCTGGGCAGATTGGTTTCAACTGTCCAAGTGGTTTCAGAGAAGAAGCATTTTGAAACATTTTTCCCATAGGGTCCAATGTTAAACTAAGTCCTGCCGTAGCCGCCATTTTGAATTTCATATCGGAACAAAAAACCTAGAGTTTGTAGAGGGCCATCTAATGAACATTCATGTACAGTTTGGCTTTAATCATATTTGTAGTTTCTGAGAAGAAGGCATTTGAATATTTTCCCATAGGGTCCAATGTTAATCTATGTCCTGCGGTGGCGGCCATCTTGGATTTGCCGATCGGCATAAAAAACAGAAACTTTGTAGAGGACCTTCCAATGATCATTCCTGGGCAGTTTGGTTTCAACTGTCCAAGTGGTTTCAGAGAAGAAGCATTTTGAAACATTTTTCCCATAGGGTCCAATGTTAAACTAAGTCCTGCCGTAGCCGCCATTTTGAATTTCATATCGGAACAAAAAACCTTAAGATTGTAGAGGACCATCCAATGAACATTCATGTACAGTTTGGCTTTAATCATATTTGTAGTTTCTGAGAAGGCATTTGAATATTTTCCCATAGGGTCCAATGTTAATCTATGTCCTGCCGTGGCAGCCATCTTGGATTTCCGATCGGCATAAAAAACAGAAACTTTGTAGAGGACCTTCCAATGATCATTCCTGGTCAGTTTGGTTTCAACTGTCCAAGTGGTTTCAGAGAAGAAGCATTTTGAAACATTTTTCCCATAGGGTCCAATGTTAAACTAAGTCCTGCCGTAGCCGCCATTTTGAATTTCATATCGGAACAAAAAACCTTAAGATTGTAGAGGACCATCCAATGAACATTCATGTACAGTTTGGCTTTAATCATATTTGTAGTTTCTGAGAAGAAGGCATTTGAATATTTTCCCATAGGGTCCAATGTTAATCTATGTCCTGCGGTGGCGGCCATCTTGGATTTCCGATCGGCATAAAAAAAAAAACTTTGTAGAGGACCTTCCAATGATCATTCCTGGGCAGTTTGGTTTCAACTGTCCAAGTGGTTTCAGAGAAGCATTTTGAAACATTATTCCCATAGGGTCTAATGTTAAACTAAGTCCTGCCGTAGCCGCCATTTTGAATTTCATATCGGAACAAAAAACCTTAAGATTGTAGAGGACCATCCAATGAACATTCATGTACAGTTTGGCTTTAATCATATTTGTAGTTTCTGAGAAGAAGGCATTTGAATATTTTCCCATAGGGTCCAATGTTAATCTATGTCCTGCCGTGGCAGCCATCTTGGATTTCCGATCGGCATAAAAAACAGAACCTTTGTAGAGGACCTTCCAATGATCATTCCTGGGCAGTTTGGTTTCAACTGTCCAAGTGGTTTCAGAGAAGAAGCATTTTGAAACATTTTTCCCATAGGGTCTAATGTTAAACTAAGTCCTGCCGTAGCCGCCATTTTGAATTTCATATCGGAACAAAAAACTTTAAGATTGTAGAGGACCATCCTATGAACATTCATGTACAGTTTGGCTTTAATCATATTTGTAGTTTCTGAGAAGAAGGCATTTGAATATTTTCCCATAGGGTCCAATGTTAATCTATGTCCTGCGGTGGCAGCCATCTTGGATTTCCGATTGGCATAAAAAACAGAGACTTTGTAGAGGACCTTCAAATGATCATTCCTGGGCAGTTTGGTTTCAACTGTCCAAGTGGTTTCAGAGAAGCATTTTGAAACATTATTCCCATAGGGTCCAATGTTAAACTAAGTCCTGCCGTAGCCGCCATTTTGAATTTCATATCGGAACAAAAATCCTTAAGATTGTAGAGGACCATCCAATGAACATTCATGTACAGTTTGGCTTTAATCATATTTGTAGTTTCTGAGAAGAAGGCATTTGAATATTTTCCCATAGGGTCCAATGTTAATCTATGTCCTGCGGTGGCAGCCATCTTGGATTTCCGATCGGCATAAAAAACAGAAACTTTGTAGAGGACCTTCCAATGATCATTCCTGGGCAGTTTGGTTTCAACTGTCCAAGTGGTTTCAGAGAAGAAGCATTTTGAAACATTTTCCCAATAGGGTCCAATGTTAAACTAAGTCCTGCCGTAGCCGCCAATTTGAATTTCATATCGGAACAAAAAACCTTAAGATTGTAGAGGACCACCCAATGAACATTCATTTACAGTTTGGCTTTAATCATATTTGTAGTTTCTGAGAAGAAGGCATTTGAATATTTTCCCATAGGGTCCAATGTTAATCTATGTCCTGCGGTGGCGGCCATCTTGGATTTGCCGATCGGCATAAAAAACAGAAACTTTGTAGAGGACCTTCCAATGATCATTCCTGGGCAGTTTGGTTTCAACTGTCCAAGTGGTTTCAGAGAAGAAGCATTTTGAAACATTTTTCCCATAGGGTCCAATGTTAAACTAAGTCCTGCCGTAGCCGCCATTTTGAATTTCATATCGGAACAAAAAACCTTAAGATTGTAGAGGACCATCCAATGAACATTCCTGTACAGTTTGGCTTTAATCATATTTGTAGTTTCTGAGAAGGCATTTGAATATTTTCCCATAGGGTCCAATGTTAATCTATGTCCTGCCGTGGCAGCCATCTTGGATTTCCGATCGGCATAAAAAACAGAAACTTTGTAGAGGACCTTCCAATGATCATTCCTGGGCAGTTTGGTTTCAACTGTACAAGTGGTTTCAGAGAAGAAGCATTTTGAAACATTTTTCCCATAGGGTCTAATGTTAAACTAAGTCCTGCCGTAGCCGCCATTTTGAATTTCATATCGGAACAAAAAACCTTAAGATTGTAGAGGACCATCCTATGAACATTCCTGTACAGTTTGGCTTTAATCATATTTGTAGTTTCTGAGAAGAAGGCATTTGAATATTTTCCCATAGGGTCCAATGTTAATCTATGTCCTGCGGTGGCAGCCATCTTGGATTTCCAATTGGCATAAAAAACAGAAACTTTGTAGAGGACCTTCCAATGATCATTCCTGGGCAGTTTGGTTTCAACTGTCCAAGTGGTTTCAGAGAAGCATTTTGAAACATTATTCCCATAGGGTCCAATGTTAAACTAAGTCCTGCCGTAGCCGCCATTTTGAATTTCATATCGGAACAATAAACCTTAAGATTGTAGAGGACCATCCAATGAACATTCATGTACAGTTTGGCTTTAATCATATTTGTAGTTTCTGAGAAGAAGGCATTTGAATATTTTCCCATAGGGTCCAATGTTAATCTATGTCCTGCGGTGGCAGCCATCTTGGATTTCCGATCGGCATAAAAAACAGAAACTTTGTAGAGGACCTTCCAATGATCATTCCTGGGCAGTTTGGTTTCAACTGTCCAAGTGGTTTCAGAGAAGAAGCATTTTGAAACATTTTCCCCATAGGGTCCAATGTTAAACTAAGTCCTGCCGTAGCCGCCATTTTGAATTTCATATCGGAACAAAAAACGTAAAGTTTGTAGAGGACCATCCAATGAACATTCATGTACAGTTTGGCTTTAATCATATTTGTAGTTTCTGAGAAGAAGGCATTTGAATATTTTCCCATAGGGTCCAATGTTAATCTATGTCCTGCGGTGGCAGCCATCTTGGATTTCCGATCGGCATAAAAAACAGAAACTTTGTAGAAGACCTTCCAATGATCATTCCTGGGCAGTTTGGTTTCAACTGTCCAAGTGGTTTCAGAGAAGAAGCATTTTGAAACATTTTTCCCATAGGGTCCAATGTTAAACTAAGTCCTGCCGTAGCCGCCATTTTGAATTTCATATCGGAACAAAAAACCTTAAGATTGTAGAGGACCATCCAATGAACATTCATGTACAGTTTGGCTTTAATCATATTTGTAGTTTCTGAGAAGAAGGCATTTGAATATTTTCCCATATGGTCCAATGTTAATCTATGTCCTGCGGTGGCAGCCATCTTGGATTTCCGATCGGCAAAAAAAACAGAAACTTTGTAGAGGACCTTCCAATGATCATTCCTGGGCAGTTTGGTTTCAACTGTCCAAGTGGTTTCAGAGAAGAAGCATTTTGAAACATTTTTCCCATAGGGTCCAATGTTAAACTAATTCCTGCCGTAGCCGCCATTTTGAATTTCATATCGGAACAAAAAACCTTAAGATTGTAGAGGACCATCCAATGAACATTCCTGTACAGTTTGGCTTTAATCATATTTGTAGTTTCTGAGAAGGCATTTGAATATTTTCCCATAGGGTCCAATGTTAATCTATGTCCTGCCGTGGCAGCCATCTTGGATTTCTGATCGGCATAAAAAACAGAAATTTGTAGAGGACCTTCCAATGATCATTCCTGGGCAGTTTGGTTTCAACTGTCCAAGTGGTTTCAGAGAAGAAGCATTTTGAAACATTTTTCCCATAGGGTCCAATGTTAAACTAAGTCCTGCCGTAGCCGCCATTTTGAATTTCATATCGGAACAAAAAACCTTAAGATTGTAGAGGACCATCCAATGAACATTCATGTACAGTTTGGCTTTAATCATATTTGTAGTTTCTGAGAAGAAGGCATTTGAATATTTTCCCATAGGGTCCAATGTTAATCTATGTCCTGCGGTGGCGGCCATCTTGGATTTCCGATCGGCATAAAAAAATGAAACTTTGTAGAGGACCTTCCAATGATCATTCCTGGGCAGTTTGGTTTCAACTGTCCAAGTGGTTTCAGAGAAGCATTTTGAAACATTATTCCCATAGGGTCTAATGTTAAACTAAGTCCTGCCGTAGCCGCCATTTTGAATTTCATATCGGAACAAAAAACCTTAAGATTGTAGAGGATCATCCAATGAACATTCATGTACAGTTTGGCTTTAATCATATTTGTAGTTTCTGAGAAGAAGGCATTTGAATATTTTCCCATAGGGTCCAATGTTAATATATGTCCTGCCGTGGCAGCCATCTTGGATTTCCGATCGGCATAAAAAACAGAACCTTTGTAGAGGACCTTCCAATGATCATTCCTGGGCAGTTTGGTTTCAACTGTCCAAGTGGTTTCAGAGAAGAAGCATTTTGAAACATTTTTCCCATAGGGTCTAATGTTAAACTAAGTCCTGCCGTAGCCGCCATTTTGAATTTCATATCGGAACAAAAAACCTTAAGATTGTAGAGGACCATCCTATGAACATTCCTGTACAGTTTGGCTTTAATCATATTTGTAGTTTCTGAGAAGAAGGCATTTGAATATTTTCCCATAGGGTCCAATGTTAATCTATGTCCTGCGGTGGCAGCCATCTTGGATTTCCGATTGGCATAAAAAACAGAAACTTTGTAGAGGACCTTCCAATGATCATTCCTGGGCAGTTTGGTTTCAACTGTCCAAGTGGTTTCAGAGAAGCATTTTGAAACATTATTCCCATAGGGTCCAATGTTAAACTAAGTCCTGCCGTAGCCGCCATTTTGAATTTCATATCGGAACAAAAAACCTTAAGATTGTAGAGGACCATCCAATGAACATTCATGTACAGTTTGGCTTTAATCATATTTGTAGTTTCTGAGAAGAAGGCATTTGAATATTTTCCCATAGGGTCCAATGTTAATCTATGTCCTGCGGTGGCAGCCATCTTGGATTTCCGATCGGCATAAAAAACAGAAACTTTGTAGAGGACCTTCCAATGATCATTCCTGGGCAGTTTGGTTTCAACTGTCCAAGTGGTTTCAGAGAAGAAGCATTTTGAAACATTTTTCCCATAGGGTCCAATGTTAAACTAATTCCTGCCGTAGCCGCCATTTTGAATTTCATATCGGAACAAAAAACGTAAAGTTTGTAGAGGACCATCCAATGAACATTCATGTACAGTTTGGCTTTAATCATATTTGTAGTTTCTGAGAAGAAGGCATTTGAATATTTTCCCATAGGGTCCAATGTTAATCTATGTCCTGCGGTGGCAGCCATCTTGAATTTCCGATCGGTATAGAAAACAGAAACTTTGTAGAAGACCTTCCAATGATCATTCCTGGGCAGTTTGGTTTCAACTGTCCAAGTGGTTTCAGAGAAGAAGCATTTTGAAACATTTTTCCCATAGGGTCCAATGTTAAACTAAGTCCTGCCGTAGCCGCCATTTTGAATTTCATATCGGAACAAAAAACCTTAAGATTGTAGAGGACCATCCAATGAACATTCATGTACAGTTTGGCTTTAATCATATTTGTAGTTTCTGAGAAGAAGGCATTTGAATATTTTCCCATAGGGTCCAATGTTAATCTATGTCCTGCGGTGGCAGCCATCTTGGATTTCCGATCGGCATAAAAAACAGAAACTTTGTAGAGGACCTTCCAATGATCATTCCTGGGCAGTTTGGTTTCAACTGTCAAAGTGGTTTCAGAGAAGAAGCATTTTGAAACATTTTTCCCATAGGGTCCAATGTTAAACTAAGTCCTGCCGTAGCCACCATTTTGAATTTCATATCGGAACAAAAAACCTTAAGATTGTAGAGGACCATCCAATGAACATTCATGTACAGTTTGGCTTTAATCATATTTGTAGTTTCTGAGAAGAAGGCATTTGAATATTTTCCCATAGGGTCCAATGTTAATCTATGTCCTGCGGTGGCAGCCATCTTGGATTTCCGATCGGCATAAAAAACAGAAACTTTGTAGAAGACCTTCCAATGATCATTCCTGGGCAGTTTGGTTTCAACTGTCCAAGTGGTTTCAGAGAAGCATTTTGAAACATTATTCCCATAGGGTCTAATGTTAAACTAAGTCCTGCCGTAGCCGCCATTTTGAATTTCATATCGGAACAAAAAACCTTAAGATTGTAGAGGACCATCCAATGAACATTCATGTACAGTTTGGCTTTAATCATATTTGTAGTTTCTGAGAAGAAGGCATTTGAATATTTTCCCATAGGGTCCAATGTTAATCTATGTCCTGCGGTGGCGGCCATCTTGGATTTCCGATCGGCATAAAAACAGAAATTTTGTAGAGGACCTTCCAATGATCATTCCTGGGCAGTTTGGTTTCAACTGTCCAAGTGGTTTCAGAGAAGAAGCATTTTGAAACATTTTTCCCATAGGGTCCAATGTTAAACTAAGTCCTGCCGTAGCCGCCATTTTGAATTTCATATCGGAACAAAAAACCTTAAGATTGTAGAGGAACATCCAATGAACATTCATGTACAGTTTGGCTTTAATCATATTTGTAGTTTCTGAGAAGAAGGCATTTGAATATTTTCCCATAGGGTCCAATGTTAATCTATGTCCTGCGGTGGCGGCCATCTTGGATTTCCGATCGGCATAAAAAACAGAAACTTTGTAGAGGACCTTCCAATGATCATTCCTGGCCAGTTTGGTTTCAACTGTCCAAGTGGTTTCAGAGAAGAAGCATTTTGAAACATTTTTCCCATAGGGTCCAATGTTAAACTAAGTCCTGCCGTAGCCGCCATTTTGAATTTCATATCGGAACAAAAAACCTTAAGATTGTAGAGGACCATCCAATGAACATTCATGTACAGTTTGGCTTTAATCATATTTGTAGTTTCTGAGAAGAAGGCATTTGAATATTTTCCCATAGGGTCCAATGTTAATCTATGTCCTGCGGTGGCGGCCATCTTGGATTTCCGATCGGCATAAAAAACAGAAACTTTGTAGAGGACCTTCCAATGATCATTCCTGGGCAGTTTGGTTTCAACTGCCCAAGTGGTTTCAGAGAAGAAGCATTTTGAAACATTTTTCCCATAGGGTCCAATGTTAAACTAAGTCCTGCCGTAGCCGCCATTTTGAATTTCATATCGGAACAAAAAACCTTAAGATTGTAGAGGACCATCCTATGAACATTCCTGTACAGTTTGGCTTTAATCATATTTGTAGTTTCTGAGAAGAAGGCATTTGAATATTTTCCCAAAGGGTCCAATGTTAATCTATGTCCTGCGGTGGCAGCCATCTTGGATTTCCGATTGGCATAAAAAACAGAAACTTTGTAGAGGACCTTCCAATGATCATTCCTGGCCAGTTTGGTTTCAACTGTCCAAGTGGTTTCAGAGAAGCATTTTGAAACATTATTCCCATAGGGTCCAATGTTAAACTAAGTCCTGCCGTAGCCGCCATTTTGAATTTCATATCGGAACAAAAATCCTTAAGATTGTAGAGGACCATCCAATGAACATTCATGTACAGTTTGGCTTTAATCATATTTGTAGTTTCTGAGAAGAAGGCATTTGAATATTTTCCCATAGGGTCCAATGTTAATCTATGTCCTGCGGTGGCAGCCATCTTGGATTTCCGATCGGCATAAAAAACAGAAACTTTGTAGAGGACCTTCCAATGATCATTCCTGGGCAGTTTGGTTTCAACTGTCCAAGTGGTTTCAGAGAAGAAGCATTTTGAAACATTTTTCCCATAGGGTCCAATGTTAAACTAAGTCCTGCCGTAGCCGCCATTTTGAATTTCATATCGGAACAAAAAACCTTAAGATTGTAGAGGACCATCCAATGAACATTCCTGTACAGTTTGGCTTTAATCATATTTGTAGTTTCTGAGAAGGCATTTGAATATTTTCCCATATGGTCCAATGTTAATCTATGTCCTGCCGTGGCAGCCATCTTGGATTTCCGATCGGCATAAAAAACAGAAACTTTGTAGAGGACCTTCCAATGATCATTCCTGGGCAGTTTGGTTTCAACTGTCCAAGTGGTTTCAGAGAAGAAGCATTTTGAAACATTTTTCCCATAGGGTCCAATGTTAAACTAAGTCCTGCCGTAGCCGCCATTTTGAATTTCATATCGGAACAAAAAACCTTAAGATTGTAAAGGACCATCCAATGAACATTCATGTACAGTTTGGCTTTAATCATATTTGTAGTTTCTGAGAAGAAGGCATTTGAATATTTTCCCATAGGGTCCAATGTTAATTTATGTCCTGCGGTGGCGGCCATCTTGGATTTCCGATCGGCATAAAAACAGAAATTTTGTAGAGGACCTTCCAATGATCATTCCTGGGCAGTTTGGTTTCAACTGTCCAAGTGGTTTCAGAGAAGAAGCATTTTGAAACATTTTCCCCATAGGGTCCAATGTTAAACTAAGTCCTGCCGTAGCCGCCATTTTGAATTTCATATCGGAACAAAAAACCTTAAGATTGTAGAGGACCATCCAATGAACATTCATGTACAGTTTGGCTTTAATCATATTTGTAGTTTCTGAGAAGAAGGCATTTGAATATTTTCCCATAGGGTCCAATGTTAATCTATGTCCTGCGGTGGCGGCCATCTTGGATTTCCGATCGGCATAAAAAACAGAAACTTTGTAGAGGACCTTCCAATGATCATTCCTGGGCAGTTTGGTTTCAACTGTCCAAGTGGTTTCAGAGAAGAAGCATTTTGAAACATTTTCCCCATAGGGTCCAATGTTAAACTAAGTCCTGCCGTAGCCGCCATTTTGAATTTCATATCGGAACAATAAACCTTAAGATTGTAGAGGACCATCCAATGAACATTCATGTACAGTTTGGCTTTAATCATATTTGTAGTTTCTGAGAAGAAGGCATTTGAATATTTTCCCATAGGGTCCAATGTTAATCTATGTCCTGCGGTGGCGGCCATCTTGGATTTCCGATCGGCATAAAAAACAGAAACTTTGTAGAGGACCTTCCAATGATCATTCCTGGGCAGTTTGGTTTCAACTGTCCAAGTGGTTTCAGAGAAGAAGCATTTTGAAACATTTTCCCAATAGGGTCCAATGTTAAACTAAGTCCTGCCGTAGCTGCCATTTTGAATTTCATATCGGAACAAAAAACCTTAAGATTGTAGAGGACCATCCAATGAACATTCATGTACAGTTTGGCTTTAATCATATTTGTAGTTTCTGAGAAGAAGGCATTTGAATATTTTCCCATAGGGTCTAATGTTAATCTATGTCCTGCGGTGGCGGCCATCTTGGATTTCCGATCGGCATAAAAAACAGAAACTTTGTAGAGGACCTTCCAATGATCATTCCTGGGCAGTTTGGTTTCAACTGTCCAAGTGGTTTCAGAGAAGCATTTTGAAACATTATTCCCATAGGGTCCAATGTTAAATTAAGTCCTGCCGTAGCCGCCATTTTGAATTTCATATCGGAACAAAAAACCTTAAGATTGTAGAGGACCATCCAATGAACATTCATGTACAGTTTGGCTTTAATCATATTTGTAGTTTCTGAGAAGAAGGCATTTGAATATTTTCCCATAGGGTCCAATGTTAATCTATGTCCTGCGGTGGCGGCCATCTTGGATTTCCGATCTGCATAAAAACAGAAATTTTGTAGAGGACCTTCCAATGATCATTCCTGGGCAGTTTGGTTTCAACTGTCCAAGTGGTTTCAGAGAAGAAGCATTTTGAAACATTTTTCCCATAGGGTCCAATGTTAAACTAAGTCCTGCCGTAGCCGCCATTTTGAATTTCATATCGGAACAAAAAACCTTAAGATTGTAGAGGAACATCCAATGAACATTCATGTACAGTTTGGCTTTAATCATATTTGTAGTTTCTGAGAAGAAGGCATTTGAATATTTTCCCAAAGGGTCCAATGTTAATCTATGTCCTGCGGTGGCGGCCATCTTGGATTTCCGATCGGCATAAAAAACAGAAACTTTGTAGAGGACCTTCCAATGATCATTCCTGGCCAGTTTGGTTTCAACTGTCCAAGTGGTTTCAGAGAAGAAGCATTTTGAAACATTTTCCCCATAGGGTCCAATGTTAAACTAAGTCCTGCCGTAGCCGCCATTTTGAATTTCATATCGGAACAAAAAACCTTAAGATTGTAGAGGACCATCCAATGAACATTCATGTACAGTTTGGCTTTAATCATATTTGTAGTTTCTGAGAAGAAGGCATTTGAATATTTTCCCATAGGGTCCAATGTTAATCTATGTCCTGCGGTGGCGGCCATCTTGGATTTCCGATCGGCATAAAAAACAGAAACTTTGTAGAGGACCTTCCAATGATCATTCCTGGGCAGTTTGGTTTCAACTGTCCAAGTGGTTTCAGAGAAGAAGCATTTTGAAACATTTTTCCCATAGGGTCCAATGTTAAACTAAGTCCTGCCGTAGCCGCCATTTTGAATTTCATATCGGAACAATAAACCTTAAGATTGTAGAGGACCATCCAATGAACATTCATGTACAGTTTGGCTTTAATCATATTTGTAGTTTCTGAGAAGAAGGCATTTGAATATTTTCCCATAGGGTCCAATGTTAATCTATGTCCTGCGGTGGCGGCCATCTTGGATTTCCGATCGGCATAAAAAACAGAAACTTTGTAGAGGACCTTCCAATGATCATTCCTGGGCAGTTTGGTTTCAACTGTCCAAGTGGTTTCAGAGAAGAAGCATTTTGAAACATTTTCCCAATAGGGTCCAATGTTAAACTAAGTCCTGCCGTAGCCGCCATTTTGAATTTCATATCGGAACAAAAAACCTTAAGATTGTAGAGGACCATCCAATGAACATTCCTGTACAGTTTGGCTTTAATCATATTTGTAGTTTCTGAGAAGGCATTTGAATATTTTCACATAGGGTCCAATGTTAATCTATGTCCTGCCGTGGCAGCCATCTTGGATTTCCGATCGGCATAAAAAACAGAAACTTTGTAGAGGACCTTCCAATGATCATTCCTGGGCAGTTTGGTTTCAACTGTCCAAGTGGTTTCAGAGAAGAAGCATTTTGAAACATTTTTCCCATAGGGTCCAATGTTAAACTAAGTCCTGCCGTAGCCGCCATTTTGAATTTCATATCGGAACAAAAAACCTTAAGATTGTAAAGGACCATCCAATGAACATTCATGTACAGTTTGGCTTTAATCATATTTGTAGTTTCTGAGAAGAAGGCATTTGAATATTTTCCCATAGGGTCCAATGTTAATCTATGTCCTGCGGTGGCGGCCATCTTGGATTTCCGATCGGCATAAAAAACAGAAACTTTGTAGAGGACCTTCCAATGATCATTCCTGGGCAGTTTGGTTTCAACTGTCCAAGTGGTTTCAGAGAAGAAGCATTTTGAAACATTTTTCCCATAGGGTCCAATGTTAAACTAAGTCCTGCCGTAGCCGCCATTTTGAATTTCATATCGGAACAAAAAACCTTAAGATTGTAGAGGAACATCCAATGAACATTCATGTACAGTTTGGCTTTAATCATATTTGTAGTTTCTGAGAAGAAGGCATTTGAATATTTTCCCATAGGGTCCAATGTTAATCTATGTCCTGCGGTGGCGGCCATCTTGGATTTCCGATCGGCATAAAAAACAGAAACTTGGTAGAGGACCTTCCAATGATCATTCCTGGGCAGTTTGGTTTCAAATGTCCAAGTGGTTTCAGAGAAGAAGCATTTTGAAACATTTTCCCCATAGGGTCCAATGTTAAACTAAGTCCTGCCGTAGCCGCCATTTTGAATTTCATATCGGAACAAAAAACCTTAAGATTGTAGAGGACCATCCAATGAACATTCATGTACAGTTTGGCTTTAATCATATTTGTAGTTTCTGAGAAGAAGGCATTTGAATATTTTCCCATAGGGTCCAATGTTAATCTATGTCCTGCGGTGGCGGCCATCTTGGATTTTCGATCGGCATAAAAAACAGAAACTTTGTAGAGGACCTTCCAATGATCATTCCTGGGCAGTTTGGTTTCAACTGTCCAAGTGGTTTCAGAGAAGAAGCATTTTGAAACATTTTTCCCATAGGGTCCAATGTTAAACTAAGTCCTGCCGTAGCCGCCATTTTGAATTTCATATCGGAACAAAAAACCTTAAGATTGTAAAGGACCATCCAATGAACATTCATGTACAGTTTGGCTTTAATCATATTTGTAGTTTCTGAGAAGGCATTTGAATATTTTCCCTTAGGGTCCAATGTTAATCTATGTCCTGCGGTGGCGGCCATCTTGGATTTCCGATCGGCATAAAAAACAGAAAATTTGTAGAGGACCTTCCAATGATCATTCCTGGGCAGTTTGGTTTCAACTGTCCAAGTGGTTTCAGAGAAGAAGCATTTTGAAACATTTTTCCCATAGGGTCCAATGTTAAACTAAGTCCTGCCGTAGCCGCCATTTTGAATTTCATATCGGAACAAAAAACCTTAAGATTGTAGAGGAACATCCAATGAACATTCATGTACAGTTTGGCTTTAATCATATTTGTAGTTTCTGAGAAGAAGGCATTTGAATATTTTCCCATAGGGTCCAATGTTAATCTATGTCCTGCGGTGGCGGCCATCTTGGATTTCCGATCGGCATAAAAAACAGAAACTTTGTAGAGGACCTTCCAATGATCATTCCTGGCCAGTTTGGTTTCAACTGTCCAAGTGGTTTCAGAGAAGAAGCATTTTGAAACATTTTCCCCATAGGGTCCAATGTTAAACTAAGTCCTGCCGTAGCCGCCATTTTGAATTTCATATCGGAACAAAAAACCTTAAGATTGTAGAGGACCATCCAATGAACATTCATGTACAGTTTGGCTTTAATCATATTTGTAGTTTCTGAGAAGAAGGCATTTGAATATTTTCCCATAGGGTCCAATGTTAATCTATGTCCTGCGGTGGCGGCCATCTTGGATTTCCGATCGGCATAAAAAACAGAAACTTTGTAGAGGACCTTCCAATGATCATTCCTGGGCAGTTTGGTTTCAACTGTCCAAGTGGTTTCAGAGAAGAAGCATTTTGAAACATTTTTCCCATAGGGTCCAATGTTAAACTAAGTCCTGCCGTAGCCGCCATTTTGAATTTCATATCGGAACAATAAACCTTAAGATTGTAGAGGACCATCCAATGAACATTCATGTACAGTTTGGCTTTAATCATATTTGTAGTTTCTGAGAAGAAGGCATTTGAATATTTTCCCATAGGGTCCAATGTTAATCTATGTCCTGCGGTGGCGGCCATCTTGGATTTCCGATCGGCATAAAAAACAGAAACTTTGTAGAGGACCTTCCAATGATCATTCCTGGGCAGTTTGGTTTCAACTGTCCAAGTGGTTTCAGAGAAGAAGCATTTTGAAACATTATTCCCATAGTGTCTAATGTTAAATTAAGTCCTGCCGTAGCCGCCATTTTGAATTTCATATCGGAACAAAAAACCTTAAGATTGTAGAGGACCATCCAATGAACATTCATGTACAGTTTGGCTTTAATCATATTTGTAGTTTCTGAGAAGAAGGCATTTGAATATTTTCCCATAGGGTCCAATGTTAATCTATGTCCTGCGGTGGCGGCCATCTTGGATTTCCGATCGGCATAAAAAACAGAAACTTTGTAGAGGACCTTCCAATGATCATTCCTGGGCAGTTTGGTTTCATCTGTCCAAGTGGTTTCAGAGAAGAAGCATTTTGAAACATTTTTCCCATAGGGTCCAATGTTAAACTAAGTCCAGCCGTAGCCGCCATTTTGAATTTCATATCGGAACAAAAAACCTTAAGATTGTAAAGGACCATCCAATGAACATTCATGTACAGTTTGGCTTTAATCATATTTGTAGTTTCTGAGAAGGCATTTGAATATTTTCCCTTAGGGTCCAATGTTAATCTATGTCCTGCGGTGGCGGCCATCTTGGATTTCCGATCGGCATAAAAAACAGAAAATTTGTAGAGGACCTTCCAATGATCATTCCTGGGCAGTTTGGTTTCAACTGTCCAAGTGGTTTCAGAGAAGCATTTTGAAACATTATTCCCATAGGGTCCAATGTTAAACTAAGTCCTGCCGTAGCCGCCATTTTGAATTTCATATCGGAACAAAAAACCTTAAGATTGTAGAGGACCATCCAATGAACATTCATGTACAGTTTGGCTTTAATCATATTTGTAGTTTCTGAGAAGAAGGCATTTGAATATTTTCCCATAGGGTCCAATGTTAATCTATGTCCTGCGGTGGCGGCCATCTTGGATTTCCGATCGGCATAAAAAACAGAAACTTTGTAGAGGACCTTCCAATGATCATTCCTGGGCAGTTTGGTTTCAACTGTCCAAGTGGTTTCAGAGAAGAAGCATTTTGAAACATTTTTCCCATAGGGTCTAATGTTAAACTAAGTCCTGCCGTAGCCGCCATTTTGAATTTCATATCGGAACAAAAAACCTTAAGATTGTAGAGGACCATCCAATGAACATTCATGTACAGTTTGGCTTTAATCATATTTGTAGTTTCTGAGAAGAAGGCATTTGAATATTTTCCCATAGGGTCCAATGTTAATCTATGTCCTGCGGTGGCGGCCATCTTGGATTTCCGATCGGCATAAAAAACAGAAACTTTGTAGAGGACCTTCCAATGATCATTCCTGGGCAGTTTGGTTTCAACTGTCCAAGTGGTTTCAGAGAAGAAGCATTTTGAAACATTATTCCCATAGGGTCTATTGTTAAACTAAGTCCTGCCGTAGCCGTCATTTTGAATTTCATATCGGAACAAAAAACCTTAAGATTGTAGAGGACCATCCAATGAACATTCATGTACAGTTTGGCTTTAATCATATTTGTAGTTTCTGAGAAGAAGGCATTTGAATATTTTCCCATAGGGTCCAATGTTAATCTATGTCCTGCGGTGGCGGCCATCTTGGATTTCCGATCGGCATAAAAAACAGAAACTTTGTAGAGGACCTTCCAATGATCATTCCTGGGCAGTTTGGCTTCAACTGTCAAAGTGGTTTCAGAGAAGAAGCATTTTGAAACATTTTTCCCATAGGGTCCAATGTTAAACTAAGTCCTGCCGTAGCCGCCATTTTGAATTTCATATCGGAACAAAAAACCTTAAGATTGTAAAGGACCATCCAATGAACATTCATGTACAGTTTGGCTTTAATCATATTTGTAGTTTCTGAGAAGGCATTTGAATATTTTCCCTTAGGGTCCAATGTTAATCTATGTCCTGCGGTGGCGGCCATCTTGGATTTCCGATCGGCATAAAAAACAGAAAATTTGTAGAGGACCTTCCAATGATCATTCCTGGGCAGTTTGGTTTCAACTGTCCAAGTGGTTTCAGAGAAGCATTTTGAAACATTATTCCCATAGGGTCCAATGTTAAACTAAGTCCTGCCGTAGCTGCCATTTTGAATTTCATATCGGAACAAAAAACCTTAAGATTGTAGAGGACCATCCAATGAACATTCATGTACAGTTTGGCTTTAATCATATTTGTAGTTTCTGAGAAGAAGGCATTTGAATATTTTCCCATAGGGTCCAATGTTAATCTATGTCCTGCGGTGGCAGCCATCTTGGATTTCCGATCGGCATAAAAAACAGAAACTTTGTAGAGGACCTTCCAATGATCATTCCTGGGCAGTTTGGTTTCAACTGTCCAAGTGGTTTCAGAGAAGAAGCATTTTGAAACATTTTTCCCATAGGGTCTAATGTTAAACTAAGTCCTGCCGTAGCCGCCATTTTGAATTTCATATCGGAACAAAAAACCTTAAGATTGTAGAGGACCATCCAATGAACATTCATGTACAGTTTGGCTTTAATCATATTTGTAGTTTCTGAGAAGAAGGCATTTGAATATTTTCCCATAGGGTCCAATGTTAATCTATGTCCTGCGGTGGCGGCCATCTTGGATTTCCGATCGGCATAAAAAACAGAAACTTTGTAGAGGACCTTCCAATGATCATTCCTGGGCAGTTTGGTTTCAACTGTCCAAGTGGTTTCAGAGAAGAAGCATTTTGAAACATTATTCCCATAGGGTCTATTGTTAAACTAAGTCCTGCCGTAGCCGTCATTTTGAATTTCATATCGGAACAAAAAACCTTAAGATTGTAGAGGACCATCCAATGAACATTCATGTACAGTTTGGCTTTAATCATATTTGTAGTTTCTGAGAAGAAGGCATTTGAATATTTTCCCATAGGGTCCAATGTTAATCTATGTCCTGCGGTGGCGGCCATCTTGGATTTCCGATCGGCATAGAAAACAGAAACTTTGTAGAGGACCTTCCAATGATCATTCCTGGGCAGTTTGGTTTCAACTGTCAAAGTGGTTTCAGAGAAGAAGCATTTTGAAACATTTTTCCCATAGGGTCCAATGTTAAACTAAGTCCTGCCGTAGCCGCCATTTTGAATTTCATATCGGAACAAAAAACCTTAAGATTGTAAAGGACCATCCAATGAACATTCATGTACAGTTTGGCTTTAATCATATTTGTAGTTTCTGAGAAGAAGGCATTTGAATATTTTCCCATAGGGTCCAATGTTAATCTATGTCCTGCGGTGGTGGCCATCTTGGATTTCCGATCGGCATAAAAAACAGAAACTTTGTAGAGGACCTTCCAATGATCATTCCTGGGCAGTTTGGTTTCAACTGTCCAAGTGGTTTCAGAGAAGCATTTTGAAACATTATTCCCATAGGGTCCAATGTTAAACTAAGTCCTGCCGTAGCTGCCATTTTGAATTTCATATCGGAACAAAAAACCTTAAGATTGTAGAGGACCATCCAATGAACATTCATGTACAGTTTGGCTTTAATCATATTTGTAGTTTCTGAGAAGAAGGCATTTGAATATTTTCGCATAGGGTCCAATGTTAATCTATGTCCTGCGGTGGCAGCCATCTTGGATTTCCGATCGGCATAAAAAACAGAAACTTTGTAGAGGACCTTCCAATGATCATTCCTGGGCAGTTTGGTTTCAACTGTCCAAGTGGTTTCAGAGAAGAAGCATTTTGAAATATTTTCCCCATAGGGTCCAATGTTAAACTAAGTCCTGCCGTAGCCGCCATTTTGAATTTCATATCGGAACAAAAAACCTTAAGATTGTAGAGGACCATCCAATGAACATTCATGTACAGTTTGGCTTTAATCATATTTGTAGTTTCTGAGAAGAAGGCATTTTAATATTTTCCCATAGGGTCCAATGTTAATCTATGTCCTGCGGTGGCGGCCATCTTGGATTTCCGATCGGCATAAAAAAATGAAACTTTGTAGAGGACCTTCCAATGATCATTCCTGGGCAGTTTGGTTTCAACTGTCCAAGTGGTTTCAGAGAAGAAGCATTTTGAAACATTTTCCCCATAGGGTCCAATGTTAAACTAAGTCCTGCCGTAGCCGCCATTTTGAATTTCATATCGGAACAAAAAACCTTAAGATTGTAGAGGACCATCCAATGAACATTCATGTACAGTTTGGCTTTAATCATATTTGTAGTTTCTGAGAAGAAGGCATTTGAATATTTTCCCATAGGGTCCAATGTTAATCTAAGTCCTGCGGTGGCGGCCATCTTGGATTTCCGATCGGCATAAAAAAAGAAACTTTGTAGAGGACCTTCCAATGATCATTCCTGGGCAGTTTGGTTTCAACTGTCCAAGTGGTTTCAGAGAAGAAGCATTTTGAAACATTTTTCCCATAGGGTCCAATGTTAAACTAAGTCCTGCCGTAGCCGCCATTTTGAATTTCATATCGGAACAAAAAACCTTAAGATTGTAGAGGACCATCCAATGAACATTCATGTACAGTTTGGCTTTAATCATATTTGTAGTTTCTGAGAAGAAGGCATTTGAATATTTTCACAAAGGGTCCAATGTTAATCTATGTCCTGCGGTGGTGGCCATCTTGGATTTCCGATCGGCATAAAAAACAGAAATTTTGTAGAGGACCTTCCAATGATCATTCCTGGGCAGTTTGGTTTCAACTGTCCAAGTGGTTTCAAAGAAGAAGCATTTTGAAACATTTTTCCCATAGGGTCCAATGTTAAACTAAGTCCTGCCGTAGCCGCCATTTTGAATTTCATATCGGAACAAAAAACCTTAAGATTGTAGAGGACCATCCAATGAACATTCATGTACAGTTTGGCTTTAATCATATTTGTAGTTTCTGAGAAGGCATTTGAATATTTTCCCATAGGGTCCAATGTTAATCTATGTCCTGCGGTGGCAGCCATCTTGGATTTCCGATCGGCATAAAAAACAGAAACTTTGTAGAGGACCTTCCAATGATCATTCCTGGGCAGTTTGGTTTCAACTGTCCAAGTGGTTTCAGAGAAGAAGCATTTTGAAACATTTTTCCCATAGGGTCCAATGTTAAACTAAGTCCTGCCGTAGCCGCCATTTTGAATTTCATATCGGAACAAAAAACCTTAAGATTGTAGAGGACCATCCAATGAACATTCATGTACAGTTTGGCTTTAATCATATTTGTAGTTTCTGAGAAGAAGGCATTTGAATATTTTCCCATAGGGTCCAATGTTAATCTATGTCCTGCGGTGGCGGCCATCTTGGATTTCCGATCGGCATAAAAAACAGAAACTTTGTAGAGGACCTTCCAATGATCATTCCTGGGCAGTTTGGTTTCAACTGTCCAAGTGGTTTCAGAGAAGAAGCATTTTGAAACATTTTTCCCATAGGGTCCAATGTTAAACTAAGTCCTGCCGTAGCCGCCATTTTGAATTTCATATCGGAACAAAAAACCTTAAGATTGTAGAGGACCATCCAATGAACATTCATGTACAGTTTGGCTTTAATCATATTTGTAGTTTCTGAGAAGAAGGCATTTGAATATTTTCCAAAAGGGTCCAATGTTAATCTATGTCCTGCGGTGGTGGCCATCTTGGATTTCCGATCGGCATAAAAAACAGAAATTTTGTAGAGGACCTTCCAATGATCATTCCTGGGCAGTTTGGTTTCAACTGTCCAAGTGGTTTCAGAGAAGAAGCATTTTGAAACATTTTTCCCATAGGGTCCAATGTTAAACTAAGTCCTGCCGTAGCCGCCATTTTGAATTTCATATCGGAACAAAAAACCTTAAGATTGTAGAGGACCATCCAATGAACATTCCTGTACAGTTTGGCTTTAATCATATTTGTAGTTTCTGAGAAGGCATTTGAATATTTTCCCATAGGGTCCAATGTTAATCTATGTCCTGCGGTGGCAGCCATCTTGGATTTCCGATCGGCATAAAATACAGAAACTTTGTAGAGGACCTTCCAATGATCATTCCTGGGCAGTTTGGTTTCAACTGTCCAAGTGGTTTCAGAGAAGAAGCATTTTGAAACATTTCCCCCATAGGGTCCAATGTTAAACTAAGTCCTGCCGTAGCCGCCATTTTGAATTTCATATCGGAACAAAAAACCTTAAGATTGTAGAGGACCATCCAATGAACATTCATGTACAGTTTGGCTTTAATCATATTTGTAGTTTCTGAGAAGAAGGCATTTGAATATTTTCCCATAGGGTCCAATGTTAATCTATGTCCTGCGGTGGCGGCCATCTTGGATTTCCGATCGGCATAAAAAAATGAAACTTTGTAGAGGACCTTCCAATGATCATTCCTGGGCAGTTTGGTTTCAACTGTCCAAGTGGTTTCAGAGAAGAAGCATTTTGAAACATTTTTCCCATAGGGTCCAATGTTAAACTAAGTCCTGCCGTAGCCGCCATTTTGAATTTCATATCGGAACAAAAAACCTTAAGATTGTAGAGGACCATCCAATGAACATTCATGTACAGTTTGGCTTTAATCATATTTGTAGTTTCTGAGAAGAAGGCATTTGAATATTTTCCCATAGGGTCCAATGTTAATCTATGTCCTGCGGTGGCGGCCATCTTGGATTTCCGATCGGTATAAAAAAATAAACTTTGTAGAGGACCTTCCAATGATCATTCCTGGGCAGTTTGGTTTCAACTGTCCAAGTGGTTTCAGAGAAGAAGCATTTTGAAACATTATTCCCATAGGGTCTAATGTTAAACTAAGTCCTGCCGTAGCCGCCATTTTGAATTTCATATCGGAACAAAAAACCTTAAGATTGTAAAGGACCATCCAATGAACATTCATGTACAGTTTGGCTTTAATCATATTTGTAGTTTCTGAGAAGAAGGCATTTGAATATTTTCCCATAGGGTCCAATGTTAATCTATGTCCTGCGGTGGCGGCCATCTTGGATTTCCGATCGGCATAAAAAACAGAAAATTTGTAGAGGACCTTCCAATGATCATTCCTGGGCAGTTTGGTTTCAACTGTCCAAGTGGTTTCAGAGAAGCATTTTGAAACATTATTCCCATAGGGTCCAATGTTAAACTAAGTCCTGCCGTAGCTGCCATTTTGAATTTCATATCGGAACAAAAAACCTTAAGATTGTAGAGGACCATCCAATGAACATTCATTTACAGTTTGGCTTTAATCATATTTGTAGTTTCTGAGAAGAAGGCATTTGAATATTTTCCCATAGGGTCCAATGTTAATCTATGTCCTGCCGTGGCAGCCATCTTGGATTTCCGATCGGCATAAAAAACAGAAACTTTGTAGAGGACCTTCCAATGATCATTCCTGGGCAGTTTGGTTTCAACTGTCCAAGTGGTTTCAGAGAAGAAGCATTTTGAAACATTTTTCCCATAGGGTCCAATGTTAAACTAAGTCCTGCCGTAGCCGCCATTTTGAATTTCATATCGGAACAAAAAACCTTAAGATTGTAGAGGACCATCCAATGAACATTCATGTACAGTTTGGCTTTAATCATATTTGTAGTTTCTGAGAAGAAGGCATTTGAATATTTTCCCATAGGGTCCAATGTTAATCTATGTCCTGCGGTGGCGGCCATCTTGGATTTCCGATCGGCATAAAAAAATGAAACTTTGTAGAGGACCTTCCAATGATCATTCCTGGGCAGTTTGGTTTCAACTGTCCAAGTGGTTTCAGAGAAGAAGCATTTTGAAACATTTTTCCCATAGGGTCCAATGTTAAACTAAGTCCTGCCGTAGCCGCCATTTTGAATTTCATATCGGAACAAAAAACCTTAAGATTGTAGAGGACCATCCAATGAACATTCATGTACAGTTTGGCTTTAATCATATTTGTAGTTTCTGAGAAGAAGGCATTTGAATATTTTCCAAAAGGGTCCAATGTTAATCTATGTCCTGCGGTGGTGGCCATCTTGGATTTCCGATCGGCATAAAAAACAGAAATTTTGTAGAGGACCTTCCAATGATCATTCCTGGGCAGTTTGGTTTCAACTGTCCAAGTGGTTTCAGAGAAGCAGCATTTTGAAACATTTTTCCCATAGGGTCCAATGTTAAACTAAGTCCTGCCGTAGCCGCCATTTTGAATTTCATATCGGAACAAAAAACCTTAAGATTGTAGAGGACCATCCAATGAACATTCCTGTACAGTTTGGCTTTAATCATATTTGTAGTTTCTGAGAAGGCATTTGAATATTTTCCCATATGGTCCAATGTTAATCTATGTCCTGCGGTGGCAGCCATCTTGGATTTCCGATCGGCATAAAATACAGAAACTTTGTAGAGGACCTTCCAATGATCATTCCTGGGCAGTTTGGTTTCAACTGTCCAAGTGGTTTCAGAGAAGAAGCATTTTGAAACATTTTCCCCATAGGGTCCAATGTTAAACTAAGTCCTGCCGTAGCCGCCATTTTGAATTTCATATCGGAACAAAAAACCTTAAGATTGTAGAGGACCATCCAATGAACATTCATGTACAGTTTGGCTTTAATCATATTTGTAGTTTCTGAGAAGAAGGCATTTGAATATTTTCCCATAGGGTCCAATGTTAATCTATGTCCTGCGGTGGCGGCCATCTTGGATTTCCGATCGGCATAAAAAAATGAAACTTTGTAGAGGACCTTCCAATGATCATTCCTGGGCAGTTTGGTTTCAACTGTCCAAGTGGTTTCAGAGAAGAAGCATTTTGAAACATTTTTCCCATAGGGTCCAATGTTAAACTAAGTCCTGCCGTAGCCGCCATTTTGAATTTCATATCGGAACAAAAAACCTTAAGATTGTAGAGGACCATCCAATGAACATTCATGTACAGTTTGGCTTTAATCATATTTGTAGTTTCTGAGAAGAAGGCATTTGAATATTTTCCCATAGGGTCCAATGTTAATCTATGTCCTGCGGTGGCGGCCATCTTGGATTTCCGATCGGCATAAAAAACAGAAAATTTGTAGAGGACCTTCCAATGATCATTCCTGGGCAGTTTGGTTTCAACTGTCCAAGTGGTTTCAGAGAAGCATTTTGAAACATTATTCCCATAGGGTCCAATGTTAAACTAAGTCCTGCCGTAGCTGCCATTTTGAATTTCATATCGGAACAAAAAACCTTAAGATTGTAGAGGACCATCCAATGAACATTCATTTACAGTTTGGCTTTAATCATATTTGTAGTTTCTGAGAAGAAGGCATTTGAATATTTTCCCATAGGGTCCAATGTTAATCTATGTCCTGCGGTGGCGGCCATCTTGGATTTCCGATCGGCATAAAAAACAGAAAATTTGTAGAGGACCTTCCAATGATCATTCCTGGGCAGTTTGGTTTCAACTGTCCAAGTGGTTTCAGAGAAGCATTTTGAAACATTATTCCCATAGGGTCCAATGTTAAACTAAGTCCTGCCGTAGCTGCCATTTTGAATTTCATATCGGAACAAAAAACCTTAAGATTGTAGAGGACCATCCAATGAACATTCCTGTACAGTTTGGCTTAAATCATATTTGTAGTTTCTGAGAAGAAGGCATTTGAATATTTTCCCATAGGGTCCAATGTTAATATATGTCCTGCGGTGGCAGCCATCTTGGATTTCCGATCGGCATAAAAAACAGAAACTTTGTAGAGGACCTTCCAATGATCATTCCTGGGCAGTTTGGTTTCAACTGTCCAAGTGGTTTCAGAGAAGAAGCATTTTGAAACATTTTTCCCATAGGGTCCAATGTAAAACTAAGTCCTGCCGTAGCCGCCATTTTGAATTTCATATCGGAACAAAAAACCTTAAGATTGTAGAGGACCATCCAATGAACATTCATGTACAGTTTGGCTTTAATCATATTTGTAGTTTCTGAGAAGAAGGCATTTGAATATATTCCCATAGGGTCCAATGTTAATCTATGTCCTGCGGTGGCGGCCATCTTGGATTTCCGATCGGCATAAAAAAATGAAACTTTGTAGAGGACCTTCCAATGATCATTCCTGGGCAGTTTGGTTTCAACTGTCCAAGTGGTTTCAGAGAAGAAGCATTTTGAAACATTTTTCCCATAGGGTCCAATGTTAAACTAAGTCCTGCCGTAGCCGCCATTTTGAATTTCATATCGGAACAAAAAACCTTAAGATTGTAGAGGACCATCCAATGAACATTCATGTACAGTTTGGCTTTAATCATATTTGTAGTTTCTGAGAAGAAGGCATTTGAATATTTTCCCATAGGGTCCAATGTTAATCTATGTCCTGCGGTGGCGGCCATCTTGGATTTCCGATCGGCATAAAAAACAGAAACTTTGTAGAGGACCTTCCAATGATCATTCCTGGGCAGTTTGGTTTCAACTGTCCAAGTGGTTTCAGAGAAGAAGCATTTTGAAACATTATTCCCATAGGGTCTAATGTTAAACTAAGTCCTGCCGTAGCTGCCATTTTGAATTTCATATCGGAACAAAAAACCTTAAGATTGTAAAGGACCATCCAATGAACATTCATGTACAGTTTGGCTTTAATCATATTTGTAGTTTCTGAGAAGAAGGCATTTGAATATTTTCCCATAGGGTCCAATGTTAATCTATGTCCTGCGGTGGCGGCCATCTTGGATTTCCGATCGGCATAAAAAACAGAAAATTTGTAGAGGACCTTCCAATGATCATTCCTGGGCAGTTTGGTTTCAACTGTCCAAGTGGTTTCAGAGAAGCATTTTGAAACATTATTCCCTTAGGGTCCAATGTTAAACTAAGTCCTGCCGTAGCTGCCATTTTGAATTTCATATCGGAACAAAAAACCTTAAGATTGTAGAGGACCATCCAATGAACATTCCTGTACAGTTTGGCTTTAATCATATTTGTAGTTTCTGAGAAGAAGGCATTTGAATATTTTCCCATAGGGTCCAATGTTAATCTATGTCCTGCGGTGGCAGCCATCTTGGATTTCCGATCGGCATAAAAAACAGAAACTTTGTAGAGGACCTTCCAATGATCATTCCTGGGCAGTTTGGTTTCAACTGTCCAAGTGGTTTCAGAGAAGAAGCATTTTGAAACATTTTTCCCATAGGGTCCAATGTTAAACTAAGTCCTGCCGTAGCCGCCATTTTGAATTTCATATCGGAACAAAAAACCTTAAGATTGTAGAGGACCATCCAATGAACATTCATGTACAGTTTGGCTTTAATCATATTTGTAGTTTCTGAGAAGAAGGCATTTGAATATTTTCCCATAGGATCCAATGTTAATCTATGTCCTGCGGTGGCGGCCATCTTGGATTTCCGATCGGCATAAAAAACAGAAACTTTGTAGAGGACCTTCCAATGATCATTCCTGGGCAGTTTGGTTTCAACTGTCCAAGTGGTTTCAGAGAAGAAGCATTTTGAAACATTTTCCCCATAGGGTCCAATGTTAAACTAAGTCCTGCCGTAGCCGCCATTTTGAATTTCATATCGGAACAAAAACCTTAAGATTGTAGAGGACCATCCAATGAACATTCATGTACAGTTTGGCTTTAATCATATTTGTAGTTTCTGAGAAGAAGGCATTTGAATATTTTCCCATAGGGTTCAATGTTAATCTATGTCCTGCGGTGGTGGCCATCTTGGATTTCCGATCGGCATAAAAAACAGAAATTTTGTAGAGGACCTTCCAATGATCATTCCTGGGCAGTTTGGTTTCAACTGTCCAAGTGGTTTCAGAGAAGAAGCATTTTGAAACATTTTCCCCATAGGATCCAATGTTAAACTAAGTCCTGCCGTAGCCGCCATTTTGAATTTCATATCGGAACAAAAAACCTTAAGATTGTAGAAGACCATCCAATGAACATTCATGTACAGTTTGGCTTTAATCATATTTGTAGTTTCTGAGAAGAAGGCATTTGAATATTTTCCCATAGGGTCCAATGTTAATCTATGTCCTGCGGTGGCGGCCATCTTGGATTTCCGATCGGCATAAAAACAGAAATTTTGTAGAGGACCTTCCAATGATCATTCCTGGGCAGTTTGGTTTCAACTGTCCAAGTGGTTTCAGAGAAGAAGCATTTTGAAACATTTTTCCCATAGGGTCCAATGTTAAACTAAGTCCTGCCGTAGCCGCCATTTTGAATTTCATATCGGAACAAAAAACCTTAAGATTGTAGAGGACCATCCAATGAACATTCCTGTACAGTTTGGCTTTAATCATATTTGTAGTTTCTGAGAAGAAGGCATTTGAATATTTTCCCATAGGGTCCAATGTTAATCTATGTCCTGCGGTGGCAGCCATCTTGGATTTCCGATCGGCATAAAAAACAGAAACTTTGTAGAGGACCTTCCAATGATCATTCCTGGGCAGTTTGGTTTCAACTGTCCAAGTGGTTTCAGAGAAGAAGCATTTTGAAACATTTTTCCCATAGGGTCCAATGTTAAACTAAGTCCTGCCGTAGCCGCCATTTTGAATTTCATATCGGAACAAAAAACCTTAAGATTGTAGAGGACCATCCAATGAACATTCATGTACAGTTTGGCTTTAATCATATTTGTAGTTTCTGAGAAGAAGGCATTTGAATATTTTCCCATAGGGTCCAATGTTAATCTATGTCCTGCGGTGGCGGCCATCTTGGATTTCCGATCGGCATAAAAAAATGAAACTTTGTAGAGGACCTTCCAATGATCATTCCTGGGCAGTTTGGTTTCAACTGTCCAAGTGGTTTCAGAGAAGAAGCATTTTGAAACATTTTTCCCATAGGGTCCAATGTTAAACTAAGTCCTGCCGTAGCCGCCATTTTGAATTTCATATCGGAACGAAAAACCTTAAGATTGTAGAGGACCATCCAATGAACATTCCTGTACAGTTTGGCTTTAATCATATTTGTAGTTTCTGAGAAGAAGGCATTTGAATATTTTCCCATAGGGTCCAATGTTAATCTATGTCCTGCGGTGGTGGCCATCTTGGATTTCCGATCGGCATAAAAAACAGAAATTTTGTAGAGGACCTTCCAATGATCATTCCTGGGCAGTTTGGTTTCAACTGTCCAAGTGGTTTCAGAGAAGAAGCATTTTGAAACATTTTTCCCATAGGGTCCAATGTTAAACTAAGTCCTGCCGTAGCCGCCATTTTGAATTTCATATCGGAACAAAAAACCTTAAGATTGTAGAGGAACATCCAATGAACATTCATGTACAGTTTGGCTTTAATCATATTTGTAGTTTCTGAGAAGAAGGCATTTGAATATTTTCCCATAGGGTCCAATGTTAATCTATGTCCTGCGGTGGCGGCCATCTTGGATTTCCGATCGGCATAAAAAACTGAAACTTTGTAGAGGACCTTCCAATGATCATTCCTGGGCAGTTTGGTTTCAACTGTCCAAGTGGTTTCAGAGAAGAAGCATTTTGAAACATTTTTCCCATAGGGTCCAATGTTAAACTAAGTCCTGCCGTAGCCGCCATTTTGAATTTCATATCGGAACAAAAAACCTTAAGATTGTAGAGGACCATCCAATGAACATTCATGTACAGTTTGGCTTTAATCATATTTGTAGTTTCTGAGAAGAAGGCATTTGAATATTTTCCCATAGGGTCCAATGTTAATCTATGTCCTGCGGTGGCGGCCATCTTGGATTTCCGATCGGTATAAAAAAAAAACTTTGTAGAGGACCTTCCAATGATCATTCCTGGGCAGTTTGGTTTCAACTGTCCAAGTGGTTTCAGAGAAGAAGCATTTTGAAACATTATTCCCATAGGGTCTAATGTTAAACTAAGTCCTGCCGTAGCCGCCATTTTGAATTTCATATCGGAACAAAAAACCTTAAGATTGTAAAGGACCATCCAATGAACATTCATGTACAGTTTGGCTTTAATCATATTTGTAGTTTCTGAGAAGAAGGCATTTGAATATTTTCCCATAGGGTCCAATGTTAATCTATGTCCTGCGGTGGCGGCCATCTTGGATTTCCGATCGGCATAAAAAACAGAAAATTTGTAGAGGACCTTCCAATGATCATTCCTGGGCAGTTTGGTTTCAACTGTCCAAGTGGTTTCAGAGAAGCATTTTGAAACATTATTCCCATAGGGTCCAATGTTAAACTAAGTCCTGCCGTAGCTGCCATTTTGAATTTCATATCGGAACAAAAAACCTTAAGATTGTAGAGGACCATCCAATGAACATTCATTTACAGTTTGGCTTTAATCATATTTGTAGTTTCTGAGAAGAAGGCATTTGAATATTTTCCCATAGGGTCCAATGTTAATCTATGTCCTGCCGTGGCAGCCATCTTGGAATTCCGATCGGCATAAAAAACAGAAACTTTGTAGAGGACCTTCCAATGATCATTCCTGGGCAGTTTGGTTTCAACTGTCCAAGTGGTTTCAGAGAAGAAGCATTTTGAAACATTTTTCCCATAGGGTCCAATGTTAAACTAAGTCCTGCCGTAGCCGCCATTTTGAATTTCATATCGGAACAAAAAACCTTAAGATTGTAGAGGACCATCCAATGAACATTCATGTACAGTTTGGCTTTAATCATATTTGTAGTTTCTGAGAAGAAGGCATTTGAATATTTTCCCATAGGGTCCAATGTTAATCTATGTCCTGCGGTGGCGGCCATCTTGGATTTCCGATCGGCATAAAAAAATGAAACTTTGTAGAGGACCTTCCAATGATCATTCCTGGGCAGTTTGGTTTCAACTGTCCAAGTGGTTTCAGAGAAGAAGCATTTTGAAACATTTTTCCCATAGGGTCCAATGTTAAACTAAGTCCTGCCGTAGCCGCCATTTTGAATTTCATATCGGAACAAAAAACCTTAAGATTGTAGAGGACCATCCAATGAACATTCATGTACAGTTTGGCTTTAATCATATTTGTAGTTTCTGAGAAGAAGGCATTTGAATATTTTCCAAAAGGGTCCAATGTTAATCTATGTCCTGCGGTGGTGGCCATCTTGGATTTCCGATCGGCATAAAAAACAGAAATTTTGTAGAGGACCTTCCAATGATCATTCCTGGGCAGTTTGGTTTCAACTGTCCAAGTGGTTTCAGAGAAGAAGCATTTTGAAACATTTTTCCCATAGGGTCCAATGTTAAACTAAGTCCTGCCGTAGCCGCCATTTTGAATTTCATATCGGAACAAAAAACCTTAAGATTGTAGAGGACCATCCAATGAACATTCCTGTACAGTTTGGCTTTAATCATATTTGTAGTTTCTGAGAAGGCATTTGAATATTTTCCCATATGGTCCAATGTTAATCTATGTCCTGCGGTGGCAGCCATCTTGGATTTCCGATCGGCATAAAATACAGAAACTTTGTAGAGGACCTTCCAATGATCATTCCTGGGCAGTTTGGTTTCAACTGTCCAAGTGGTTTCAGAGAAGAAGCATTTTGAAACATTTTCCCCATAGGGTCCAATGTTAAACTAAGTCCTGCCGTAGCCGCCATTTTGAATTTCATATCGGAACAAAAAACCTTAAGATTGTAGAGGACCATCCAATGAACATTCATGTACAGTTTGGCTTTAATCATATTTGTAGTTTCTGAGAAGAAGGCATTTGAATATTTTCCCATAGGGTCCAATGTTAATCTATGTCCTGCGGTGGCGGCCATCTTGGATTTCCGATCGGCATAAAAAACAGAAATTTTGTAGAGGACCTTCCAATGATCATTCCTGGGCAGTTTGGTTTCAACTGTCCAAGTGGTTTCAGAGAAGAAGCATTTTGAAACATTTTCCCCATAGGATCCAATGTTAAACTAAGTCCTGCCGTAGCCGCCATTTTGAATTTCATATCGGAACAAAAAACCTTAAGATTGTAGAAGACCATCCAATGAACATTCATGTACAGTTTGGCTTTAATCATATTTGTAGTTTCTGAGAAGAAGGCATTTGAATATTTTCCCATAGGGTCCAATGTTAATCTATGTCCTGCGGTGGCGGCCATCTTGGATTTCCGATCGGCATAAAAACAGAAATTTTGTAGAGGACCTTCCAATGATCATTCCTGGGCAGTTTGGTTTCAACTGTCCAAGTGGTTTCAGAGAAGAAGCATTTTGAAACATTTTTCCCATAGGGTCCAATGTTAAACTAAGTCCTGCCGTAGCCGCCATTTTGAATTTCATATCGGAACAAAAAACCTTAAGATTGTAGAGGACCATCCAATGAACATTCCTGTACAGTTTGGCTTTAATCATATTTGTAGTTTCTGAGAAGAAGGCATTTGAATATTTTCCCATAGGGTCCAATGTTAATCTATGTCCTGCGGTGGCAGCCATCTTGGATTTCCGATCGGCATAAAAAACAGAAACTTTGTAGAGGACCTTCCAATGATCATTCCTGGGCAGTTTGGTTTCAACTGTCCAAGTGGTTTCAGAGAAGAAGCATTTTGAAACATTTTTCCCATAGGGTCCAATGTTAAACTAAGTCCTGCCGTAGCCGCCATTTTGAATTTCATATCGGAACAAAAAACCTTAAGATTGTAGAGGACCATCCAATGAACATTCATGTACAGTTTGGCTTTAATCATATTTGTAGTTTCTGAGAAGAAGGCATTTGAATATTTTCCCATAGGGTCCAATGTTAATCTATGTCCTGCGGTGGCGGCCATCTTGGATTTCCGATCGGCATAAAAAACAGAAACTTTGTAGAGGACCTTCCAATGATCATTCCTGGGCAGTTTGGTTTCAACTGTCCAAGTGGTTTCAGAGAAGAAGCATTTTGAAACATTTTTCCCATAGGGTCCAATGTTAAACTAAGTCCTGCCGTAGCCGCCATTTTGAATTTCATATCGGAACAAAAAACCTTAAGATTGTAGAGGACCATCCAATGAACATTCCTGTACAGTTTGGCTTTAATCATATTTGTAGTTTCTGAGAAGAAGGCATTTGAATATTTTCCCATAGGGTCCAATGTTAATCTATGTCCTGCGGTGGTGGCCATCTTGGATTTCCGATCGGCATAAAAAACAGAAATTTTGTAGAGGACCTTCCAATGATCATTCCTGGGCAGTTTGGTTTCAACTGTCCAAGTGGTTTCAGAGAAGAAGCATTTTGAAACATTTTTCCCATAGGGTCCAATGTTAAACTAAGTCCTGCCGTAGCCGCCATTTTGAATTTCATATCGGAACAAAAAACCTTAAGATTGTAGAGGAACATCCAATGAACATTCATGTACAGTTTGGCTTTAATCATATTTGTAGTTTCTGAGAAGAAGGCATTTGAATATTTTCCCATAGGGTCCAATGTTAATCTATGTCCTGCGGTGGCGGCCATCTTGGATTTCCGATCGGCATAAAAAACTGAAACTTTGTAGAGGACCTTCCAATGATCATTCCTGGGCAGTTTGGTTTCAACTGTCCAAGTGGTTTCAGAGAAGAAGCATTTTGAAACATTATTCCCATAGGGTCCAATGTTAAACTAAGTCCTGCCGTAGCCGCCATTTTGAATTTCATATCGGAACAAAAAACCTTAAGATTGTAGAGGACCATCCAATGAACATTCATGTACAGTTTGGCTTTAATCATATTTGTAGTTTCTGAGAAGAAGGCATTTGAATATTTTCCCATAGGGTCTAATGTTAATCTATGTCCTGCGGTGGCGGCCATCTTGGATTTCCGATCGGCATAAAAAACTGAAACTTTGTAGAGGACCTTCCTGGGCAGTTTGGTTTCAACTGTCCAAGTGGTTTCAGAGAAGAAGCATTTTGAAACATTTTTCCCATAGGGTCCAATGTTAAACTAAGTCTTGCCGTAGCCGCCATTTTGAATTTCATATCGGAACAAAAAACCTTAAGATTGTAGAGGACCATCCAATGAACATTCATGTACAGTTTGGCTTTAATCATATTTGTAGTTTCTGAGAAGAAGGCATTTGAATATTTTCCCATAGGGTCCAATGTTAATCTATGTCCTGCGGTGGCGGCCATCTTGGATTTCCGATCGGCATAAAAAACAGAACCTTTGTAGAGGACCTTCCAATGATCATTCCTGGGCAGTTTGGTTTCAACTGTCCAAGTGGTTTCAGAGAAGAAGCATTTTGAAACATTTTCCCCATAGGATCCAATGTTAAACTAAGTCCTGCCGTAGCCGCCATTTTGAATTTCATATCGGAACAAAAAACCTTAAGATTGTAGAAGACCATCCAATGAACATTCATGTACAGTTTGGCTTTAATCATATTTGTAGTTTCTGAGAAGAAGGCATTTGAATATTTTCCCATAGGGTCCAATGTTAATCTATGTCCTGCGGTGGCGGCCATCTTGGATTTCCGATCGGCATAAAAACAGAAATTTTGTAGAGGACCTTCCAATGATCATTCCTGGGCAGTTTGGTTTCAACTGTCCAAGTGGTTTCAGAGAAGAAGCATTTTGAAACATTTTTCCCATAGGGTCTAATGTTAAACTAAGTCCTGCCGTAGCCGCCATTTTGAATTTCATATCGGAACAAAAAACCTTAAGATTGTAGAGGAACATCCAATGAACATTCATGTACAGTTTGGCTTTAATCATATTTGTAGTTTCTGAGAAGAAGGCATTTGAATATTTTCCCATAGGGTCCAATGTTAATCTATGTCCTGCGGTGGCGGCCATCTTGGATTTCCGATCGGCATAAAAAACTGAACCTTTGTAGAGGACCTTCCAATGATCATTCCTGGGCAGTTTGGTTTCAACTGTCCAAGTGGTTTCAGAGAAGAAGCATTTTGAAACATTATTCCCATAGGGTCCAATGTTAAACTAAGTCCTGCCGTAGCCGCCATTTTGAATTTCATATCGGAACAAAAAACCTTAAGATTGTAGAGGACCATCCAATGAACATTCATGTACAGTTTGGCTTTAATCATATTTGTAGTTTCTGAGAAGAAGGCATTTGAATATTTTCCCATAGGGTCTAATGTTAATCTATGTCCTGCGGTGGCGGCCATCTTGGATTTCCGATCGGCATAAAAAAATGAAACTTTGTAGAGGACCTTCCAATGATCATTCCTGGGCAGTTTGGTTTCAACTGTCCAAGTGGTTTCAGAGAAGAAGCATTTTGAAACATTTTTCCCATAGGGTCCAATGTTAAACTAAGTCCTGCCGTAGCCGCCATTTTGAATTTCATATCGGAACAAAAAACCTTAAGATTGTAGAGGACCATCCAATGAACATTCATGTACAGTTTGGCTTTAATCATATTTGTAGTTTCTGAGAAGAAGGCATTTGAATATTTTCCCATAGGGTCAAATGTTAATCTATGTCCTGCGGTGGCGGCCATCTTGGATTTCCGATCGGCATAAAAAAATGAAACTTTGTAGAGGACCTTCCAATGATCATTCCTGGGCAGTTTGGTTTCAACTGTCCAAGTGGTTTCAGAGAAGAAGCATTTTGAAACATTTTCCCATAGGGTCCAATGTTAAACTAAGTCCTGCCGTAGCCGCCATTTTGAATTTCATATCGGAACAAAAAACCTTAAGATTGTAGAGGACCATCCAATGAACATTCATGTACAGTTTGGCTTTAATCATATTTGTAGTTTCTGAGAAGAAGGCATTTGAATATTTTCCCATAGGGTCCAATGTTAATCTATGTCCTGCGGTGGCGGCCATCTTGGATTTCCGATCGGCATTAAAAACAGAAACTTTGTAGAGGACCTTCCAATGATCATTCCTGGGCAGTTTGGTTTCAACTGTCCAAGTGGTTTCAGAGAAGAAGCATTTTGAAACATTTTCCCCATAGGGTCCAATGTTAAACTAAGTCCTGCCGTAGCCGCCATTTTGAATTTCATATCGGAACAAAAAACCTTAAGATTGTAGAAGACCATCCAATGAACATTCATGTACAGTTTGGCTTTAATCATATTTGTAGTTTCTGAGAAGAAGGCATTTGAATATTTTCCCATAGGGTCCAATGTTAATCTATGTCCTGCGGTGGCGGCCATCTTGGATTTCCGATCGGCATAAAAACAGAAATTTTGTAGAGGACCTTCCAATGATCATTCCTGGGCAGTTTGGTTTCAACTGTCCAAGTGGTTTCAGAGAAGAAGCATTTTGAAACATTTTTCCCATAGGGTCTAATGTTAAACTAAGTCCTGCCGTAGCCGCCATTTTGAATTTCATATCGGAACAAAAAACCTTAAGATTGTAGAGGAACATCCAATGAACATTCATGTACAGTTTGGCTTTAATCATATTTGTAGTTTCTGAGAAGAAGGCATTTGAATATTTTCCCATAGGGTCCAATGTTAATCTATGTCCTGCGGTGGCGGCCATCTTGGATTTCCGATCGGCATAAAAAACTGAACCTTTGTAGAGGACCTTCCAATGATCATTCCTGGGCAGTTTGGTTTCAACTGTCCAAGTGGTTTCAGAGAAGAAGCATTTTGAAACATTATTCCCATAGGGTCCAATGTTAAACTAAGTCCTGCCGTAGCCGCCATTTTGAATTTCATATCGGAACAAAAAACCTTAAGATTGTAGAGGACCATCCAATGAACATTCATGTACAGTTTGGCTTTAATCATATTTGTAGTTTCTGAGAAGAAGGCATTTGAATATTTTCCCATAGGGTCTAATGTTAATCTATGTCCTGCGGTGGCGGCCATCTTGGATTTCCGATCGGCATAAAAAAATGAAACTTTGTAGAGGACCTTCCAATGATCATTCCTGGGCAGTTTGGTTTCAACTGTCCAAGTGGTTTCAGAGAAGAAGCATTTTGAAACATTTTTCCCATAGGGTCCAATGTTAAACTAAGTCCTGCCGTAGCCGCCATTTTGAATTTCATATCGGAACAAAAAACCTTAAGATTGTAGAGGACCATCCAATGAACATTCATGTACAGTTTGGCTTTAATCATATTTGTAGTTTCTGAGAAGAAGGCATTTGAATATTTTCCCATAGGGTCAAATGTTAATCTATGTCCTGCGGTGGCGGCCATCTTGGATTTCCGATCGGCATAAAAAAATGAAACTTTGTAGAGGACCTTCCAATGATCATTCCTGGGCAGTTTGGTTTCAACTGTCCAGGTGGTTTCAGAGAAGAAGCATTTTGAAACATTTTCCCCATAGGGTCCAATGTTAAACTAAGTCCTGCCGTAGCCGCCATTTTGAATTTCATATCGGAACAAAAAACCTTAAGATTGTAGAGGACCATCCAATGAACATTCATGTACAGTTTGGCTTTAATCATATTTGTAGTTTCTGAGAAGAAGGCATTTGAATATTTTCCCATAGGGTCCAATGTTAATCTATGTCCTGCGGTGGCGGCCATCTTGGATTTCCGATCGGCATAAAAAACAGAAACTTTGTAGAGGACCTTCCAATGATCATTCCTGGGCAGTTTGGTTTCAACTGTCCAAGTGGTTTCAGAGAAGAAGCATTTTGAAACATTTTCCCCATAGGGTCCAATGTTAAACTAAGTCCTGCCGTAGCCGCCATTTTGAATTTCATATCGGAACAAAAAACCTTAAGATTGTAGAAGACCATCCAATGAACATTCATGTACAGTTTGGCTTTAATCATATTTGTAGTTTCTGAGAAGAAGGCATTTGAATATTTTCCCATAGGGTCCAATGTTAATCTATGTCCTGCGGTGGCGGCCATCTTGGATTTCCGATCGGCATAAAAACAGAAATTTTGTAGAGGACCTTCCAATGATCATTCCTGGGCAGTTTGGTTTCAACTGTCCAAGTGGTTTCAGAGAAGAAGCATTTTGAAACATTTTTCCCATAGGGTCTAATGTTAAACTAAGTCCTGCCGTAGCCGCCATTTTGAATTTCATATCGGAACAAAAAACCTTAAGATTGTAGAGGAACATCCAATGAACATTCATGTACAGTTTGGCTTTAATCATATTTGTAGTTTCTGAGAAGAAGGCATTTGAATATTTTCCCATAGGGTCCAATGTTAATCTATGTCCTGCGGTGGCGGCCATCTTGGATTTCCGATCGGCATAAAAAAATGAACCTTTGTAGAGGACCTTCCAATGATCATTCCTGGGCAGTTTGGTTTCAACTGTCCAAGTGGTTTCAGAGAAGAAGCATTTTGAAACATTATTCCCATAGGGTCCAATGTTAAACTAAGTCCTGCCGTAGCCGCCATTTTGAATTTCATATCGGAACAAAAAACCTTAAGATTGTAGAGGACCATCCAATGAACATTCATGTACAGTTTGGCTTTAATCATATTTGTAGTTTCTGAGAAGAAGGCATTTGAATATTTTCCCATAGGGTCTAATGTTAATCTATGTCCTGCGGTGGCGGCCATCTTGGATTTCCGATCGGCATAAAAAAATGAAACTTTGTAGAGGACCTTCCAATGATCATTCCTGGGCAGTTTGGTTTCAACTGTCCAAGTGGTTTCAGAGAAGAAGCATTTTGAAACATTTTTCCCATAGGGTCCAATGTTAAACTAAGTCCTGCCGTAGCCGCCATTTTGAATTTCATATCGGAACAAAAAACCTTAAGATTGTAGAGGACCATCCAATGAACATTCATGTACAGTTTGGCTTTAATCATATTTGTAGTTTCTGAGAAGAAGGCATTTGAATATTTTCCCATAGGGTCAAATGTTAATCTATGTCCTGCGGTGGCGGCCATCTTGGATTTCCGATCGGCATAAAAAAATGAAACTTTGTAGAGGACCTTCCAATGATCATTCCTGGGCAGTTTGGTTTCAACTGTCCAAGTGGTTTCAGAGAAGAAGCATTTTGAAACATTTTCCCCATAGGGTCCAATGTTAAACTAAGTCCTGCCGTAGCCGCCATTTTGAATTTCATATCGGAACAATAAACCTTAAGATTGTAGAGGACTATCCAATGAACATTCATGTACAGTTTGGCTTTAATCATATTTGTAGTTTCTGAGAAGAAGGCATTTGAATATTTTCCCATAGGGTCCAATGTTAATCTATGTCCTGCGGTGGCGGCCATCTTGGATTTCCGATCGGCATAAAAAACAGAAACTTTGTAGAGAACCTTCCAATGATCATTCCTGGGCAGTTTGGTTTCAACTGTCCAAGTGGTTTCAGAGAAGAAGCATTTTGAAACATTATTCCCATAGGGTCTAATGTTAAACTAATTCCTGCCGTAGCCGTCATTTTGAATTTCATATCGGAACAAAAAACCTTAAGATTGTAGAGGACCATCCAATGAACATTCATTTACAGTTTGGCTTTAATCATATTTGTAGTTTCTGAGAAGAAGGCATTTGAATATGTTCCCATAGGGTCCAATGTTAATCTATGTCCTGCGGTGGCAGCCATCTTGGATTTCCGATCGGCATAAAATACAGAAACTTTGTAGAGGACCTTCCAATGATCATTCCTGGGCAGTTTGGTTTCAACTGTCCAAGTGGTTTCAGAGAAGAAGCATTTTGAAACATTTTTCCCATAGGGTCCAATGTTAAACTAAGTCCTGCCGTAGCCGCCATTTTGAATTTCATATCGGAACAAAAAACCTTAAGATTGTAAAGGACCATCCAATGAACATTCATGTACAGTTTGGCTTTAATCATATTTGTAGTTTCTGAGAAGAAGGCATTTGAATATTTTCCCATAGGGTCCAATGTTAATCTATGTCCTGCGGTGGCGGCCATCTTGGATTTCCGATCGGCATAAAAAACAGAAACTTTGTAGAGGACCTTCCAATGATCATTCCTGGGCAGTTTGGTTTCAACTGTCCAAGTGGTTTCAGAGAAGAAGCATTTTGAAACATTTTTCCCATAGGGTCCAATGTTAAACTAAGTCCTGCCGTAGCCGCCATTTTGAATTTCATATCGGAACAAAAAACCTTAAGATTGTAAAGGACCATCCAATGAACATTCATGTACAGTTTGGCTTTAATCATATTTGTAGTTTCTGAGAAGAAGGCATTTGAATATTTTCCCATAGGGTCCAATGTTAATCTATGTCCTGCGGTGGCAGCCATCTTGGATTTCCGATCGGCATAAAAAACAGAAACTTTGTAGAGGACCTTCCAATGATCATTCCTGGGCAGTTTGGTTTCAACTGTCCAAGTGGTTTCAGAGAAGAAGCATTTTGAAACATTTTTCCCATAGGGTCCAATGTTAAACTAAGTCCTGCCGTAGCCGCCATTTTGAATTTCATATCGGAACAAAAAACCTTAAGATTGTAGAGGACCATCCAATGAACATTCATGTACAGTTTGGCTTTAATCATATTTGTAGTTTCTGAGAAGAAGGCATTTGAATATTTTCCCATAGGGTCCAATGTTAATCTATGTCCTGCGGTGGCGGCCATCTTGGATTTCCGATCGGCATAAAAAACAGAAACTTTGTAGAGGACCTTCCAATGATCATTCCTGGGCAGTTTGGTTTCAACTGTCCAAGTGGTTTCAGAGAAGAAGCATTTTGAAACATTTTCCCCATAGGGTCCAATGTTAAACTAAGTCCTGCCGTAGCCGCCATTTTGAATTTCATATCGGAACAATAAACCTTAAGATTGTAGAGGACTATCCAATGAACATTCATGTACAGTTTGGCTTTAATCATATTTGTAGTTTCTGAGAAGAAGGCATTTGAATATTTTCCCATAGGGTCCAATGTTAATCTATGTCCTGCGGTGGCGGCCATCTTGGATTTCCGATCGGCATAAAAAACAGAAACTTTGTAGAGAACCTTCCAATGATCATTCCTGGGCAGTTTGGTTTCAACTGTCCAAGTGGTTTCAGAGAAGAAGCATTTTGAAACATTTTTCCCATAGGGTCCAATGTTAAACTAAGTCCTGCCGTAGCCGCCATTTTGAATTTCATATCGGAACAAAAAACCTTAAGATTGTAAAGGACCATCCAATGAACATTCATGTACAGTTTGGCTTTAATCATATTTGTAGTTTCTGAGAAGAAGGCATTTGAATATTTTCCCATAGGGTCCAATGTTAATCTATGTCCTGCGGTGGCGGCCATCTTGGATTTCCGATCGGCATAAAAAACAGAAACTTTGTAGAGGACCTTCCAATGATCATTCCTGGGCAGTTTGGTTTCAACTGTCCAAGTGGTTTCAGAGAAGAAGCATTTTGAAACATTTTTCCCATAGGGTCCAATGTTAAACTAAGTCCTGTCGTAGCCGCCATTTTGAATTTCATATCGGAACAAAAAACCTTAAGATTGTAAAGGACCATCCAATGAACATTCATGTACAGTTTGGCTTTAATCATATTTGTAGTTTCTGAGAAGAAGGCATTTGAATATTTTCCCATAGGGTCCAATGTTAATCTATGTCCTGCGGTGGCAGCCATCTTGGATTTCCGATCGGCATAAAAAACAGAAACTTTGTAGAGGACCTTCCAATGATCATTCCTGGGCAGTTTGGTTTCAACTGTCCAAGTGGTTTCAGAGAAGAAGCATTTTGAAACATTTTTCCCATAGGGTCCAATGTTAAACTAAGTCCTGCCGTAGCCGCCATTTTGAATTTCATATCGGAACAAAAAACCTTAAGATTGTAGAGGACCATCCAATGAACATTCATGTACAGTTTGGCTTTAATCATATTTGTAGTTTCTGAGAAGAAGGCATTTGAATATTTTCCCATAGGGTCCAATGTTAATCTATGTCCTGCGGTGGCGGCCATCTTGGATTTCCGATCGGCATAAAAAAATGAACCTTTGTAGAGGACCTTCCAATGATCATTCCTGGGCAGTTTGGTTTCAACTGTCCAAGTGGTTTCAGAGAAGAAGCATTTTGAAACATTTTTCCCATAGGGTCCAATGTTAAACTAAGTCCTGCCGTAGCCGCCATTTTGAATTTCATATCGGAACAAAAAACCTTAAGATTGTAGAGGACCATCCAATGAACATTCATGTACAGTTTGGCTTTAATCATATTTGTAGTTTCTGAGAAGAAGGCATTTGAATATTTTCCCAAAGGGTCCAATGTTAATCTATGTCCTGCGGTGGTGGCCATCTTGGATTTCCGATCGGCATAAAAAACAGAAATTTTGTAGAGAACCTTCCAATGATCATTCCTGGGCAGTTTGGTTTCAACTGTCCAAGTGGTTTCAGAGAAGAAGCATTTTGAAACATTATTCCCATAGGGTCTAATGTTAAACTAAGTCCTGCCGTAGCCGTCATTTTGAATTTCATATCGGAACAAAAAACCTTAAGATTGTAGAGGACCATCCAATGAACATTCATTTACAGTTTGGCTTTAATCATATTTGTAGTTTCTGAGAAGAAGGCATTTGAATATTTTCCCATAGGGTCCAATGTTAATCTATGTCCTGCGGTGGCAGCCATCTTGGATTTCCGATCGGCATAAAATACAGAAACTTTGTAGAGGACCTTCCAATGATCATTCCTGGGCAGTTTGGTTTCAACTGTCCAAGTGGTTTCAGAGAAGAAGCATTTTGAAACATTTTTCCCATAGGGTCCAATGTTAAACTAAGTCCTGCCGTAGCCGCCATTTTGAGTTTCATATCGGAACAAAAAACCTTAAGATTGTAAAGGACCATCCAATGAACATTCATGTACAGTTTGGCTTTAATCATATTTGTAGTTTCTGAGAAGAAGGCATTTGAATATTTTCCCATAGGGTCCAATGTTAATCTATGTCCTGCGGTGGCGGCCATCTTGGATTTCCGATCGGCATAAAAAAACAGAAACTTTGTAGAGGACCTTCCAATGATCATTCCTGGGCAGTTTGGTTTCAACTGTCCAAGTGGTTTCAGAGAAGAAGCATTTTGAAACATTTTTCCCATAGGGTCCAATGTTAAACTAAGTCCTGCCGTAGCCGCCATTTTGAATTTCATATCGGAACAAAAAACCTTAAGATTGTAAAGGACCATCCAATGCACATTCATGTACAGTTTGGCTTTAATCATATTTGTAGTTTCTGAGAAGAAGGCATTTGAATATTTTCCCATAGGGTCCAATGTTAATCTATGTCCTGCGGTGGCAGCCATCTTGGATTTCCGATCGGCATAAAAAACAGAAACTTTGTAGAGGACCTTCCAATGATCATTCCTGGGCAGTTTGGTTTCAACTGTCCAAGTGGTTTCAGAGAAGAAGCATTTTGAAACATTTTTCCCATAGGGTCCAATGTTAAACTAAGTCCTGCCGTAGCCGCCATTTTGAATTTCATATCGGAACAAAAAACCTTAAGATTGTAGAGGACCATCCAATGAACATTCATGTACAGTTTGGCTTTAATCATATTTGTAGTTTCTGAGAAGAAGGCATTTGAATATTTTCCCATAGGGTCCAATGTTAATCTATGTCCTGCGGTGGCGGCCATCTTGGATTTCCGATCGGCATAAAAAAAGGAACCTTTGTAGAGGACCTTCCAATGATCATTCCTGGGCAGTTTGGTTTCAACTGTCCAAGTGGTTTCAGAGAAGAAGCATTTTGAAACATTTTTCCCATAGGGTCCAATGTTAAACTAAGTCCTGCCGTAGCCGCCATTTTGAATTTCATATCGGAACAAAAAACCTTAAGATTGTAGAGGACCATCCAATGAACATTCATGTACAGTTTGGCTTTAATCATATTTGTAGTTTCTGAGAAGAAGGCATTTGAATATTTTCCCAAAGGGTCCAATGTTAATCTATGTCCTGCGGTGGTGGCCATCTTGGATTTCCGATCGGCATAAAAAACAGAAATTTTGTAGAGGACCTTCCAATGATCATTCCTGGGCAGTTTGGTTTCAACTGTCCAAGTGGTTTCAGAGAAGAAGCATTTTGAAACATTTTCACCATAGGATCCAATGTTAAACTAAGTCCTGCCGTAGCCGCCATTTTGAATTTCATATCGGAACAAAAAACCTTAAGATTGTAGAAGACCATCCAATGAACATTCATGTACAGTTTGGCTTTAATCATATTTGTAGTTTCTGAGAAGAAGGCATTTGAATATTTTCCCATAGGGTCCAATGTTAATCTATGTCCTGCGGTGGCGGCCATCTTGGATTTCCGATCGGCATAAAAACAGAAATTTTGTAGAGGACCTTCCAATGATCATTCCTGGGCAGTTTGGTTTCAACTGTCCAAGTGGTTTCAGAGAAGAAGCATTTTGAAACATTTTTCCCATAGGGTCCAATGTTAAACTAAGTCCTGCCGTAGCCGCCATTTTGAATTTCATATCGGAACAAAAAACCTTAAGATTGTAGAGGAACATCCAATGAACATTCATGTACAGTTTGGCTTTAATCATATTTGTAGTTTCTGAGAAGAAGGCATTTGAATATTTTCCCATAGGGTCCAATGTTAATCTATGTCCTGCGGTGGCGGCCATCTTGGATTTCCGATCGGCATAAAAAACAGAAACTTTGTAGAGGACCTTCCAATGATCATTCCTGGGCAGTTTGGTTTCAACTGTCCAAGTGGTTTCAGAGAAGAAGCATTTTGAAACATTATTCCCATAGGGTCCAATGTTAAACTAAGTCCTGCCGTAGCCGCCATTTTGAATTTCATATCGGAACAAAAAACCTTAAGATTGTAGAGGACCATCCAATGAACATTCATGTACAGTTTGGCTTTAATCATATTTGTAGTTTCTGAGAAGAAGGCATTTGAATATTTTCCCATAGGGTCCAATGTTAATCTATGTCCTGCGGTGGCGGCCATCTTGGATTTCCGATCGGCATAAAAAAATGAAACTTTGTAGAGGACCTTCCAATGATCATTCCTGGGCAGTTTGGTTTCAACTGTCCAAGTGGTTTCAGAGAAGAAGCATTTTGAAACATTTTTCCCATAGGGTCCAATGTTAAACTAAGTCCTGCCGTAGCCGCCATTTTGAATTTCATATCGGAACAAAAAACCTTAAGATTGTAGAGGACCATCCAATGAACATTCATGTACAGTTTGGCTTTAATCATATTTGTAGTTTCTGAGAAGAAGGCATTTGAATATTTTCCCATAGGGTCCAATGTTAATCTATGTCCTGCGGTGGCGGCCATCTTGGATTTCCGATCGGCATAAAAAAATGAACCTTTGTAGAGGACCTTCCAATGATCATTCCTGGGCAGTTTGGTTTCAACTGTCCAAGTGGTTTCAGAGAAGAAGCATTTTGAAACATTTTTCCCATAGGGTCCAATGTTAAACTAAGTCCTGCCGTAGCCGCCATTTTGAATTTCATATCGGAACAAAAAACCTTAAGATTGTAGAGGACCATCCAATGAACATTCATGTACAGTTTGGCTTTAATCATATTTGTAGTTTCTGAGAAGAAGGCATTTGAATATTTTCCCAAAGGGTCCAATGTTAATCTATGTCCTGCGGTGGTGGCCATCTTGGATTTCCGATCGGCATAAAAAACAGAAATTTTGTAGAGAACCTTCCAATGATCATTCCTGGGCAGTTTGGTTTCAACTGTCCAAGTGGTTTCAGAGAAGAAGCATTTTGAAACATTATTCCCATAGGGTCTAATGTTAAACTAAGTCCTGCCGTAGCCGTCATTTTGAATTTCATATCGGAACAAAAAACCTTAAGATTGTAGAGGACCATCCAATGAACATTCATTTACAGTTTGGCTTTAATCATATTTGTAGTTTCTGAGAAGAAGGCATTTGAATATTTTCCCATAGGGTCCAATGTTAATCTATGTCCTGCGGTGGCAGCCATCTTGGATTTCCGATCGGCATAAAATACAGAAACTTTGTAGAGGACCTTCCAATGATCATTCCTGGGCAGTTTGGTTTCAACTGTCCAAGTGGTTTCAGAGAAGAAGCATTTTGAAACATTTTTCCCATAGGGTCCAATGTTAAACTAAGTCCTGCCGTAGCCGCCATTTTGAGTTTCATATCGGAACAAAAAACCTTAAGATTGTAAAGGACCATCCAATGAACATTCATGTACAGTTTGGCTTTAATCATATTTGTAGTTTCTGAGAAGAAGGCATTTGAATATTTTCCCATAGGGTCCAATGTTAATCTATGTCCTGCGGTGGCGGCCATCTTGGATTTCCGATCGGCATAAAAAAACAGAAACTTTGTAGAGGACCTTCCAATGATCATTCCTGGGCAGTTTGGTTTCAACTGTCCAAGTGGTTTCAGAGAAGAAGCATTTTGAAACATTTTTCCCATAGGGTCCAATGTTAAACTAAGTCCTGCCGTAGCCGCCATTTTGAATTTCATATCGGAACAAAAAACCTTAAGATTGTAAAGGACCATCCAATGCACATTCATGTACAGTTTGGCTTTAATCATATTTGTAGTTTCTGAGAAGAAGGCATTTGAATATTTTCCCATAGGGTCCAATGTTAATCTATGTCCTGCGGTGGCAGCCATCTTGGATTTCCGATCGGCATAAAAAACAGAAACTTTGTAGAGGACCTTCCAATGATCATTCCTGGGCAGTTTGGTTTCAACTGTCCAAGTGGTTTCAGAGAAGAAGCATTTTGAAACATTTTTCCCATAGGGTCCAATGTTAAACTAAGTCCTGCCGTAGCCGCCATTTTGAATTTCATATCGGAACAAAAAACCTTAAGATTGTAGAGGACCATCCAATGAACATTCATGTACAGTTTGGCTTTAATCATATTTGTAGTTTCTGAGAAGAAGGCATTTGAATATTTTCCCATAGGGTCCAATGTTAATCTATGTCCTGCGGTGGCGGCCATCTTGGATTTCCGATCGGCATAAAAAAAGGAACCTTTGTAGAGGACCTTCCAATGATCATTCCTGGGCAGTTTGGTTTCAACTGTCCAAGTGGTTTCAGAGAAGAAGCATTTTGAAACATTTTTCCCATAGGGTCCAATGTTAAACTAAGTCCTGCCGTAGCCGCCATTTTGAATTTCATATCGGAACAAAAAACCTTAAGATTGTAGAGGACCATCCAATGAACATTCATGTACAGTTTGGCTTTAATCATATTTGTAGTTTCTGAGAAGAAGGCATTTGAATATTTTCCCAAAGGGTCCAATGTTAATCTATGTCCTGCGGTGGTGGCCATCTTGGATTTCCGATCGGCATAAAAAACAGAAATTTTGTAGAGGACCTTCCAATGATCATTCCTGGGCAGTTTGGTTTCAACTGTCCAAGTGGTTTCAGAGAAGAAGCATTTTGAAACATTTTCACCATAGGATCCAATGTTAAACTAAGTCCTGCCGTAGCCGCCATTTTGAATTTCATATCGGAACAAAAAACCTTAAGATTGTAGAAGACCATCCAATGAACATTCATGTACAGTTTGGCTTTAATCATATTTGTAGTTTCTGAGAAGAAGGCATTTGAATATTTTCCCATAGGGTCCAATGTTAATCTATGTCCTGCGGTGGCGGCCATCTTGGATTTCCGATCGGCATAAAAACAGAAATTTTGTAGAGGACCTTCCAATGATCATTCCTGGGCAGTTTGGTTTCAACTGTCCAAGTGGTTTCAGAGAAGAAGCATTTTGAAACATTTTTCCCATAGGGTCCAATGTTAAACTAAGTCCTGCCGTAGCCGCCATTTTGAATTTCATATCGGAACAAAAAACCTTAAGATTGTAGAGGAACATCCAATGAACATTCATGTACAGTTTGGCTTTAATCATATTTGTAGTTTCTGAGAAGAAGGCATTTGAATATTTTCCCATAGGGTCCAATGTTAATCTATGTCCTGCGGTGGCGGCCATCTTGGATTTCCGATCGGCATAAAAAACAGAAACTTTGTAGAGGACCTTCCAATGATCATTCCTGGGCAGTTTGGTTTCAACTGTCCAAGTGGTTTCAGAGAAGAAGCATTTTGAAACATTATTCCCATAGGGTCCAATGTTAAACTAAGTCCTGCCGTAGCCGCCATTTTGAATTTCATATCGGAACAAAAAACCTTAAGATTGTAGAGGACCATCCAATGAACATTCATGTACAGTTTGGCTTTAATCATATTTGTAGTTTCTGAGAAGAAGGCATTTGAATATTTTCCCATAGGGTCTAATGTTAATCTATGTCCTGCGGTGGCGGCCATCTTGGATTTCCGATCGGCATAAAAAACAGAAACTTTGTAGAGGACCTTCCAATGATCATTCCTGGGCAGTTTGGTTTCAACTGTCCAAGTGGTTTCAGAGAAGAAGCATTTTGAAACATTTTTCCCATAGGGTCCAATGTTAAACTAAGTCCTGCCGTAGCCGCCATTTTGAATTTCATATCGGAACAAAAAACCTTAAGATTGTAGAGGACCATCCAATGAACATTCATGTACAGTTTGGCTTTAATCATATTTGTAGTTTCTGAGAAGAAGGCATTTGAATATTTTCCCATAGGGTCCAATGTTAATCTATGTCCTGCGGTGGCGGCCATCTTGGATTTCCGATCGGCATAAAAAACAGAAACTTTGTAGAGGACCTTCCAATGATCATTCCTGGGCAGTTTGGTTTCAACTGTCCAAGTGGTTTCAGAGAAGAAGCATTTTGAAACATTTTCCCCATAGGATCCAATGTTAAACTAAGTCCTGCCGTAGCCGCCATTTTGAATTTCATATCGGAACAAAAAACCTTAAGATTGTAGAGGAACATCCAATGAACATTCATGTACAGTTTGGCTTTAATCATATTTGTAGTTTCTGAGAAGAAGGCATTTGAATATTTTCCCATAGGGTCCAATGTTAATCTATGTCCTGTGGTGGCGGCCATCTTGGATTTCCGATCGGCATAAAAAACTGAAACTTTGTAGAGGACCTTCCAATGATCATTCCTGGGCAGTTTGGTTTCAACTGTCCAAGTGGTTTCAGAGAAGAAGCATTTTGAAACATTATTCCCATAGGGTCCAATGTTAAACTAAGTCCTGCCGTAGCCGCCATTTTGAATTTCATATCGGAACAAAAAACCTTAAGATTGTAGAGGACCATCCAATGAACATTCATGTACAGTTTGGCTTTAATCATATTTGTAGTTTCTGAGAAGAAGGCATTTGAATATTTTCCCATAGGGTCTAATGTTAATCTATGTCCTGCGGTGGCGGCCATCTTGGATTTCCGATCGGCATAAAAAAATGAAACTTTGTAGAGGACCTTCCAATGATCATTCCTGGGCAGTTTGGTTTCAACTGTCCAAGTGGTTTCAGAGAAGAAGCATTTTGAAACATTTTTCCCATAGGGTCCAATGTTAAACTAAGTCCTGCCGTAGCCGCCATTTTGAATTTCATATCGGAACAAAAAACCTTAAGATTGTAGAGGACCATCCAATGAACATTCATGTACAGTTTGGCTTTAATCATATTTGTAGTTTCTGAGAAGAAGGCATTTGAATATTTTCCCATAGGGTCAAATGTTAATCTATGTCCTGCGGTGGCGGCCATCTTGGATTTCCAATCGGCATAAAAAAATGAAACTTTGTAGAGGACCTTCCAATGATCATTCCTGGGCAGTTTGGTTTCAACTGTCCAAGTGGTTTCAGAGAAGAAGCATTTTGAAACATTTTCCCCATAGGGTCCAATGTTAAACTAAGTCCTGCCGTAGCCGCCATTTTGAATTTCATATCGGAACAAAAAACCTTAAGATTGTAGAGGACCATCCAATGAACATTCATGTACAGTTTGGCTTTAATCATATTTGTAGTTTCTGAGAAGAAGGCATTTGAATATTTTCCCATAGGGTCCAATGTTAATCTATGTCCTGCGGTGGCGGCCATCTTGGATTTCCGATCGGCATAAAAAACAGAAATTTTGTAGAGGACCTTCCAATGATCATTCCTGGGCAGTTTGGTTTCAACTGTCCAAGTGGTTTCAGAGAAGAAGCATTTTGAAACATTTTCCCCATAGGGTCCAATGTTAAACTAAGTCCTGCCGTAGCCGCCATTTTGAATTTCATATCGGAACAATAAACCTTAAGATTGTAGAGGACCATCCAATGAACATTCATGTACAGTTTGGCTTTAATCATATTTGTAGTTTCTGAGAAGAAGGCATTTGAATATTTTCCCATAGGGTCCAATGTTAATCTATGTCCTGCGGTGGCGGCCATCTTGGATTTCCGATCGGCATAAAAAACAGAAAATTTGTAGAGAACCTTCCAATGATCATTCCTGGGCAGTTTGGTTTCAACTGTCCAAGTGGTTTCAGAGAAGAAGCATTTTGAAACATTATTCCCATAGGGTCCAATGTTAAACTAAGTCCTGCCGTAGCCGTCATTTTGAATTTCATATCGGAACAAAAAACCTTAAGATTGTAGAGGACCATCCAATGAACATTCATTTACAGTTTGGCTTTAATCATATTTGTAGTTTCTGAGAAGAAGGCATTTGAATATTTTCCCATAGGGTCCAATGTTAATCTATGTCCTGCGGTGGCAGCCATCTTGGATTTCCGATCGGCATAAAATACAGAAACTTTGTAGAGGACCTTCCAATGATCATTCCTGGGCAGTTTGGTTTCAACTGTCCAAGTGGTTTCAGAGAAGAAGCATTTTGAAACATTTTTCCCATAGGGTCCAATGTTAAACTAAGTCCTGCCGTAGCCGCCATTTTGAATTTCATATCGGAACAATAAACCTTAAGATTGTAGAGGACCATCCAATGAACATTCATGTACAGTTTGGCTTTAATCATATTTGTAGTTTCTGAGAAGAAGGCATTTGAATATTTTCCCATAGGGTCCAATGTTAATCTATGTCCTGCGGTGGCGGCCATCTTGGATTTCCGATCGGCATAAAAAACAGAAACTTTGTAGAGAACCTTCCAATGATCATTCCTGGGCAGTTTGGTTTCAACTGTCCAAGTGGTTTCAGAGAAGAAGCATTTTGAAACATTATTCCCATAGGGTCTAATGTTAAACTAAGTCCTGCCGTAGCCGTCATTTTGAATTTCATATCGGAACAAAAAACCTTAAGATTGTAGAGGACCATCCAATGAACATTCATTTACAGTTTGGCTTTAATCATATTTGTAGTTTCTGAGAAGAAGGCATTTGAATATTTTCCCATAGGGTCCAATGTTAATCTATGTCCTGCGGTGGCAGCCATCTTGGATTTCCGATCGGCATAAAATACAGAAACTTTGTAGAGGACCTTCCAATGATCATTCCTGGGCAGTTTGGTTTCAACTGTCCAAGTGGTTTCAGAGAAGAAGCATTTTGAAACATTTTTCCCATAGGGTCCAATGTTAAACTAAGTCCTGCCGTAGCCGCCATTTTGAATTTCATATCGGAACAAAAAACCTTAAGATTGTAGAGGACCATCCAATGAACATTCATGTACAGTTTGGCTTTAATCATATTTGTAGTTTCTGAGAAGAAGGCATTTGAATATTTTCCCATAGGGTCTAATGTTAATCTATGTCCTGCGGTGGCGGCCATCTTGGATTTCCGATCGGCATAAAAAAATGAAACTTTGTAGAGGACCTTCCAATGATCATTCCTGGGCAGTTTGGTTTCAACTGTCCAAGTGGTTTCAGAGAAGAAGCATTTTGAAACATTTTTCCCATAGGGTCCAATGTTAAACTAAGTCCTGCCGTAGCCGCCATTTTGAATTTCATATCGGAACAAAAAACCTTAAGATTGTAGAGGACCATCCAATGAACATTCATGTACAGTTTGGCTTTAATCATATTTGTAGTTTCTGAGAAGAAGGCATTTGAATATTTTCCCATAGGGTCAAATGTTAATCTATGTCCTGCGGTGGCGGCCATCTTGGATTTCCGATCGGCATAAAAAAATGAAACTTTGTAGAGGACCTTCCAATGATCATTCCTGGGCAGTTTGGTTTCAACTGTCCAAGTGGTTTCAGAGAAGAAGCATTTTGAAACATTTTCCCCATAGGGTCCAATGTTAAACTAAGTCCTGCCGTAGCCGCCATTTTGAATTTCATATCGGAACAAAAAACCTTAAGATTGTAGAGGACCATCCAATGAACATTCATGTACAGTTTGGCTTTAATCATATTTGTAGTTTCTGAGAAGAAGGCATTTGAATATTTTCCCATAGGGTCCAATGTTAATCTATGTCCTGCGGTGGCGGCCATCTTGGATTTCCGATCGGCATAAAAAACAGAAATTTTGTAGAGGACCTTCCAATGATCATTCCTGGGCAGTTTGGTTTCAACTGTCCAAGTGGTTTCAGAGAAGAAGCATTTTGAAACATTTTCCCCATAGGGTCCAATGTTAAACTAAGTCCTGCCGTAGCCGCCATTTTGAATTTCATATCGGAACAATAAACCTTAAGATTGTAGAGGACCATCCAATGAACATTCATGTACAGTTTGGCTTTAATCATATTTGTAGTTTCTGAGAAGAAGGCATTTGAATATTTTCCCATAGGGTCCAATGTTAATCTATGTCCTGCGGTGGCGGCCATCTTGGATTTCCGATCGGCATAAAAAACAGAAAATTTGTAGAGAACCTTCCAATGATCATTCCTGGGCAGTTTGGTTTCAACTGTCCAAGTGGTTTCAGAGAAGAAGCATTTTGAAACATTATTCCCATAGGGTCCAATGTTAAACTAAGTCCTGCCGTAGCCGTCATTTTGAATTTCATATCGGAACAAAAAACCTTAAGATTGTAGAGGACCATCCAATGAACATTCATTTACAGTTTGGCTTTAATCATATTTGTAGTTTCTGAGAAGAAGGCATTTGAATATTTTCCCATAGGGTCCAATGTTAATCTATGTCCTGCGGTGGCAGCCATCTTGGATTTCCGATCGGCATAAAATACAGAAACTTTGTAGAGGACCTTCCAATGATCATTCCTGGGCAGTTTGGTTTCAACTGTCCAAGTGGTTTCAGAGAAGAAGCATTTTGAAACATTTTTCCCATAGGGTCCAATGTTAAACTAAGTCCTGCCGTAGCCGCCATTTTGAATTTCATATCGGAACAATAAACCTTAAGATTGTAGAGGACCATCCAATGAACATTCATGTACAGTTTGGCTTTAATCATATTTGTAGTTTCTGAGAAGAAGGCATTTGAATATTTTCCCATAGGGTCCAATGTTAATCTATGTCCTGCGGTGGCGGCCATCTTGGATTTCCGATCGGCATAAAAAACAGAAACTTTGTAGAGAACCTTCCAATGATCATTCCTGGGCAGTTTGGTTTCAACTGTCCAAGTGGTTTCAGAGAAGAAGCATTTTGAAACATTATTCCCATAGGGTCTAATGTTAAACTAAGTCCTGCCGTAGCCGTCATTTTGAATTTCATATCGGAACAAAAAACCTTAAGATTGTAGAGGACCATCCAATGAACATTCATTTACAGTTTGGCTTTAATCATATTTGTAGTTTCTGAGAAGAAGGCATTTGAATATTTTCCCGTAGGGTCCAATGTTAATCTATGTCCTGCGGTGGCAGCCATCTTGGATTTCCGATCGGCATAAAATACAGAAACTTTGTAGAGGACCTTCCAATGATCATTCCTGGGCAGTTTGGTTTCAACTGTCCAAGTGGTTTCAGAGAAGAAGCATTTTGAAACATTTTTCCCATAGGGTCCAATGTTAAACTAAGTCCTGCCGTAGCCGCCATTTTGAATTTCATATCGGAACAAAAAACCTTAAGATTGTAAAGGACCATCCAATGAACATTCATGTACAGTTTGGCTTTAATCATATTTGTAGTTTCTGAGAAGAAGGCATTTGAATATTTTCCCATAGGGTCCAATGTTAATCTATGTCCTGCGGTGGCGGCCATCTTGGATTTCCGATCGGCATAAAAAACAGAAATTTTGTAGAGGACCTTCCAATGATCATTCCTGGGCAGTTTGGTTTCAACTGTCCAAGTGGTTTCAGAGAAGAAGCATTTTGAAACATTTTTCCCATAGGGTCCAATGTTAAACTAAGTCCTGCCGTAGCCGCCATTTTGAATTTCATATCGGAACAAAAAACCTTAAGATTGTAAAGGACCATCCAATGAACATTCATGTACAGTTTGGCTTTAATCATATTTGTAGTTTCTGAGAAGAAGGCATTTGAATATTTTCCCATAGGGTCCAATGTTAATCTATGTCCTGCGGTGGCGGCCATCTTGGATTTCCGATCGGCATAAAAAACAGAAAATTTGTAGAGGACCTTCCAATGATCATTCCTGGGCAGTTTGGTTTCAACTGTCCAAGTGGTTTCAGAGAAGCATTTTGAAACATTATTCCCATAGGGTCCAATGTTAAACTAAGTCCTGCCGTAGCTGCCATTTTGAATTTCATATCGGAACAAAAAACCTTAAGATTGTAGAGGACCATCCAATGAACATTCATTTACAGTTTGGCTTTAATCATATTTGTAGTTTCTGAGAAGAAGGCATTTGAATATTTTCCCATAGGGTCCAATGTTAATCTATGTCCTGCGGTGGCAGCCATCTTGGATTTCCGATCGGCATAAAAAACAGAAACTTTGTAGAAGACCTTCCAATGATCATTCCTGGGCAGTTTGGTTTCAACTGTCCAAGTGGTTTCAGAGAAGAAGCATTTTGAAACATTTTTCCCATAGGGTCCAATGTTAAACTAAGTCCTGCCGTAGCCGCCATTTTGAATTTCATATCGGAACAAAAAACCTTAAGATTGTAGAGGACCATCCAATGAACATTCATGTACAGTTTGGCTTTAATCATATTTGTAGTTTCTGAGAAGAAGGCATTTGAATATTTTCCCATAGGGTCCAATGTTAATCTATGTCCTGCGGTGGCGGCCATCTTGGATTTCCGATCGGCATAAAAAAATGAAACTTTGTAGAGGACCTTCCAATGATCATTCCTGGGCAGTTTGGTTTCAACTGTCCAAGTGGTTTCAGAGAAGAAGCATTTTGAAACATTTTTCCCATAGGGTCCAATGTTAAACTAAGTCCTGCCGTAGCCGCCATTTTGAATTTCATATCGAAACAAAAAACCTTAAGATTGTAGAGGACGATCCAATGAACATTCATGTACAGTTTGGCTTTAATCATATTTGTAGTTTCTGAGAAGAAGGCATTTGAATATTTTCCCAAAGGGTCCAATGTTAATCTATGTCCTGCGGTGGTGGCCATCTTGGATTTCCGATCGGCATAAAAAACAGAAATTTTGTAGAGGACCTTCCAATGATCATTCCTGGGCAGTTTGGTTTCAACTGTCCAAGTGGTTTCAGAGAAGAAGCATTTTGAAACATTATTCCCATAGGGTCTAATGTTAAACTAAGTCCTGCCGTAGCCGTCATTTTGAATTTCATATCGGAACAAAAAACCTTAAGATTGTAGAGGACGATCCAATGAACATTCCTGTACAGTTTGGCTTTAATCATATTTGTAGTTTCTGAGAAGAAGGCATTTGAATATTTTCCCATAGGGTCCAATGTTAATCTATGTCCTGCGGTGGCAGCCATCTTGGATTTCCGATCGGCATAAAAAACAGAAACTTTGTAGAGGACCTTCCAATGATCATTCCTGGGCAGTTTGGTTTCAACTGTCCAAGTGGTTTCAGAGAAGAAGCATTTTGAAACATTTTTCCCATAGGGTCCAATGTTAAACTAAGTCCTGCCGTAGCCGCCATTTTGAATTTCATATCGGAACAAAAAACCTTAAGATTGTAGAGGACCATCCAATGAACATTCATGTACAGTTTGGCTTTAATCATATTTGTAGTTTCTGAGAAGAAGGCATTTGAATATTTTCCCATAGGGTCCAATGTTAATCTATGTCCTGCGGTGGCGGCCATCTTGGATTTCCGATCGGCATAAAAAAATGAAACTTTGTAGAGGACCTTCCAATGATCATTCCTGGGCAGTTTGGTTTCAACTGTCCAAGTGGTTTCAGAGAAGAAGCATTTTGAAACATTTTTCCCATAGGGTCCAATGTTAAACTAAGTCCTGCCGCAGCCGCCATTTTGAATTTCATATCGGAACAAAAAACCTTAAGATTGTAGAGGACCATCCAATGAACATTCATGTACAGTTTGGCTTTAATCATATTTGTAGTTTCTGAGAAGAAGGCATTTGAATATTTTCCCATAGGGTCCAATGTTAATCTATGTCCTGCGGTGGCGGCCATCTTGGATTTCCGATCGGCATAAAAAACAGAAACTTTGTAGAGGACCTTCCAATGATCATTCCTGGGCAGTTTGGTTTCAACTGTCAAAGTGGTTTCAGAGAAGAAGCATTTTGAAACATTATTCCCATAGGGTCCAATGTTAAACTAAGTCCTGCCGTAGCCGTCATTTTGAATTTCATATCGGAACAAAAAACCTTAAGATTGTAGAGGACCATCCAATGAACATTCCTGTACAGTTTGGCTTTAATCATATTTGTAGTTTCTGAGAAGAAGGCATTTGAATATTTTCCCATAGGGTCCAATGTTAATCTATGTCCTGCGGTGGCAGCCATCTTGGATTTCCGATCGGCATAAAAAACAGAAACTTTGTAGAGGACCTTCCAATGATCATTCCTGGGCAGTTTGGTTTCAACTGTCCAAGTGGTTTCAGAGAAGAAGCATTTTGAAACATTTTTCCCATAGGTTCCAATGTTAAACTAAGTCCTGCCGTAGCCGCCATTTTGAATTTCATATCGGAACAAAAAACCTTAAGATTGTAGAGGACCATCCAATGAACATTCATGTACAGTTTGGCTTTAATCATATTTGTAGTTTCTGAGAAGAAGGCATTTGAATATTTTCCCATAGGGTCCAATGTTAATTTATGTCCTGCGGTGGCGGCCATCTTGGATTTCCGATCGGCATAAAAAACAGAAAATTTGTAGAGGACCTTCCAATGATCATTCCTGGGCAGTTTGGTTTCAACTGTCCAAGTGGTTTCAGAGAAGCATTTTGAAACATTATTCCCATAGGGTCCAATGTTAAACTAAGTCCTGCCGTAGCTGCCATTTTGAATTTCATATCGGAACAAAAAACCTTAAGATTGTAGAGGACCATCCAATGAACATTCATTTACAGTTTGGCTTTAATCATATTTGTAGTTTCTGAGAAGAAGGCATTTGAATATTTTCCCATAGGGTCCAATGTTAATCTATGTCCTGCGGTGGCAGCCATCTTGGATTTCCGATCGGCATAAAAAACAGAAACTTTGTAGAGGACCTTCCAATGATCATTCCTGGGCAGTTTGGTTTCAACTGTCCAAGTGGTTTCAGAGAAGAAGCATTTTGAAACATTTTTCCCATAGGGTCCAATGTTAAACTAAGTCCTGCCGTAGCCGCCATTTTGAATTTCATATCGGAACAAAAAACCTTAAGATTGTAGAGGACCATCCAATGAACATTCATGTACAGTTTGGCTTTAATCATATTTGTAGTTTCTGAGAAGAAGGCATTTGAATATTTTCCCATAGGGTCCAATGTTAATCTATGTCCTGTGGTGGCGGCCATCTTGGATTTCCGATCGGCATAAAAAACAGAAACTTTGTAGAGGACCTTCCAATGATCATTCCTGGGCAGTTTGGTTTCAACTGTCCAAGTGGTTTCAGAGAAGAAGCATTTTGAAACATTTTTCCCATAGGGTCCAATGTTAAACTAAGTCCTGCCGTAGCCGCCATTTTGAATTTCATATCGGAACAAAAAACCTTAAGATTGTAGAGGACCATCCAATGAACATTCATGTACAGTTTGGCTTTAATCATATTTGTAGTTTCTGAGAAGAAGGCATTTGAATATTTTCCCAAAGGGTCCAATGTTAATCTATGTCCTGCGGTGGTGGCCATCTTGGATTTCCGATCGGCATAAAATACAGAAACTTTGTAGAGGACCTTCCAATGATCATTCCTGGGCAGTTTGGTTTCAACTGTCCAAGTGGTTTCAGAGAAGAAGCATTTTGAAACATTATTCCCATAGGGTCTAATGTTAAACTAAGTCCTGCCGTAGCCGTCATTTTGAATTTCATATCGGAACAAAAAACCTTAAGATTGTAGAGGACGATCCAATGAACATTCCTGTACAGTTTGGCTTTAATCATATTTGTAGTTTCTGAGAAGAAGGCATTTGAATATTTTCCCATAGGGTCCAATGTTAATCTATGTCCTGCGGTGGCAGCCATCTTGGATTTCCGATCGGCATAAAAAACAGAAACTTTGTAGAGGACCTTCCAATGATCATTCCTGGGCAGTTTGGTTTCAACTGTCCAAGTGGTTTCAGAGAAGAAGCATTTTGAAACATTTTTCCCATAGGGTCCAATGTTAAACTAAGTCCTGCCGTAGCCGCCATTTTGAATTTCATATCGGAACAAAAAACCTTAAGATTGTAGAGGACCATCCAATGAACATTCATGTACAGTTTGGCTTTAATCATATTTGTAGTTTCTGAGAAGAAGGCATTTGAATATTTTCCCATAGGGTCCAATGTTAATCTATGTCCTGCGGTGGCGGCCATCTTGGATTTCCGATCGGCATAAAAAAATGAAACTTTGTAGAGGACCTTCCAATGATCATTCCTGGGCAGTTTGGTTTCAACTGTCCAAGTGGTTTCAGAGAAGAAGCATTTTGAAACATTTTTCCCATAGGGTCCAATGTTAAACTAAGTCCTGCCGCAGCCGCCATTTTGAATTTCATATCGGAACAAAAAACCTTAAGATTGTAGAGGACCATCCAATGAACATTCATGTACAGTTTGGCTTTAATCATATTTGTAGTTTCTGAGAAGAAGGCATTTGAATATTTTCCCATAGGGTCCAATGTTAATCTATGTCCTGCGGTGGCGGCCATCTTGGATTTCCGATCGGCATAAAAAACAGAAACTTTGTAGAGGACCTTCCAATGATCATTCCTGGGCAGTTTGGTTTCAACTGTCAAAGTGGTTTCAGAGAAGAAGCATTTTGAAACATTATTCCCATAGGGTCCAATGTTAAACTAAGTCCTGCCGTAGCCGTCATTTTGAATTTCATATCGGAACAAAAAACCTTAAGATTGTAGAGGACCATCCAATGAACATTCCTGTACAGTTTGGCTTTAATCATATTTGTAGTTTCTGAGAAGAAGGCATTTGAATATTTTCCCATAGGGTCCAATGTTAATCTATGTCCTGCGGTGGCAGCCATCTTGGATTTCCGATCGGCATAAAAAACAGAAACTTTGTAGAGGACCTTCCAATGATCATTCCTGGGCAGTTTGGTTTCAACTGTCCAAGTGGTTTCAGAGAAGAAGCATTTTGAAACATTTTTCCCATAGGTTCCAATGTTAAACTAAGTCCTGCCGTAGCCGCCATTTTGAATTTCATATCGGAACAAAAAACCTTAAGATTGTAGAGGACCATCCAATGAACATTCATGTACAGTTTGGCTTTAATCATATTTGTAGTTTCTGAGAAGAAGGCATTTGAATATTTTCCCATAGGGTCCAATGTTAATCTATGTCCTGCGGTGGCGGCCATCTTGGATTTCCGATCGGCATAAAAAACAGAAAATTTGTAGAGGACCTTCCAATGATCATTCCTGGGCAGTTTGGTTTCAACTGTCCAAGTGGTTTCAGAGAAGCATTTTGAAACATTATTCCCATAGGGTCCAATGTTAAACTAAGTCCTGCCGTAGCTGCCATTTTGAATTTCATATCGGAACAAAAAACCTTAAGATTGTAGAGGACCATCCAATGAACATTCATTTACAGTTTGGCTTTAATCATATTTGTAGTTTCTGAGAAGAAGGCATTTGAATATTTTCCCATAGGGTCCAATGTTAATCTATGTCCTGCGGTGGCAGCCATCTTGGATTTCCGATCGGCATAAAAAACAGAAACTTTGTAGAGGACCTTCCAATGATCATTCCTGGGCAGTTTGGTTTCAACTGTCCAAGTGGTTTCAGAGAAGAAGCATTTTGAAACATTTTTCCCATAGGGTCCAATGTTAAACTAAGTCCTGCCGTAGCCGCCATTTTGAATTTCATATCGGAACAAAAAACCTTAAGATTGTAGAGGACCATCCAATGAACATTCATGTACAGTTTGGCTTTAATCATATTTGTAGTTTCTGAGAAGAAGGCATTTGAATATTTTCCCATAGGGTCCAATGTTAATCTATGTCCTGTGGTGGCGGCCATCTTGGATTTCCGATCGGCATAAAAAACAGAAACTTTGTAGAGGACCTTCCAATGATCATTCCTGGGCAGTTTGGTTTCAACTGTCCAAGTGGTTTCAGAGAAGAAGCATTTTGAAACATTTTTCCCATAGGGTCCAATGTTAAACTAAGTCCTGCCGTAGCCGCCATTTTGAATTTCATATCGGAACAAAAAACCTTAAGATTGTAGAGGACCATCCAATGAACATTCATGTACAGTTTGGCTTTAATCATATTTGTAGTTTCTGAGAAGAAGGCATTTGAATATTTTCCCAAAGGGTCCAATGTTAATCTATGTCCTGCGGTGGTGGCCATCTTGGATTTCCGATCGGCATAAAATACAGCAACTTTGTAGAGGACCTTCCAATGATCATTCCTGGGCAGTTTGGTTTCAACTGTCCAAGTGGTTTCAGAGAAGAAGCATTTTGAAACATTTTTCCCATAGGGTCCAATGTTAAACTAAGTCCTGCCGTAGCCGCCATTTTGAATTTCATATCGGAGCAAAAAACCTTAAGATTGTAGAGGACCATCCAATGAACATTCCTGTACAGTTTGGCTTTAATCATATTTGTAGTTTCTGAGAAGAAGGCATTTGAATATTTTCCCATAGGGTCCAATGTTAATCTATGTCCTGCGGTGGCGGCCATCTTGGATTTCCGATCGGCATAAAAACAGAAATTTTGTAGAGGACCTTCCAATGATCATTCCTGGGCAGTTTGGTTTCAACTGTCCAGGTGGTTTCAGAGAAGAAGCATTTTGAAACATTTTTCCCATAGGGTCCAATGTTAAACTAAGTCCTGCCGTAGCCGCCATTTTGAATTTCATATCGGAACAAAAAACCTTAAGATTGTAGAGGACCATCCAATGAACATTCATGTACAGTTTGGCTTTAATCATATTTGTAGTTTCTGAGAAGAAGGCATTTGAATATTTTCCCATAGGGTCCAATGTTAATCTATGTCCTGCGGTGGCAGCCATCTTGGATTTCCGATCGGCATAAAAAACAGAAACTTTGTAGAGGACCTTCCAATGATCATTCCTGGGCAGTTTGGTTTCAACTGTCCAAGTGGTTTCAGAGAAGAAGCATTTTGAAACATTTTTCCCATAGGGTCCAATGTTAAACTAAGTCCTGCCGTAGCCGCCATTTTGAATTTCATATCGGAACAAAAAACCTTAAGATTGTAGAGGACCATCCAATGAACATTCATGTACAGTTTGGCTTTAATCATATTTGTAGTTTCTGAGAAGAAGGCATTTGAATATTTTCCCATAGGGTCCAATGTTAATCTATGTCCTGTGGTGGCGGCCATCTTGGATTTCCGATCGGCATAAAAAACAGAAACTTTGTAGAGGACCTTCCAATGATCATTCCTGGGCAGTTTGGTTTCAACTGTCCAAGTGGTTTCAGAGAAGAAGCATTTTGAAACATTTTTCCCATAGGGTCCAATGTTAAACTAAGTCCTGCCGTAGCCGCCATTTTGAATTTCATATCGGAACAAAAAACCTTAAGATTGTAGAGGACCATCCAATGAACATTCATGTACAGTTTGGCTTTAATCATATTTGTAGTTTCTGAGAAGAAGGCATTTGAATATTTTCCCAAAGGGTCCAATGTTAATCTATGTCCTGCGGTGGTGGCCATCTTGGATTTCCGATCGGCATAAAATACAGAAACTTTGTAGAGGACCTTCCAATGATCATTCCTGGGCAGTTTGGTTTCAACTGTCCAAGTGGTTTCAGAGAAGAAGCATTTTGAAACATTTTTCCCATAGGGTCCAATGTTAAACTAAGTCCTGCCGTAGCCGCCATTTTGAATTTCATATCGGAGCAAAAAACCTTAAGATTGTAGAGGACCATCCAATGAACATTCCTGTACAGTTTGGCTTTAATCATATTTGTAGTTTCTGAGAAGAAGGCATTTGAATATTTTCCCATAGGGTCCAATGTTAATCTATGTCCTGCGGTGGCGGCCATCTTGGATTTCCGATCGGCATAAAAACAGAAATTTTGTAGAGGACCTTCCAATGATCATTCCTGGGCAGTTTGGTTTCAACTGTCCAGGTGGTTTCAGAGAAGAAGCATTTTGAAACATTTTTCCCATAGGGTCCAATGTTAAACTAAGTCCTGCCGTAGCCGCCATTTTGAATTTCATATCGGAACAAAAAACCTTAAGATTGTAGAGGACCATCCAATGAACATTCATGTACAGTTTGGCTTTAATCATATTTGTAGTTTCTGAGAAGAAGGCATTTGAATATTTTCCCATAGGGTCCAATGTTAATCTATGTCCTGCGGTGGCAGCCATCTTGGATTTCCGATCGGCATAAAAAACAGAAACTTTGTAGAGGACCTTCCAATGATCATTCCTGGGCAGTTTGGTTTCAACTGTCCAAGTGGTTTCAGAGAAGAAGCATTTTGAAACATTTTTCCCATAGGGTCTAATGTTAAACTAAGTCCTGCCGTAGCCGCCATTTTGAATTTCATATCGGAACAAAAAACCTTAAGATTGTAGAGGAACATCCAATGAACATTCATGTACAGTTTGGCTTTAATCATATTTGTAGTTTCTGAGAAGAAGGCATTTGAATATTTTCCCATAGGGTCCAATGTTAATCTATGTCCTGCGGTGGTGGCCATCTTGGATTTCCGATCGGCATAAAAAACAGAAATTTTGTAGAGGACCTTCCAATGATCATTCCTGGGCAGTTTGGTTTCAACTGTCCAAGTGGTTTCAGAGAAGAAGCATTTTGAAACATTTTTCCCATAGAGTCCAATGTTAAACTAAGTCCTGCCGTAGCCGCCATTTTGAATTTCATATCGGAACAAAAAACCTTAAGATTGTAGAGGACCATCCAATGAACATTCATGTACAGTTTGGCTTTAATCATATTTGTAGTTTCTGAGAAGAAGGCATTTGAATATTTTCCCATAGGGTCCAATGTTAATCTATGTCCTGCGGTGGCGGCCATCTTGGATTTCCGATCGGCATAAAAAACAGAAACTTTGTAGAGGACCTTCCAATGATCATTCCTGGGCAGTTTGGTTTCAACTGTCCAAGTGGTTTCAGAGAAGAAGCATTTTGAAACATTTTTCCCATAGGGTCCAATGTTAAACTAAGTCCTGCCGTAGCCGCCATTTTGAATTTCATATCGGAACAAAAAACCTTAAGATTGTAGAGGAACATCCAATGAACATTCATGTACAGTTTGGCTTTAATCATATTTGTAGTTTCTGAGAAGAAGGCATTTGAATATTTTCCCATAGGGTCCAATGTTAATCTATGTCCTGCGGTGGCGGCCATCTTGGATTTCCGATCGGCATAAAAAACAGAAACTTTGTAGAGGACCTTCCAATGATCATTCCTGGGCAGTTTGGTTTCAACTGTCCAAGTGGTTTCAGAGAATAAGCATTTTGAAACATTATTCCCATAGGGTCCAATGTTAAACTAAGTCCTGCCGTAGCCGCCATTTTGAATTTCATATCGGAACAAAAAACCTTAAGATTGTAGAGGACCATCCAATGAACATTCATGTACAGTTTGGCTTTAATCATATTTGTAGTTTCTGAGAAGAAGGCATTTGAATATTTTCCCATAGGGTCCAATGTTAATCTATGTCCTGCGGTGGCAGCCATCTTGGATTTCCGATCGGCATAAAAAACAGAAACTTTGTAGAGGACCTTCCAATGATCATTCCTGGGCAGTTTGGTTTCAACTGTCCAAGTGGTTTCAGAGAAGAAGCATTTTGAAACATTTTTCCCATAGGGTCTAATGTTAAACTAAGTCCTGCTGTAGCCGCCATTTTGAATTTCATATCGGAACAAAAAACCTTAAGATTGTAGAGGACCATCCAATGAACATTCATGTACAGTTTGGCTTTAATCATATTTGTAGTTTCTGAGAAGATGGCATTTGAATATTTTCCCATAGGGTCCAATGTTAATCTATGTATTGCGGTGGCGGCCATCTTGGATTTCTGATCGGCATAAAAAACAGAAACTTTGTAGAGGACCTTCCAATGATCATTCCTGGGCAGTTTGGTTTCAACTGTCCAAGTGGTTTCAGAGAAGAAGCATTTTGAAACATTTTTCCCATAGGGTCCAATGTTAAACTAAGTCCTGCCGTAGCCGCCATTTTGAATTTCATATCGGAACAAAAAACCTTAAGATTGTAGAGGACCATCCAATGAACATTCATGTACAGTTTGGCTTTAATCATATTTGTAGTTTCTGAGAAGAAGGCATTTGAACATTTTCCCATAGGGTCCAATGTTAATCTATGTCCTGCGATGGCGGCCATCTTGGATTTCCGATCAGCATAAAAAACAGTAACTTGGTAAAGGACATTCCAATGATCATTCATGTACAGTTTAGGTTCAGTCAGTTCATTAGTTTCAGAGAAGATCTTTGAAATTTCAGCCAATCAGAGCATATTATTGGCCTTGGCAGCCATATTGAATATCCGACTGGAACGAAAAACAGTAACTTTGTAGAGGACCATCCAAGGAACATTCCTGCTAAGTTTGGTTCCAATCGGCCCAGTGGTTTCGGAGAAGAAGCTTGAAATGTGAAAAGTTTACAGACGACAGACAACAGACGCCAAGTGATGGCAATAGTTCACATGGACCTTTGGTCCAGGTGAACTAATAAATGTATGTATGATGGATTGGAAATATTTTCCTATGTAATATAAAGACTATTCAAGATATCATCAAGTTTCAGAGTACAAAAAATAAATTATTGGGGCATTTAATTTGTCTTTTCACCCTGATCATAAATATATATGGTTTAGGGGTGGGGATCTCAACCATTATAAAGTTCACTTCAGGTAGGGGGTGGGGTATGACCCCTCGGGGGCCTGAGCTATAAGGCATTTAATTTGCCTAGTCACCCTGATCATAAATATATATGGTTTAAGGGTGGGGATCTCAACCATTAAAAAGTTCACTTCAGGTAGGGGGTGGGGTATGACCCCCCGGGCCTGAGCTATAAGGCATTTAATTTGCCTAGTCACCCTGGTCATAAATATATATGGTTTAGGGGTGGGGATCTCAACCATTAAAAAGTTCACTTCAGGTAGGGGGTGGGGTATGACCCTGGGGCCTGAGCTATAATGCATTTAATTTGCCTAGTCACCCTGATCATAAATATATATGGTATAGGGGTGGGGATCTCAACCATTAAAAAGTTCACTTCAGGTAGGGGGTGGGGTATGACCCTGGGGCCTGAGCTATAATGCATTTAATTTATCTAGTCACCCTGATCATAAATATATATGGTTTAGGGTGGGGATCTGTCACATTTTCTTAAAGATTCCTCTGTGGGGTGGGGCCGAGCCCCGGGGATAAAAAATGTTGAATGCACAACTTCACATTGGCATCTCCACCCATACCAAATATTAAGTTTCTATCTTTTGTAGTTTCAGAGAAATGTGTAATTCTCAAAATATGTACTTTTTCTATAAAAAAAACCAAGATTTTACAAGAAAAAAACAATTGATTAATCTGAATTTTGAACTCACTCTAAATAATAGTGTAATAATGCTTCCTACCAAAAATTATGTTGATCGGCCAAAAAACTAAGAGCGCTGTCGCGTTAATGAAGATAATTCTGAAAATATGTACTTTTTCTATAAAAAACCATGATTTTACAAGAAAAAAACAATAGATTAATCTGAATTTCGAATTTGCTCTAAATAATAGTGTAATAATGCTTCCTACCAAAAATTACGTTGATCGGCCAAAAACTAAGAGCACTATCGCGTTAATGAAGATAATTCTCAAAATATGTACTTTTTCTATAACAAACCATGATTTTACAAGAAAAAAACAATAGATTAATCTGAATTTCGAACTCGCTCTCAATAATAGTGTAATAATGCTTCCTACCAAAACTTATGTTGATCGGCCAAAAACTAAGAGCGCTGTCGCGTTAACAAGATAATTCTCAAAATATGTACTTTTTCTATAAAAAACCATGATTTTACAAGAAAAAAACAATAGATTAATCTGAATTTCGAATTTGCTCTAAATAATAGTGTAATAATGCTTCCTACCAAAAATTACGTTGATCGGCCAAAAACTAAGAGCACTATCGCGTTAACAAAGATAATTCTCAAAATATGTACTTTTTCTATAAAAAAACCATGATTTTACAAGAAAAAAAACAATAGATTAATCTGAATTTCAAACTCGCTCTAAATAATAGTGTAATAATGCTTCCTACCAAAAATTACGTTGATCGGCCAAAAACTAAGAGCGCTATCGCGTTAACGAAGATAATTCTCAAAATATGTACTTTTGCAATAAAAAACTATGATTTTACAAGAAAAAAACAAGATTAATCTGAATTTCGAACTTGCTCTAAATAATAGTGTAATAATGCTTCCTACCAAAAATTATGTTGATCGGCCAAAAAACTAAGAGCGCTATCGCGTTAATGAAGATAATTCTGAAAATATGTACTTTTTCTATAAAAAACCATGATTTTACAAGAAAAAAACAATAGATTAATCTGAATTTCGAATTTGCTCTAAATAATAGTGTAATAATGCTTCCTACCAAAAATTACGTTGATCGGCCAAAAACTAAGAGCACTATCGCGTTAATGAAGATAATTCTCAAAATATGTACTTTTTCTATAACAAACCATGATTTTACAAGAAAAAAACAATAGATTAATCTGAATTTCGAACTCGCTCTCAATAATAGTGTAATAATGCTTCCTACCAAAACTTATGTTGATCGGCCAAAAACTAAGAGCGCTGTCGCGTTAACAAGATAATTCTCAAAATATATACTTTTTCTATAAAAAACCATGATTTTACAAGAAAAAAACAATAGATTAATCTGAATTTCGAATTTGCTCTAAATAATAGTGTAATAATGCTTCCTACCAAAAATTACGTTGATCGGCCAAAAACTAAGAGCACTATCGCGTTAACAAAGATAATTCTCAAAATATGTACTTTTTCTATAAAAAAACCATGATTTTACAAGAAAAAAAACAATAGATTATTCTGAATTTCAAACTCGCTCTAAATAATAGTGTAATAATGCTTCCTACCAAAAATTACGTTGATCGGCCAAAAACTAAGAGCGCTATCGCGTTAACGAAGATAATTCTCAAAATATGTACTTTTGCTATAAAAAACTATGATTTTACAAGAAAAAAACAAGATTAATCTGAATTTCGAACTCGCTCTAAATAATAGTGTAATAATGCTTCCTACCAAAAATTATGTTGATCGGCCAAAAAACTAAGAGCGCTATCGCGTTAATGAAGATAATTCTGAAAATATGTACTTTTTCTATAAAAAACCATGATTTTACAAGAAAAAAACAATAGATTAATCTGAATTTCGAATTTGCTCTAAATAATAGTGTAATAATGCTTCCTACCAAAAATTACGCTGATCGGCCAAAAACTAAGAGCACTATCGCGTTAATGAAGATAATTCTCAAAATATGTACTTTTTCTATAACAAACCATGATTTTACAAGAAAAAAACAATAGATTAATCTGAATTTCGAACTCGCTCTCAATAATAGTGTAATAATGCTTCCTACCAAAACTTATGTTGATCGGCCAAAAACTAAGAGCGCTGTCGCGTTAACAAGATAATTCTCAAAATATATACTTTTTCTATAAAAAACCATGATTTTACAAGAAAAAAACAATAGATTAATCTGAATTTCGAATTTGCTCTAAATAATAGTGTAATAATGTTTCCTACCAAAAATTACGTTGATCGGCCAAAAACTAAGAGCACTATCGCGTTAACAAAGATAATTCTCAAAATATGTACTTTTTCTATAAAAAAAACCATGATTTTACAAGAAAAAAAACAATAGATTATTCTGAATTTCAAACTCGCTCTAAATAATAGTGTAATAATGCTTCCTACCAAAAATTACGTTGATCGGCCAAAAACTAAGAGTGCTATCGCGTTAACGAAGATAATTCTCAAAATATGTACTTTTGCTATAAAAAACTATGATTTTACAAGAAAAAAACAAGATTAATCTGAATTTCGAACTCGCTCTAAATAATAGTGTAATAATGCTTCCTACCAAAAATTATGTTGATCGGCCAAAAACTAAGAGCGCTATCGCGTTAACCAAGATAGGCTAACATACGCCCGCATTTCGTCAAAACATAAGCCGACTGCAACTTCGTTGCAGCTTGGCCAATCAGAAACAAGAATTGCCTGTGGCGACCATGTTTGTTAATAGATCGGGACAAAATGAGCAATCTTTATAGAGGACCTTCCATAGATGCTTCCTACCAAGTTTCAGTTCATTTGGCTGAGGGGTTTCAGAGGAGAAGATTAAAATGTGAAAAGTTAAAGGACGACAGATGATAGATGCCAAAAGCTCACCTCGTCTTTGGCAAGGTGAGCTAAAAAAGTACAAAGGGACAAAGAACCATCTACAAAACATACACATAAAACTCGAATAAAAAAAGATCGAGTAACTCCACTAAAAACTGGGGGTGAACTCAGCTGCTCCAGAAGGGTAAGCAGTTCCTGTTCCACTAGTGGCACCCATCGTGTTAATCTAGTTACAAACCTGGTGATAAATCATGAAGCCAAAATTTTTGTTGTCCTATAAATATTGTTGAAAGTGGCATTATACACCCATACTTTGTAAATTAATATGGTTCTTTTCAAGGCATCCCTGCATGTACTAGGTGATAAATAGTAATGCCAAGAGCTTTTTGTCAGTTATCTGCAGCCGGCTGGCGGTTTTCTGTCGTACAAAAAAATGTACTTCAGTTTTCTCTATTGATAAATTTGAAATATTGTTGATGGGGCATCAAGTGCCCTATGCCTTACTATTGTTTGATAGCTGTTTAGTATCAGCTAGCACCTTTCAGTTATATTCATAAACAAACCACGGGTGTCAATATTCCCCTATAGGTGCCCCTTGGGCAATAAAAAGTCCAGGTGGTTAAATGCAGATCACCTATGATTAACATATAAACACCAGAATCATGTGTACACCAGATATCAGATATAATGTGGCCAGGCCACAATGTTTGGAATTTTTGCAAAAAAAAAACCCCCATTTACTCCATAACAATTAGAGTGTCTGGTTAGATAAGTTTCAGTCTAAAAACAAATGCATCAGTTTAGTAGCAGCATGTTTCCTTTAGTAAATAAACAACAAATCATATTTTTATTCATTGGACAAATTTCTTTGTCTATTTTTTTTATTATTTTTTATAATTTTTCCAGCATTTTTTGCCTTACCCTGATGCTCAACCCTAAGAACAGTCCACACAGCATCTGTGGCTGGGGACCATCCAAGCCACAGCACCAAGGCACAAATTTACATTCTGTACAAAAATAAGACGTGTTTAATACAGACTGTCGTTTTCACACACCATTTGTCTTGATCGAAAGCCAAGTTCTGTGGCCCACTATAAAGGAAATGAAAAATTGACTATCACATGATCACTGTTAAGTATTCTGTTTTTTTGGTCAACCACTTAAATGCTGACAAAGCTATACTATAGAGAAAGAATTCACATTCAGTCACATATCACAAGAAATACCGTCTACAACTAGAATTACTTGTATACAATTTAGAGCACAGCTCATTAATTTCACCACCAAGATCAAGGCACAAAGGCCACATATATTTTGAAACATTATTCAATTTTTTTGTAAATCTTTAAACGAGTTATTTTTCTGAAACTTAACCACTTAATATTTTTTTTATAGAAATTTGAAATGCCCCCTTAAATGAAAGTGACTATATGTGAATTATCTCCCCTTACAAACCATTTGAAATACACAATAATATGCTCCACTGAGAATGACAAAGATTAATTCAATAACAGCAACAACAGATTGCATATCTCTTGATGTGTGTACATGTATCATTACAATGATCATGAATATATGTTGTACCTCCTTACCTGTGAGTAACGGTGGTTATAAAGAAAGTTCAACATATATTACAGTAAAGATTGAATGGTACATACAGACACTCACACATCTACCTGTTTCTAGTCTATTAAGCAGTAAAATTAATTCAAGTTTTGTCTGACACAACAAAAACATTATTAATGAAGCTTTTAAGTACATGAAATAACTGGTTGTGGTAGACAGACCAAGAGAATATCATATTGTTTAGAAACAGTTAAAGATTTCAGTTTAATATGGATAGTATACATGAACCACCAACTAAACTGAATCAATACAAGTATCACCTATATTACTTTAATACTGGTTTCCAACTTGGAGGCCAAAACTTATACATTTAAATGTTTTCCTGTACATTTGGAGTAAATTTATTACTGTGTGTAAATTATAAGTGAAACACAACATATCAAACTTGATCTAATAACTTTTTCTTGGTCCTTCCAAGTACTACGAGACTGTGGAAACATTTTATAAGAGAAAGAGATTGGCCTTGCAAGTATATTACCAATCAATTAATACTGTAAACAGAATATTAGATAATACATTAATTGCTATAATAAATCCCATTATGTCACCATGGCAGTGTCATGCATTGCAGATATCAAAATTGAACTGCCCACACTACATCAAATATATAAACTTTAAAATTATTGTATTATGCACAACATACATACAATGTCACAGAGTATAAACTTGCTGTTGTTCGAAACAGACAAACAACACTTGGTAACCTCAACTTTCTTTTGCTTCTCTGTCTGGTCCAAAAACAATTTATTCTGTATCAATGTAGGTAACTGGTATGCTTCACCTGCAATTTTTTTCTATTTCTTCTATTAAGCTTAATATTTCAATTTTTATATTTTTTACAGATTTTTAGCATTTTGTCAGTTTGAAAGAAGTGTATACACATAGATAATATTTATCAAAAAAATAAAATAAAATATTTTTTTCTTTAATTTTTTAACAAAATTAACATGTGTAAAAAAAAACTATCTTTTTACAGACTATAAAAACATGGTCATTGCACAAAAAGGTTGACTGATAACGTATATACATGATACTCCGTAACGAACACAACATGTTAACTTTGTCCAAAAATAGAAATCTCAAATAATAACAAAAAATAAAATACAGCACTTAGTACTATTAATGAATGATTCTAACATGGGACTTCTCATACATTTTCCAGGGAAAAACTTTTAATTATCAGTTATGATTGCACATCCACTCCCAAGAAGGGGGAACATTATACAGTCCAGGCGATAGCACTTTACATGAAGTATGTAATATATGTCATATTTGTATCATTGGAAACATGGACCAAATATGGCAAGTATTGCTACTTTTTAACATGTAAGATTAGGCTTTAGACATTTATCATTAAAGTTTAAAAAAATGTATGTTGGAGTTTGTTGTATTCAACTCAATAAAGCCTTTCTGAATTGGTGTCCTGCCATTCAATTATTTATCTAAAATTTCCCTTTGAAAAAAAAAAAAAAAAAAAAAAAAAAAAAAAAAAAAAAAAAAAAAAAAAAAAAAAAACGAATTAAACAAAATTTAAGCTGAAAAGTTTTTAATGTAAACAATAACCAGAAGATAAAAAACAAGAAAATCCCTCAAGAAAGTTTTCAATATATTTGAGATAATGGATTTAACAAAATATTTTTATTTCTTTCTTTATGAAACTGTTAATTTTGTAACACTTTTGGAAAATCTAAAAATTACAATTGATAATGAATATAAATAGAAATAATTTTACTTGCCCTTCATTTTACAAGATGGTTACAAGCACCTTAAATCTGGCAATGGCTACATACTGTTTAAGTACTGAAACTAGGGCCAAATTAAGAAAGATATTTTTCCCCAAATATTTTACCTAAACCTTGAAGGCATTTTCTTCAGAAGTAACTTCTAAAATCGCAGTGGAGCATAAAACATTCGTACTCAGCAGACATTTTTATTAGGTTGAGCAGACACTTGTTTGAACATCAAATCTTTAACAACCATTTGCATATAAATGAAATGTGAAAATGAAACTTGACATTCATATCATTCATTCAACCATGAAAATTGTGAGATCAGATATGGCCACACCCCCATTTATTCATATCACAATGTTTTGACTGTAACAAATACAGATAAAATATACGTAAATGTCCCTGCAACGTTGCAGCAGTTACTATTGCTTCCTGTCAACAACAGGTTTCCATAGCAACATGGCATAAAGGGTATTCATTGGTCATCACTGCTCACAATGTCCGTTCTCATCTTGTCAGACTCAAATGGCAGTTTTAAAACAGATCAACATTAACAACAGTTAGAAGTTTTGGACATCTGCTCACTAGTTTAAATCTCGGTCTTCAAGATATCGGTATTCAAATGTGAAACCTTCTTTTTTCCGCTGATTCCATTTTTCATAGTCAAAGTAGATATATGTGCCCTGAAAAAGAACAGAAAATTTCATAAATAATATGTCTAGAGAAGAAATTAAGTGTTCAAATTAAGTCACTGAAATCAATTTATCTATCATAACCAATTTTATATAATATCAGATTTACAAACTCAATGCAAGACAATTGTATTCCAAGCTTGACGTCTGACAAATATGGATACAAGAATATAACAACTTGAATACGCTTTCTCATTTGAAATATATGGTGGCCACAAATATGATCTTGTTAACAAAGTGGAATAATAAATATAAGTTCTATGGAGTTCAGAGCTCTACAATGCGACCAAAACACTCGCATTTGTGAGTTACTTTTGTAAAATGCGAATAAAAATTATGTATTGATAGCCAGACGGCGAATTGATATTTCCAGAACATTTTGTTCCCTCACTGATCATATTTTTCAATTTAAATTCCGACGTTGATTATCTGGTCTTTAAAAGCTCACAATTGACTCAGACATAAAAGTTTCAAATCACATACTTTTAATGCTTGCAAGTGACAACGATGAGCAAAAGACAAAACCTTTATACAAATTTTTTTTGCTAAAAATAAACTGCTTGAATCAAGTGATATGAAGCTGGAATGTCTGATGCAACATCGACAGAAGTATGAAGCCAAAATAGTGATGAAGGTTCAGGTTCTAAAGCGGTTCTGAAGCTAAAATGCGATGTCTGGAAATCAGAGTTTTTGTGGCTCATTTATGATTCCAGTAACAACGTGATGCATGTGATGTTTGGAGAAGGGCAGGCCAAGATATTGCCAGCAAAACCGAATTTGTTACCAGAAAGAAAAAATTTAAATGTGAAAGTCTTGTTTATTAAATAAAAGTCTGAAATATGGAAAATGTTTCAATATGGTATCAGCAAAACCCATTCCCCAACTAAGCATCTTTTGTCTCAGGACATTAATAATTATCCATGAATAAATACATATTGAAATTGCATAGTACGAATTGGTATCTTTATTAATCTGAACTTTTTTTGTTGGCGAGTAAAAAATGTTTCCTTACTAGCCAGGGCTAGTGGGGGCTGGTATGAATTGTAGAGCCCTGTCCATAGACAATCTAATTAAAATTAGATCTTTAATTGCACCCCCCCCCCCCCTTACAGTCTCCGAAAATAGTCGGCGGTCCGGTGCCCGAGGCCAGTAAAATCATTCTCGGGCTTGTAAAAATCCCAAAACTAGAAGTCCGCCTGGCTTGTGCTTTTTTTGTCTGAGAAGTGGTAAGTATTTTTGTTTCAGCTGTTGAAAGTTTTGTGAAGTTGCTGTTTCAATTATTTTTTAAATGAAGATTAACAATTTTTCCCTCTCGAGAAAGGAAAATTTGCAGTCGTAAATACCTCCATGTTTTGGAGAACCGCAATCCCGAGTCATCCGATAGAGAGGTTCCGAAAGATTTACTTGGTCTTTGAAAAGTTTGATGACACATGCGTTTTTTGTTGATGATATAAACATCCGATTTGACATTGAATAATTATTTTAACTAGGACAAACATTGGTTATGGCTTTTTCCATAAAATTTACCAAAGGTGTCTGCCCAGGTAAAAAGCTGCAGATGCTAAAGAGATCAACAGAAGAAATTGATGATGCCAGTGCAGCGGTATTAACAAAAGGACTATTAAATATCAAACCAGCTGGATGAAGGATTGTCCCTGTTTATTTCATGACGAGGAAACAGACAGATAGATTGAATTTTTACAGTAGTGACACACATGTTCGTGGACATAGATTATTCAACCTGAATGTGGTAAAACTAGAAACCTGGAAATTGTCTTCAATGCCTACATTGTTTCTATTAAGCTTCATTAAAATAATAAAGTTGTTTTGATTATAAGAGTTTTGTCGTTCACTAGTAGTAGTTGTGACCTTTGTTTTTGTGCATACAAATCAGCAGAACATGTGAAGTAAGTCACATAATTTCGTGGAAATAAGTTTGCTCCAAAATTAACTTTAAAAGGCAAGTAGCAGTATGGAAGCCCAATGGTGACCACAAAATTATGATTTACTATAAGTATATTTTTTAAGCTTTTCACATTCATTTTAACTGATCATATTGCTTTAAATGATACCTGGAAGCTATAAATGAAATACACATATAATGCATTGCATTTTTTAATACTATAATAATTGTATAATTTAATATTGTACACTTCCCTATCTCTTTATTCAAGATAGTGCTTCAATTCATATTTTGAATTATACTTGTGTACATGAAACCAACTTACACATTTTATTTTCTTCTTTGATGAACACTGCTTAAAAACTCCAAAAACATAAGATTATGGCACTCATTGTGTTTCCAATATTTTTAAAATTTTGACTGAGAATCTCCAAGAAAGTCACATGACTTTGTTTACCAGAAAATGGAGAAGCCATACGACACTTGGATTTGGGATTGCAGCTTGGGGTCAAATATATTCAGGCCGATGTAAATTGCAAGAATTAGGGAATAAGAAAAATACGCCATTTTGTAAAACATATAATTAAAGAATAAATCTGATCCTGCAAGAAATGACCAGATTCATATTGCAGGTTATTGCGTACTAGAGAAATCCTCAAGTTACTAAAACATATAAGTGATGACATCAGACAACAAAGCACATGCAGGATATTTACTTTTCCCAAAAGTCCATGAACCTATGTATCCACAATGTGTGTGGCTAGAGGGATAAATAGTGTTTGAAATAATAAAAAAAAACAATGAAAGAAGAATAACAAACAGAAGCTCACCCCCAAATTTGTAAAAATTTCTATTTTTTTTCGGGCCAGCAAAATAAAACTTGGGCTTGTGGATTTTCATGGTTTACTGGCCCAGTTGGCTTGTGGTCTGAAAAGTTTTTCGTGAAGACTGCCATTATCTGATGTCACGATTGGATATTGCCAATCAATTCAAGACTTCAGCAAATACAGTATCTACATGGTTAAAATCTGACAATAATATTGGGACAAAGTCGTTCTAAGTTCTCATTCAACCCTGATCGTAAACGAATGAGAACGAAAAATCAGAAGATGATGAGACAGCACTATCATATCAGGCCTTTCAATAAGGGGCGGTACCAGGTACTTTTATCCACCTAAAATGGTCATCGGTACCTCCTGATTTTAAAGAGTGTTGTATTAGATATTCATGAAAAATGTTCAAATTTTAATAAAAAGTGCCGTCTGTACATAGTGAAGTACTGGTAGACTTGAAAAATATTGAAAGTCCTGTCATATTGGTTTTTTCTTCTTCATTTATTTACTTATTATGAATACAACAACTCATTAACATATGTATCTATGGAATAAATAAAGTATTACTATTTTACAAACCTGAAATGATTTTTTTTTTAATCAAACACGATGTCTTGAAGCATCATTTAATTGGAGGTAAACTTCTGGTCTCACAAACTTTGACATATTTAGAGTTTTACTATACCATACTATATCAGAATATGACATACACAAACATTAAATTACCTGTTCATAGTCTTCTGTGATAGTCTTTGGTTCTTCGTGCCGTTGAAACCACATCATGTATTTGGTATGAAATCTCCATGACTGTTTCTTCAAAGCTTTTGCTGCCAGGTATTGAGCTTTTGTACCCTGAAACATTCATGAAAGATGTATTTTATGTTCCAACAGATGCCATGTCCATTTAAATAATATGAAATTAAACAATTAAAGGGGTAAAAACATGCTTATTGTTAATGTTTATTGCAACTGACAATGATTTTAGTTGAGAGGTGATTGATCATTTTGCTGATATTGGTGGAAATCAAAGTCTCTAATTTAAAAGTGTTTATATACATGTATATATAATTCCTCAATAGATGATAATGTTTCAATGTTATAATGTTTACATCACTCAAGGTCTAGTTTGTTCCCCAATGTGATTTTTTTGTACTTGAAAAAAATAGGACATCTACAAATTGTGCTGAAAATTTTATAAAAGACTTTTTCAGACTAGTAGGTGATTAATACATGCTCTTTGGCAAAAAACCAACTAAGTCGGCAAACAGGAAGTAGGAATCTGATGGGTCCAAAAACGCTTCCCACTATATGGGGTACCTATATGAAGCTTGTGACCAAATATCAGATCTCTGTCATCAATAGTTGCTGAGAAAAATGTGACGAAAAATGTGCATATATGTTCAATGTGTATAAAGACCAACTAAGTCGGCAAACAGGAAGTAGAAATCTGACAGGTCCAAAAACGCTACCCACAATATGGTATACCTATATGATGCTTGTGACCAAATATCAGATTTCTGCCATCAACAGTTACTGAGAAAAATGCGCCGAAAAATATTTTGGACGGACGGAAGGACAGAGGTAAAACAGTATACCCCCCTCCCCCTTCGAGGAGCGGGGGTATAAAAAGCTATATATAGACTGAACCTTCGTTTTAGGTGTCATCATCTTCAGAATGCATTTGTAAAATAATGTACTGAAATTCTTTTAATTGTGGACATTTAATACACTGTTGTGAACTCTGGTAAGAAGTCTGCCATCTAAAATAGGAGTATTTCAAGAAAGGAACTGCAATGAAACCTGTTAAATTAAGTCCTCACTAGAAACCAAAGTCAGTTTGAAATCTGTGCATATGATAACAATTTAATCTGAAAACATGTCTATTGTTTTTGCTTTTTACTAGTTCCACTAATCCAAGACACTCGCATTTCATTAATATGTTATAATGCAATTTATTTTAAATTACTTAATTTCATGGTACATACATATCACATTGTCTGTGACATCAAATGTTGAAATATATATTCCTTGAAAAAATCAGTTGCCATGCTATTTCGAAATATCTTTTCATAATTATTTTCATATATCTATTGCTAATCAACATAAGAATTGCATCTGAGTTGAGTTTTTTTTTATACGAATCCTGAAATTTGAATATGTATTATTAATTTCTTACCTCCATATAATAGAAAATAAAAAACAATGTTTCCGTTGATAATCGTTGAAAATAATCCACTGAGTCTGCATGAGGAGGTGGAAGTTGAGGGTAAAATGCCGGCGTAGGGAACGGATGACGGGGAAGATAATGTCTGAAAAATAACAGTTGCAATGCTTACTTGTAAATCTTATCTTTAACATATTACACATTTTGGTTTTTGCTTTCCTAATAGTTAATATGTAAACTATAATATAACACTATTACATAAAAATAACTATTATTTAAGGTGTTTGATCTTTTTACACCTATTCTATATGGTGATTGAAAGTTCAACCACAGGTAGAATGCAAGAAAATAACATACACTGAAGAAAGCATATGATACCTTAGCCTGTATCACTCATCAGTTCATGGACAGTTAGCATTCAATCAAGACTACTTTTTAGAACCAGAGTCTCATCTCCTTTATATACCGACAGACAATGAATAAAAAAATCTGAAAGTCCTTGTTAAGAGTGTTTTACTCCCAATGTTCTATTTATTATAAAAGTATCCATGTTGGTTGGTTGATGAAATCATCAGAAATATACCCTACTGATGACCAGAGCAGAGTTTGGTTCAAATTGAAAAGTGTTTTCAAAGAAGAAAATAGTATAATTTGCATATTCTACAAAATATATCCAAAATTACCAAATTTGTGAAACACGTTTGGACACAGATGTATGTTTCCACTGCAAATTGTGTGAATTTTTTTCACAAAATAAACTACATCAAAACAAGGCAATGATGTAATGACAGCATTCCAAACTCCCACATGTCTTATACTGAGCAGTTTTGATAGTGCAACTGTCGTCTGTAAGAAATGATTATCAAGCCCCAAAACTATACCATAATTACTTTAAATTGTAGACATATTGGATGAAGGTCGGGTTGTCGGAAACAATTTGTGAGAGGACCATCCTGGTAAGGAGTGATTAAATTTGGCTCAGCAGTTTCAGATTTTTTTTATGATTTTGCCCATCAAAATCAGCCTAATTTGCATATTTTTGTCAAAAAACGACAAAAATGCAAATTATTTCGACAAAACCCATAACATACGCCATATCTTTCATTAAAATGGACATTCTTTAAATTTCAGCCATTTCACAAAATTTCTATTTTTAGTAATGGTAGCCATCATGAATGGAGATCTGGGCTGTCAGATACAATTTTGACAGGAAACCACCCAAGAACTATCCCAGCCTACTTTGAATTTAATTGGCCAAGAGGTGTTATGGTAAAGGATTTTCAAATCAAATTTGACTATTTTCAGATGATTGGATCATCGAATATAATTTTAAAAGTCAACACCCTAAGGATGATTCAGCACAATTTTGGTTGATATTGCCCTAGTGGTTTCCGAGGAAATGATTTTTTAAGTAGTTTATGCCAGACCGACAGATGACAGGACACCAAGTGATGGCCCTTTGGTTCAAGTGAGCAAATAAAAACCAAATAAATATATAAAATTTATTAGAGATGTCTGGCGAAAAGTTGGGCCGTGGGTATAAATCCTACCAGATTTTTAGGCACACAACTTTTACATTTCAATCATTTTTTCCGAACCCACTGGAATAATTGAAACCAAACTTGGAATGAATGCTACTGTAGGAAGTTTGTGTGCTCTTTTTTTTTTGTTCAGACAGAAAATCCATCACAGAAGCAAGAAACCACAAAGTGCCAAAAAAAGTGTTTTTTTTGTATATAAAGCATTTATTTTCTAATCAAATTAGCAATAGAGGGTCAAATAAGGCCAATACCTAAAACTTCAAATTTTTACTTTAGTACAATTTTGATTTTCATTTCTTGTGATTTTTTTTTAGATCAATAGGCAATAGGCTTATACGGGGCAAATAGGGACTAATGTCACACAAATAAAAACTTTTTAAATTTTCAAGTAAGATTGGTATGCTGTTTTCTCCACCAAATTCTTCAGAAAAATTCCAGTCTGCAGTATTCAAACTGATATGTTGCACCTCTAACCGTATTTGATACGAGGGGACAAAAAGGGATCAACATAAAAAATATTTGATTTTCATTTACAAATGATATCTTAAAATAGGTTAAAGCTAAAATCATTTAGGATGCAAACTGCATAATTAACCAGATGAGTGATACAGGCTCATGCGAGTCTCTAGTTTAACTTAAGGGTCGAAGTTGTGTACCCAGATGAGTGATACAGGCTCATGTGAGCCTCTAGTTTAACTTAAGGGTCCAAGTTGTGTACCCAGATGAGTGATACAGGCTCATGCGAGTCTCTAGTTTAACTTAAGGGTCCAAGTGGTGACTGATTAAAACTAGACTCAGTGGGCTGAGCCTGTGTCGCTCACCTTTCATTCTGCTTTGAGGAAACTTAATACAGAACCTTCCATACATGTAGATGCTTCCTACCAAGTTTCGGTTCATATGGCTAAGCAGTTTCAAAGGAGAAGATTTTTTAAAAAAAATCGACCAATCAGAAACAAGAATTGCATGTGGCGGCCATGTTTGCTAACCGATCGGGACGAAATGAGCAATCTTCATAGAGGACATTTCATAGATGCTTCCTACCAAGTTTCGGTAGTAGCCATGTTTGTTAACCGATCAGGATGAAATGAGCAATCTTCACAGAGGACATTCCATAGATGATTCCTACCAAGTTTCGGTGGTAGCCATGTTTGCTAACCGATCGGGACGAAATGAGCAATCTTCATAGAGGACATTCCATAGATGCTTCCTACCAAGTTTCGGTTCATTTGGTCAAGCCGTTTCGGAGGAGAAGATTTTTAAAAATCGGCCAATCAGAATTGCCTGTGGCAGCCATGTTTGGTAATGGATCATAACAAAATGTGCACTATTTAGAGAGGACCTTCCATAGATACTTCCTACCAAGTTTCAGTTCATTTGGCTGAGGGTTTTCAGAGGAGAAGATTAAAATGTGAAAAGTAACTGGATGACAGACGATGGACACCAAGTGATGGCAAAAACTCATATTGCCTTAGGCAAGGTTTGCTAATTTTTTTTTATTAAAATGTGAATACCTACTTGTAATATATAGAATAAACATGTTACACTATATCAGCATTAGTTAATTTCTAAGGGAGATAACATCAAGAGTTATCTTTCTTTAAGCAGTTCAGGCAAGAGTTATCTTCCTTTTAACAGAGAAGATTTTTTTTAGAAATCAACCAATCAGAAACAAGAATTGCCTGTGGCGGCCATGTTTAATAATGGATCGGGATGAAATGAGCAGTCTTTATAGAGAACCTTCCATAGATGCTTCCTACCAAGTTTTGATTCATCTGGCCAAGCGGTTTCAGAGGAGAAGATTTTTAAAAATCGGCCAATCAGAAACAAGAATGGTCTGTGACAGCCATGTTTGTTAATAGATCGGGACAAAATGAGCAATGTTTATAGAGGACCTTCCATAGATGCTTCCTACCAAATTTCAGATCAATTGGCTCTGCGGTTTAAAATATGAAAAGTTAGCGGACGACGGACGCCAAGTGCAAAAGCTCACATTGCCTTTGGCAAGGTGAGCTAAAAAGATTAAAAGACAATGATGAGTGATGTAAACTAATAAATAAAATGTCAGCTTTAGCTCAATAAGTGACAAGGTTTAAGTAAACAATCTTGCCTTCATACTAATCAATTCTTGACACCCAATACCATTTTGTCTATTTCTTAAAAATTATTTAAGTGTCAATAAACTGTGGTCATATCAACTGTTTCTAGTTCAGCTTTCTTTACATGAAGCCATCCATAAACATTTTCTGGTTTGCCAAAACCACCAAAACTGTCCCTTCTCCCCCCCCCAAAAATATCGGCAATTCTAAGAAAATTTCTTGTTACTATTCTTAGGCAGTTTTTAATTTGCAATAAAGAAAGTCTTTTTTTTAAAGGTACTGAAAATTAATTATAATTTTGCCGATAGTATCAAACCATGAAATTAAGATTTCAATATCAATGAATATTTGTCTATATTCGAACAAAAACGAATAGCGGGAAGACATTTATAAACATTTGAATCACAAAAATTATTTTAGAAAAAAGTGGGGGTGTTTTGACATGAATTCATACTTCAGCCATGTCCGTTCCCTTTTCTAGATTTCTAGTAATTTTCTATCCCTTATCTCCTTGTACCCCCTTTTTTAAAATGTTTTTCCGCTCACTTTCATTTCTGTGACCTACCGGCTAGGGCCCCGTCAAAATATTAAAATAAACAAGGACAACGCAAAGCGTGGTATATCCCCTCGCCTAAAAATTTGAACCGGTGACCTTGAAAATAACAATATTTCGTGAAGATCCATCACTCGGTCCAATATCAAAACCATATTTCGTGAAGAAAAGTTCAAATGGTGAATTTCTATGTTTGAATGCGCATAACTGCACATTAGAATCTAAGGATGTACAAGTGCATAATTTTGGGCATAACTCTAGAAAAACTCAATGGACCGGGATATGGTACTAATGTGCACATCTTCATATTAGGATCTTGCAATATACTACATTTCACAAACATCTCATTAAGCATGTGGGAGGAGTTGTGATGACAAAGTGCATGGTAAATTGTATCAAATTTCCAAGTCCAAACGGGCATAACTCTGGAAAAACTCAATGGACCAGGATATACTACTAATGTGCACATCTTCATATTAGGTTCTCGCAAATTCACAAACATCTCATTAAGCATGTGAGAGGAGTTGTGATGACAAAGCGCATGGTGAATTGTCTCAAAATTTCAAGTCCAAAAAAGCTTAACAGGGGTAAACCTCAATGGACTGGGATATCCTACTAATGTGCACATCTTCATATTAGGATCTTGCAATGTACAAAGTTTCATGAACTTCTGATTAATCATGTAGGAGAATTTGCAATGACAAAGTGCATACTGAATTGTCTCAAAAATTTGACCTGGTGACCTTGACCTTTGACCTTGAAAATCAATATGGTTCCAGATTCTCTTAAGGACTAAGTATGTACCAAGTTTGGTCAAAATCCATTGAAGGATGTTGATTCTAGAGTGTTCACAAGGACGGACGGTAGCGTTACTATATCCCTTCGCAACTTCGTTGGCGAGGGGATACATAGGTTTTTATTTTTTTTTATACAAGAAGTTAAACAATATGGACGGAGTTAAGCAACAAGTCAATACGCCCTAAAATGACTCAACCTTGGGTTTTAAATGAATAAATTTCAAATCGCACAAAATATTGTGTAGTCATTTATTCATGATTATCATACTTATATTACTGAAGATTACACTAGTCTGTGAACATAATTTGTAATTGGAATCTAAAAAAAAAATGATGTCAGCTTTGTTCCGGTCCGAGTTTTACACAAGGATGAAAAGATTTTGGGACGAACACATATCTATTTACCGCATGTGCAAACTGCTATTTACGATTCTGAGGTAAAGTTATTTTTAAAACAGGGAATATCCAGTCAACAACTTGGTCGTGACTGAACGAAATCATTTGTTCGATTTTATGCGATAATTCAGCAACTGACGTGAACATTAATTTTTTTTATGGAAAATATTCCACAAGCCAATCGGACTTGTGGTTTAGAAATTTCCACTGGCCAGACAAAAAATTCACTGGCCACGGGTCATCGGGCCACCGCTAATTTCAAACACGGCTTACTAATAATTAGGTTGTGTTAAAGTACAACAAACCAATATTTATTAAGGATGGCCTGACACAAAAGATTAAACGGTTACTGATAATTTACAACACAAACTTTCTACAATACCAGTATCTTGGGGGTTTTGTGTGTGTGCAACACTGGTTGTGTTTCTTTCTTAATGGTTGCTCATTCTTCAAATATAATTTGAGCTTTTATATCTTTTGTAATTATTTCCTAAACTAGGTTAAAATGACAATTCACCTGATCCTTTCTGAATCTGAGGGATGTGGCAGATGATGATATGCAGCCTCCAACATTGTTAATTGATAAAAATGTTCTCGACTTAATGGCACTGGCCCTAAAGGGGCTACACCGAGAAGAGGATTCAATCGTATTGTGGTTGTCTGTGATTGTTGGTCTGTCGGTGATGGTGAGGTGGGTGGAGGTGGCGCTATCGACGTTATCACTGAATTGTTAAACAGCACTGAAAATGCAGAGAATATTTACTTTAAATGTACATTATATAAGATTATTGTCTCTTTCAATATCATAAATCAAGTTACTTATTATACATTATACTGTTTATAAAAGATACTACATTGAATGCCGTGATAACTAAACAAATAAAATCTCTGTAAATTAAACCTAATATAAAGTTAAAAGACTGAAACACTCATTCATTTTCTTTTACCAGGAACACTATATCACTGAATAAATCTACTCGTATTAATCAGAATGAATTTTTCACGGTTTACCCTTAGTAATTTAGAAATAGGATATAAATTAGTTATTATTTTACTTGACTCTTATTTTGAATTACATTCCAAGTAATATTCCTTAGTTTTTCTTTTCATGTTTTATTTCTTCTCTCTATTCATCTCTTCATATTTACATGACTATTTTACTCGATACAAACTGCTGTCATCTTACCCCTTGAATCTGTTGATATTGACACTGTTTCTATTGACGACGAAGAAGGAGGAATCTGATTTTCTAAACCCGCATTAACTACTGCTTGTTGTGCTATGGACTTTAAAGAGGACATGGATTCTGAATTTAACTCTGTACTCTGAAAGAATAAAATTAAATATGCGAAACATGGAGAAAATAGACTAAAAAAAAGTTCTGTCATATTCATTCTTTACATTCAAAGTAAAACATCACCACCGGACCTTCAACAATCTTAAAATGACTGAAACCTAATATTGATTATCATATGACAATTACATATATGTAATTCTTTAGTGCATATTCCACTGCATTCAACAACTTAGTGGTTTATGTTGGTCCCTTTAAGTCCTGTCATATCTCAGATATGGTCAGTTTGAATATTGCTGACTGGAATTTTTTGGTGGAATTTGGTGTATAAAACAAAATAGATTGGAGATTCTGTGACATTATAGCCTCAACGTTTTTGTCTTTGATAAAGTAGATTTCAAAATACATATAATCGCATTGGTGGTGTAATGGTTAGCGTGCTCGATTCAAGTGCAATATATCATGGATTCGAGCCCTTATCTGGTCAAACCAAAGACTATAAAATTGGTATTTGTTGGTTCTCCGTTAAGCACACAGCATTAAGGAGAAAGAGCAAAGACTGGTTGGCTCGGAATTAAGATAATGTGTTACAGTGAGGGGATGTGTCTATCCGTGGACTGTTGTTTCAGTGAGCTAGCACTATAAAAAAAAATCCAACTAAGCGTGTTGGTCTAGTACAAAGAGCACCACATCATCATCAAATTAACTTGTTCCCGCCATGAAATAGCTAAAAAATTGCTTAGTTGGCATTAAACAACAATCACTCACTCATTCAAAATACACATTTAAAATCAGCTTAAAAAAATGAGCAGATTTTAAGATGCAGCTCGTAACCTTATATCAGTATATATGTGTAAACTTACAAGTCCTCCTTGTCATGCAAGTGGGCGACATTTAATAAATAACATTGTTCATCACATACCTACAGTAAAACCCCATTATATTACATAACATAATAAATAAAACACCTTTCCCATAGTTGTGTTATCTTAGAACTATGTCAATGCTGAATAAAAATGAGACTTGAATTTTACAAGAAAAGGCTAAATGTTACGGAAACAAAATGAGTATTATATATATATATATCCTACATTTTGGTTATTCAAACGGATGGATTACAAGCTTCAAATGTGTTCCTTAATTCATTTTGGTCTACATTTTCAACCAAAAACAAAGATTTCCCCCCAAAACCCTTGCTTCAAATATTTCCATGTAAGAACCCATCCAAGATAGTGATAACAAGATATGATTATAATATAACGATTATGTAGTCTCCCAAACCGGCCACTGACAACCGGTTTAAAAAATAAATTAAAAGCTACCTTTGAAATCAAACAATGTTGAATTTTTGCGGTATTGTGGTGGCCATTTTGAAAATGGAGACCGGTAGAAATTTTTCGATGTCAGGAATTAATTCAAGACGTTGAAATCGAACAATGTTGAATTTGTGCTGTATTGTGGTGGCCATTTTGAAAATGGCGACCGGTAGAAATTTTTCAATGTCAGGAATCAATTCGGGACATCATAATCTACCCACATATGAAATGTCGTTGAAATCGAACAATGTTGAATTTGAGCGGTATTGTGGTGGTCATTTTGAAAATGGTGACTGGTAGAAATTTTTCAATGTCGGGACATCATTCTCTACCCACATATCAAATTTTGATGATATCGGACAATGTTGAATTTTTACCGCCCATTTTTTATGCCATGTTTTGGCAGACATCTCGAAAATTTTGAAAATGCAGAATTGCTCCTCTAATGATGACCTATCACTATGTCAAATTTTATGTCTCTATCATTATCCATTTAGAACTTATGTACGAAATTTCAATTTTCCCATAGGATTCTATAGTAACCCCCACCCCCTTTGAACCCCTCAAAATATGACTTTGAACCCCTTTACCACAAAGCTGAAAACTTTAGGAAACATATATCTATAACTCCACCAAGTTTCATGAAATTCTGTCCTGTAGTTCCTGAGATCTGCTGTGGACAAGTTCATGTGCCAAAGAAAGAAAGGAGAATAAAGAGAATAATAATAATAATAAGAAACGGAGCAAAAACAATAAGTCTCCCAAACTTTGCTTGGGAGACTTAATTAATAATTACAAGCCACATGCAAAAAATTATTCAAATCTATCCATGTTTACTGAAGTTTTCACGTAAACAAGACAATTTTCAAAATCGGTGATTTTTCAACCAAAAACTAAGATTTCCCCCCAAAACCCTTGCTTCAAATATTTCCATGTTAGAACCCATCCAAGATAATGATAATTACAAGCAACATGCAAACAATTATTCAAATCTATCCATGTTTACTAAAGTTATCGCGTCTTGACACAATTCTCAATATTGGTGATTTTTCAACCAAAAACTAAGATTTCCCCCCAAAAACCTTGCTTCAAATATTTCCATGTAAGAACCCATTCAAGATAATGATAATTACAAGCCACATGCAAAAAATTATTTAAATCAATCCATGTTTACTAAAGTTATCACATAAACAAGACACAATTCTCAATATTGGTGATTTTTCAACCAAAAATTAAGATTTTCCCCAAAAACCCATACTTAAAATATTTCCATATCAAAACCCATCCAAGATAATGATAATTACAAGCCACATGCAAAAAATTATTCAAATCTATACATGTTTACTCAAGTTATCGCGTAAACAAGAAAGTGTGAAGGACAGACAGACGACCGCTATTACTATAACCCCTTACCGCTATCGTGGAGGGATAACAATAAGATAGTAAACAAAATGCTATATAAAGAGGTAATAAAACAAGAATCTTTTAATTTGATGTGGAATTTCCTAAAAGACTTGACATGCATCTATAAATAGATTAGAACAACAAGAATAAGTAACAACTTAATACTAAATAGTGCTAATAAGCAGTGTAGGTGGTGTGCTCCTAACAAAAATTCCTTTTTTTTCATACCAATTTTAAATTGTTTAAGGTCATTTAACTTTCAGTTTAAAATTTAAACAGTGGAAGTAAATGAATTTGTTAATAAGCAGTAAGCACACAAGTCCCTGGAACCATTGAATTATTGTCAAATATATTACCAATGAATCTCTGGCTGGTCTATACCATGTTAGCTACAACAAACAAATGTAACATATTATTTCTTATCATTGATTATCGTGATTGAATTATATGTAAATACTGGGGTCTTCTTGATTCTGAATTAAATACTGGACACTGAGGGGTATTATTGTGATTGAATTAAATATAAATACTGGGGTCTTCTCAATTCTGAATTAAATACTGGACACTTGAGGGGTATTATTGTGATTGAATTATATGTAAATACTGGTGTCTTCTCAATTCTGAATTAAATACTGGACACTTGAGGGGTATTATTGTGATTGAATTATATATAATTACTGGGATCTTCTTGATTCTGAATTAAATATAAATACGGGTGTCTTTTCAATTCTGAATTAAATACTGGACACTGAGGGGTATTATTGTAATTGAATTATATATAACAAGATGAACTGTGAGCTAATGCTCACCTATGATATCCCCGCTCTTCGGCAAACAGGAAGTAGGAATCTGACGGGTCAAAAAACGCTTCCCACGATATGGGGTACCTATATGAAGCTTGTGACCAAATATCAGATTTCTGCCATCAATAGTTTCTGAGAAAAATGCGACGAAAAATGAGCATATATGTTCAATGTGTATAAAAATCAACAAAGTCGGCAAACAGGAAGTAGGAATCTGATGGGTCCAAAAACGCTTCCCACAATATGGGGTACCTATATGAAGCTTGTGACCAAATATTAGAGCTCTGCCATCAATAGTTGCTGAGAAAAATGTGCATATATGTTCAATGTGTATAGAAACCAACTAAGTCGGCAAACAGGAAGTAGGAATCTGACGGGTCCAAAAACGCTACCCACAATATGGTATACCTATATGATGCTTGTGACCAAATATCTTGGATGGACGGAAGGACGGACAGAGGTAAAACAGTATACCCCCCTCCCCCTTTGGGGAGCGGGGGTATAAATACTGGGGCTTTCTCGATTCTGAATTAAATATAAATACTGGTGTCTTCTCAATTCTGAATTAAATACTGGACACTTGAGGGGTATTATTGTGATTGAATTATATATAAATACTGTGGTCTTCTTGATTCTGAATTAAATACTGGACACTGATAGGTATTATTGTGATTGAATTACATATAAATACTGTGGTCTTCTTGATTCTGAATTAAATACTGGACACTGATAGGTATTATTGTGATTGAATTAAATATAAATACTGGTGTCTTCTCAATTCTGAATTAAATATAAACACTGAGATCTTCTTGATTCTGAATTAAATACTGGACACTGAGGGGTATTATGAGAGATCCTTGTAGGATAAAATTCTGATGGGCCCCAACCAAAGAGTCATAAGCCCCACTAGTGTATCCTTTATTCTTTTTTGTAACAAGATGAACTGTGAGCTAATGCTCACTTATGATACCCCCGCTCCTTGGCAAACAGGAAGTAGGAATCTGATGGGTCCAAAAACGCTTCCCACGATATGGGGTACCTATATGACGCTTGTGACCAAATATCAGATCTCTGTCATCAATAGTTGCTGAGAAAAATGTGACGAAAAATGTGCATATATGTTCAATGTGTATAAAGACCAACTAAGTCGGCAAACAGGAAGTAGGAATCTGACGGGTCCAAAATTGCTACCCACAATATGGTATACCTATATGATGCTTGGTGACCAAATATAAGATTTCTGTCATCAACAGTTACTGAGAAAAATGTGACGAAAAATATCTTGGACGGACGAAAGGACAGAGGTAAAACAGTATAAAAATGGTGAGTCTCAAATGCAAATGACGAGTTGCAAGTATCTTTGATTATTGTGTGTGAATTACATACTGTACATGACAGGGTTTGATCCTCTTCTACACAATGGGTATGCATGTGTCTTAATTTACTTAGTAATGTAGTGAGAGGGTTAAGTCTTTATTTGGTCTGAATTAAATGGTATACACTGAATCTTGTTATTTCTGCATTTTGTTAATTTTTTTTTTAATGAATAGCACAGCTAACAAGTTAGCAATCACTTTTGAACTAATAAAATACAGCGATGTTATTTCTTACTATAACAATATTTAAATAGAAGGGAATTCATTTAATAAAAGAATCCAGAATACAGGGGTTAAAAGATAATTCTTAACTTGAGAAGGAATTCTAATAAAACCAGCCCATTTAACTTCATTTTCACACCTATTTTTAATTTCTTACTAGGGCAAAGCTTAAATAAAATCCCAAAATATTTTTTTTTTATTGGAGAATATTAATTTAAATTTAGAACCTCTACTGCTTAAACACTCAAAAGTTTTTTTTAAACCTGAAGTGTGCTAAAATAAATTTGCATTCAAAAGAGAATAAAACCAATATATGGATATAATATGACATAAGAAAAACTTACATTGATTAAAGAATTAAAATTCTAAATATTCCTGATAAACTTCACACATAAATAATCTCATGCAACGGCATAACTTAGAAAATCACAACCAATCAAATTACTTCTTAAAACTACAAAACATTTCTTGCCAAATTGAAACGATTTATTAAACCAGAATGAGGAAAAAGATACAACCTTCTTAACATGTTTAAAAGTGACCCAAAAATGTGGAATTGAAATAATGTAATTTAATTGGCTGTCCAAAAAAAAAAGTGATGCCATGCTGTATCTGTTGATTACTTACATTGACACTTTGAGGCTTCAATAATGGTATGCCAGCACTAGAAGGTCCGTTCATCACCAGTTTGACCTCTGGTTTAATACTACTACTATTAGTATTGGAGAAAGTACTAGCACTACTTGATCCAATAAATGAAACACTTGGTGAAACAGAAGATATATTAATCCCTAGTAACGGTGAAGGAGCTCGTGGTATTGTAGAGTTCATTGAGACAGAGTTTGTTATTACTGGTGACATTGATGAGTTTGTTGGCATACTGATACTGCCAATACTCCCTATTCCTGAATGTTCTAAAGAATTTTGTAAATTCTTTATTTCTGTAATAGAGCAAAATGATTTTATATACACAACAATCAATATAATTAACTTATATATTAAAAACAAAACACATGTGTAGTGCTGATGAAGGATCTGGTACATATGTTTAAAGATTGTTTGTAAAAACAAAACACATGTGTAGTGCTGATGAAGAATCTGGTACATATGTTTAAAGATTATGTTTGTAAAAACAAACCACATGTGTAGTGCTGATAAAGAATCTGGTACATATGTTTGTGTAGTACTGATGAAGAATCTGGTACATATGTTTATGTGTAGTACTGATGAAGAATCTGGTACATATGTTTATGTGTAGTACTGATGAAGAATCTGGTACATATGTTTATGTGTAGTACTGATGAAGAATCTGGTACATATGTTTATGTGTAGTGCTGATGAAGAATCTGGTACATATGTTTATGTGTAGTGCTGATGAAGAATCTGGTACATATATTTATGTGTAGTGCTGATGAAGAATCTGGTACATATGTTTATGTGTAGTGCAGATGAAGAATCTGGTACATGTTTATGTGTAGTGCTGATGAAGAATCTGGTACATATGTTTATGTGTAGTGCTGATGAAGAATCTGGTACATATGTTTTGTGTAGTGCTGATGAAGAATCTGGTACATATGTTTATGTGTAGTACTGATGAAGAATCTGGTACATATGTTTATGTGTAGTACTAATGAACAATCTGGTACATGTTTATGTGTAGTACTGATGAAGAATCTGGTACATGTTTATGTGTAGTACTGATGAAGAATCTATCTGGTACATATGTTTATGTGTAGTACTGATGAAGAATCTGGTACATATGTTTATGTGTAATACTGATGAAGAATCTGGTGCATATGTTTATGTGTAGTGCTGATGAAGAATCTGGTACATATGTTTATGTGTAGTGCTGATGAAGAATCTGGTACATGTTTATGTGTAGTACTGATGAAGAATCTGGTACATATGTTTTGTGTAGTGCTGATGAAGAATCTGGTACATATGTTTATGTGTAGTACTGATGAAGAATCTGGTACATATGTTTATGTGTAGTGATGATGAAGAATCTGGTACATATGTTTATGTATAGTGCTGATGAAGAATCTGGTACATATGTTTATGTGTAGTGCTGATGAAGAATCTGGTACATATGTTTATGTGTAGTGCTGATGAAGAATCTGGTACATGTTTATATGTAGTGCTGATGAAGAATCTGGTACATATGTTTATGTGTAGTGCTGATGAAGAATCTGGTACATATGTTTATGTGTAGTGCTGATGAAGAATCTGGTACATATGTTTATGTGTAGTGCTGATGAAGAATCTGGTACATATGTTTATGTGTAGTGCTGATGAAGAATCTGGTACATATGTTTTGTGTAGTGCTGATGAAGAATCTGGTACATATGTTTTGTGTAGTGCTGATGAAGAATCTGGTACATATGTTTATGTGTAGTGCTGATGAAGAATCTGGTACATATGTTTATGTGTAGTACTGATGAAGAATCTGGTACATATGTTTATGTGTAGTACTGATGAAGAATCTGGTACATATGTTTATGTGTAGTACTGATGAAGAATCTGGTACATATGTTTATGTGTAGTACTGATGAAGAATCTGGTACATGTTTACGTGTAATACTGATGAAGAATCTGGTACATATGTTTATGTGTAGTGCTGATGAAGAATCTGGTACATATGTTTATGTGTAGTGCTGATGAAGAATCTGGTACATATGTTTATGTGTAGTGCTGATGAAGAATCTGGTACATATGTTTATGTGTAGTGCTGATGAAGAATCTGGTACATATGTTTTGTGTAGTGCTGATGAAGAATCTGGTACATATGTTTTGTGTAGTGCTGATGAAGAATCTGGTACATATGTTTATGTGTAGTGCTGATGAAGAATCTGGTACATATGTTTGTGTAGTACTGATGAAGAATCTGGTACATATGTTTGTGTAGTACTGATGAAGAATCTGGTACATATGTTTATGTGTAGTACTGATGAAGAATCTGGTACATATGTTTATGTGTAGTACTGATGAAGAATCTGGTACATATGTTTACGTAGTACTGATGAAGAATCTGGTACATATGTTTATGTGTAGTGCTGATGAAGAATCTGGTACATGTTTATGTGTAGTGCTGATGAAGAATCTGGTACATATGTTTATGTGTAGTGCTGATGAAGAATCTGGTACATATGTTTATGTGAAGTGCTGATGAAGAATCTGGTACATATGTTTATGTGTAGTACTGATGAAGAATCTGGTACATATGTTTATGTGTAGTGCTGATGAAGAATCTGGTACATGTTTATGTGTAGTGCTGATGAAGAATCTGGTACATATGTTTATGTGTAGTGCTGATGAAGAATCTGGTACATATGTTTAAAGATAATTTTTTTAGTTTCATTGTTAAGCAATTTAAATTGATTGTTCATCTTGTATTCACTGTTTATGGTAATAAAGACAACTTATCACAATGTTGACATCAAATTATTATACACTATATGTTAGGACTGTTCAAAAAGCGTTTCCATAGTAACATTGTCCATTTTTACATAAACACCATCATACCTTTTTCTTCTGTAAAATGATCCTTGTTGAATACATAAGAAGTACACTATTAAAAAAATCACAATATTGCCAACAAGAAAAACTGATAAGTTGTTCCTCCAAACCCTGCATATCTCCTAATTTTACATCTACAGTGAAACCTGTTTACACAGAACCTCCATGGAACTAGTTTTTCTGTTTGGAATAGACAGCCCAGACAGGTGTTTGGTTTATATTAGATCCTGGTTTATTCAGGGTTCAGTTTAGACAAGTTTCACTGTATATCTAAATCAGATAATCTTCTTCTATTATGTACTATCAATTACTTAGAAATTGAAAACTTAAATAATTGTTACATTTTGACAATAAAGAAGCTTCTGTACATGAAATTTTGAATAATGGTTTAATGAAATTATTAGAGATTTAAAAACGTACAAATGTATCCAAGTTGATGCTGCCACCATCAACGAACAATATAATATATAAATATTAACTTTAAAATGATGAAGATACAGGTGAACTTTCTACTGACTTCTATCCTGTACTGTTGAGTTCTATATTGACATATATTCTATGTAATATTTTGTCTGCAGCTGACAGTGACAAGACAAAAATAATATGACCCCGAAAAAATTACTTATTTGGAAATCATAAATATGTCCATTATATCTACAACACCAATATCAGTCTTAAATAGAAAAATATATAAAAATAGTATTTATATATTTGTATAAAGTATCTAATTTAGGTGACCTCTTGTTTTTTTTTCTTTGAAATTTGTACAATAACTTTACAACAGGCAACATAACTTTGTCTGTGATTGCGGTAGTTAAAGAATTCTAGTTGTCATCAGAACAGGCAACATAATTATATTAATAATTTTGTCTGTGATAGGAGTTGTCAAAAGAATTCTAGAAGTCCTTACAACATGCAACATCATTTGTATGCGATTGGAGTCGAGTTCTGGTTGTAAGACAAGTTTTAAATAGGGAAATATAACATAAAGATTGGGTGGGTTATGGTGTTTTACACCACTTTCAACAATATTTCAGTTATATTATGGCAGTTATACCATAAAGATCAATTTGTATGTGCTGTTGTGTTTTTTGTGTCAAAAACAAATGAAACAAGTAGTAGTAATAAATTAAAGTGTTTTCAACCTACTAGTGTATTCATATTTGCAAACCCACCTCCAAAGCCTGTCATATGTATATGTGGCCTTCAATCTGAAAGCAAACCCAGTATGCAGAAGAGCATGCAAACACTTTTTTTTTCTTTAATAATTTTTTTTAAAGATTTTAGATATTCTTTTTTGTACAGCAAATTAAATAATTTTGATGGGATAAATTAACCTATGGTTCCCCAGATCCTGTAATTGTTCTCTTGAAAAACAGTTGGTTTCAGCATTTAGAAGAAGATTTTTTGCATGAACTTTTCCAGATATCAAGTTAATGCATTTATATAATGGTGGATGTACAACAAAAAATCACATGATTGAATTAGCTCACATGGCCTTTGGTAAGGGAACATAAACATCATAGAGGATAATGAATAGAAAAAAGAAGAAATGACAATCAGGGCAAATTATACATTTAAACATCAATAAGGCATGCATTATTCCCAAATTTCTTTACCAAACTATGAGACATGTCTACTAGATAAGCCATAACAAACATGTTAAGTCAAAAGTCCATGTAATATAGGGCTAATCCCATTAAATCATACTTTCTACTCAATGAAGGCACTGTGAACAAGTCTTTCAAAATTTAAGTCTAAAGCAAGATTTTGAAGTAAATGTTTAATTCATCAGTATGGGCTGTACATTGGCCTTCTATGGATTGCAAAGTATGTTTAAATGGAATAGGTTTACAAATATTTTCAATGTTAATTTTTTCCCCCACTGTTAATTGTTTAAAGATAGCTCACATCAGAAAGTAAAATCAGAGGCTCTCAAGAGCCTGTATCGTTCACCTGGTTATAAAAAGAATCAATTGGTCCTATGTAAAAACTATGTCCTGCAGTGGTAGTCATCTTGGAATTCCGATCAACATAAAAAACACAAAGTTTGTAAAGGACCTTCCAATGATTGATGCACAGTTTAGGTTCAATCAGTACAATAGCTTCAGAGAAGAAAATATTTTTGTTTTTTCTCATATGGTCCTGTGTTAATACTATGACCTGTGGTGGCAGCCATCTTGGATTTCGGATCGGCATAAAAAACCCAAACTTTTTAGAGAACCTTCAAATGATCATTCCTGGGCAGTTTGGTTTCAATTGTCCAAGTGGTTTCAGAGAAGAAGCGTTTTGAAACATTTTCCCCATATGGTCCAATGTTAAACTAAGTCCTGCCGTAGCCGCCATTTTGAATTTCATATCGGAACAAAAACCTTCAAGTTTGTAGAGGACCACCCAAATGAACATTCATGTACAGTTTGGCTTTAATCATATTTGTAGTTTCTGAAAAGAAGGCATTTGAACATTTTCCCATAGGGTCCAATGTTAATCTATGTCCTGCGGTTGCGGCCATCTTGGATTTCCAATCGGCATAAAAAACAGAAACTTGGTAAAGGACATTCCAATGATCATTCCTTTACAGTTTGGGTTCAGTCAGTTCATTAGTTTCAGAGAAGAAGATCTTTGAAATTTCAGTCAATCGGAGCATATTATTGGCCCTGGCAGCCATGTTGAATACCCGACTGGAACGAAAAACAGAAAATTTGTAGAGGACCACCCAAGGAACATTCCTGCTAAGTTTGGTTCCAATTGGCCCAGTGATTTCGGAGAAGAAGCTTGAAATGTGAAAAGATTACAGACGACAGCAATAGTTCACATGGACCTTTGGTCCGGTTGAACTAAAAACTAGAGGCTCAGTGGGCTGAGCCTGTGTCGCTCACCTTTCATTCTGCTTTGAGGAAACTTAATACAGAACCTTCCATATGTGTAGATGCTTCCTACCAAGTTTCGGTTCATATGGCTAAGCAGTTTCAAAGGAGAAGATTTTTTAGAAATCGACCAATCAGAAACAAGAATTGCATGTGGTGGCCATGTTTGCTAACCGATCGGGACGAAATGAGCAATCTTCATAGAGGACATTCCATAGATGCTTCCTACCAAGTTTCAGTGGTAGCCATGTTTGTTAACCGATCGGGACGAAATGAGCAATCTTCATAGAGGACATTCCATAGATGATTCCTACCAAGTTTCGGTGGTAGCCATGTTTGTTAACCGATCAGGACGAAATGAGCAATTTTCATAGAGGACATTCCATAGATGCTTCCTACCAAGTTTCGGTTCATTTGGCCAAGCGATTTCAGAGGAGAAGATTTTTAAAAATCAGCCAATCAGAAACAAGAATTGCCTGTGGCGGCCATGTTTGGTAATGGATCATAACAAAATGTGCACTCTTTAGAGAGGACCTTCCATAGATGCTTACTACCAAGTTTCAGTTCATTTGGCTGAGGGTTTTCAGAGGAGAAGATTAAAATGTGAAAAGTAAACGGATGACAGATGACGGACACCAAGTGATGGCAAAAGCTCATATTGCCTTTGGCAAGGTTTGCTAAAAAGAATATTAAAATGTGAATACCCACTTGTAATGGATAGAATAAACATGTTACACTATATCAGCATTAGTTAATTTCTAAGGGAGATAATGGCAAGAGTTATCTTTCTTTTAACAGAGGAGATGATTTTTTAGAAATCAACCAATAGGAAACAAGAATTGCCTGTGGCTGCAATGTTTGTTAACCAATCGGGACAAAATGAGCAATCTTTATAGAGGACCTTCCATAGATGCTTCCTACAAAGTTTCGGTTCATTTGGCCAAGCGGTTTCAGAGGAGAAGATTTAAAAAAATTGACCAATCAGAAACAAGAATGGTCTGCGGTAGCCATGTTTGTTAATGGATCGGGACAAAATGTGCAATCTTTAGAGAGGACCACCCATAGATGCTTCCTACCAAATTTCGGTTCGTTTGGCCGACAGATGACGGACGCCAAGTGATGGCAAAAGCTCACATTGCCTTTGGCAAAGTGAGTTAAAAAATTATGTGAAAAGTAGGACTTTCCTCGACCAATATTCCAATTCCCATGATAGCAGCAGAAGATTTGGGCAAGAAAAATATGACCGTTCTTACCCGCTTTATTAGTGAGGTCATTGAAAGGTAAAAGCTTCATGGCAGCTGAGTTACGCTGCCAGACAGAAGAAGTGTTGTAAAGCCGTGGAAAGGAAAAACCTAAAACATACAAGCAGTTCTAAACAATCTTAATGTTCATTTACATGTGTCATCATAACAACAAATGACAAAAATGCACATTTGAAAAAAAATTAACCTTTCATTCTTCACAATATATTTCTAGTAAACATTTGTATATGTAGCCATCACAGTCCATTGTGTATTAATTTATAAAATCCATAATTTCTGTAACGTTGATCTACTGAAATTATTTCTAAGTATCAGTTCTTTGAATACTGAAAACTAAAATGGTGTTCTCAGCTCTCAATAATTATTTTGTTTTTCTGACATACTACTACACACAAAAATTATAGGACTTTGTCATTTTCAATTTTTGGAAATCCTTAATCATGTGAGAATGGTGTATTAACTACACATAAATAATTTCATGATTTTGATTGATTTGTAAATATAAGTCTATTCACTAATACTGATTAATTGATTGATAGCAAAGTAGTGGGCCCCTTGTTGTAACATATTCTATATACTCCGACATTCTGAAGTCAATCCGGTATAATAACATTGCTTTCACATGCTTATAAAACATAAATAAGACTATTTGTTCTTCTTCTCATGAAGAGTGTACTCAAGGCTGAGTGTAATTACTCTGTGAATGTCATTTTAATTTATCAAGGCTGAGTGTAATTACTCTGTGAATGTCATTTTAATTTATCAAGGCTGAGTGTAATTACTCTGTGAATGTCATTTTAATTTATCAAGGCTGAGTGTAATTACTCTGTGCATGTCATTTTAATTTATCAAGGCTGAGTGTAATTACTCTATGAATGTCATTTTAATTTATCAAGGCTGAGTGTAATTACTCTGTGCATGTCATTTTAATTTATCAAGGCTGAGAGGAAGGACATTTCATCAGACTATCTCTACCAATAGACAGATATATTGTCAATAATGAAACAGTCTTAAAACATATAGCATCTTCTATTAAGCTACATTATAGGAGTGTCTACTTTAAAAGACAAATAAAACTTAAATAGCTTTGACACACAGTTCCTGTTCTAAGCTAGCTCAATAACTGGTATAAAAGGCTTTGTAGAAGAAATTTTATTTGTAAAAGAAATGCCTGGTTTTTATAAAGAATTGGGATACAGGATAGCTGCCACTTAAGACAACTGTAAACCAAGTTAAACCAGAGGCTCTCAAGAACCTGTATCGTTCACCTGGTAATAAAAAAAACCAATTGGTCCTATGTAAAAACTATGTCCTGCGTCATCTTGGAATTACGATCAACATAAAAAACACAAAGTTTGTAAAGGACCTTCCAATGATTGATGCACAGTTTAGGTTCAATCAGTGCAATAGCTTCAGAGAAGAATATATTTCTGTATTTTCCCCATATGGTTCTGTGTTAATACTATGACCTGTGGTGGCAGCCATCTTGGATTTCGAAACATTTTTCCCATAGGGTCCAATGTTAAACTAAGTCCTGCCGTAGACGCCATTTTGAATTTCATATCAGAATAAAAAACGTATATTTTGTAGAGGACCATTCAATGAACATTCGTGTACAGTTTGGCTTTAATCATATTTGTAGTTTCTGAGAAGAAGGCATTTGAACATTTTCCCATAGGGTCCAATGTTAATCTATGTCCTGCAGTGGTGGCCATCTTGGATTTCCGATCGGCATAAAAAACATACACCTTGTAGAGGACCTTCCAATGATCATTCCTGGGCAGTTTGGTTTCAATTATCCAAGTGGTTTCAGAGAAGAAGCGTTTTGAAACATTTTTCCCATAGGGTCCAATGTTAAACTAAGTCCTGCCGTAGCCGCCATTTTGAATTTCATATCGGAACAAAAAACGTAAAGTTTGTAGAGGACCATCCAATGTACACACATATGGACAGTTTGGCTTTAATCATATTTGTAGTTTCTGAGAAGAAGGCATTTGAACATTTTCCCATAGGGTCCAATGTTAATCTATGTCCTGCGGTGGTGGCCATCTTGAATTTTCGATCGGCATAAAAAAACAGAAACTTTGTAGAGGACCTTCCAATGATCATTCCTGGGCAGTTTGGATTCAATTGTCCAAGTGGTTTCAGAGAAGAAGCGTTTTGAAACATTTTTCCCATAGGGTCCAATGTTAAACTAAGTCCTGCCGTAGCCGCCATTTTGAATTTCATATCGGAACAAAAAACCTAACGTTTGTAGAGGACCATCCAATGAACATTCATGTACAGTTTGGCTTTAATAATATTTGTAGTTTCTGAGAAGAAGGCATTTGAACATTTTCCCATAGGGTCCAATGTTAATCTATGTATTGCGGTGGCGGCCATCTTGGATTTCCGATCGGCATAAAAAACAAAAAATTTGTAGAGGACCTTCCAATGATCATTCCTGGGCAGTTTGGTTTCAACTGTTCTAGTGGTTTCAGAGAAGAAGCGTTTTGAAACATTTTTCCCATAGGGTCCAATGTTAAACTAAGTCCTGCTGTAGCCGCCATTTTGAATTTCATATCGGAACAAAAAACGTATTGTTTGTAGAGGATCATCCAATGAACATTCATGTACAGTTTGGCTTTAATCATATTTGTAGTTTCTGAGAAGAAGGCATTTGAACATTTTCCCATAGGGTCCAATGTTAATCTATGTCCTGCGGTGGCGGCCATCTTGAATTTCCGATCGGCATAAAAAAACAGAAACTTTGTAGAGGACCTTCCAATGATCATTCCTGGGCAGTTTGGTTTCAATTATCCAAGTGGTTTCAGAGAAGAAGCGTTTTGAAACATTTTTCCCATAGGGTCCAATGTTAAACTAAGTCCTGCCGTAGCCGCCATTTTGAATTTCATACCAGAACAAAAAACGTAAAGTTTGTAGAGGACCATCTAATGAACATTCATGTACAGTTTGGCTTTAATCATATTTGTAGTTTCTGAGTAGAAAGCATTTGAATATTTTCCCATAGGGTCCAATGTTAATCTATGTCCTGCGGTGGCGGCCATCTTGGATTTCCGACCGGCATAAAAACAGAAATTTGTAGAGGACCTTCCAATGATCATTCCTGGGCAGTTTGGTTTCAACTGTCCAAGTGGTTTCAGAGAAGAAGCATTTTGAAACATTTTTCCCATAGGGTCCAATGTTAAACTAAGTCCTGCCGTAGCCGCCATTTTGAATTTCATATCGGAACAAAAAACCTTAAGATTGTAGAGGACCATCCAATGAACATTCATGTACAGTTTGGCTTTAATCATATTTGTAGTTTCTGAGAAGAAGGCATTTGAACATTTTCCCATAGGGTCCTATGTTAATCTATGTATTGCGGTGGCGGCCATCTTGGATTTCCGATCGGCATAAAAAACATAGAATTTCTAGAGGACCTTCCAATGATAATTCCTAGGCAGTTTGGTTTCAATTATCCAAGTGGTTTCAGAGAAGAAGCGTTTTGAAACATTTTCCCCATAGGGTTCAATGTTAAACTAAGTCCTGCCGTAGCCGCCATTTTGAATTTCATACCAGAACAAAAAACGTAAAGTTTGTAGAGGACCATCTAATGAACATTCATGTACAGTTTGGCTTTAATCATATTTGTAGTTTCTGAGTAGAAGGCATTTGAATATTTTCCCATAGGGTCCAATGTTAATCTATGTCCTGCGGTGGCGGCCATCTTGGATTTCCGACCGGCATAAAAAACAGAATATATGTAGAGGACCTTCCAATGATCATTCCTGGGCAGTTTGGTTTCAACTGTCCAAGTGGTTTCAGAGAAGCATTTTGAAACATTTTTCCCATAGGGTCCAATGTTAAACTAAGTCCTGCCGTAGCCGCCATTTTGAATTTCATATCGGAACAAAAAACCTTAAGATTGTAGAGGACCATCCAATGAACATTCATGTACAGTTTGGCTTTAATAATATTTGTAGTTTCTGAGAAGAAGGCATTTGAACATTTTCCCATAGGGTCCAATGTTAATCTATGTATTGCGGTGGCGGCCATCTTGGATTTCCGACCGGCATAAAAAACAGAAAATTTGTAGAGGACCTTCCAATGATCATTCCTGGGCAGTTTGGTTTCAGCTGTCCAAGTGGTTTCAGAGAAGAAGCATTTTGAAACATTTTCCCGTAGGGTCCAATGTTAAACTAAGTCCTGCCGTAGCCGCCATTTTGAATTTCATATCGGAACAAAAAACCTTAAGATTGTAGAGGACCATCCAATGAACATTCATGTACAGTTTGGCTTTAATCATATTTGCAGTTTCTGAGAAGAAGGCATTTGAACATTTTCCCATAGGGTCCAATGTTAATCTATGTCCTGCGATGGCGGCCATCTTGGATTTCCGATTGGCATAAAAAACAGTAACTTGGTAAAGGACATTCCAATGATCATTCCTTTACAGTTTGGGTTCAGTCAGTTCATTAGTTTCAGAGAAGAAGATCTTTGAAATTTCAGCCAATCAGAGCATATTATTGGCCCTGGCAGCCATATTGAATATCCGACTGGAACGAAAAACAGTAACTTTGTAGAGGACCATCCAAGGAACATTCCTGCTAAGTTCGGTTCCAATCGGCCAAGTGGTTTCGGAGAAGAAGCTTGAAATGTGAAAAGTTTACAGACGACGGACGCCAAGTGATGGCAATAATTCACCTGGACCTTCCAAAGTTATTTCTAGGTTTCAGTATTTTATTTATTGAGCAATAATTTTGTGTATTACCATCAGTACATTCACATTTTAACAAAATGTTGGAACTTAAAATATATCATAAACAAGTACTAAACCAGATTTATATTTAAAATAAGCAACATATTATTCATCTTAGTTACAATACACAATGAGACATGCAATACCAATACACAATATTAACTGTAGTACTGTTTCTCAAGCAAAATAATCTACTATTTAAAGTGTTGACTTCTTTCGAGAGAGAAAAATCATACAAGTCTTAAGATTTACATTATTGGCACTACAAGTTTTCATAAATAACAAGACGTAAATTGGTTTGGCTTATGAAGTTTAATGCCACTTTCGACATAAATTGGGCCCAAGAGCAATATTCAAAGAAAAAGAAAAATCCTAAACACAGACTTTCTTCTTCAAGCAGTTTTTGGCTTTTACTAAGAATATGTCTATAAAACCTTGAGTGACCCTAGTGACATGTATCAAACAGGTGGTATAATGTAGATTATGGTAGATATGTACCTGTCATACTTGGCTGTGAACTAGTTGTTGTTGAGTTCAATAATAATGGTGGTGGTGTTGTCGTTACTGGATGATGATTGCTGTTTGTACTGTCATTTAAAGAATTCCTAAAGAAAAAAATTCAAATCATACTTCTTAATAAAGTATTAAGATTATACAAATTAAAGGAATTCAAAAATATACATTTACAGCACGCACAGCGCGATTTAGCAAGAAATCACTCAGGTCCGACGTCGGTGAAATCAAGAAAATGTCGGAGAAATTAAAAAAAAAGTCGGTGTTGACACCGCGAAATGTCAGAGAAAAATCGAACACGGTGATTTACTATAAAACACTGACATTGACGATTAAACGCCGCGAAATAAAGAAATGGGATATTAACCTTTATTTGTACATTTGTATGTTCTTGAGACTGTCATTTTTGATAATATGAATGATTCATAGCAAATACTTATTTTCTTTTTCAGGTGTGCAAGCTATGTGATCATTTTTCGTTCTTTAATTCTGATATTTGCTTTTGTTTTAATCTATTATGTTAAGAAAACAATGCCGGTAAAAACGTTTAGTATTATGTGATCATTACCATTTATAAGCTTGTGTTGTATTATTTTGTTAATTAAAATAAACTTGATCTTTTGAATGCAAGCTTGGTATCCCGAGTTAATTTGCTTTCGGGTGTTCAATTAATGGTCGACTTGGCACGTGACTTAAGTTCACCTGTTACAAAAGTTTCTAGATCCCCAAAAGCACGCTTTGATCGATAGCATGTGGAAACCTTTCTAGATTTACGTTCACGTGAAAAATATGTGTACAAATCAGAAATGGAACTTTTATTAAAGGTAAAATAACACGTGGCTTGCAAAAGGGGATTAACGACATACAAATACGAAAAAGCACGTTTGCTTTAGATAAAAAATTACATCGATTTTTTTTTTTCAATCATTCTCGGTGTGTTTTTAAATCAATCCCGCAGCCTCAGGTAACTGTGTATTTGACCTTTTAGTGACCTAGTTCAATGTGTGCACTACATAACCAGAGGCTCTCAAGAGCCTGTATCGTTCACCTGGTAATAAAAAAAAACAATTGGTCCTATGTAAAAACTATGTCCTGCGTCATCTTGGAATTACGATCAACATAAAAAACACAAAGTTTGTAAAGGACCTTCCAATGATTGATGCACAGTTTAGGTTCAATCAGTGCAATAGCTTCAGAGAAGAATATATTTCTGTATTTTCCCCATATGGTTCTGTGTTAATACTATGACCTGTGGTGGCAGCCATCTTGGATTTCCGATCGGCATAAAAAACAGGACCTTCCAATGATCATTCCTGGGCAGTTTGGTTTCAACTGTCCAAGTGGTTTCAGAGAAGAAGCATTTTGAAACATTTTTCCCATAGGGTCCAATGTTAAACTAAGTCCTGCCGTAGCCGCCATTTTGAATTTCATATCGGAACAAAAAACCTTAAGATTGTAGAGGACCATCCAATGAACATTCATGTACAGTTTGGCTTTAATCATATTTGTAGTTTCTGAGAAGAAGGCATTTGAATATTTTCCCATAGGGTCCAATGTTAATCTATGTCCTGCGGTGGCGGCCATCTTGGATTTCCGATCGGCATAAAAAAATGAAACTTTGTAGAGGACCTTCCAATGATCATTCCTGGGCAGTTTGGTTTCAACTGTCCAAGTGGTTTCAGAGAAGAAGCATTTTGAAACATTTTTCCCATAGGGTCCAATGTTAAACTAAGTCCTGCCGTAGCCGCCATTTTGAATTTCATATCGGAACAAAAAACCTTAAGATTGTAGAGGACCATCCAATGAACATTCATGTACAGTTTGGCTTTAATCATATTTGTAGTTTCTGAGAAGAAGGCATTTGAATATTTTCCCATAGGGTCCAATGTTAATCTATGTCCTGCGGTGGTGGCCATCTTGGATTTCCGATCGGCATAAAAAACAAAAATTTTGTAGAGGACCTTCCAATGATCATTCCTGGGCAGTTTGGTTTCAACTGTCCAAGTGGTTTCAGAGAAGAAGCATTTTGAAACATTTTCCCCATAGGATCCAATGTTAAACTAAGTCCTGCCGTAGCCGCCATTTTGAATTTCATATCGGAACAAAAAACCTTAAGATTGTAGAAGACCATCCAATGAACATTCATGTACAGTTTGGCTTTAATCATATTTGTAGTTTCTGAGAAGAAGGCATTTGAATATTTTCCCATAGGGTCCAATGTTAATCTATGTCCTGCGGTGGCGGCCATCTTGGATTTCCGATCGGCATAAAAACAGAAATTTTGTAGAGGACCTTCCAATGATCATTCCTGGGCAGTTTGGTTTCAACTGTCCAAGTGGTTTCAGAGAAGAAGCGTTTTGAAACATTTTCCCCATAGGGTCCAATGTTAAACTAAGTCCTGCCGTAGCCGCCATTTTGAATTTCATCTCGGAACAAAAAACGTAAAGTTTGTAGAGGACCATCCAATGTACACACATATGGACAGTTTGGCTTTAATCATATTTGTAGTTTCTGAGAAGAAGGCATTTGAACATTTTCCCATAGGGTCCAATGTTAATCTATGTCCTGCGGTGGTGGCCATCTTGAATTTTCGATCGGCATAAAAAAACAGAAACTTTGTAGAGGACCTTCCAATGATCATTCCTGGGCAGTTTGGATTCAATTGTCCAAGTGGTTTCAGAGAAGAAGCGTTTTGAAACATTTTTCCCATAGGGTCCAATGTTAAACTAAGTCCTGCCGTAGCCGCCATTTTGAATTTCATATCGGAACAAAAAACCTAACGTTTGTAGAGGACCATCCAATGAACATTCATGTACAGTTTGGCTTTAATAATATTTGTAGTTTCTGAGAAGAAGGCATTTGAACATTTTCCCATAGGGTCCAATGTTAATCTATGTATTGTGGTGGCGGCCATCTTGGATTTCCGATCGGCATAAAAAACATATAATTTGTAGAGGACCTTCCAATGATCATTCCTGGGCAGTTTGGTTTCAACTGTTCTAGTGGTTTCAGAGAAGAAGCATTTTCAAACATTTCCCCCATAGGGTCCAATGTTAAACTAAGTCCTGCCGTAGCCGCCATTTTGAATTTCATATCGGAACAAAAAACGTAAAGTTTGTAGAGGACCATCCAATGAACATTCATGTACAGTTTGGCTTTAATCATATTTGTAGTTTCTGAGAAGAAGGCATTTGAACATTTTCCCATAGGGTCCAATGTTAATCTATGTCCTGCGGTGGTGGCCATCTTGGATTTCCGATCGGCATAAAAAACACACACCTTGTAGAGGACCTTCCAATGATCATTCCTGGGCAGTTGGTTTCAATTATCCAAGTGGTTTCAGAGAAGAAGCGTTTTGAAACATTTTTCCCATAGGGTCCAATGTTAAACTAAGTCCTGCCGTAGCCGCCATTTTGAATTTTACATCGGAACAAAAAACCCAAAGTTTGTAGAGGACCATCCAATGAACATTCATGTACAGTTTGGCTTTAATCATATTTGTAGTTTCTGAGAAGAAGGCATTTGAACATTTTCCCATAGGGTCCAATGTTAATCTATGTCCTGCGGTGGTGGCCATCTTGGATCTCCGACCGGCATAAAAAACCTTAAATTTGTAGAGGACCTTCCAATGATCATTCCTGGGCAGTTTGGTTTCAACTGTCCAAGTGGTTTCAGAGAAGAAGCATTTTGAAACATTTTTCCCATAGGGTCCAATGTTAAACTAAGTCCTGCCGTAGCCGCCATTTTGAATTTCATATCAGAATAAAAAACGTAAATTTTGTAGAGGACCATTCAATGAACATTCATGTACAGTTTGGCTTTAATCATATTTGTAGTTTCTGAGAAGAAGGCATTTGAACATTTTCCCATAGGGTCCAATGTTAATCTATGTCCTGCGGTGGTGGCCATCTTGGATTTCCGATCGGCATAAAAAATACACACCTTGTAGAGGACCTTCCAATGATCATTCCTGGGCAGTTTGGTTTCAATTATCCAAGTGGTTTCAGAGAAGAAGCGTTTTGAAACATTTTTCCCATAGGGTCCAATGTTAAACTAAGTCCTGCCGTAGCCGCCATTTTGAATTTCATACCAGAACAAAAAACGTAAAGTTTGTAGAGGACCATCTAATGAACATTCATGTACAGTTTGGCTTTAATCATATTTGTAGTTTCTGAGTAGAAGGCATTTGAATATTTTCCCATAGGGTCCAATGTTAATCTATGTACTGCGGTGGCGGCCATCTTGGATTTCCGACCGGCATAAAAAACAGAAAATTTGTAGGGGACCTTCCAATGATCATTCCTGGGCAGTTTAGTTTCAACTGTCCAAGTGGTTTCAGAGAAGAAGCATTTTGAAACATTTTTCCCATAGGGTCCAATGTTAAACTAAGTCCTGCCGTAGCCACCATTTTGAATTTCATATCGGAACAAAAAACCTTAAGATTGTAGAGGACCATCCAATGAACATTCATGTACAGTTTGGCTTTAATAATATTTGTAGTTTCTGAGAAGAAGGCATTTGAACATTTTCCCATAGGGTCCAATGTTAATCTATGTCCTGCGGTGGCGGCCATCTTGGATTTCCGACCGGCATAAAAAACATAAAATTTGTAGAGGACCTTCCAATGATCATTCCTGGGCAGTTTGGTTTCAACTGTCCAAGTGGTTTCAGAGAAGAAGCATTTTGAAACATTTTTCCCATAGGGTCCAATGTTAAACTAAGTCCTGCCGTAGCCGCCATTTTGAATTTCATATCGGAACAAAAAACCTTAAGATTGTAGAGGACTATCCAATGAACATTCATGTGCAGTTTGGCTTTAATAATATTTGTAGTTTCTGAGAAGAAGGCATTTGAACATTTTCCCATAGGGTCCAATGTTAATCTATGTCCTGCGGTGGCGGCCATCTTGGATTTCCGACCGGCATAAAAAACATAAAATTTGTAGAGGACCTTCCAATGATCATTCCTGGGCAGTTTGGTTTCAACTGTCCAAGTGGTTTCAGAGAAGAAGCATTTTGAAACATTTTTCCCATAGGGTCCAATGTTAAACTAAGTCCTGCCGTAGCCGCCATTTTGAATTTCATATCGGAACAAAAAACCTTAAGATTGTAGAGGACCATCCAATGAACATTCATGTACAGTTTGGCTTTAATCATATTTGTAGTTTCTGAGAAGAAGGCATTTGAACATTTTTCCATAGGGTCCAATGTTAATCTATGTCCTGCGATGGCGGCCATCTTGGATTTCCGATCGGCATAAAAAACAGTAACTTGGTAAAGGACATTCCAATGATCATTCCTTTACAGTTTGGGTTCAGTCAGTTCATTAGTTTCGGAGAAGAAGATCTTTGAAATTTCAGCCAATCAGAGCATATTATTGGCCCTGGCAGCCATATTGAATATCCGACTGGAACGAAAAACAGTAACTTTGTAGAGAACCATCCAAGGAACATTCCTGCTAAGTTCGGTTCCAATCGGCCAAGTGGTTTCGGAGAAGAAGCTTGAAATGTGAAAAGTTTACAGACGACAGACGACGGACGCCAAGTGATGGCAATAGTTCACCTGGACCTTTGGTCCAGGTGAACTAAAAACAAAAGAACACATGAAGTACAGTTACATGTACGTGTATACAAGTATGATTTTCGCCGCGGTGCTGTCACCGGCAATTAAAATATTTCACCGACATTTAGGTCCTAATTTGTTAATTTTCGCGGTGAAAGTTTCACCGTGATTTCACCGACATATTACGGTGATTTTATGACATATCACCGCGAAAAAACACCGACCAAGGTGATTTCTTGCTAAAACGCGCTGTGCGTGCTGTATAAAGGTTTTTATTGTGAAAAACCAGTAAATACAGTACTGTATTTTACGGACGATAGGTTGATATTTTTTCTTCTCAACACGCTGGCTTCGACCTATCGTCCACATCGACCTATACAAGGATGAAGTTAAAAAATTCTGGAATCCCTAAAAAAAAAATCTCGATAAAAATGACGATTTTGTTTACAGTATACCTTTATTTTGCTGTAGGTTTTTTTTTCTGAATAAGATTGAAATCATCGATGTTCTTGGTGTTGTTTTTGTTTTAAATAAAGCAATAAAAGTATACTACTAACAGGGAGTGCAATTCCGGGAAAAAATGTTCAACATCCGAAAAAAATCAATATTCAATGATTGAAGTGTTAGGGAAAATCAGTTCAATATTGTATTGTATATTAAAATATATACTATAAAAAAATGTATGTTGAAAAAAAAATCACAGAGTGGATCGTTTTACAATATAAAATTATTATCACAAAACATCAAAATATAGCTATAAATAGCTTTTCAATCAAACAAGAGCATGTGCACGACATTGTAGTAAAAAATGGCGGTTGCATTACATCTAACAATAAACGTGGAGAACAAGCTTTTTTATACTAAATATACTAGAAAATAATTATCGATTTCGTTAAATTAGAATGTTCTACACTTGAATTGGTCAATTAGGAACAAATAAAATAATCACCATGAGATAATCAACACAGGTGAACACCGGTCGGCACTTAATTATCCTGATCAGCTGATTAATTAATAATAGGATACACAAATTATGTGATCGTCTCGGTCCAGTAAATTTTCAAACACAGTTTAAAGGTACAGTGCTCCCTCGTTAAACCGCCACCTTCTGTGCAGTCGGTAGTTTGGCGGTATAACGAATTTGGCGATAAACTGAGGGACATTGAAAACCGGAAGTTATGTGATCATATGAAAAGATAAACTTTCAATTCGACGGACATGCATTTTGCACTTGTACAAATACATAAGTTTAACTAAAACATGTTTAATAAATAAACTAGTATTACTGTGAGCACTGCTCACTAAGATATACCCCCCACTCCCCACATCTGTCCAACCTATTTCCATAACCAAAACATTACTGATTATTCCGACCAAAAATGAAAGCAACCCTCCTCTCTTCACCGGTAAGCTGCTGATAAAATTTTAAAACATTCTGAGAAACAATACTCAAGTTATCATACGACATAGGGTAAAAATCATATTTTCCGTCATATCAAGTCCAATAACTCTGGAATGGCAAAAGTGAAAATCATCAAAAATGAACGGGATCCTCCTCTCATCACCGGTAAGCTACTGATAAAATTTCAAAACATTCTGAGACACACTACTCAAGTTATCATACGACATAGGGTAAAAATCCTATTTTCCGTCATATCAAGTCCAATAACTCTGGAACGGCAAAAGGGAAAATCGTCAAACAAGAAAGGGATCCTCCTCTTTCCACCAGTAAACAGCTGATAAAATTTTAAAAGATTCTAAGAAACACAACTCAAGTTATCGTACGACATAGGATTTGTCTACAGACGAACGGACATGGTGAAACCAGTATACCCCCCTACAACTTTGTTGTGGGGGGTATAATAAATTAGAATAATTATATTCACATCGGAAATGTTCTGTACAGTTTGCAGATCTTTGTCAATGTTGACAAATTCTTGAACCGTCATTTGTAGCTCGGGACATCAAGGTTATTGTAAACACGTGACAGCAACAGTTCATCTTCATTTGAGGGGTTATTGGAAGATCCCATTTAATTGTCAAATTATTGGCAATTTGTTGTTATGTTAATTTTGGATTTTCCTTTGCATAACTTATATAATTGCACATTTTTGTTTGTCATCTAATTAATTACGCTTTCTCTTCAAGCACGACATTTTTATGACAACTAATTAAATTACAAATTTTACTCAGGATTAAAAGTACAAATGTAATCACTAGAAAAGTAAATACAGGTAATTATTCTAATCAAAACAACTGATCACCTATTCCGACCCTCAACTATGAGATCAATGACCGTGTCCGATGACCAGTTTTGACATTCCATAATTACCGATCAATACACAGCTGTCAAAAGGTAATTGTGGGAGGTACTAACGGGGGAATTTAAATTGGTTTTATGACATTTGTGTCTGAAAACCTGTGGCGGTAGCTGAGTTTGGAAGTACAACAGGGTATTTTTAACGGGGGAAATCGGGACAGGCAAGAAAACGGGGGGCGATAGACCGAGGGAGCACTGTATGTCAATAAAACTGCACAAGGTGATACATTGTTTTGACAGCTTGATTATTTTATTGTATGAACATCCGTTTACCATCTATTTTGACACCCACAGACGGCCTGATTTGAATGTCATCGATGTCTGGCTTTACAAACCAGACCCCTCATAAAAAACACACAACCAAAACTCAAGTTTAAAAACAAAATTTTATTTAATTTAACTTTCATAATTATTTCGTTTATGACACATAAGAATAGTATTCTTGAGCTAATACTTACAGATACTTACCGAAGAACATCGTTATAGGACAAATGCTTACCGATGTACAAAAAAAAAAACGTTCCATGTGACGATACTTACCCAAGTTATCATCGGCATCCTCGACCTATGGAATGCTTCGACCTATCTTAGTATTTCCCCAAAATTTTTGCCAAAAAGCAGCAATTCGACCTATAGTCCGTAAAATACGGTATATGTCTTATCAAATTGTTATGAAAAGGGATTGATAATTAACTTAAAGCTTTGTAAAATATTTCAGTAATGACATAATTCATGAAATGTAATGGATGTAATTCAGAAGAAACTTTTAAAATTTAACTTTAAAATATTAACTACAATAAATTCAGCATATTTCATGTAAATGAAGGTGCAACAGTCATTGCTATTTTCATCATTTACCCAGAAATAACTTGTGAAGGCATGGAAGCCATTTTGTATGTTTATATGATATAACCTGGTTTGGGCCAGTTTATGCTTAATAAATCGTGAAGTGGTTAATGAAAAGCGTAGATTGTTACAAACCAGGTTATACAAGTATAACTTGTTCAAAAATTGAAAATATTCCTTATAATTTAATTTTTACAACAAAATTTAATGATTCCTTGATTTTAATTATGATTATTTCATGGGACTATTTGAATTTGTCGTTGGTGAATTATATGGAAATAACTATTAAGGTGTAAAGATAAATTTTCTCTATATTTTCAATATATTGTCTGGGATTGTTCCATTAATATTCAGTGTTTCAGCTAGAATTTGAAATCTTCAGGACAATTGCCAGATTTATCAAAATTTCTTCAGGACATTTCTTTAATAATTAAACTAATTTTCAAAAATTTCTTCAGGACAATTTGAGAAATAGGTGGACAAATGTCCTAAGACCGGTGCATAGCTGAATCACTGAATATATACATGGTATTCTTAAATGACTTCTGCGTGTGGGTCTCTAAAACATTCTTACGAAGTGTAAATACAACATTTGTCTGATTGGTGTTTAATGCCAACTTTAGCAGTATTTCAGCTATATCGTGTCGTTAAATACAACAGAAAAAGTACAATTCCTACTAGTATGGTTGGTAACCATATAATGGTGCCAAAGTGCCATTTCTGGGTACAAGGTATTTTTAAATTAAACAGCCCCTAATTAACTTTGAAGGAATGAAACCAATTTTGCTACAAATATGAAAGATTTTGAATTATCTACCCTGTAAATAACTTTAATTAAAAAAAAAGTAGCTATTTTGTTCGGGCTTTTTAAGGAAAAAATGCTTTGTAGGGTCGGAATGCCATTGATTTTTTTTTTTATCTAGGTGGGGGTCATAAAACGTATTTCCTTTCTGGAGGTTGTTGTCAAATTTCTATTTAATTAATTGCAGTTGTCGGTATTTTTACCATTTCGGTATATTAAAATGGACCTACTTGCGGGCAAGTCGTGTCACTGTGTTGTTCGTTAAACAATGTATAATATTCGGTTGTTTGTTCTGTGATTTCGCTTTTTTTGCGTGATTTTTAAGCCAAATTGTCTCCCATTATTTTCCGAATGATATGTTATGCAAAAGATGGAGAAATACGAATGATGAACTGGTACCTGGTTCTTTTATTTTCGTTCCTGGGTTCCGAGATAAAAAGTACCAGTCGAAAACGAAATGTGGTCAAATGCCAAAATGGACTAGATGAACAAATTTACCACTGGTTAACAGCCGTGGGCCTGGGGGAATATGTTAAGGCGCTTAGAGGTATGTTTGTCAAACTAGGTATCACAGGAAAGGAATCGTCTGCTTTCGGCGATTTCGTTTTTCCTTTTGGCGAGTGAAAGAGGGGGTCCTCAATGGCTCAAAGCAAAGGTTGCGTACTGTCTATTTCTATATTCTAGGTGGGAGTCGTTTTAAGTATCTATATTTATGTGGTGGTACCCCAAAAATAATTAAAATTCTGGTGGTAGTACCCCAAATTATTGATGGAGTTCCAACCCCCCCCTTCCCCCCAGGTATTTTTTCCCGGAAAACCCTTAGTAACAAATTTAGAATTATATATCCTATACATAGCTTTGAAGGCATGGTAGCTATTTTGTTACTGTTACTAATTTAGAATTATATACCCTGTACATAGCTTTGAAGGTGTGGTAGCTATTTTGTTACTAATTTAGAATTATATATCCTGTACATAGCTTTGAAGCAGGACTCGACATTAACGTTTGTCTAATACCAGTGAAAACTGACGTCGGACAAGTAGATCTTGTATTACGGTTGACCGACGGGACAAGTGAAAAAAATCAGATTCCCACACGTGCCGGTACGACGGACAAATCTATTCCCACTGGTATACAATACTGGGTTTGTTGTATAAAAGAGCCCTGTTTGATCTCCAATTTGTTCATAATTTATTTTGATTAAAACTAAAGTGAAATGCCAGATAAAAACTCTTTTATTGTATTTATCGTTCCTCCATGCTATGATGAAGTTCAAGGACATTGACAAAATTAAAGTCGCAATCTCAGAAACGCTTTAATGAACGGAAATATCAATATTTGAAATATAAGAACAAGAATCACTCTGGAACGGATACGTAAAAATTATCGGATATCAATTTGGCACCAAATTTAAACTTGAGGACTTGATTTAGGCTTTTGGGAAATATTGAAACCTTTGAAATGGACAAATATTACAAGCTTTTTCCTGATCTGGTTGAAAAGATCCACTAAAATTTTTATTTCTCTATGAATTTAAATAAAATACTTTGCTTTATTTATATCACAGGCACTTGTTTCTGGTAAAAAAAAAATATACCTAGATACTGGTGTATATATATATAGTATCTAAGTATATTTTTTTTTTACCAGAAACAACGATTTATATAACACAAATATGAGTTATTTCAATTTGTGTGGTATTGGATCACAACACAGTAATATTTCAAAAGGAAAAAAAAAGGGGGGGTACATATACAAATCACTGGTATGCAAGACTCCAATAGTCATCAAGGTAGACAGTAATAAAAATGTGACATTGAATATATGTCCTTAAGGTAGTTATGAATAAAAAAAACCCAGAACAAATCAGTTCAGGCAGCTTTAACTATTTACTAAATTTAGGCAGGGTAACGTCAGAGGGGTAGCGAAACAATGTTTCGATTAATTGCAATTGACTTCTCCCAGAAGTTTCCCCACTTCTCTCTGTTGTATCCCACTTCTCCCTCTAATTTGAAAGTAGTAGGAGCCCTGGATAATTATTCTCTAGTTTTTGTAATTTTTATTAATTTTTTCGGACAACTAAAAGATTGAGTCGGAAAAGTTCTTTTTTTTAGTTAGTTGTCCGAAGGGACAAGTTGAAAAATATGTTAATGTAAAGGCCTGTGAAGGCGTGGTAGCTATTTTGTTACTGTTACTAATGTAGAATTATATACCCTGTACAAAACTTTGAAGGCGTGGTAGCTATTTTGTTACTAATTTAGAATTATATATCCTGTACATAGCTTTGAAGGCGTGGTAGCTATTTTGTTACTAATTTAGAATTATATACCCTGTACATAGCTTTGAAGGCATGGTAGCTATTTTGTTACTGTTACTAATTTAGAATTATATACCCTGTACATAACTTTGAAGGCGTGGTAGCTATTTTGTTACTAATTTAGAATTATATATCCTGTACATAGCTTTGAAGGCGTGGTAGCTATTTTGTTACTAATTTAGAATTATATATCTTGTACATAGCTTTGAAGGCGTGGTAGCTATTTTGTTACTAATTTAGAATTATATACCCTGTACATAGCTTTGAAGGCGTGGTAGCTATTTTGTTACTAATTTAGAATTATATACCCTGTACAAAACTTTGAAGACGTGGTAGCTATTTTGTTACTAATTTAGAATTATATACCCTGTACATAGCTTTGAAGGTGTGGTAGCTATTTTGTTACTAATTTAGAATTATATATCCTGTACATAGCTTTGAAGCAGGACTCGACATTAACGTTTGTCTAATACCAGTGAAAACTGACGTCGGACAAGTAGATCTTGTATTACGGTTGACCGACGGGACAAGTGAAAAAAATCAGATTCCCACACATGCCGGTACGACGGACAAATCTATTCCCACTGGTATACAATACTGGGTTTGTTGTATAAAAGAGCCCTGTTTGATCTCCAATTTGTTCATAATTTATTTTGATTAAAACTAAAGTGAAATGCCAGATAAAAACTCTTTTATTGTATTTATCGTTCCTCCATGCTATGATGAAGTTCAAGGACATTGACAAAATTAAAGTCGCAATCTCAGAAACGCTTTAATGAACGGAAATATCAATATTTGAAATATAAGAACAAGAATCACTCTGGAACGGATACGTAAAAATTATCGGATATCAATTTGGCACCAAATTTAAACTTGAGGACTTGATTTAGGCTTTTGGGAAATATTGAAATCTTTGAAATGGACAAATATTACAAGCTTTTTCCTGATCTGGTTGAAAAGATCCACTAAAATTTTTATTTCTTTGTGAATTTAAATAAAATACTTTGCTTTATTTATATCACAGGCACTTGTTTCTGGTAAAAAAAAAATATACCTAGATACTGGTGTATATATATATAGTATCTAAGTATATTTTTTTTTTACCAGAAACAACGATTTATATAACACAAATATGAGTTATTTCAATTTGTGTGGTATTGGATCACAACACAGTAATATTTCAAAAGGAAAAAAAGGGGGGGGGGGGGTACATATACAAATCACTGGTATGCAAGACTCCAATAGTCATCAAGGTAGACAGTAATAAAAATGTGACATTGAATATATGTCCTTAAAAAAAAACCCAGAACAAATCAGTTCAGGCAGCTTTAACTATTTACTAAATTTAGGCAGGGTAACGTCAGAGGGGTAGCGAAACAATGTTTCGATTAATTGCAATTGACTTCTCCCAGAAGTTTCCCCACTTCTCCCTGCGAGCTCTCTGAAAGAGAAGTCACTTCTCCCTCTAATTTGAAAGTAGTAGGAGCCCTGGATAATTATTCTCTAGTTTTTGTAATTTTTATTAATTTTTTCGGACAACTAAAAGATTGAGTCGGAAAAGTACTTTTTTTAGTTAGTTGTCCGAAGGGACAACTTGAAAAATATGTTAATGTAAAGGCCTGTGAAGGTGTGGTAGCTATTTTGTTACTGTTACTAATTTAGAATTATATACCCTGTACAAAACTTTGAAGGCGTGGTAGCTATTTTGTTACTAATTTAGAATTATATACCCTGTACATAGCTTTGAAGGCGTGGTAGCTATTTTGTTACTGTTACTAATTTAGAATTATATACCCTGTACATAACTTTGAAGGCGTGGTAGCTATTTTGTTACTAATTTAGAATTATATATCCTGTACATAGCTTTGAAGGCGTGGTAGCTATTTTGTTACTAATTTAGAATTATATATCCTGTACATAGCTTTGAAGGCGTGGTAGCTATTTTGTTACTAATTTAGAATTATATACCCTGTACATAGCTTTGAAGGTGTGGTAGCTATTTTGTTACTAATTTAGAATTATATACCCTGTACAAAACTTTGAAGGCGTGGTAGCTATTTTGTTACTAATTTAGAATTATATACCCTGTACATAGCTTTGAAGGCATGGTAGCTATTTTGTTACTAATTTAGAATTATATACCCTGTACATAGCTTTGAAGGCATGGTAGCTATTTTGTTACTAATTTAGAATTATATACCCTGTACATAGCTTTGAAGGCGTGGTAGCTATTTTGTTACTAATTTAGAATTATATACCCTGTAAATAACTTTGAAGGCTTGGTAGCTATTTTGTTACTAATTTAGAATTATATACCCTGTACATAGCTTTGAAGGTGTGGTAGCTATTTTGTTACTAATTTAGAATTATATACCCTGTAAATAACTTTGAAGGCGTGGTAGCTATTTTGTTACTAATTTAGAATTATATACCCTGTAAATAACTTTGAAGGCGTGGTAGCTATTTTGTTACTGTTACTAATTTAGAATTATATACCCTGTACATAGCTTTGAAGGCGTGGTAGCTATTTTGTTACTAATTTAGAATTATATACCCTGTAAATAACTTTGAAGGCGTGGTAGCTATTTTGTTACTGTTACTACTTGATGAATTGGATGATGTAGAGTTTGTTGATGTAGGCGATGAAATCAGCGGCGTTGATTTACTTTTCTGAAAAGAGAATACATAAATCAATGAACGTGTCGTGCACACTAATATTGATATCTACGTCTTTATTATAACTGTTAAAGTGTTATTAGAAGCAGCCTTCTTTCTTCAATAGGAATATAGTATACCACCAAAATATATGATTGATTGATGGTGTTTAATGCCACTTTCAACAATATTTCAGTTATATCGTGGCAAAAACCACTCACCTGTTGCAAGACAGTGACAAACTTTATCACATAATGTTGTACACCTTGGCCTGATCGAGATTCGAACTCACATCAGTGGTGATAGGCACTGATTGCATATGTAGTTGTAAATCCAACTACCATACCATCATGGTCCCTACCAAAATATATGGATCAAGAAAAACTTTCTGATGAGAAACTGTTTTGAACAGAAATTAAACCCAACTAGCACCCATAAAGTTGGCAGTTGCATTTTTGCATAAAAATAAATCAACATACAGTTGACTCTCGTTATCTCGAATTCGATGGGACCATTGAAAAAATTCGAGTCAACCATAGTTCGACTCAAGAGGAGCTAAGAAAATACCGGAAGTGTAGTTTGTTTAACGACGAAAGGGAGACAACTTGAGCGAAATTTTGAAGAGCTAAAACCAGCATCGCATGTGCCTATTCTCGGAACGATTTTAAACATATTCGATGTTTTTGTTGCTATTTTTTTCTCTCTGTTAAATTCTTTGAATCTTGCGGAACGACTGATAACTTCTAAATATCTTTTTTTTTGTGCATGAATATGTTTATCTGTTTTGTTATGGTTTTTCAGCTGTTGCATTGTCATTAAACTTCACCCATCATGACATATTTTTCTTTGTGCAATACTGTTTATTTACAATAAATTGTGTGTTTTATTATTCAATAAAGTGTAGAAGAAAACTATTCTTTTTTAATCAAAATTAATTTCCGGCAAATAATTCAATAGATAAAATGCTTCCTTTGTGTACTTTTCATATTCATTGATGTATGCCGACCCAAGTGCACTTATTACGAATCAATAATTGTTTTATTGTACACATCTAACCTGTGTCATAATACCAAGCCAATTCAAATATTTTCACTAATTAATTTGACAGATTGTGAAATAAACATGTGAAATAGCCTAAGGTAAAAATGTCAAAGTCAATGACTGGATGTTTCACCTGTGATCCGATTTTAATCCCAAGGTAGTACACATGTTTTGACAGGTAAATTCGACTTAACGAATGTAAATAATATAGCTTTCTACATCTCGGCACCAAAACTTTTATTCGAGACAACCGAAATTTCGACTCAACAGGAGTCAAATTATATATATTTATACACAACGAAGTTCGGGACTTCGATAAAAATTCGACTCGACCGAAAATTCGAGACAACCGAGTTCGAAACAATGAGAGTCAACTGTATTAATATAAATATATTTCATTTTTATCACTCTTATTTTTCATTCAGAAAATATTGCACCTTTATATATATACAAGGGGCCAGATTTACAACTACCTATACAATCAGTGCCCATCACCACTAACGTTGTGAGTTTGAATCGCGCTCATGACGAGGTTGACTCAGGGGTTTCAAAGTTTTTTTATAACAGGAGGTACTTCTTAAATTTTAGGAGGTACCTAAAAAATTAGGCCGGGGGTCTGCCTGAGGGCCGTAAGGGGGGCAAAGCCCCAAGCCCCCGGGAAGCTCCTGAAATCTAGCATTTTGCGGACCAAAATGTACTTCAGAGACTGCAAAAGTATTTTTGAAAGAAAAATCCCATTAACTTTCTCTTTAGAGTTCAGATTTCACCAAGACCATGCATAATGGATTCCCCCCCCCCCCAATTTCTTTATGGAAAATTTCAGTTTACAGACTTCAGCCATGATTATTCATGGATAGTCCGCCATATCTTAAAAAAAAAAGGACCATAAAGAGCTACGGTTCCGCAGCTAGGCTTGCCCAAGCCATTGTTATCAAAGCTTAAACTTCTCAAAATTCTTTTGTTGGCTTTGTCCTTTTCTTTTTCACAATACCTTTGCTTGTGTGTTTTTTTACTTTATTACCAATAATTAAACTCATCAAAGACCATTGGCACAGATCAAGACATATAAGTGTCATAATTAATGTAACATAAATTTAATTTGCAGTCATCATTAATAAAATTTATAATTTTAATAAATAGATCAATACAAATATAATTAAACAAAAACAAAAACAATATATATTGTTACTTTCACGACTTAAGTGCAAGACATTTATTAACATTTGAATCGCAAAAGTTAAATTATTTTGGAAAACCAGAGGCTCCCAGGAGCCTGTAATCGCTCACCTGGATCAAAGCTGCTTTCAATAACAACGCAACTGCACTGTGGTGGCCATCTTGGCGGGAGAGCGCAACTGCCGGACACCATTTTGGAAGAGGACCATCCAATGACTATTCCATCAAAGTTTGGTTTTAATTGAGCTACTGGTTCCAGACAAGATGGTTTTTATGTGAATTTCCCATAGGGTCCTATGTTAAACTAAGTACAGCTGTGCAGCCATCTTGGTCACCAGACACAAATAAATTTGGTTCAGCGGTTTCAGAGGAGAAGATTTAAATGTGATCTTTTATCAAAATATGCCTAATTTGAATAATCGATATAAATCGGCTGAAAGAAAAATTTCAAAAAAAACCCCCAAACATATGCTAAACTACTCCTTGCCATGTAGCTGCAGTTCAAATTTGAGCTCATTTTGACTTATACTAAAGCAGCAATGGACAATTGAACAAATTTCTATTTTTAGTAACAGCAGCCATCTTGAATGGAGGGCGGGGCTGTCGGACACAATTTTGAAAGGGAACCACCCAGGGACCATCCCTGCCAGGTTTGGTTTAATTTGGTTCAGTGGTTTCAGAGGAGAAGATTTAAATGCGATCTTTTATCAAAATATGCCTAATTTGCATAATCGGTATATATCGGCTGAAAGAAACCCGGAATATATGCTAAACTACTTCTTGCCATGTAGCTGCAGTTAAAATTTGAGCTCATTTTGACTTGCACTAAAGCAGCAATGGACAATTAAAATTTCATCCCCCCTTTTTTCTATTTTGAGCTTGGCGGCCATCTTGGTTGGAAGTCGGGATCACCGGACACAATTTTTGAAGGGGGCCATCCAAGAATCATTTCAGCCAAGTTTGGTTGAGATTGGCTGAGTAGTTTCAGAGGAGAAGATTTTTTTTAAATTTCATCCCCCCTTTTTTGTAATTTGCATAATCGACAAAAGTTCAAAGTTCATAAAAAATCCTGTTATACTTGCTGAAAAGCTCATCATTATGCGTATACAGTTCAAATTTGGGCACATTCTGGCTTAAAATAGAGCAGTTTTGGCCATTTGAAGAAATTTCTATTTTTAGTAACAGCGGCCATCTTGAATGGAGGGCGGGGCTGTCGGACACAATTTTGAAAGGGACCCACCCAGGGACCATCCCTGCCAGGTTTGGTTTAATTTGGTTCAGTGGTTTCAGAGGAGAAGATTTAAATGTGATCTTTTATCAAAATATGCCTAATTTGCATAATCGGTATATATCGGCTGAAAGAAAAATTTCACAGAAAAACCGGAATATATGTTAAACTACTCCTTGCCATGTAGCTGCAGTTAAAATTTGAGCTCATTTTGACTTACACTAAAGCAGCAATGGACAATTAAAATTTCATCCCCCCTTTTTTCTATTTTGAGCTTGGCGGCCATCTTGGTTGGAAGTCGGGATCACCGGACACAAATTTGAAAGGGGGCCATCCAAGGACCATTCCACCAACGTTTGGTTGCAATTGGTCCAGTGGTTTCTGAGGAGAAGATTAAAATGTGAAATGTTGACGACGGACGACGAACGACAGACAACGGATGAAAAGTGATGACAATAGCTCACATGGCCTAAAGGCCAGGTGAGCTAAAAAGTGGGGCCGGCGTTTTGACATTACAATGTAATTCGTATTTGAGCCATGTCCGGTCCTTTTTCAAGATTCCTAGTAATTTTCTATCCCTCATCTCCTCGTACCCCCTTTTAAAAATGCTTTTCAGCACACTTTCATTTCTGTGAACAACCGCGGTAGGGCCTCGTCAAAATATGTAAATAAATTAGCCATGTAGGTTTTTATTTTTTTATACCGGAAGTTAAACAATATGGATGGAGTTAAGCAACAAGACAGTACGCCCCAAAATGATTCGACCCTGGGTTTTAAATGGATAAAAAAAAAATCGCACAAAATATTGTGTAGTCATATATTCATAATACACAAATGATCATACTTATATTACTGAAGATTACACTAGTTTGTGTTTGAACATAATTTGTAATCGGTCATTTTTTATTTTGAAATGATGTCAGCTTTGTTCCGGTCCGAGTTTTACACAAGGATGAAAAGATATTGGGGCGAAAACGTATCTATTTACCGCATACGCAAACTGCTATTTACGAATCTAAGGTAAAGTTTTTTTTAAAACAGGGAATATCCCATCAACTTGGTCGTGGCTGAACGCAGTTTTTCGATTTAAAAGCGAGAATTCAGCAATTGACGTGATCATTAATTTTTTATGAAAAATATTCCACAAGCCAACCGTACTTGTGGTTTTGACCACCGCTAATTTGGGGGGGGTTCAGTAATTTTTGCCGGTACTATACACGATCTCAGACAGGTAAAAGTACCGGGTACCGGCCAACTTTGAAACCCCTGTTGACTCCATACAACACTATGTGATAAATTTTGTCAGTGACTTTTGGCAGGTCAGTAGTTTTCTCTGTTTTCCTCCACCAATAAAACTGACTACCACAATATAACTGAAATATTGTTGAAAGTGGTGTTAAACACAATAACCCACCCTAAATACATAAATATTGAAAATAATATTTTTTTGGCAGATAATTTGAAATGTTTTTTTTTTAATTCTGAACTTTTTTTTTATTGAAATAATCACTTAAAAATGCATACATTTTCTAACAATATTTGTATATATAAGTGTTCAATATTCAGGAGAGCATGGATAGCTACAGTACACTCCAAGTGTATCAACGATCATATTCTCAGGTCGGACATATTCCTCCCAAAATGTCCGACAAATTTGAGTCAACACTCTCTAAGTCTGACTATTTGGTCGGACATCGTGGTCGGACGTGAGAGTGGATATTTAAAGATTTTTTTTTACATTTCTCGAGGTGAACATGTCAAACATTTTGTGATCGATGCGTATTTGTAAGCGTACTTTCTTTCCGGTATGTAGAATGTCCGGGTACGTAAATACCCTAGTGTATTTCTACCTTGCACCATATTCGCGCCAGGAAGGGTAGCTCAAAGGTCAATATATAACTGAAATATTGTTGAAAAGTGACGTTTAAACACCCATAGCCTCATATAAATTATTGCAATAAAATATCGATTAAGTAACGAAATCGATATAAATTATTTTCCAGTATAGTTAGTATAAAAAGCTTGTTCTACACGTTTACTGTGAGATGTATTGCAACCACCATTTTTTACTACAACCACGTGCACATGCTCGTGATTGATGGAAGGCTATAGCTATAATTAGATATTTTGTGATAATAATTTTATATTGTAAATCGATCCACCCTGTGGTTTTTTTCAACAAGATACATTTTTTTATAGTAAATATTTTATTATAAAATACAATATTGAACTGATTTTCGCTAACACTTCAATCATTGAATATTGATTTTTTCGGATGTTGAATATTTTATCCCCAGAATTGCACCCCCTGTTAGTATACTTTTATTGCTTTATTTAAAAAAAATAACACCAAGAACATCGATGATACGAGTTTTCTTATTCAGAAATAAACCTACAGCAAAATAAAGGTATACATTTTTTGTACTGTAAACAAAATCGTCATTTTTATCTAGATTTATCGTCAGAAAATACGGTACTCCTCTACTATACTAATTTGGATTAGGGGATGGGAATTAGGTGCCATCATCAAAATAAAGATTAAAAAAATGTATTTTATGATAAAGATGGCTGATTAAAATTGCTTGTCATGCATTAGCTGTCAGTTGTAATATACAGGATGTAACCAATATACAGGAAGAGCCCCTACTGTGAAGCCATCTATTTTGAGATGCCATTCAATGAAAATAACAACCTGACCATATTGTTAAATAAGAATAAGAATTAGATAAGAAATTAAAATTTATAGAAGGCAAGGATTTATATAATTAACATATTAAGTCACATTTCATTTATTTAGCTTGGGTCAGTTATCAATTAACTAGAGGCTCAGTGGGCTGAGCCTGTATCGCTCACCTGACAATAGAATGATACTGAAGCAAATTTCAAAGGGAGATAATCATTACCTTAAAAAACAGCAGCCATCTTGAATGGAGAGTGGGGCTGTCGGACACAATTTTAAAAGGGACACACCCAGGGACCATCTATGCCAAGTTTGGCTCCATTTGGCCAAGCTGTTTCAGAGGAGAAGATTTTTTTAACATTAGCCAATCAGAAAAAAGAATTATTCTTGGCGGCCATGTTTATAGGCCAAATGGAAAGAAATGGAGAAACTTTATAGAGGACCTTACATAGATGCTTACTGCCAAGTTTGGTTCCATTTGGCCAAGTTGTTTCAGAGGAGAAAATTAAAATATGAAAAAGTTAACGGACGGACGACAAGTGATGGCAATACCTCACATGGCCCTTTGGGTCAGGTGAGCTAAAAAATGATGAAAAAAGGGGAATAACTCCTAGACGGGTAATCAGATTTACTTCAAAATTGCAGGGCATGTAGATCTTGACAAGCTGAACATGTTTTCAGTTTACACTCAACATCTATCTCTTATAGTTTTTGAAATAAAGGATGAAAAGTATTAACATTTTAAAAATTTGATGAAAAAAGGGCAATAACTTCAAGATGGGTAATCAGATTTACTTTAAAATTGTAGGCTAGGTTGATCTTGACATGCTGAACATGTTTGCTGTTTAAACTTAACATCTATCTCTTATAGTTTTTGAAATAAAGGACAAAAGGTATTAACATTTTGAAAATTTGATGAAAAAAAGGGCAATAACTCCAAATTGGGTACTCAAATTAACTTCAAAATTACAGGGTAGGTAGATCTTAATATGCTGCACATGTTTGCAATTTAAACTTAACCTTTATCTCTAATAGTTTTTGAAATATCAGACAAAAATGTTTAAATTAAAAAAATAAAAAAGGGCAACAACTCCTAGACTGGTAATCAGATTTCCTTCAAAATTGCAGGGCATGTAGATCTTGACATGCTGCACATGTTTGCTGTTTAAACGTAACGTCTATCTCTTATAGTTTTTGAAATAAAAAACGAAAAGTATTAAAATTTTGAAAATTTGACGAAAAAAGGGCAATAACTCCAAGATAGGTAATCAGATTTTCTTCAAAATTTCAGGGTAGTTAGATCTTCCTGTGCTGATCCTTTTTACCCATGTCAGATTTCTGATATTATTAACGGTTTTTGAGTTGTTACCAAAAACGTGCAATTTTACCCTATGTTCTATTTTTAGTAACAACGGCCATGTTTGTTGGCCGAATGGAATTAAATGAAGAAGTTTTATAGAGGATCTTACATAGATGCTTCCTGCCAAGTTTGGCTCCATATGGCCAAGCAGTTTCAGAGGAAAAGATTGTTTTAACATTAGCCAATCAGAAACAAGAATTGCCCTTGGCGGCCATATTTGTTGGCGGAATGGGACGAAATGAAGAAACTTTATAGAGGACCTTATATAGATGCTTTCTGCCAAGTTTGGTTCAATTTGGTCCAGTTGTTTCAGAGGAGTAGATTAAAATATGAAAAGTTAACGGACGGACGACAAGTGATGGCAATACCTCACATGACCCTTTGGGTCAGGTGAGCTAAAAAGACAAAAATGGTTTAAAAAAAAATCTGTCTAATAAGTATTTACCTAAATAACGATATCATGACGTATAATAATTTCTCACCGTAAATGTATTTATTTTATTAAGATATTTATACACATATATAAGAAAAAAGATATAAATTTATTTTTTAAGTACAAATAAATTGGAAGACGGCTTGAAAATCGAAAATGCAAAATAGTTATCTATGTTTATAAGTCTTAGTAAAAGGAGTCTTGAGCAACGGTTTTTTTTCACACCTGTGATAGGTGTATTTGTATATCATGAATGCACGATGCGACGACATGCTGAGATGGGTGATGTTTTGACAGGTAAACTGTTAAAGAAAAAACGTAGAATACACTAATAAAATATTATTTCACCTATATCAGGACTCCGCAGACTGCCAATTTTCAAGAAAAAAACCCGGGATTTACGGATTTATGACCCATTCGCCATAAACAAAATAAAACTTAAATTTTACTAGTTAATTTTAATCCAAATTTGCCTTTAAAGAAATAAATGTATAAATTAGAATTATTTACCTGGGTTCGTTTGCCCTACATTTGGCAAACACGTAAAAGAGTAAACGCACCAGATATCGTAAACCGGCAACTGTCTGCAGCAAGTGAAAGGGCCTTGGCATCGATTGTCGCGAGTACATAAGGGACATATTAATATTCACTTCTAGTGCACTTAAAACATGGGTACTGCATGTTAATACATTTTAATCATGGATATTATTGTATATATCGTCCGTGACAGCCGTTAACATATCTATGCTTTCCGTACTGTATATCACTCATTTACTTCAGCTTTACTAAGATACGCATGTTTCTTTATGCACAAATTTATTGGTTAGCAGAATTTGGGGACGTTTCCTGTTTACATTTTAACTATCTGAGAGTGGAGACTCTCACTCCGACCTGGGAGGATTTTGTCGGACAATTTTAAGAGTGAAGTCCGACAAAACTCTGTGTCCGACCTGAGAGTCTGATCGTTGATACACTTGGAGGGATCTGTAGTTGATTATACAGCACTATCTACTACATAATGTTTATTTTCATCCCTTACCATTATGAATTTAGAATTACAAACTTACCTCATCACTGATTGACTTCAGTCTTTTCCTGTCATTATCATCATTGTCCTGTAAATGTGAATGAAGAACATTTAAAAGTGTTTTAAAAAATAATGGTAATGTTCCTTTAGCATGTTCAACAATCTTAAAATATAAAAACTAGTATTACTGTGAGCACTAAGATATACCCCACATCTGTCCCTATTTCCATAACCAAAACATTGCTGATTGTTCCGACCAAAAATGAAAGGGACCCTCCTCTCTTCACCGGTAAGCTGCTGATAAAATTTTAAAACATTCTGAGAAACACTACTCAAGTTATCATACGACATAGGGTAAAAATCCTATTTTCCTTACTATCAAGTCCAATAACTCTGGAACGGCAAAAGTGAAAATCGTCAAAAATGAAAGGGATCCTCCTCTTTTCACCAGTAAGTTGCTGATAAATTTCAAAACATTCTGAGAAACACTACTCAAGTTATCATACGACATAGGGTAAACATCCTATTTTCCGTCATATCAAGTCCAATAACTCTGGAACGGCAAAAGTGATAATTGTCAAAAATGAAAGGGATCATTCTCTCTTCATCGGTAAGCTGCTGATAAAATTCCAAAACATTCTAAGAAACACTACTCAAGTTATCATACGACATAGGGTAAAAATCCTATTTTCCGTCATATCAAGTCCAATAACTCTGGAACGGCAAAAGTGAAAATCGTCAAAAAAGAAAGGGATCCTCCTCTCTTCACCAGTAAATAGCTGATAATTTTTTTTAAAGATTCTAAGAAACACAACTCAAGTTATCGTACGACATAGGATTTGTCTACAGACGGACGGACATGGTGAAACCAGTAGACCCCCCCTACAACTCCGTTGCGGGGGGGTATAAAAAGAAAATTATAGGTCATTTTTGATGCTAAAACATATATCTCCACCACATTCTTCCATATTTTGGGAAAGATACCATGTAGAAGAGGGAGGGATACATAAATTGTTTTCATAAGCAATGCAGACATAGATATATAAAAAAAAAACAAAAAACCAATATCCACAAATGGTATAACTATAGAATAAATATAACAAGATGAACTGTGAGCTAATACTCACCTATGATAGCCCCGCTCTTCGGCAAACAGGAAGTAGGAATCTGACGGATCAAAAAACGCTTCCCACAATATGGGGTACCTATATGAAGCTTGTGAGCAAATATCAGATTTCTGCCATCAATAGTTGCTGAGAAAAATGCGACGAAAAATTAGCATATATGTTCAATCTGTATAAAAACCAACTAAGTCGGCAAACAGGAATTAGGAATCTGACGGGTCCAAAAACGCTACCCACAATATGGTATACTTATATGATGCTTGTGACCAAATATCAGATTTCTGCCATCAACAGTTACTGAGAAAAATGCGACGAAAAATATCTTGGACGGACGGAAGGACAGAGGTAAAACAGTATACCCCCCTCCCCCTTCGGGGAGCGGGTGGTATAAAAATCTTAATGCTTGTACAAGTGCATTTGGGAATGAGCTCCACTAAATAAATTGTTTAACCTACCTTGGAATGATTTATAGATAGACTAGGACTAGGTGATGGAGAACTTGAATTTGTTGATGTTGGAGTTCCCGAAATATTGTCTGTAAAATGATCATCATTTGGTGGTGACGACGCTAACACTTGTGCACCTACAGAAAAAATATTCATGCCAGTTATATTATGTCATACCAAACATGCTTAATGACAAACAAGATATAAACTAGTATTACTGTGAGCACAGCTCACTAAGATATACCCCCCGCTCCCCACATCTGTCCAACCTATTTCCATAACCAAAACATTGCTGATTGTTCAAAAATGAAAGGGACCCACCCTCCTCTCTTCACTGGTAAGCTGCTGATAAAATTTCAAAACATTCTGAGAAACACTACTCAAATTATCACACGACATAGGGTAAAAATCCTATTTTCCGTCATATCAAGTCCAATAACTCTGGAACAGCAAAAGTGAAAATCGTCAAAAATGAAAGGAATCCTTCTCTCTTCACCGGTAAGCTGCTGATAAAATTTCAAAACATTCTGAGAAACAATACTCAAATTATCATACGACATAGGGTAAAAATCCTATTTTCCGTCATATCAAGTCCAATAACTCTGGAACGGCAAAATTGAAAATTGTCAAAAATGAAAGGGATCCTCCTCTCTTCACCGGTAAGCTGCTGATAAAATTTCAAAACATTCTGAGAAACAATACTCAAGTTATCATACGACATAGGGTAAAAATCATATTTTCCGTCATATCAAGTCCAATAACTCCGGAACGGCAAAAGTGAAAATTGTCAAAAATGAAAGGGATCCTTCTCTCTTCACCGGTAAGCTGCTGATAAAATTTCAAAACATTCAGAGAAACACTACTCAAGTTATCATACGACATAGGGTAAAAATCCCATTTTCCGTCATATCAAGTCCAATAACTCTGGAACAGCAAAAGTGAAAATCATCAAAAAAGAAAGGGATCCTCCTCTCTTCACCAGTAAGCAGCTGATAAAATTTTAAAAGATTCTAAGAAACACAACTCAACTTATCGTACGACATAGGATTTGTCTACAGACGGACGGACATGGTGAAACCAGTATACCCCCCTACAACTTCGTTGCGGGGGGTATAATTAATGTTATATGCTAGTTGTATCATTTCTAATGAAATACACAGAGGGAAACAAATATATTTCAGGGATACATAAAGATTTTGAAATATGCTTATCAATTCGCATAAAAATCCAAGAACTATCTAATAATCATTGAAGCATGCCAAAAGTTTTATCACCAAGATGGTAACAAACTAGAGGCTCCCAGGAGCCTGTATAGCTCACCTTGGTATAATAACAACATCAGTCAATAAAACTTGATAACTTCGGTAAAAACAAATTAACAAATGTAGCCTTCGTCATTGCAGACCCCTTCTACAAAAAAATTTGGGCAGGGGTTCTCCCTTTAATGTAAGTTATCAAAATTGCTGTAAAAAAAACATATGTCAATGATTCTCAAAATTTAGCTTTTCCTACTTCACATTTTGTAATAGAGTTGCTTCCTATTTGAGTAACCAAAAGCAGTGAGTCAACAAAAAATGCATTTCAAGAGGAATAACTCTTCACACAGTTGTCGCACATTTTCAACAGGTGGGAAATTTTTTTGTAGATCTTGACATGCTGAACATTTTTGCAGTTTAAACTTTCCCTCTATCTCTAATAGTTTTTGAGATATAAGATGATAGTATTAAAATTGAGAACAATAACTCCAAAATGTGTCATGGGATTTACTTCAAAATTGCAGGGTAGGAAGATCTTGACATGCTGCAAATTTTTGCAATTTAAAATTAACCTTTATCTCTTATAGTTTTTGAAATATAAGACGAAAAGTATTATTTTTTTTTTTAAATTTGATGAAAAAAGGGCAAGAACTCCAAGATGGGTAATCAGATTTACTTCAAAATTGCAGGGTAGGTTGATCTCGACATGCTGCACATTTTTGCAATTTAACATCTATCTCTTATAGTTTTTGAAATATAACACGAAAAGCATTAAAATAAAAAAAAAAATTGATCGAAGGGCCGAACCGCCGGACACATTTTTGGAAGAGAACCATCCAATGACTATTTCATCAAAATTTTGTTCTTATTGAGCAAATGGTTTCAGACAAGAAGATTTTTATGGGAATTTCCCATAGGGTCCCATGTTAAATTAAGTTCGGCTGTGGCGGCCATCTTGGTCGGTGTTCTGAAATGCCGGACACAATTTTGGAAGAGGACCACCCAAGAATCATTTCAGCAAAGTTTGGTTGAGATTGGCACAGTAGTTTCAGAGGAGAAGAATTTTTTTTAATTTCATCCCCCCTTTTTTCTAATTTGCATAATCGGTCAAAATAGGCAAAAGTTCAAAGTTCATAAAAAATCCCGTAATATAGGTTAAAAAGCTCATCATTATGCTTATACAGTTCAAAGTTGGGCACTTTCTGGCTTAAAATAGAGCAGTTTTGGCCATTTGAAGAAATTTCTATTTTTAGTCATGGCGGCCATCTTGGATACAGGACGGCACTGACGGATACAATTTTCAAAGAAGACTACCCAAGGTTCATTTCAGCAAAGTTTGGTTGAGATTGGCACAGTAGTTTCAGAGGAGAAGAATTTTTTTTAATTTCATCCCCCCTTTTTTCTAATTTGCATAATCGGTCAAAATAGGCAAAAGTTCAAAGTTCATAAAAAAATCCCGTAATATATGTTTAAAAGCTCATCATTGTGCTTATACAGTTCAAATTTGGGCACTTTCTGGCTTAAAATAGAGCAGTTTTGGCCATTTGTAGGGACTCCAACGTCATGACGTTACTTATTGGAAAGAGGAATTTCAGTGGTTGACAGTACACTTTTATTTTGCTATATTTCATTTATGCCTTAATGAATTTAAATAAAATCTATATAGTTGTATTCCTTGTTTTTTACTCTTTTTTGTAAATATAAAAATGTTTATATTTCGTGATTTTGTTCACTACCACGGCGTCGTAGAAAATCGCGTCTCTTGTACAGTTCGGTGTACAATCGTTGCGACGGCAATGGAAAATTTAGCTACATGCGTGATCGAGGAGTGAAAGAAACGATGAGCCAATGGATTTTCATTTCTTTAATAGCGACCAATGAACGTGTTGTTTACTCCCGTTTCTAAAAATATATTTTTCTTCTTGATATAAACCCGGGAAGTACCTAAACAAATCGATTTTCTGAAAAACATTGTTGAAATTAACCAAAGATCGTAAGTTGAAAGAAAGAAAAGTATACAGTTGTTAAGTAGAACTATCGATTACCCCTTTCTGTAAGTTTCGTTAAGATTGAAAGCCTGGCTCATCATTTCTTTTACAAAAATAACTCCGTGACCTTTTACCGATTTTATGACGAAATCCAAAATGGCGACACCCGAGAACGCCGTCAATAAACATCAAGCATTTGGTTGATAAAATCGCGTTTACTGGGTAATTCGACCCGAACTTTCAACAAAGTTTGCTGTCTCTTAACTCTGCTGTTGGCTTTCAATACCGGAAAGGTATTTATATTTTACCTCTTACTTTAAATTGACAAATTCAGTAGTAAAGTTGGAAAAATTCGTTCTATTTATAGAATTTTTTATTTACAAATATTTTATAGGACTGTATCAATGTGCACAATAGTGAGTAATAAATTTTATGAGATTGTCCTATTTATATGATATGTTTTTATATATTCAAAGTGCCCAGACTGTCTCACACTCATGCAAGACAAGTTTTACCAGAGCTTGAATTGCCCATTTATGTACAACATTTCAGTTGTGAGAAGGAAAAAAACTTGACCCACCCCTTCAATTATATTTTAATATTTGCTTGATCTTGGCTTGCATGAACAAAAATTATTGAATTAAAATAAATTCAGATGAAGTTACATTTTTGTATATATTTAAATAAATTTGTGGAGTTTTTATGTTCAACAAAAGACAGTCTGGACATGTTTATTATTGAAGCATTTGTTATAGTCTTCCTGAAATCTGCTGGACCACCTGTTCTGACCGGCAATATTTGGTTCGGCATGCAAATTTTTTTACTTAGAAAACCGAATGTCGGGCTAAAAAATATTAAAAGTTTAATACATTAAGCAGACATGTATGAATGGCTTGCAAAATGGTTTGTACAGGCAGAGTTATTCCAGTTGTCAGATCAAACCAGATACACATTTTCAGTTTTCAGGAAGACTATAAATTGTTAAATTCATTGTTAGGGCCCCACTTCGAGCATGCAGTAAGTTTTCACTCTGTCGGACCGAGTCTGTCAGTCTGTCAACAATTTTGTAAACACCAAATCCCCAAAAGTATACCGGTAACTGTTACAAACTTGAAAATTTGTACAATTTTTTGTTTTTAATCATCAATGTAGATGTGCATAGAACTATATTTTGCATGTTTTGTCAAAAAATCACATGTTTTGAAAATCGTTCTTTTAAATACAATAGTTTATTAATGACTAATTGTATACATGTACATGTATGATGTATGTCTATCAAATGTGCATGTGGGGCCCTTACTGACATCATTGTCAGTAAACTAGTTGTTTTATTTTAATATTTCAGTTTTTGTTTGAACACTTTTGAATAAAGGAATACCAGTAATGGCAGTATTTAACCATGATCAGGGAAGTATAATTTTAATCCCATCCCCTTAATAACCATTCAAGATTAATTTTTTAAGCTTTTAATAATCATAGAATATGAATGATACATGTAAATCATTTGTAAATTAAGGTCCTAAAAAAAAAAGAGAAAAAAAGGACATTTTGTACTTGCGACGACTTCTGCATTATAAAAATCTACCATGGACTCATGCAGAGTATTGGGTAAATATATTGGTGTGCAACAGCTCAGCTTATTTGGAAACCCCTACTGATAAGGAAATTCGCCTCCAGTGGAACGGTATCCACCAGAAGTTTCACCATCACAAAACAAGCAGTTCTGAAGCAATAAATGCAGAATTAGACTCATTTCTTAGTCATGACTACCACATCCCTGGAAAACAAACTTTACATTCAAAGAAACAGAATACAGAAAAAGAAGTTGAAGCTCAACAGGAGAAAATGAAAAAACTGAGAGTTGAACTGGTTCAAACCTACTCTTCACTTATTGATGCAAATGAACAAATCCATGAACTAATTATTACAAATGCAAACTTAGAGGGAAAATATAAAAAGTGTGAAAATATAGAAAGAGATATAAAACAGAAATGTAAAATTATAAATGATTTGAAAGTTCAGATAGCTAATTTAAATCTTAGAAATGTAAACAAAAGGTTTAAGAAATGTAGAAAAAATATAGAAAAGTTGCAGGGTGAGGTAAATAGTCAAAGAGACACATATAATAACAGATTGGATATGGTAATGAATGAAAATAATCAACTTGAAAATGATCTTGAAACTCTTAAGTTGAAACTTGATGAACAAAAAATAAAATTTAGCAAGGCTTCAAAAATGAAAAACTATTACAAAATTTTGATTAATAAAGATTAATTTGAACAAGGACTGATGATTATATAGTTATTGAATTATTTAAAAATATCATTTTGAATATATCTTTTAATATTTTCATTCTCGTTTCTAAATGCAATACATTAGTATTAAAAATTTTGCAAAAATAATTGGGAAAAAAAGGGGGGGGTTGAAGAAATTGAGTGTTTTATGATTAGAAGGCTGTTAATTTACATATATTAATTAATAACATTGAAAATCTTATTGATTTGGCACAATATTCATTTATTGTAACTTTTTTGCTATTTCGTATGCAGAATTAAAAAAATTGTCAATTTCTCTATGTTGAAAATGCTCTTGGCGGCCATTTTGAAATACCATCAACTTCAAAAGCACTATTCCAAGAGGTTTTAACAGACCTTCCCCCAGTCTTTGCATATATTAAAGCATTTCTCCCAATTTCATTAGTATAACAGACCAGACATAGACACAATATCACTATTTTGCACAGTTTTTACACGGTGCCATCGAAAAAATGACTAAGTCCAACATTTTGTGGGGGGTTTTCAGCATGCTCTATTTTCTCATTAGATGTAATGTGAAGTTCATATTTCTGTTATAGTTCATGAATGTACTGTTATTTATCAATATTGTTAATCTTATTCATTATAGTTGTCTTTGTTTTTGAAATAAAATGGTTTAAATATTGAGGAATCAGCTGTCTGTGTGTCAACTTGCCCAAATTTTCCAAATAAAACACATTTTTCGGTGTCTAAAACTTGCCATATCTTTGTGAAATGTTGACGGATTTTAAATCCGTTTTTTGTGTTGTTCTTGTCTCTCGGAGTTCTTTAAGAATACTTATTAATCATTTTTATATATTATGCATGAAATATTTTGTTGGAGTCCCTACCATTTGAAGAAATTTCTATGTTTAGTCATGGTGGCCATCTTGGATACAGGACGGCACTGACGGACACAATTTTGAAAGGGGACCACCCAAGGATCATTTCAGCAAAGTTTGGTTGAGATTGGCACAGTAGTTTCAGATGAGAAGATTTTTTTTTAATTTCATCCCCCCTTTTTTCTAATTTGCACAATCGGTCAAAATAGGCAAAAGTTCAAAGTTCATAAAAAATTCCGTAATATAGGTTAAAAAGCTCATCATTATGCTTATACAGTTCAAATTTGGGCACTTTCTGGCTTAAAATAGAGCACTTTTGGCCATTTGAAGAAATTTCTATTTTTAGTCATGGCGGCCATCTTGGATACAGGACGGCACTGACGGACACAATTTTCAAAGGGGACCACCCAAGGTTCATTTCAGCAAAGTTTGGTTGAGATTGGCACAGTAGTTTCAGATGAGAAGATTTTTTTAAAATTTCATCCCCCCTTTTTTCTAATTTGCATAATCGGTCAAAATAGGCAAAAGTTCAAAGTTCATAAAAAATCCCGTAATATATGTTAAAAAGCTCATCATTATGCTTATACAGTTCAAATTTGGGCACTTTCTGGCTTAAAATAGAGCAGTTTTGGCCATTTGAAGAAATTTCTATTTTTAGTCATGGCGGCCATCTTGGATACAGGACGGCGCTGACGGACACAATTTTGAAAGGGGACCACCCAAGGATTATTTCAGCAAAGTTTGGTTGAGATTGGCTCAGTAGTTTCAGAGGAGAAGATTTTTTTTTAATTTCATCCCCCCTTTTTTCTAATTTGCATAATCGGTCAAAATAGGCAAAAGTTCAAACTTCATAAAAAATCCCGTAATACATGTTAAAAAGCTCATCATTGTGCTTATACAGTTCAAATTTGGGCACTTTCTGGCTTAAAATAGAGCAGTTTTGGCCATTTGAAGAAATTTCTATGTTTAGTCATGGTGGCCATCTTGGATACAGGACGGCACTGACGGACACAATTTTGAAAGGGGACCACCCAAGGATCATTTCAGCAAAGTTTGGTTGAGATTGGCACAGTAGTTTCAGATGAGAAGATTTTTTTTTAATTTCATCCCCCCTTTTTTCTAATTTGCACAATCGGTCAAAATAGGCAAAAGTTCAAAGTTCATAAAAAATCCCGTAATATAGGTTAAAAAGCTCATCATTATGCTTATACAGTTCAAATTTGGGCACTTTCTGGCTTAAAATAGAGCACTTTTGGCCATTTGAAGAAATTTCTATTTTTAGTCATGGCGGCCATCTTGGATACAGGACGGCACTGACGGACACAATTTTCAAAGGGGACCACCCAAGGTTCATTTCAGCAAAGTTTGGTTGAGATTGGCACAGTAGTTTCAGATGAGAAGATTTTTTTAAAATTTCATCCCCCCTTTTTTCTAATTTGCATAATCGGTCAAAATAGGCAAAAGTTCAAAGTTCATAAAAAATCCCGTAATATATGTTAAAAAGCTCATCATTATGCTTATACAGTTCAAATTTGGGCACTTTCTGGCTTAAAATAGAGCACTTTTGGCCATTTGAAGAAATTTCTATTTTTAGTCATGGCGGCCATCTTGGATACAGGACGGCACTGACGGACACAATTTTCAAAGGGGACCACCCAAGGTTCATTTCAGCAAAGTTTGGTTGAGATTGGCACAGTAGTTTCAGATGAGAAGATTTTTTTAAAATTTCATCCCCCCTTTTTTCTAATTTGCATAATCGGTCAAAATAGGCAAAAGTTCAAAGTTCATAAAAAATCCCGTAATATATGTTAAAAAGCTCATCATTATGCTTATACAGTTCAAATTTGGGCACTTTCTGGCTTAAAATAGAGCAGTTTTGGCCATTTGAAGAAATTTCTATTTTTAGTCATGGCGGCCATCTTGGATACAGGACGGCGCTGACGGACACAATTTTGAAAGGGGACCACCCAAGGATTATTTCAGCAAAGTTTGGTTGAGATTGGCTCAGTAGTTTCAGAGGAGAAGATTTTTTAAAAATTTCATCCCCCCTTTTTTCTAATTTGCATAATCGGTCAAAATAGGCAAAAGTTCAAACTTCATAAAAAATCCCGTAATACATGTTAAAAAGCTCATCATTGTGCTTATACAGTTCAAATTTGGGCACTTTCTGGCTTAAAATAGAGCAGTTTTGGCCATTTGAAGAAATTTCTATTTTTAGTCATGGCGGCCATCTTGGATACAGGACGGCACAGACGGACACAATATTGAAAAGGGACCACCCAAGGATCATTTCAGCAAAGTTTGGTTGAGATTGGCTCAGTAGTTTCAGAGGAGAAGATTTTTTAAAAATTTCATCCCCCTTTTTTCTAATTTGCATAATCGGTCAAAATAGGCAAAAGTTCAAAGTTCATAAAAAATCCTGTAATATATGTTAAAAAGCTCATCATTATGCTTATACAGTTCAAATTTGGGCACTTTCTGGCTTAAAATAGAGCAGTTTTGGCCATTTGAAGAAATTTCTATTTTTAGTCATGGCGGCCATCTTGGATACAGGACGGCACAGACGGACACAATATTGAAAAGGGACCACCCAAGGATCATTTCAGCAAAGTTTGGTTGAGATTGGCTCAGTAGTTTCAGAGGAGAAGATTTTTTAAAAATTTCATCCCCCCTTTTTTCTAATTTGCATAATCGGTCAAAATAGGCAAAAGTTCAAAGTTCATAAAAAATCCCGTAATATATGTTAAAAAGCTCATCATTATGCTTATACAGTTCAAATTTGGGCACTTTCTGGCTAAAAATAGAGCAGTTTTGGCCATTTGAAGAAATTTCTATTTTTAGTCATGGCGGCCATCTTGGATACAGGACGGCGCTGACGGACACAATTTTGAAAGGGGACCACCCAAGGATTATTTCAGCAAAGTTTGGTTGAGATTGGCTCAGTAGTTTCAGAGGAGAAGATTTTTTTTTAATTTCATCCCCCCTTTTTTCTAATTTGCATAATCGGTCAAAATAGGCAAAAGTTCAAACTTCATAAAAAATCCCGTAATACATGTTAAAAAGCTCATCATTGTGCTTATACAGTTCAAATTTGGGCACTTTCTGGCTTAAAATAGAGCAGTTTTGGCCATTTGAAGAAATTTCTATTTTTAGTCATGGCGGCCATCTTGGATACAGGACGGCACAGACGGACACAATATTGAAAAGGGACCACCCAAGGATCATTTCAGCAAAGTTTGGTTGAGATTGGCTCAGTAGTTTCAGAGGAGAAGATTTTTTAAAAATTTCATCCCCCCTTTTTTCTAATTTGCATAATCGGTCAAAATAGGCAAAAGTTCAAAGTTCATAAAAAATCCTGTAATATATGTTAAAAAGCTCATCATTATGCTTATACAGTTCAAATTTGGACACTTTCTGGCTTAAAATAGAGCAGTTTTGGCCATTTGAAGAAATTTCTATTTTTAGTCATGGTGGCCATCTTGGATACAGGACGGCACAGACGGACACAATATTGAAAGGGGACCACCCAAGGATCATTTCAGCAAAGTTTGGTTGAGATTGGCTCAGTAGTTTCAGAGGAGAAGATTTGTTTTAATTTCATTCCCCCTTTTTTCTAATTTGCATAATCGGTCAAAATAGGCAAAAGTTCAAAGTTCATAAAAAATCCTGTAATATATGTTAAAAAGCTCATCATTATGCTTATACAGTTCAAATTTGGGCACTTTCTGGCTTAAAATAGAGCAGTTTTGGTCATTTGAAGAAATTTCTATTTTTAGTCATGGCGGCCATCTTGGATACAGGACGGCACTGACGGACACAATTTTCAAAGGGGACCACCCAAGGTTCATTTCAGCAAAGTTTGGTTGAGATTGGCACAGTAGTTTCAGAGGAGAAGAAATTTTTTTAATTTCATCCCCCCTTTTTTCTAATTTGCATAATCGGTCAAAATAGGCAAAAGTTCAAAGTTCATAAAAAAATCCCATAATATATGTTTAAAAGCTCATCATTGTGCTTATACAGTTCAAATTTGGGCACTTTCTGGCTTAAAATAGAGCAGTTTTGGCCATTTGAAGAAATTTCTATGTTTAGTCATGGTGGCCATCTTGGATACAGGACGGCACTGACGGACACAATTTTGAAAGGGGACCACCCAAGGTTCATTTCAGCAAAGTTTGGTTGAGATTGGCACAGTAGTTTCAGATGAGAAGATTTTTTTTTAATTTCATCCCCCCTTTTTTCTAATTTGCACAATCAGTCAAAATAGGCAAAAGTTCAAAGTTCATAAAAAATCCCGTAATATAGGTTAAAAAGCTCATCATTATGCTTATACAGTTCAAATTTGGGCACTTTCTGGCTTAAAATAGAGCACTTTTGGCCATTTGAAGAAATTTCTATTTTTAGTCATGGCGGCCATCTTGGATACAGGACGGCACTGACGGACACAATTTTCAAAGGGGACCACCCAAGGTTCATTTCAGCAAAGTTTGGTTGAGATTGGCACAGTAGTTTCAGATGAGAAGATTTTTTTAAATTTCATCCCCCCTTTTTTCTAATTTGCATAATCGGTCAAAATAGGCAAAAGTTCAAAGTTCATAAAAAATCCCGTAATATATGTTAAAAAGCTCATCATTATGCTTATACAGTTCAAATTTGGGCACTTTCTGGCTTAAAATAGAGCAGTTTTGGCCATTTGAAGAAATTTCTATTTTTAGTCATGGCGGCCATCTTGGATACAGGACGGCGCTGACGGACACAATTTTGAAAGGGGACCACCCAAGGATTATTTCAGCAAAGTTTGGTTGAGATTGGCTCAGTAGTTTCAGAGGAGAAGATTTTTTTTTAATTTCATCCCCCCTTTTTTCTAATTTGCATAATCGGTCAAAATAGGCAAAAGTTCAAAGTTCATAAAAAATCCCGTAATATATGTTAAAAAGCTCATCATTATGCTTATACAGTTCAAATTTGGGCACTTTCTGGCTTAAAATAGAGCAGTTTTGGCCATTTGAAGAAATTTCTATTTTTAGTCATGGTGGCCATCTTGGATACAGGACGGCGCTGACGGACACAATTTTCAAAGGGGACCACCCAAGGTTCATTTCAGCAAAGTTTGGTTGAGATTGCCACAGTAGTTTCAGAGGAGAAGATTTTATTTTAATTTCATCCCCCCTTTTTTCTAATTTGCAAAATCGGTCAAAATAGGCAAAAGTTCAAAGTTCATAAAAAATCCCGTAATATATGTTAAAAAGCGCATCATTATGCTTATACAGTTCAAATTTGGGCACTTTCTGGCTTAAAATAGAGCAGTTTTGGCCATTTGAAGAAATTTCTATTTTTAGTCATGGCGGCCATCTTGGATACAGGACGGCACAGACGGACACAATATTGAAAGGGGATCACCCAAGGATCATTTCAGCAAAGTTTGGTTGAGATTGGCTCAGTAGTTTCAGAGGAGAAGATTTTTTTTAAATTTCATCCCCCCTTTTTTCTAATTTGCATAATCGGTCAAAATAGGCAAAAGTTCAAAGTTCATAAAAAAATTCCGTAATACATGTTAAAAAGCTCATCATTGTGCTTATACAGTTCAAATTTGGGCACTTTCTGGCTTAAAATAGAGCAGTTTTGGCCATTTGAAGAAATTTCTATTTTTAGTCATGGCGGCCATCTTGGATACAGGACGGCACAGACGGATACAATATTGAAAGGGGACCACCCAAGGATCATTTCAGCAAAGTTTGGTTGAGATTGGCACAGTAGTTTCAGAGGAGAAGATTTTTTAAAAATTTCATCCCCCCTTTTTTCTAATTTGCATAATCGGTCAAAATAGGCAAAAGTTCAAACTTCATAAAAAATCCCGTAATACATGTTAAAAAGCTCATCATTGTGCTTATACAGTTCAAATTTGGGCACTTTCTGGCTTAAAATAGAGCAGTTTTGGCCATTTGAAGAAATTTCAATTTTTAGTCATGGCGGCCATCTTGGATACAGGACGGCACAGACGGACACAATATTGAAAAGGGACCACCCAAGGATCATTTCAGCAAAGTTTGGTTGAGATTGGCTCAGTAGTTTCAGAGGAGAAGATTTTTTAAAAATTTCATCCCCCCTTTTTTCTAATTTGCATAATCGGTCAAAATAGGCAAAAGTTCAAAGTTCATAAAAAATCCTGTAATATATGTTAAAAAGCTCATCATTATGCTTATACAGTTCAAATTTGGACACTTTCTGGCTTAAAATAGAGCAGTTTTGGCCATTTGAAGAAATTTCTATTTTTAGTCATGGTGGCCATCTTGGATACAGGACGGCACAGACGGACACAATATTGAAAGGGGACCACCCAAGGATCATTTCAGCAAAGTTTGGTTGAGATTGGCTCAGTAGTTTCAGAGGAGAAGATTTGTTTTAATTTCATTCCCCCTTTTTTCTAATTTGCATAATCGGTCAAAATAGGCAAAAGTTCAAAGTTCATAAAAAATCCTGTAATATATGTTAAAAAGCTCATCATTATGCTTATACAGTTCAAATTTGGGCACTTTCTGGCTTAAAATAGAGCAGTTTTGGTCATTTGAAGAAATTTCTATTTTTAGTCATGGCGGCCATCTTGGATACAGGACGGCACTGACGGACACAATTTTCAAAGGGGACCACCCAAGGTTCATTTCAGCAAAGTTTGGTTGAGATTGGCACAGTAGTTTCAGAGGAGAAGAAATTTTTTTAATTTCATCCCCCCTTTTTTCTAATTTGCATAATCGGTCAAAATAGGCAAAAGTTCAAAGTTCATAAAAAAATCCCATAATATATGTTTAAAAGCTCATCATTGTGCTTATACAGTTCAAATTTGGGCACTTTCTGGCTTAAAATAGAGCAGTTTTGGCCATTTGAAGAAATTTCTATGTTTAGTCATGGTGGCCATCTTGGATACAGGACGGCACTGACGGACACAATTTTGAAAGGGGACCACCCAAGGTTCATTTCAGCAAAGTTTGGTTGAGATTGGCACAGTAGTTTCAGATGAGAAGATTTTTTTTTAATTTCATCCCCCCTTTTTTCTAATTTGCACAATCAGTCAAAATAGGCAAAAGTTCAAAGTTCATAAAAAATCCCGTAATATAGGTTAAAAAGCTCATCATTATGCTTATACAGTTCAAATTTGGGCACTTTCTGGCTTAAAATAGAGCACTTTTGGCCATTTGAAGAAATTTCTATTTTTAGTCATGGCGGCCATCTTGGATACAGGACGGCACTGACGGACACAATTTTCAAAGGGGACCACCCAAGGTTCATTTCAGCAAAGTTTGGTTGAGATTGGCACAGTAGTTTCAGATGAGAAGATTTTTTTAAATTTCATCCCCCCTTTTTTCTAATTTGCATAATCGGTCAAAATAGGCAAAAGTTCAAAGTTCATAAAAAATCCCGTAATATATGTTAAAAAGCTCATCATTATGCTTATACAGTTCAAATTTGGGCACTTTCTGGCTTAAAATAGAGCAGTTTTGGCCATTTGAAGAAATTTCTATTTTTAGTCATGGCGGCCATCTTGGATACAGGACGGCGCTGACGGACACAATTTTGAAAGGGGACCACCCAAGGATTATTTCAGCAAAGTTTGGTTGAGATTGGCTCAGTAGTTTCAGAGGAGAAGATTTTTTTTTAATTTCATCCCCCCTTTTTTCTAATTTGCATAATCGGTCAAAATAGGCAAAAGTTCAAAGTTCATAAAAAATCCTGTAATATATGTTAAAAAGCTCATCATTATGCTTATACAGTTCAAATTTGGGCACTTTCTGGCTTAAAATAGAGCAGTTTTGGCCATTTGAAGAAATTTCTATTTTTAGTCATGGTGGCCATCTTGGATACAGGACGGCGCTGACGGACACAATTTTCAAAGGGGACCACCCAAGGTTCATTTCAGCAAAGTTTGGTTGAGATTGCCACAGTAGTTTCAGAGGAGAAGATTTTATTTTAATTTCATCCCCCCTTTTTTCTAATTTGCAAAATCGGTCAAAATAGGCAAAAGTTCAAAGTTCATAAAAAATCCCGTAATATATGTTAAAAAGCGCATCATTATGCTTATACAGTTCAAATTTGGGCACTTTCTGGCTTAAAATAGAGCAGTTTTGGCCATTTGAAGAAATTTCTATTTTTAGTCATGGCGGCCATCTTGGATACAGGACGGCACAGACGGACACAATATTGAAAGGGGATCACCCAAGGATCATTTCAGCAAAGTTTGGTTGAGATTGGCTCAGTAGTTTCAGAGGAGAAGATTTTTTTTAAATTTCATCCCCCCTTTTTTCTAATTTGCATAATCGGTCAAAATAGGCAAAAGTTCAAAGTTCATAAAAAAATTCCGTAATACATGTTAAAAAGCTCATCATTGTGCTTATACAGTTCAAATTTGGGCACTTTCTGGCTTAAAATAGAGCAGTTTTGGCCATTTGAAGAAATTTCTATTTTTAGTCATGGCGGCCATCTTGGATACAGGACGGCACAGACGGATACAATATTGAAAGGGGACCACCCAAGGATCATTTCAGCAAAGTTTGGTTGAGATTGGCACAGTAGTTTCAGAGGAGAAGATTTTTTAAAAATTTCATCCCCCCTTTTTTCTAATTTGCATAATCGGTCAAAATAGGCAAAAGTTCAAACTTCATAAAAAATCCCGTAATACATGTTAAAAAGCTCATCATTGTGCTTATACAGTTCAAATTTGGGCACTTTCTGGCTTAAAATAGAGCAGTTTTGGCCATTTGAAGAAATTTCAATTTTTAGTCATGGCGGCCATCTTGGATACAGGACGGCACAGACGGACACAATATTGAAAAGGGACCACCCAAGGATCATTTCAGCAAAGTTTGGTTGAGATTGGCTCAGTAGTTTCAGAGGAGAAGATTTTTTAAAAATTTCATCCCCCCTTTTTTCTAATTTGCATAATCGGTCAAAATAGGCAAAAGTTCAAAGTTCATAAAAAATCCCGTAATATATGTTAAAAAGCTCATCATTATGCTTATACAGTTCAAATTTGGGCACTTTCTGGCTTAAAATAGAGCAGTTTTGGCCATTTGAAGAAATTTCTATTTTTAGTCATGGTGGCCATCTTGGATACAGGACGGCACAGACGGACACAATATTGAAAGGGGACCACCCAAGGATCATTTCAGCAAAGTTTGGTTGAGATTGGCTCAGTAGTTTCAGAGGAGAAGATTTTTTTTAATTTCATTCCCCCTTTTTTCTAATTTGCATAATCGGTCAAAATAGGCAAAAGTTCAAAGTTCATAAAAAATCCTGTAATATATGTTAAAAAGCTCATCATTATGCTTATACAGTTCAAATTTGGGCACTTTCTGGCTTAAAATAGAGCAGTTTTGGTCATTTGAAGAAATTTCTATTTTTAGTCATGGCAGCCATCTTGGATACAGGACGGCACTGACGGACACAATTTTCAAAGGGGACCACCCAAGGTTCATTTCAGCAAAGTTTGGTTGAGATTGGCACAGTAGTTTCAGAGGAGAAGAAAAAATTTTAATTTCATCCCCCCTTTTTTCTAATTTGCATAATCGGTCAAAATAGGCAAAAGTTCAAAGTTCATAAAAAATCCTGTAATATAGGTTAAAAAGCTCATCATTATGCTTATACAGTTCATATTTGGGCACTTTCTGGCTTAAAATAGAGCAGTTTTGGCCATTTGAAGAAATTTCTATTTTTAGTCATGGCGGCCATCTTGGATACAGGACGGCACTGACGGACACAATTTTCAAAGGGGACCATCCAAGGTTCATTTCAGCAAAGTTTGGTTGAGATTGGCACAGTAGTTTCAGAGGAGAAGAATTTTTTTAAATTTCATCCCCCCTTTTTTCTTATTTGCATAATCGGTCAAAATGGGTAATGGGATTTACTTCAAAATTGCAGGGTAGGTAGATCTTGACATGCTGCACATTTTTGCAATTTAAACTTAACATCTATCTCTAAATATTTTTTGAAATATAAGACGAAAAGTAATAAAATTAAAAAAAAAATTGATGAAAAAAGGGCAATAACTCCAAGATGGGTAATCAAATTTACTTCAAAATTGCAGGGTAGGTAGATCTTGACATGCTGAACATGTTTTCAGTTTCAACTTACCAGCTGTCTCTTATAGTTTTTGAAATAAAGGACGAAAAGTATTAAAATTTTGATGAAAAAAGGGAAATAACTCCAAAATGGGTACTGGGATTTACTTCAAAATTGCAGGGTGGGTAGATCTTGATATGCCGCACATTTTTGCAATTTAATGTTAACCTTTATCTCTTATAGTTTTTGAAATATAAGACGAAAAGTATTAAAATTTTACAAATTTGATGAAAAAAGGGCAATAACTCCAAGATGGGTAATCAGATTTACTTCAAAATTGCAGGGCAGGTAGATCTTGATGTGCTGATCATTTTTACACCATGTCAGATTTTTGATATTATTAACCGTTTTTGAGTTATTACCCAAAACCTGCGATTTTACCATATGTTCTATTTTTAGCAACAGTGGCCATGTTGGTTGGTGCACAGCATCACCGGACACAATTTTGGAACTAGACACCCTAGTGATGATTCAGACCAAGTTTGGTTTCCATTGGTCTAGTACTTTCAGAGGAGAAGATTTTTGAAAAAGTTTACGACGAACGACGGACGCCAAGTGATGGCAATAGCTCACATGACCCTTTTGGTCAGGTGAGCTAAAAAATTGATGAAAAAAGGCCAATAACTCCAAGATGGGTAATCAAATTTACTTCAAAATTGCAGGGTAGGTAGATCTCGACATGCTGAACATGTTTGCAGTTTCAACTTACCAGCTGTCTCTTATAGTTTTTGAAATAAAGGACGAAAAGTATTAAAATTTTATTGAAAAAAGGGAAATAACTCCAAAATGGGTACTGGGATTTACTTCAAAATTGCAGGGTGGGTAGATCTTGATATGCCGCACATTTTTGCAATTTAATGTTAACCTTTATCTCTTATAGTTTTTGAAATATAAGACGAAAAGTATTAAAATTTTACAAATTTGATGAAAAAAGGGCAATAACTCCAAGATGGGTAATCAGATTTACTTCAAAATTGCAGGGCAGGTAGATCTTGATGTGCTGATCATTTTTACACCATGTCAGATTTTTGATATTATTAACGTTTTTTGAGTTATTACCCAAAACCTGCGATTTTACCATATGTTCTATTTTTAGTAACAGCGGCCATGTTAGTTGGTGCACAGCATCACCGGACACAATTTTGGAACTAGACACCCTAGTGATGATTCAGACCAAGTTTGGTTTCCATTGGTCTAGTACTTTCAGAGGAGAAGATTTTTGAAAAAGTTTACGATGGACGACGGACGCCAAGTGATGGCAATAGCTCACATGACCCTTTGGGTCAGGTGAGCTAAAAAGATAACAATCTATGTTAAATTCAATGTTTTAACATGAAAATGGTCATACTGAATTTTGTCGTTTGTAGTGAAACTACAGTCAAACCTGGGGGGAGATTGACAAAATGATCACTATATATATTTGACCTTTAATTTACATGAAGGGGTTTGATTATTCGACGAAATATTCTACATTAGTTGTAAATAAACATTTCTAATTACATGTTATGTTTTGTTTGTTATTTTGTTCCTGTCGTAATGTTACTCTTGTTTACATTTATTGTGAATGAAATTATATCAATCTGATATGATTTGAATAAAACATACAAATAAATAAAGATATTTAATGAACAAATGTACAATTTCCAGTAACACGATGTTGAACTGGAAACATTGTTTTCAAAATCGTCGATTGAATCTCACGTTTTCTTTAAAGAATGTTCATTATCTGGGTACCTTCTCCTCGCCCACACTGCCACAGCCCAACAACTTTTCCCACCATCGATCACAACGATTTTATAACTTTCACTTTGTCGTCTTATTTCAAAGCTTTCCTATATTTACGGATGTTGATGATTTTGACATGATGCACTAGAATACTAAATATTTTTGGTTTGTGAATTTCTACTCTAGTCGTAATAAATAAATATCTCCAATAACCCCCGGGTATAAACTTTCCTTTATGTAATTATTACTCACAAAATTTAATAGTGTTTGTTTATTTAGTTAATTAAATTAAGCAATATATTTTGTAACACCTCAGGATTTTTTTGTATATTTGAGAAATATACCGAACTTTCGAAATCACTTCCGGTATTATTTTATAAATGAATTTACCGTTATACAAAGGTTTTACACTGGAAATTATTAATAAATGGTGACCGCTGACCACATTGAACAGGTGACCGCTATATCGAATTAAAATATATAGTAAAATGCACAAGGAGAGCACGAAAGTGACCGTCATGAGCAGGTGACCGTTACGACAGGTTTGACTGTACATTATCAGTGAAAACAAACTGTACTTTCCGACTGATCAAAACCTACTTGGTGACATATATGTTTTTTAATATCCTTTAAAGGTGTACATACCAGAGGTCAAATCTCAATTATCTAATATCAGAAGATTTTTTTTCATACCAAATCCAAGTCAACTTATTTTTTTTATTTAAATTACCCAAGTCTTCAAGATCTAATTCATCATAGATAAAATCATTTTCTTCAAAGTCAGGATCCTGATTGCAATCAACATAATACTCCACATCATCTTTGATTTTCCTTATCTGAAAATATAAGTACACAAGATTGTTGTTATTTTCTTCATTTTATCTAAAATAATTGACAGTGACGATTAACACCAATAACTCAATCCAACCCAAGAACTTAAAACATAAACAAAAAAAAATTATCTAAAGGGAAACAACTTGTTTTGTTTTTTTCCATTCCATATGGTAAATTTCTGTTTTCAATTAATCATTAAAAATATATTATGTTAAAAATGTCAACAATATACACAAGTGATTACTAAAAGTTATACTTCCAGGGCTCCCACTACTTTCAAATTAGAGGGAGAAGTGACTTCTTTTTCAGAGAGCTCACAGGGAGAAGTGGGAGACAACAGAGCAGGGGTTGAAAATAGCCCTAGCCCGACGCCCCAGGCTACCATTTTTAACTGCAGTACTACCAAGTTTCGCCACAAGAAAAGTCTGACGGACTAGCTCATATAAAATCTACCCATCAATCAATTTTACCTACATTGATGAAATGATGGCATTCCTGCGTAAATCAAAATTCCCCATGATAAATATAGCTATCATTATAACAATAGCCAATCAAAATTGTTTTCTGCTATGGTCAGACGTTTTTATTTTTGGAACAATTAATTATCTCGGCCATGGGATATCGCTATGTCCAGTCCGGTTTCCGATACTTCGCTCTTCTACAGCCCCAGGGCTCACAGTTGAGGGCGATTCGGCCAAAGAAATCTCCTTGTGGGGCTTGGCTTCGCTTTCTTGTGGGTCAAAAGCGAAGTCTAACTCGGCTTGTAATTTTGAAGAGTCTTCCTAAGTCGGCCGCATATTTTTACCAGTACCATTTATGAAAATGTCGACATCATGTTTATTGATATCTGTCGCATCCATTAAGAATTTTGAAAGTGATTTTCTTAAAAAGTAATCCATTTCGGTTTGAAGAAACATTAATTTTATACAATAACTAGAGGCTCCCAGGAGCCTGTAATCGCTCACCTGGTTTTCAATTTGATAATCTAAAGTTGATAGAAAATGGGGGTGTTACACATAATTTTGAAAGTGGGCCACCTAAAGATCATTTCAATTCTGAGCAAAAGATTTTGATGTGATTTTTATCTCATAATATTCCTAAACGGAATAAACTGGCTGTAAAAATCTCACAGAAAAACCCAGAATATATGTTAAACTACTCATTGCCATATAGCTGCAGTTAACATTTGAGTTCATTTTGATTTGTAATAGAGCGGAAATTGACAACTAAAGAAATTTCTATTTTTAGTAACAGCAGCCATCTTGAATGGATGGTGGAGCTGTCGGACACAATTTTGAAATGGGACTACCCAAGGACTATCCCTGCCAGGTTTGGTTTAATTTGGTTCAGCGGTTTCAGAGGAAAAGATTTAAATGTGATCTTTTATCAAAATATGTCCAATTTGTATAATCAGTATAAATCGGTTGAAAGAAAAAATTCACAGAAAAACCCAGAATATATGTTAATCTACTCATTGTCATGTAGCTGCAGTTAAAATTTGAGCTCATTTTGATTGATAATAAAGCAGCAATGGACAATTGAAGAAATTTCTATTTTTAGTAACAGCAGCCATCTTGAATGGAGGGTGAAGCTGTCGGACACAATTTTGAAATGGGACTACCCAAGGACTATCCCTGCCAGGTTTGGTTTAATTTGGTTCAGCGGTTACAGAGGAAAAGATTTAAATGTGATCTTTTATCAAAATATGCCTAATTTGCATAATCGGTATAAATCGGCTGAAAGAAAAATTTCACAGAAAACCCCGGAATATATATATGCTAAACTACTCATTGCCATGTAGCTGCAGTTAAAATTTGAGCTCATTTTGGTTTATACTAAAGCAGCAATGGACAATAGAAGAAAGTTCTATTTTTAGTAACAGTAGCCATTTTGAATGGAAGGTGGGGCTGTCGGACACAATTTTGAAAGGGACCCACCCCGCCAGGTTTAGTGTAATTTGGTTCAGCGGTTTCAGAGGAGAAGATTTAAATGTGATCTTTTATCAAAATATGCCTAATTTGCATAATCGGTATAATTCGGCTGAAAGAAAAATTTCACACAAAAACGCAGAATATATGTTAAACTGCTCCTTACCATGTAGCTGCAGTTCAAATTTGAGCTCATTTTGACTTATGTTAAAGCAGCAATGGACAATTGAAGAAATTTCTATTTTAAGTAACAGCAGCCATCTTGAAAGGAGGGTGGGGCTGTCGGACACAATTTTGAAAGGGACCCACCCAGGGACCATCACTGCCAGGTTTGGTTTAATTTGGTTCAGCGGTTTCAGAGGAGAAGACCTTTTATCAAAATATGCCTAATTTGCATAATCGGTATATATCGGCTGAAAGAAAAAATCCCCCCTTTTTTCTATTTTTAGCTTGGCGACCATCTTGGTTGGAAGTCAGGATCACCGGACACAATTTTGGAAGGGGGCCATCCAAGGACCATTCCACCAAAGTTTGGTTCAATTGGTCGATTGGCTTCAGAGGAGTTGATTAAAATGTGAAAAGTTAACGGACAGACGGACGACCAGTGGTGACAATAGCTCACCTGACCCTTTCAGTGCCTGAAATGGACAGTCGCCCAATGCGACTAATATCTTATTCGGGCGACCAAAAGCTGCTCCAAATTAGGTAGTCACTGGACCAACAAAAAACGTTTGGGCGATTGCCTAAAAGTCCGTTAAAAATTGTTGTTTTACCGAAATCGGGCATAAAATGTAAACGGTAGATAACTCTTCTGTTCTAGTCGAAAACGGCTTGTTACGAACACAGCGATGGTCCAAATACATTTTTGTAGCCAATGAATACACAGCTAATGTAATTTACTGTTCTCCCCAATTATGTATTTTTATCGGGCCAATCAATGCACGTTTCTACACGTCTTCCATGTAATACACAAGTATTCACTAAATATTAGAAAAGAAACGTGTTTTTTTTTGGTTTCTTTATGATTTAATTATTAAAATTATTAAAAATCACGGACGAAGTGGAAAGTTGTAAACAATAAAGAGAATTTTGTCAACTTATAATGTTTGCGATCTGGTATCTTCCACGCTTCGGAAATTTATTCATTCAATCTGCTGCAAAATGTACATATACGAATTTCATTTTACAGAAATCGGAAACCTTTTTGAGTCAATCCTTAGGTAATCATTGAAAAACTTTTCCCCAACAACGGAGAGAAAATCGTTGACAGTAATGTCAAACTACGGAAACGATCTGGCCTGTCACTTCTTTTAAACTTTTCATAGTTCATGTACACGGCACAGAAACAAGAGCCTGTGGTACACGGCTACATTTTAATGACAATCGGGAGTGGTTTTCTTTTTTGGAACCAGAACTTTTGTTTACAAATTAAAAAATAACAGGAAAGGTTAACAGTTGTTTATATAACAGAAAATGACAGAACCGTTTGTTATTTCAACAAAGTGAGATACTTGTTTGGAATGAATAACCAACTGACATTACCCCGAACCGAGAGGTTATTTTACTTTAAAATCACTTGGATTGAAACAAGTGATATCACTCTTCACTCTGGGGAGTGCAAGAGCGGTCCTTGTAGTGGCATTAGTCTACTCTTTTCCGGATGTCTTTAATGTGATCATGGCATTGATCTCCCCTTACACAAACCAGCCTTTTATTGTCCCCATCCGATGGACTAGTATCGTTTCTTAAGACCACCCTAGCCAATGGCGTCAAGGTTGTCAAAAAGGTTATAACAAGTAAATTCAGGTTTCATTTGATAGCAATATATGCATTGGGGTGTTTTCGCAATTTCAGCTGCACACCTGTATCTACCAAAATTACCATGAGACTAGTGAAAGAATGAATTTTAATGTTATTGATAAAAAAACAATTAATCTGAAAACTGTTTATATATTGATATCTGATGCCTATTTTTCATAAAAAAAATGTCACAAAATGTTTGGGCCACCATTATGCCATTTGGACCAGTGACTAATTTTTTACTGGCACAAAATTATTTTTTTGGTCCGGCCAAAGTCTGGCCCTCATTTCAATCACTGCCTTTGGTCAGGTGAGCTAACAAAAAATAATGGCTCCATCGATCGAAAAGGTGATGCAATCAGGCACTGTGTTACCGGAAATGTTGAGCGAAGCTACTTTTAATAAAACCATCTTTTGATTTATTTTTTTCTCATTTCTGTGACATAAAATCTTAGTTCTCATAATTAATATGTTCTTATATGAGAAGGTTGACCATTCAAAATTTGTTGAAATGCACTGGGACATTTCTAATTTTTATTGATTCAGCATCCCAGTTTGATTGGTATTTCATACTTGCAACCAGGTTAAAATTGTGATCTATTTATAGAACTGTTACATGCAGGTGTGAACGTAAATACCTTTGCAATTATAAAATAGACTTTGAACTACATTATTTTATTCCATTGTTGCAATCTGATTTAAGGTCTGACAAATAATAACAAGATATGATTGTATATACAGATCCCTCCAAGTGTATCAACGATCAAACTCTCAGGTCGGACACAGAGTTTTGTCGGACTTCACTCTTAAAATTGTCCGACAAATGTACGACCAAATCCTCCAAGGTCGGAGTGAGAGTCTCCACTCTCAGATAGTTAAACAGGAAACGTCCCCAAATTCTGCTAACCAATAAATTCGTGCATAAAGAAACATGCGTATCTTAGTAAAGCTGAAGTAAATGAGTGATAATGATATACAGTGGTACGGAAAGTATAGATATGTTAACGGCTGTCACGGGCGATATATACAATAATATCCATGAATAAAATGTATTAACATGCAGTACCCATGTTTTAAGTGCACTAGAAGTGAATATTAATATGTCCCTATGTACTTGCGACAATCGATGCCAAGGCCCTTTCATTTGCTGTAGACAGTTGCCGGTTTACGATATCGGGTGCGTTTGCTCTTTTACGTGTTTGCCAAATGTAGGGCGAACGAACCCGGGTAAATAATTCTAATCTATATATTTATTTCTTTAAAGGCAAATTTGGATTAAAATTATTTAGTAAAATTTAAGTTTTATTTTGTTCATGGCGAATGGGTCATAAATCCGTAAATCCCGGGTTTTTTTTCTTGAATTTTTTTTTATCTGCAACTCTGCTATATTACTGATGTTAATATCCTTTATACACACATTACATGATGCAGCTTTAAATTTGTTCTGTATTTGAGACAGACACTTATATTCCGGCTTTTCAAGCCATTTAATTTTAAAAGAAGAGTTTCCAGCCATTTTGTGGCAAAAACTACAACATGCTGTATTTGTATGTGGAAGCTGTCATTTTTAAAATATGGAAATACCCACCTTATAAGCGAGCTATATTATAAAATTGGTAGACGATTTAATTTTAGAAAAATCAAGTTTAGTGTTCCTCTGGGCCATGGGTAGAATTTAAGCAAAAATTGCAACTAGCCAGCAGGACTAGTAGATATAAAAATCAACTAGCCCCCAGATATTCTACTAGCCCAACCATTATGGGGACAATTACTAAAAATTATATAATAATTGTTTTATTTGAAAAAATTATAATGAAGAAAGAATGTCAGTATTGTCATCACTTGAAACATCATCATCACCAGCGTCACCATCATCCTGTCGGAAGAAGCATATTTTATGCAAACCGAACATGTCATTCGGTCTATTTCACTGTTGTGAACTAAGCAGTTGCGGTTTTTCTGCCAGCTTGTTTTTCTTTTTCTTTTGACCTGATCATACGTCCTTTTTCTCTCCAATTTTTCATTATTAACTAATTAATTTTTTTTCGCTGGTTGCTCTACGCCGATAATGTGTCGCCACATTTCTTGAACCTTAGATTATGTTGTTAAGAACGCTCACTGAGTTCCCCGGATTATCGAGTAATTTGATCAATTCGTATACCACCCTTTAGGATCAAATTGCTATCGAGGGAATTCCCCACAGGTAAATTCTGTACAGCGTAAAAAACACAGTAAAATGAATGACTAATTATGATTTTCAATTATGTCATTAAAATTGATGAAGTGGAAACAATAATTGACAATTGGAAATTTTAACTAGCCCATCGGACTAGCTTCTAAGAGAGTTCTTCTAGCCCGACTCTGATTTTACTAGCCTCGGGCTAGTGGACTAGCGTTAATTTCGTGCCCTGCTCTGGGCTCTTCTTCAAGCCAATCAAGGGCAGTTTCACCCATATTCGAAAAATAAAATTCCTTTTGACCAAATGAGCCTTTTGATTTGCTCTCACTACTTCCCACATCCAGCCATCTTTTTATATTCAGGGTTATCTAACCACTTGATCTGAAAATGGCAGTTGCCTGACATTTTAAAAGCCAAAAGTACGTTTTCCAATATCTGGTTTCCTACTGCAACAACGTTTAATGCAGTAAACTGTAGTACATTAGGAAACCAGTCTATATATCCGGGTGCATATTTTTACAAATAATTTTAAAGAAATGAACTTAAAATCCTTATTTTACATTTACCGCAACTGGTGCCTTGTTTCAAGTACGTCTAAAGGAAACAGTTACGACAGAAATCGGGAGAATCTCTTAATATTAGATGTTTGAATACATTTAATAAAGATTACAGCTCAGATTACAGATAAAATACAGTTTTCCATGACTTTTAAAGGCCTTTATTTTACAAAATAAAAATCCATGACTTTTCCAGGATTCCATGACCCGTACGAACCCTGATATGAACATATTTGATATGAGAACTATGATTTTATGTCACAGAAATGAGAAAAAATAAATCAAAAGTTCGTTTGTTGAAAGTAGCTTCGGTCAACATTTCCCATGGCACAGTATCGCATTGTGTCCCCTTACCAAAATGGTGCCATTGTTGTTTGCTTATACTTAATAACGGATACGATAGATTTCAATAAACATGTGCACGATATCGACTTTTTCATAAATGACAAGTGGAGAAAATACGCAGGCGACGACATAGGGCAACTCTTCAAAATTACAAGGTGACTTGAACTTTGCTTTTGACCAACGAGAAAGTGAAGTCAACCATCACCAGGCGACTTCTTCACCCGAATCGCCCTTCAACGCGAGCCCTGACTTCAAACTTGTTAACTTGTTAAATTTCAATACCAATTCTTGAATGTTGAATAATTTCAAACCGAGGATAACCCATAAAAGCCATCCAGCTTTATTCCAATGAGGTTGTCCTAAGCAACAATGGTTATGGGTGCTTAACCCCACTTTAATATTTCAGTTATATCAGTGCAGAAAACCAGAGTAACCGGAAAAAACCACCAGGTTGTATCAATATCATACTAGAGGTTCAGTGGGCTGAGCCTGTGTCGCTCACCATTCATTCTGCTTTGAGGAAACTTAATACAGGACCTTCCATAGGTGCTTCCCACCAAATTTCGGTTCATTTTGGCAAAGCAGTTTTAGAGAAGAAGATTTTTAGAAATCGACCAATCTAAAACAAGAATTGCCTGTAGCAGCCATGTTTGTTAATGGATCAAAACGAAATGAGCAATCTCTATAGAGGACCTTCCATAGATGCTTCTTACCATGTTTCATATCATTTGGCCAAGCGGCTTCAGAGGAAAAGCTGTTTTAGAAATCAACCAATAAGAAACTAGAATTGCCTATGACGGCCATGTTTGTTAACAGATCAAAACGGAATGAGCAATTCCCATAGAGGACCTTCCATAGATGCTTCCTACCACGTTTCGGTCCATTTGGTCAAGCTGTTTTAGAGTAGAAGATTTTTAGAAGTCGACCAATCAGAAACAAGAATTGCCTGTAGCGGCCATGTTTAGAAATGGATCGGGACAAAATGAGCATTCTTTAAAGAGAACCTTCCATAGATGCTTCCTACAAAGTGTCGGTTCATTTGGCAAAGTGGTTTCAGAGGAGAAGATTTTTTAGAAATCAACCAATTAGAAACAGGAATTATCTGTGGCAGCCATGTTTGTTAACGGATTGGGAAAAAATGACACAACGTAACAGAGGACTTTCCATAGATGCTTCCTACCAAGTTTCGGTTCATTTGGCCAAACGGAGAAGAATCTAAAAAATCAGCCAATCAGAAACAAGAATCACCTGTGGTGGCCATGTTTGTTAACGGATCGAGACGGAATGAGCAATCTATATAGAGGACCTTCCATAGATGCTGCCTACCAAGCTTCGGATCATTTGACCAAGTGGTTTCAGAGGAGAAGATTTTTTAGAAATCAACCAATTAGAAACAAGAATTATCTGTGGCAGCCATGTTTGTTAACGGATTGGGAAAAAATGACACAACGTAACAGAGGACTTTCCATAGATGCTTCCTACCAAGTTTCGGTTCATTTGGCCAAACGGAGAAGAATCTAAAAAATCAGCCAATCAGAAACAAGAATCGCCTGTGGTGGCCATGTTTGTTAACGGATCGAGACGGAATGAGCAATCTATATAGAGGACCTTCCATAGATGCTGCCTACCAAGCTTCGGATCATTTGACCAAGCGGTTTCAGAGAAGAAGATTTTTAGAAATCGACCAATCAGAAACAAGAATTGCCTGTGGTGGCCATGTTTGTTAACGGATTGGGACAAAATTAGCAATCTTTACAGAAGACCTTCCATAGATGCTTCCTACTGAGTTTCGGTTCATTTGGCCATGCGGTTTCAGAGGAAAAGATTTTTTTTAATCGGTCAATCAGAAACAAGAATTGCCTGTGGTGGCCATGTTTGTTAATGGATTGGGATGAAATGAGAAATCTTTATAGAGGACCTTCCATAGATGCTGCCTACCAAGTTTCAGTTCATTTGGTTGAGGGGTTTCAGAGGCATATATCTGTAATTCAATTCAGATATCTGTATAGAGATAACTGCATTTTGAATACAGATATCTATACTTAAACAAGAGTTATCTTTCTTTTTACAGAGGAGAAGATTTTTTAGAAATCAACCAATCAGAAACAAGAATTGCCTGTGGCAGCCATGTTTGTTAACCAATCGGGACAAAATGAGCAATTTTCATAGAGGACCTTCCATAGATGCTTCCTACCAAGTTTCGGTTCATTTGGCCAAGCAGTTTCAGAGGAGAAGATTTTAAAAAATCGGCCAAACAGAAACAAGAATTGCCTGTGGTGGCCATGTTTGTTAATGGATCAGGACGAAATGAGCAATCTTTATAGAGGATCTTCCATAGATGCTTCCTACCAAGTTTCAGTTCATTTGGCTGAGTGAATTGCCTGTGGTGGCCATGTTTGTTAATGGATCAGGACGAAATGAGCAATCTTTATAGAGGATCTTCCATAGATGCTTCCTACCAAGTTTCAGTTCATTTGGCTGAGGGTTTTCAGAGGAGAAGATTAAAATTTGAAAAGTTAACGGACGACAGACGACGGACGCCAAGTGATGGCAAAAGCTCACGTTGCCTTTGGCAAGGTGAGCTAAAGATGTAGGGTTAGGGTGTTTTAATGTAGTGTGAGAAACTACCGCTCTGTAAAATGATTTTGGCGAGTGTTTCCATCCAAGTATTAGCCATTCTAGCGAGGTGGCATGTTTGGGCGAATTACGATAATTTACGGCTCGCCAGTTGATGTAACAATATAAATAGTCCCAAATCGATTGAATGGATTAATTGAACGTGATTCACTTGCGTGTTCCGATAAAATAGTATTGAAACAAGTTTTTATTAAAATAGTCGCTCATTTTTTGTTGTGGACGCCATCACATTTTTTATGGAAACACTAAAAACTTGTGCAATTGTCCCGATCTTGGTTGTTAATTTCATATCGTTTCTGATTAGAAATAGTGAGTGAAATACATATGAAATACCCCTAAAAACAGATGTTTTGTTATTTCAAACATGTTACTGCGTCGTAGCCCAAATTTTAGCGGAAGTTGGTAATTATTTACTGAAATAATCATACATCTTTGATTGGAAATGGTATGCTTATTTTGTTAATATCCCAACAGTTCTAAATGTTGACCTTGGCAGCAAATTTGAATTAGGAATGAAATTAAATTCAACATGATAATTTTTTGATAAGTAGTTGGTGCATGATGAGAATAAAGGAATGTGGACTGTGGTGTTCCCTATGTGCTGAACATTTGAAAAATATTGGACCCTAAGTGTCATGGAAAAAATGGCGACAAGTTGAAATGAGGGATCACTCACCATAGTTGGCTAGTGAAATTTAATTTTGGCGAGTATATTTCAATAGTTACTAGCCAGATTGGCAAGTAATTTTAAAAAATGGTTTCCCACACTGAAATGCCACTTTCAACAATATATCAGTTATATTGTGGCAGTCAGTTTTATTGGTGGATGAAACCAGAGTACCTGCAGAAAACCACCGACCTGCTGCAAGTCACTGACAAACTTTATCACATAATGTTGTATTGAGTACACCTCGCCTGAGCTAGATTCAAACTCACAACGTTAGTGGTGATATGCACTGATTGCATAGGTAGTTATAAATCCAACTACCACACGATGGCCCCCTCATAATTATGTATGGTGAGAATAATTGTGATATGCATTCCATGTCTTTTGTTTCAAATTCTTTTAAACTCTGTATGATAAACATACAGGAAAAGGGCAATGTTAAAACAAATCACCTGTTCCAATGGCACATCATATTTATAGAGAGTTAGTTACCTTTAAATAAGGCAGAAAAGAACAATTTTATTTGAAGAGTTGCCACCTACAGAGGCAGTACATATCAATTTTAAATGGTTACATATTCTTGAGGTAAAACAGAACAATTTTGAAAATACCTGTTCCAAAATCAGAGCACAGCATTATTTTTAGACTTTCCCAAGATAAAGCAGATAAATCTTAAGAGTTACATACTCCTGACATGGGACATTATACAATCATTGCCTGCACTTAAGGTGAACATCATAATTGTTCACCCGAGGGGTGTTGTTTTCCCCAAGGGTGAACAATTATGATGTTCACCGCAAGTACAGACAATAATTGTTTTATTATACCGAAACTCTATTTATAATAATGTTGGATGCAATAAACACTTATTTGTGTGTTTTTATCTTGTGTTTTCATAAACTTCATATTTGTGTTTTTAACTTCCGCTCAAGATTGTAATTCCGGAATGCAAAAACGGATACATTTGCGGATAGACATGGATCATAACATTTGTCGACCGTTGAACAACAGTGATGTTTTCCTGGGGTACCAATTTTGTAAAAACATCACTTTTATTTTATATATAATATATAATGTAAGATATAATAATATAGTTTATTAAAGAGTTACCTGTTCAAGAGCATGATTATCAACCATTCTCATTATTGTTTATTAAAGAGTTACCCATTCCAGAGGAACAACATCATTATCAACCATTCTCATTATTGTTTATTAAAGAGTTACCTGTTCCAGGGGAAGAACATCATTATCAACCATTCTCATTACAGTTTATTAAAGAGTTACCTGTTCAAGAGGAAGAGCATCATTATAAACTATTCTCATTATTGTTTATTAAAGAGTTACCTGCTCCAGAGGAAGAGCATCATTATCAACCATTCTCATTATTGTTTATTAAAGAGTTAGCTGTTCCAGAGGAAGAGCATCATTATCAACTATTCTCATTATTGTTTATTAAAGAGTTACCTGTTCAAGAGCATCATTATCAACCATTCTCATTATTGTTTATTAAAGAGTTAGCTGTTCCAGAGGAAGAGCATCATTATCAACTATTCTCATTATAGTTTATTAAAGAGTTACCTGTTCAAGAGCATCATTATCAACCATTCTCATTATTGTTTATTAAAGAGTTACCTGTTATCAACCATTCTCATTATTGTTCATTTAAAGAGTTACCTGTTCCAGAGGAAGTGCATCATTATCAACCATTCTCATTATTGTTTCTAATTGCTTTATGTGAAATAAATGTTTGTCTTGTTGTGCTTTCAGTTCTCCAAAAATATCTTGTTTCTGGAAAAAAAACAACCAAAAACAACTTAGAAATGGGTCTTTCATAAAAGACATAGGTCAGCTGTCCCTATTACCATCTTATACATTACAATGTAACAAAAAGGCTATAACTTCATACAATGAATACCAGGGATAAGTAAATAAGTTACAAAACACAAACAAGATGAACTGTGAGCTAATGCTCACCTATGATACCCACGCTCCTTGGCAAACAGGAAGTAGGAATCTGACGGGTCAAAAAACGCTTCCCATGATATGGGGTACCTATATGAAGCTTGTGACCAAATATCAGATCTCTGCCATCAATAGTTGCTGAGAAAAATGTGACAACAAATGTGCATATATGTTCAATGTGTATAGAAACCAACTAAGTCGGCAAACAGGAAGTAGGAATCTGATGGGTTCAAAAACGCTTCCCACGATATGGGGTACCTATATGACGCTTGTGACCAAATATCAGATCTCTGTCATCAATAGTTGCTGAGAAAAATGTGACGAAAAATGTGCATATATGTTCAATGTGTATAAAGACCAACTAAGTCGGCAAACAGGAAGTAGGAATCTGACGGGTCCAAAAACGCTTCCCACAATATGGCATACCTATATGAAGCTTGTGAGCAAATATCAGATTCCTGTCATCAATAGTTGCTGAGAAAAATGTGACGAAAAATGTGCATATATGTTCAATGTATATAAAGACCAACTAAGTCGGCAAACAGGAAGTAGGAATCTGATGGGTTCAAAAACGCTTCCAACGATATGGGGTACCTATATGAAGCTTGTGACCAAATATTAGATTTCTGCCATCAATAGTTGCTGAGAAAAATGTGACGAAAAATGTGCATATACAGTTGATTCTCGTCGTCTCGAACTCGGTTGACTCGAATTTCCGGTTGAGTCGAATTTTTATCGAAATCCCGAACTTCGTTGTGTATAAATATATATAATTTGACTCCTGTTGTGTCGAATTCGGATGAGTCGAAATTTCGGTTGACTCGAATAAAAGTTTTGGTCCCGAGATGTAGAAAACCATATTATTTACATTCGTTAAGTCAAATTTATATGTCAAAACATGTGTATTACCTTGGGATTAAAATCGGATCACAGGTGAAACATCCGGTCATTGACTTTGAAATTTTTACCTTAGGCTATTTCACATGTTTATTTTAACAATCTGTCAAATTAATTAGTGATAATATTTGAATTGGCTTGGTATAATCTATTATGACACAGGTTAAATGTGTACAATAACAAATTATCGATTTATAATAAGTGCGCTTGGGTCGGCATACATCAATGATTGTGAAAAGTACACAACGGAAGTGTTTTATCTATTGATTTATTTGTCGGAAATTAATTTTCATTAAAGATGTATAATTTCTCAATTTTGAGAGATTTGAAAAAAATGTTACTCTTAATTAACTGTTGTAATAAAAGGGGAAATCACGCTATTTCTCAGAGTTGGCGTTATTTTCAGTCGAGAAAAGTTTTATTTTACACTTTATTGAATCAATGCAACACAACAGATAAACATAATCATACACACAAAAAAAAAATATTTCTAGCAGTTATCAGTCATTCCACAAGATTCAAAGAATTTAACAGAAAAAAAACAGCAATAAAAACATCGAATAAGTTTTAAATCGTTCCGAGAATCGAGACATGCGATGCTGGTTTTAGCTCTTCAAAATTTTGCTCGAGTTGTCTCCCTTTCGTCGTTAAACAAACTACACTTCCGTTATTTTCATAGCTCCTCTTGAGTCAAACTACGGTTGACTCGAATTTTTTCCATGGTCCCATCGAATTCGAGATAACGAGAGTCAACTGTATGTTCAATGTGTATAAAGACCAACTAAGTCGGCAAACAGGAAGTAGGAATCTGATGGGTTCAAAAACGCTTCCCACGATATGGGGTACCTATATGACGCTTGTGACCAAATATCAGATCTCTGTCATCAATAGTTGCTGAGAAAAATGTGACGAAAAATGTGCATATATGTTCAATGTGTATAAAGACCAACTAAGTCGGCAAACAGGAAGTAGGAATCTGACGGGTCCAAAAACGCTTCCCACAATATGGCATACCTATATGAAGCTTGTGAGCAAATATCAGATTCCTGTCATCAATAGATGCTGAGAAAAATGTGACGAAAAATGTGCATATATGTTCAATGTATATAAAGACCAACTAAGTCGGCAAACAGGAAGTAGGAATCTGATGGGTTCAAAAACGCTTCCAACGATATGGGGTACCTATATGAAGCTTGTGACCAAATATTAGATTTCTGCCATCAATAGTTGCTGAGAAAAATGTGACGAAAAATGTGCATATACAGTTGATTCTCGTTGTCTCGAACTCGGTTGACTCGAATTTCCGGTTGAGTCGAATTTTTATCGAAATCCCGAACTTCGTTGTGTATAAATATATATAATTTGACTCCTGTTGAGTCGAATTCGGATGAGTCGAAATTACGGTTGTCTCGAATAAAAGTTTTGGTCCCGAGATGTAGAAAACCATATTATTTACATTCGTTAAGTCAAATTTATATGTCAAAACATGTGTATTACCTTGGGATTAAAATCGGATCACAGGTGAAACATCCGGTCATTGACTTTGAAATTTTTTACCTTGGGCTATTTCACATGTTTATTTTAACAATCTGTCAAATTAATTAGTGATAATATTTGAATTGGCTTGGTATAATCTATTATGACACAGGTTAAATGTGTACAATAACAAATTATCGATTTATAATAAGTGCGCTTGGGTCGGCATACATCAATGATTGTGAAAAGTACACAACGGAAGTGTTTTATCTATTGATTTATTTGTCGGAAATTAATTTTCATTAAAGATGTATAATTTCTCAATTTTGAGAGATTTGAAAAAAATGTTACTCTTAATTAACTGTTGTAATAAAAAGGGAAATCACGCTATTTCTCAGAGTTGGCGTTATTTTCAGTCGAGAAAAGTTTTATTTTACACTTTATTGAATCAATGCAACACAACAGATAAACATAATCATACACACAAAAAAAAAAAAATTTCTAGCAGTTATCAGTCATTCCACAAGATTCAAAGAATTTAACAGAAAAAAAACAGCAATAAAAACATCGAATAAGTTTTAAATCGTTCCGAGAATCGAGACATGCGATGCTGGTTTTAGCTCTTCAAAATTTTGCTCGAGTTGTCTCCCTTTCGTCGTTAAACAAACTACACTTCCGGTATTTTCATAGCTCCTCTTGAGTCGAACTACGGTTGACTCGAATTTTTTCCATGGTCCCATCGAATTCGAGATAACGAGAGTCAACTGTATGTTCAATGTGTATAAAGACCAACTAAGTCGGCAAACAGGAAGTAGGAATCTGATGGGTCCAAAAACGCTTCCCACGATACGGGGTACCTATATGACGCTTGTGACCAAATATCAGATCTCTGTCATCAATAGTTGCTGAGAAAAATGTGACGAAAAATGTGCATATATGTTCAATGTGTATAAAGACCAACTAAGTCGGCAAACAGGAAGTAGGAATCTGATGGGTCCAAAAACGCTACCCACAATATGGTATACCTATATGATACTTGTGACCAAATATCAGATTTCTGCCATCAACAGTTACTGAGAAAAATATCTTGGACGGACGGAAGGACAGAGGTAAAACAGTATACCCTCCTCCCCCTTCGGGGAGCGGGGGTATAATAATTACAAACTGAAAAAAAGCCTAAATACTATTATGACTATTTCTCAAGTATTTGTGCTTTGAAAAAGAATAAATATAAACCAGGTAAAATTAAAGTTTAAAAAAAATATTTTTTCTCTTTAGAATAGAAAAGTTTGAAGAAATACACGTGAAGTTAAAGGGCACCGGACATCAAATTATCAAACACCTTTTTCAGATAAATACTGCATCAATATTACTTATAAATTCTGTGTATGAACTCTACAGTATCTAATTATACTCGTGGCATCTGATAACAGTGTGTGTATTACTGTGTAAACACTGATAAATACGGGTAGAGGATATATATAGGTTTGTCCTGCTATCCAATCGTTTTCAGTACTTTTCTGAATAAAATACGTTTAAATTAATAACACTGATAAATCTGTTTACCGCAGTATGCATATTGTTAGCTTGATGACGAGGCTTACATGCTGTGTACGTCACAGTTGCTGTACTCTACTCTATGATATAAGAAACACTGTATCATAGATAAATAAAGTCTATGGCTGTTTCTAATTAAATTAACACGGTTATTGTTTCTTAGGGTATATATAATCACTTCATTTTTGCGAACTGCAGTAATAGTAAAATGCTAAAATAATTTTTGGATGTAAAAATGACTTATTGCGTTATCTGGGGTTGCAAAAGTGATTCTTCAACCGGCAAAACTGTCTCTTGGCTTAGTTTTCCAAAAGATCAAACGAGGTTTAAAGCATGGGTACATTATTGCAAACATCAGGATTTCACTCCTTCAAAATACATTAAAATATGTGGAAAGCATTTCACAAAGAGCCAGTATAGTAGGGATCCAGCAAGACTGGCCAAGCTTGGATATCCTGGAACAAGACCGGCATTGAAGGATGATGCTATTCCTGATATTCCCGTTGAAGTGAATGACGATTCTCCTTCCCACAAAAAAACCTAGAAAAACTTTCCAAAAGAAAAGAAAGAACGAGGTATTTATGACAAGACATAATAAATTACAATTTAAATAAAATTAGCTCTACGCACTTGCTTGCTCCCTATTTTCTATCGTTTTTTTTTTATCGCAGCGTGTGTAAATAGGGAGGAAGTGTGTAGATCTAATTTTAATTAGATTGTAATAAATTATGATCTCTCTCGCTTTTACAGATTATCGGTATTAAATCTTTTGTAAGTTTTAGTCCCCTTCTTCTAATTTGAAAGGATATATTTTTTAATATATGGACCAAGATTTTTTTCACTCACGCGTATTAACTAATTGACCCATGACTTGAAAGGTAGGACAACACATCAATTCTGCTCTTTTTTTTTTTCATTATAACCTATGTACCCTGTTTTATGTTTTAATCCCATCGAAAAGATAGAGGAAATACTTCATTTTGAACCCCCTCTCTGTTGATAGAATAAGCATAGATATACATTGAAAAGAGGGGGGTCAAAAGGAAATCTTGCCAAGATCGATTATTATCAGTTGTTTGTTACTTGAAACATTTTTTATTTTCGTAAAATTGTAGACAGGGTTTTTTGCAATGATCTGTTTAAGAAATGAATAATAAATAAAATATTTAAAAAAAACTTGAATAATTTTGTACTTTGCAAAATTTTTGTTTCCACCTTAGATTTCGAACAAACGTTTCAATATTTTTGTGCGGACATACAGTTTTAGAGGGTAATTTCAACGTCAATAAGGCTTTGTTTATTGAGAGCTATCCAGGACTTAAAATAATAATAAATATATGTATAAAAATCCTTTTCCGGACACGCTTCATGTTTCCGATTGAACAAAATGACAATAATTGTTTACTTCTCCACGCGAAGAGAAGGGGGTCACACCTAATACCAGCCTTTGTTTTATAATTATATTCCAGGTAATTTTATAGACTTATTAATAAATGCATGCATTTGGAGATGATCGTGGTAAATATACGTTGACAATTTAAATTTTAGGTACTTCAGGCAGCCCTCAGTGAATCCATTAACTGATTTTTTAAAAATAATTTGTGGTGTTGTTTACAAGTGTAAGCGTGTGTTGTTATAAATGATCAGCAACTGTGACGTCACGCTAACTTTTGTGCACTACCTTATTAATTGTCGGCAGTCTCCGGAGATCATCAGAGATTTATCAAAACGTGTGTGAAATGTACATTCCTACAGTAATTTGGTAGAGATAACTGCTATGCCGTTGTTCTCTTTCATTTAATTCTGACGTTAACAAATGAAAAACAAAAAAAATATTTTTCATGTCCGGTGCCCTTTAAGTAGTAATCTATTTGTTGTCTTGATAATATTAGTAGTTTATTGTTTTGGATATTAATTAAAGGACAGATATTTTAATGTTTCAGTACAATTTTATGGAATATATATACAGTTGCATACAAATGTCTGTCTTATTTCTAAAAAAAAATTGTATGTTTTAGTGAACAGAATATATACAAAATATATCTTAAATATACACATGAATGCATTATAAAATGACTTACATCTTTATCCATTTTCTTCTTTTTTGATGTTAGCTGTTCTATCCTGCTTTCAAACTGTTCCAATTGCAAATTTAAATTTTCTATGGTTTGCTGAAATAAAAATAACATACACAGGGGTTTCAAAGTTTTTTATAACAGGAGGTACTCCTTAAATTTTAGGAGGTACCTAAAAAATAAGCCGGGGTCTGAGGGCCGTAAGGGGTCCAGGGGGGCTTTGCCCCTTGGAAGCTCCTGAAATCTAGTATTTTGTGGACCAAAAAATGTACTTCAGAGACTGCAAAACATTGTTTTTGAAAGAAAAATCCCATTACCGTAATTTACGGACGATAGGTCGATATTTTTTTCCCTCAACACGCTGGCTTCGACCTATCGTCCACATCGACCTATACAAGGATGAAGTTAAAAAAATCTGGAATCCCTAAAAAAAAATCTCGATAAAAATGACGATTTTGTTTACAGTATACCTTGAATTTGCTGTAGGTTTTTTTTCTGAATAAGAAGACTGAAATCATCGATGTTCTTGGGGAATAAAATTATACTAACAAGGGGTGCAATTCCGGGGAAAAAATGTTCAACATCCGAAAAAAATCAATAATATTCAATGATTGAAGTGTTAGCGAAAATCAGTTCAATATTGAATTGTATAATAAAATATATACTATAAAAAATGTATGTTGTTGAAAAAAAATCAGAGGGTGGATCGTTTTACAATATAAAATTATTGTCACAAAATATCTAAATATAGCTATATAGGTTTTCCATCTACCACGAGCATGCGCACAGGGTTTTAGTAAAAAATGGCGTTGCATTACATCTCACAATAATTTGAATACACGTGGAGAACAAGCTTTTTATACTAAATATACTGGAAAATAATTATCGATTTCGTTAAACTAGAATGTTCTACACTTGAATTGGTCAATTAGGAACAAATAAAATAATCACCATGAGATAATCAACACAGGTGAACATCAGTCGGCACTTAATTATCCTGATCAGCTGATTGAAAATTTACTGGACCGAGACGATCACATAATTTGTGTACTACTAATTAAACACAGCTTAAAGGTATGTCAATAAAACTGCACAAGGTGATACATTGTTTTGACAGTGATTATTTTATTGTATGAACATCCGTTTACCATCTATTGTGACACCCACAGATGGCCTGATTTGAATGTCATCGATGTCTGGCTACCAGACTCTCCGTAAAAAACAAGTTTAAAAACAAAATTTTATTTAATTTAATTTTCATAATTATTTCGTTTATGACACATAAGAATAGTATTCTTGAGTTAATACTTACATATACTTACCGAAGAACATCGTTATAGGGCAAATGTTTACCGATGTAAAAAAAAAAACAACAAAAAAGTTTGATGTGACGATACTTACCCAAGTTGTCATCGGCATCCTCGACCTATGGAATGCTACGACCTATCTTAGTATTTCCCCAAAAATTTAGCCGAAAAGCAGCAATTCGACCTATCGTCCCCATCGACCTATAGTCCGTAAATTACGGTAATCTTCTCTTTAGAGTTCAGATTTCACCAAGACCATGCATAATGGATTCCCCCCCCCCAATTTCTTTATTGAATATTTCAGTTTACAGACTTCAGCCAAGATTATTCATGGATAGTTTGCCATATCTTAAAAAAACCCAAAAGGACCATAAAGAGCTACGGTTCTGCAGCTAGGCTTGACCAAGCCATTGTTATCAAAGCTTAAACTTCTCAAAATTCTTTTGTTGGCTTTGTCCTTTTCTTTTTCACAATACCTAGGCTTGTATGTTTTTTTACTTTATTACCAGTAATTAAACTCATCAAAGACCATTGGCACGGATCAAGACATATAAGTGTCATAATTAATGAAACATAAATTTAATTTGCAATCATCATTAATAAAACTTATAATTTTAATAAATAGATCAATACAAATATAATTAAACAAAAACAATATATATTGTTACTTTCACAACTTATGTGCAAAAAAAAAAATGTTCGAACAAAAATGATTCGCGGGAAGACATTTATTAACATTTGAATCACAAAAGTTAAATTATTTTGGAAAAAAAGTGGGGCCGGCGTTTTGACATTACATGTAATTCGTATTTGAGCCATGTCCGGTCCTTTTTCAAGATTCCTAGTAATTTTCTATCCCTCATCTCCTCGTACCCCTTTTAAAAATGCTTTCAGCACACTTTCATTTCTGTGAACAACCACCGCGGTAGTGCCCCGTCAAAATATGTAAATAAATTAGCCATGTAGGTTTTTATTTTTTTTATACCGGAAGTTAAACAATATGGATGGAGTTAAGCAACAAGACAGTACGCCCCAAAATGAATCGAACCTGGGTTTTAAATGGATAAAAAAAATCGCACAAAATATTGTGTAGTCATATATTCATAATACATAAATGATCATACTTATATCACTGAAGATTACACTAGTTTATGTTTGAACATAATTTGTAATCGGTCATTTTTTATTTTGAAATGATGTCAGCCTTGTTCCGTTCCGAGTTTTACACAAGGATGAAAAGATATTGGGGCGAAAACATATCTATTTACCGCATGCGCAAACTGCTATTTACGATTCTAAGGTAAAGTTATTTTTAAAACAGGGAATATCCCGTCAACTTGGTCATGGCTGAATGCAGTTGTTCGATTTGAATGCGAGAATTCAGCAATTGACGTGATCATTAATTTTTTATGAAAAATATTCCACAAGCCAATCGTACCTGTTGTTTTGACCACCGCTAATTTTTTTTGGGGGGGGGGGGTTCAGTAATTTCTACTGGTACTATACACGATCTCAGATGGGTAAAAGTACAGGGTACCGGCCCACTTTGAAACCCCTGCATGCAATGTTTATTTAAAGATTGCCAAGAACCATATCCCAATGAAACAAAATTTTAGATAATTGCAATTAAGTTTACACACGATAATTTATGCAATCAAATAATGGTGGTTTACTTTTTACAGGAAATTTCTCAATTTAGTACTTATACATCTATCCAGATTTTTTGCTGTTGTTTCAGTGAGCTAGCACTATAAAAATCCATCTCAGTGTGTTGGTGTAGTACAGAGCGGACCTCATCATCATCATCTCGTTGAAAATTAACTTGTTCTCGCCATGATATAGCTAAAAAACTGCCGAGTTGGCATTAAACAACAATCACTCACTCACTATACATGGTATATCATTTAATTATTTTACTTCTTCCAAAATAATAGTTGTCATGGCTACAAACATATAATAGTTGGTACTGGTACTATACACAATCTCAGATGGGTAAAAGTACAGGGTACCGGCCCACTTTGAAACCCCTGCATGCAATGTTTATTTAAAGAATGCCAAGAACCATATCCCAATGAAACAAAATTTTAGATAATTACAATTAAGTTTACACACGATAATTTATGCAGTCAAATAATGGTGGTTTACTTTTTACAGGAAATTTCTCAATTTAGTACTTATACATCTATCCAGATTTTTTGCTGTTGTTTCAGTGAGCTAGCACTATAAAAATCCATCTCAGTGTGTTGGTATAGTACAGAGCGGACCTCATCATCATCATCTCGTTGAAAATTAACTTGTTCTCGCCATGATATAGCTAAAAAACTGCCGAGTTGGCATTAAACAACAATCACTCACTCACTATACATGGTATATCATTTAATTATTTTACTTCTTCCAAAATAATAGTTGTCATGGCTACAAACATATAATAGTTGGATTTACATATAACAATACAAACTACTCCTATTTCTATCAAAGTTGTGATCAAGTTTGTCAGTGATATCCAGCAGATGGGAGGTTTTGTCCAGATACTCCAATTTTCTAAACTAATAAAACTAAAATATTGTTAAAAGTCATTACCCAATCCAATCTTCTATAATCTGGATTTTTTTTTAATATATTGATTTTCCAAAGGTACAATATTTTCATTTCCAATAAAAATTTGATGTTTTCCAATCAGTTGTTCACACTTCATTTTTGTTCTCTTTAGGTGAGAGAATGTTGTTTAACATCAAAGGAGTTTTTTCAGCTATATCACGGCGAAAGCAAGTTACATATCGATGAGATGATAATGCTATCCACTTTGTACTAGTAAAACATGCTTAGTTGGATTTTTATAGTGCTAGCTCACTAAAACAACAGTCTGAGGGTAGACCTGTCATTCCACTCAAGAGTTGAGTTTGAACCCCGTTTATGGCAAGGTGTACTCGATACACCATTATGTGATAAAGATTGCCAGTGACTTGTGACAGGTCTGTGGTTTTTTCCGGGTACTCCGGTTTCCTCCACCAATAAAACTGACTGAAATATTGTTGAAAGTGGCATTCAACACAATAAACGCCACCAAACCTCCACTCAGAGATATTATCCTGATTTTTAGTCTACCAGACCTTTCCCTTGCTCTCATTAGGATTAGACTCTCTTTTCATTTTACTGCCGGCGGTCAAGTATACATACCGCTAACCAGTTTGTTACATCTCCTTTTTCTTTTGAATGAGGATCCATTTTGGCAGCTGCTCCAAGTCCTTCTTTGGAATAAGCTTTCGTTTTTGTTTCTCGTTCTACTATTTTAAATCTTTCCATTTGCTGAAAATATATAGAAACAATGCCCATCAATTTACTAACAATTACTCATTTTTGATAATTAAATATTTTTCAAGAAAAATCAATTCATGTATATATTTATTCCCAACTTCCAGTCTTTCATATGTTGAGGTTGTTCAAATATTTTTAAAGGTATTTACTGATTCAATCTGATTCCTAGTCTCCCAATATTTAATGCTTTGATCAAATTCATAATCCCCTAAAGTTGACTGTTTCTTACCAGGTTCCTAGTTTTTCTTAATACTTACTGTTTCTATCAGCTTCCTGTTTTCCACCAGATTTCTTTTATCCTTGATGTCACTACTAGAACACCATGTTTTAATGTGGTCCCTAAGACGCTACAATTACAAACAAATAACCAGTAAAATCTACACAAGTCAAAAGTGTTATGTTCTGTCACCAATGTAACAGACTTCCCGAAAACCATCGTTCCGTCTGTCCTGACTGACAGAAATGCAGTAGGACCAGACGATTTCAAAATATATATCGGACCGAATGTCCGGGAAAATTCTCTGAAACCACGGGAAACAAAAGTTTGTTTTTTACGCCATGTTTGTTTATTGAACTGGAGAGCTTGTTTTTTGGCGCGGTTTAATTAAAAATCGGTATCGGATCGGAATCGTTTCCGGGAACACGTATTGATTCATGGATCGCAAAAGAAAATATTGTGATGCATTGGTGTTAATTTGACCAACTGCAGGGTTCTACCAAAGGTAGTACCCTTCACCAGGTAAAAAGCACTCAATACTTTAACAACAACAAAGAAAAGGTCAATTTTACATGGTACCTCCCCTTATTAAAAGACTTGTGTACTGTATGTATATAAATACATAAGTGTATGTAGGTACATTTTGTATGCTGGAAAATACAACATAAATTACCCATTGACAATTTTTACCTAGTATTGACATTATGGAACCTATACTTTTCCCCAACAACAGAGAGAAAATCGTTGACAGTAATGTCAAACTACGGAAACGATCTGGCCTGTTACTTCTTTTAAACTTTTCATAGTTCATCTCTATACAAACAGCTACATTTTAATGACAATTGGGAGTGTTTCCTTTTTTGGAACCAGAACTTTTACTTACAAATTAAAATCTAACAAGAAAAGTTAACAGTTGTTTATATAACAGAAAATGACAGCACCGTTTGTTATTTCAACAAAGTGAGATACTTGTTTGGATTAAATAACCAACTGACATTACCCCAAACTGAGAGGTTATTTTAGTTTAAAATTACTTCTTCATAGTGGATTGGGAAACAAGTGATGTTCACTTATGCGAGTCACTCTTCACTTAGGGGAGTGCAAGAGCAGTCCTTGTAGTGGCATTAGTCTACTCTTTTCCAGATGTCTTTAATGTGATCATGGCATTGATCTCCCCTTACACAAACCAGCCTTTTATTGTTCCCATCCGACAGACTAGCATCGTTTCTTGAGACCACCCTAGCCAATGGTGTCAAGGTTGTCGAAAAGGTTATAACAAGTAAATTCAGGTTTCATTTTATAGTAATATATGTATTGGAGTGTTTTCGCAATTTCAGCTGCATACCTCAGTCTTCACGAAAAACTTTTTGACCCACAAGCCATTCGGACTTCTTGAGTTGTAGAATTCAGGAGTCCGAATGCAAATTTACTGGCCCGAATAAAAACAAAAATAATTTCACATGTTTATTATTATATCAATTGGCAGCTAATTGTCTATTCTCTCACAAAAATATCAAACTTTTCCTGCAGTTGGTTGCTCTCAATTTTCCATTTCTCATTTTAGTAATGCAAATTAACTGTATATATATTTTTCTGAACATTGTTTGTCAAAACAAGTCTTCTTTAAAATAAACATTTTGTAGAATTTTTTTTATATAAACCAGAGCCTGTATCGTTCACCTGGTTATAAAAAAAACCAATTGGTCCTATGTAAAAACTATGTCCTGCAGTGGTAGTCATCTTGAAATTACGATCAACATGAAAAACACAAAGTTTGTAAAGGACCTTCCAATGATTGATGCACAGTTTAGGTTCAATCAGTGCAATAGCTTCAGAGAAGAATATATTTCTGTATTTTCCCCATATGGTCCTGTGTTAATACTATGACCTGTGGTGGCAGCCATCTTGGATTTCCGATCGGCATACCAAACAGAAACTTTGTAGAGGACCTTCCAATGATCATTCCTGGGCAGTTTGGTTTCAACTGCCCAAGTGGTTTCAGAGAAGAAGCGTTTTGAAACATTTTTCCCATAGGGTCCAATGTTAAACTAAGTCCTGCCGTAGCTGCCATTTTGAATTTCATATCAGAACAAAAAACGTAAACTTTGTAGAGGACCATCCAATGAACATTCATGTACAGTTTGGCTTTAATCATATTTGTAGTTTCTGAGTAGAAGGCATTTGAACATTTTCCCATAGGGTCCAATGTTAATCTATGTCCTGCGGTGGTGGCCATCTTGGATTTCCGATCGGCATAAAAAACACACACCGTGTAGAGGACCTTCCAATGATCATTCCTGGGCAGTTTGGTTTCAATTATCCAAGTGGTTTCAGAGAAGAAGCGTTTTGAAACATTTTTCCCATAGGGTCCAATGTTAAACTAAGTCCTGCCGTAGCCGCCATTTTGAATTTCATATCGGAATAAAAAACGTAAAGTTTGTAGAGGACCATCCAATGAACATTCATGTACAGTTTGGCTTTAATCATATTTGTAGTTTCTGAGTAGAAGGCATTTGAACATTTTCCCATAGGGTCTAATGTTAATCTATGTCCTGCGGTGGTGGCCATCTTGGATTTCCGATCGACATAAAAAACACACACCGTGTAGAGGACCTTCCAATGATCATTCCTGGGCAGTTTGGTTTCAATTATCCAAGTGGTTTCAGAGAAGAAGCGTTTTGAAACATTTTTCCAATAGGGTCCAATGTTAAACTAAGTCCTGCCGTAGCCGCCATTTTGAAATTCATATCGGAATAAAAGACCTAAAGTTTGTAGAGGACCATTCAATGAACATTCATGTACAGTTTTGCTTTAATCATATTTGTAGTTTCTGAAAAGAAGGCATTTGAACATTTTCCCATAGGGTCCAATGTTAATCTATGTATTGCGGTGGCAGCCATCTTGGAGTTCCAATCGGCATAAAAAACATAAAATTTGTAGAGGACCTTCCAATGATCATTCCTGGGCAGTTTGGTTTCAACTGTCCTAGTGGTTTCAGAGAAGAAGCGTTTTGAAACATTTTCCCCATAGAGTCCAATGTTAAACTAGGTTCTGCCGTAGCCACCATTTTGAAATTCATATCGGAACAAAAAACGTAAAGTTTGTAGAGGACCATCCAATGAACATTCATGTACAGTTTGGCTTTAATCATATTTGTAGTTTCTGAGAAGAAGGCATTTGAACATTTTTCCATAGGGTCCAATGTTAATCTATGTCCTGCGGTGGCGGCCATCTTGGATTTCCGATCAGCATAAAAAACATAAAATTTGTAGAGGACCTTCCAATGATCATTCCTGGGCAGTTTGGTTTCAACTGTCCAAGTGGTTTCAGAGAAGTAGCATTTTGAAACATTTTTCCCATAGGGTCCAATGTTAAACTAAGTCCTGCCGTAGCCGTCATTTTGAATTTCATATCGGAACAAAAAACCTTAAGATTGTAGAGGACCATCCAATGAACATTCATGTACAGTTTGGCTTTAATCATATTTGTAGTTTCTGAGAAGAAGGCATTTGAATATTTTCCCATAGGGTCCAATGTTAATCTATGTATTGCGGTGGCGGCCATCTTGGATTTCCGATCGGCATAAAAAACACACACCGTGTAGAGGACCTTCCAATGATCATTCCTGGGCAGTTTGGTTTCAACTGTCCAAGTGGTTTCAGAGAAGAAGCATTTTGAAACATTTTTCCCATAGGGTCCAATGTTAAACTAAGTCCTGCCGTAGCCGCCATTTTGAAATTCATATCGGAACAAAAAACCTTAAGATTGTAGAGGACCATCCAATGAACATTCATGTACAGTTTGGCTTTAATCATATTTGTAGTTTCTGAGAAGAAGGCATTTGAATATTTTCCCATAGGGTACAATGTTAATCTATGTCCTGCGGTGGTGGCCATCTTGGATTTCCGATCGGCATAAAAAACAGAAACTTTGTAGAGGACCTTCCAATGATCATTCCTGGGCAGTTTGGTTTCAACTGTCCAAGTGGTTTCAGAGAAGAAGCATTTTGAAACATTTTTCCCATAGGGTCCAATGTTAAACTAAGTCCTGCCGTAGCCGTCATTTTGAATTTCATATCGGAACAAAAAACCTTAAGATTGTAGAGGACCATCCAATGAACATTCATGTACAGTTTGGCTTTAATCATATTTGTAGTTTCTGAGAAGAAGGCATTTGAATATTTTCCCATAGGGTCCAATGTTAATCTATGTCCTGCGGTGGCGGCCATCTTGGATTTCCGATCGGCATAAAAAACACACACCGTGTAGAGGACCTTCCAATGATCATTCCTGGGCAGCTTGGTTTCAACTGTCCAAGTGGTTTCAGAGAAGAAGCATTTTGAAACATTTTTCCCATAGGGTCCAATGTTAAACTAAGTCCTGCCGTAGCCGCCATTTTGAAATTCATATCGGAACAAAAAACCTTAAGATTGTAGAGGACCATCCAATGAACATTCATGTACAGTTTGGCTTTAATCATATTTGTAGTTTCTGAGAAGAAGGCATTTGAATATTTTCCCATAGGGTACAATGTTAATCTATGTCCTGCGGTGGTGGCCATCTTGGATTTCCGATCGGCATAAAAAACAGAAACTTTGTAGAGGACCTTCCAATGATCATTCCTGGGCAGTTTGGTTTCAACTGTCCAAGTGGTTTCAGAGAAGAAGCATTTTGAAACATTTTTCCCATAGGGTCCAATGTTAAACTAAGTCCTGCCGTAGCCGTCATTTTGAATTTCATATCGGAACAAAAAACCTTAAGATTGTAGAGGACCATCCAATGAACATTCATGTACAGTTTGGCTTTAATCATATTTGTAGTTTCTGAGAAGAAGGCATTTGAATATTTTCCCATAGGGTCCAATGTTAATCTATGTCCTGCGGTGGCGGCCATCTTGGATTTCCGATCGGCATAAAAAACACACACCGTGTAGAGGACCTTCCAATGATCATTCCTGGGCAGTTTGGTTTCAACTGTCCAAGTGGTTTCAGAGAAGAAGCATTTTGAAACATTTTTCCCATAGGGTCCAATGTTAAACTAAGTCCTGCCGTAGCCGCCATTTTGAAATTCATATCGGAACAAAAAACCTTAAGATTGTAGAGGACCATCCAATGAACATTCATGTACAGTTTGGCTTTAATCATATTTGTAGTTTCTGAGAAGAAGGCATTTGAATATTTTCCCATAGGGTACAATGTTAATCTATGTCCTGCGGTGGTGGCCATCTTGGATTTCCGATCGGCATAAAAAACAGAAACTTTGTAGAGGACCTTCCAATGATCATTCCTGGGCAGTTTGGTTTCAACTGTCCAAGTGGTTTCAGAGAAGAAGCATTTTGAAACATTTTTCCCATAGGGTCCAATGTTAAACTAAGTCCTGCCGTAGCCGTCATTTTGAATTTCATATCGGAACAAAAAACCTTAAGATTGTAGAGGACCATCCAATGAACATTCATGTACAGTTTGGCTTTAATCATATTTGTAGTTTCTGAGAAGAAGGCATTTGAATATTTTCCCATAGGGTCCAATGTTAATCTATGTCCTGCGGTGGCGGCCATCTTGGATTTCCGATCGGCATAAAAAACACACACCGTGTAGAGGACCTTCCAATGATCATTCCTGGGCAGTTTGGTTTCAACTGTCCAAGTGGTTTCAGAGAAGAAGCATTTTGAAACATTTTTCCCATAGGGTCCAATGTTAAACTAAGTCCTGCCGTAGCCGCCATTTTGAAATTCATATCGGAACAAAAAACCTTAAGATTGTAGAGGACCATCCAATGAACATTCATGTACAGTTTGGCTTTAATCATATTTGTAGTTTCTGAGAAGAAGGCATTTGAATATTTTCCCATAGGGTACAATGTTAATCTATGTCCTGCGGTGGTGGCCATCTTGGATTTCCGATCGGCATAAAAAACAGAAACTTTGTAGAGGACCTTCCAATGATCATTCCTGGGCAGTTTGGTTTCAACTGTCCAAGTGGTTTCAGAGAAGAAGCATTTTGAAACATTTTTCCCATAGGGTCCAATGTTAAACTAAGTCCTGCCGTAGCCGTCATTTTGAATTTCATATCGGAACAAAAAACCTTAAGATTGTAGAGGACCATCCAATGAACATTCATGTACAGTTTGGCTTTAATCATATTTGTAGTTTCTGAGAAGAAGGCATTTGAATATTTTCCCATAGGGTCCAATGTTAATCTATGTCCTGCGGTGGCGGCCATCTTGGATTTCCGATCGGCATAAAAAACAGAAACTTTGTAGAGGACCTTCCAATGATCATTCCTGGGCAGTTTGGTTTCAACTGTCCAAGTGGTTTCAGAGAAGAAGCATTTTGAAACATTTTTCCCATAGGGTCCAATGTTAAACTAAGTCCTGCCGTAGCCGCCATTTTGAATTTCATATCGGAACAAAAAACCTAAACTTTGTAGAGGACCATCTAATGAACATTCATGTACAGTTTGGCTTTAATCTTATTTGCAGTTTCTGAGAAGAAGGCATTTGAACATTTTCCCATAGGGTCCAATGTTAATCTATGTCCTGCGGTGGCGGCCATCTTGGATTTCCGATCGGCATAAAAAACAGAAACTTTGTAGAGGACCTTCCAATGATCATTCCTGGGCAGTTTGGTTTCAACTGTCAAAGTGGTTTCAGAGAAGAAGCATTTTGAAACATTTTTCCCATAGGGTCCAATGTTAAACTAAGTCCTGCCGTAGCCGCCATTTTGAATTTCATATCGGAACAAAAAACCTTAAGATTGTAGAGGACCATCCAATGAACATTCATGTACAGTTTGGCTTTAATCATATTTGTAGTTTCTGAGAAGAAGGCATTTGAATATTTTCCCATAGGGTCCAATGTTAATCTATGTCCTGCGGTGGCAGCCATCTTGGATTTCCGATCGGCATAAAAAACAGAAAATTTGTAGAGGACCTTCCAATGACCATTCCTGGGCAGTTTGGTTTCAACTGTCCAAGTGGTTTCAGAGAAGAAGCATTTTGAAACATTTTTCCCATAGGGTCCAATGTTAAACTAAGTCCTGCCGTAGCCGCCATTTTGAATTTCGTATCGGAACAAAAAACCTTAAGATTGTAGAGGACCATCCAATGAACATTCATGTACAGTTTGGCTTTAATCATATTTGTAGTTTCTGAGAAGAAGGCATTTGAATATTTTCCCATAGGGTCCAATGTTAATCTATGTCCTGTGGTGGTGGCCATCTTGGATTTCCGATCGGCATAAAAAACAAACCAGAGGCTCTCAAGAGCCTGTATCGTTCACCTGGTAATAAAAAAAACCAATTGGTCCTATGTAAAAACTATGTCCTGCGTCATCTTGGAATTACGATCAACATAAAAAACACAAAGTTTGTAAAGGACCTTCCAATGATTGATGCACAATTTAGGTTCAATCAGTGCAATAGCTTCAGAGAAGAATATATTTCTGTATTTTCCCCATATGGTTCTGTGTTAATACTATGACCTGTGGTGGCAGCCATCTTGGATTTCCGATCGGCATAAAAAACAGGACCTTCCAATGATCATTCCTGGGCAGTTTGGTTTCAACTGTCCAAGTGGTTTCAGAGAAGAAGCATTTTGAAACATTTTTCCCATAGGGTCCAATGTTAAACTAAGTCCTGCCGTAGCCGCCATTTTGAATTTCATATCAGAATGAAAAACGTATATTTTGTAGAGGACCATTCAATGAACATTTATGTACAGTTTGGCTTTAATCATATTTGTAGTTTCTGAGAAGAAGGCATTTGAACATTTTCCCATAGGGTCCAATGTTAATCTATGTATTGTGGTGGCGGCCATCTTGGATTTCTGATCGGCATAAAAAACATAAAATTTGTAGAGGACCTTCCAATGATCATTCCTGGGCAGTTTGGTTTCAACTGTTCTAGTGGTTTCAGAGAAGAAGCGTTTTCAAACATTTCCCCCATAGGGTCCAATGTTAAACTAAGTCCTGCCGTAGCCGCCATTTTGAATTTCATATCGGAACAAAAAACGTAAAGTTTGTAGAGGACCATCCAATGAACATTCATGTACAGTTTGGCTTTAATCATATTTGTAGTTTCTGAGAAGAAGGCATTTGAACATTTTCCCATAGGGTCCAATGTTAATCTATGTCCTGTGGTGGTGGCCATCTTGGATTTCCGACCGGCATAAAAAACAGAAACTTTGTAGAGGACCTTCCAATGATCATTCCTGGCCAGTTTGGTTTCAACTGTCCAAGGGGTTTCAGAGAAGAAGCATTTTGAAACATTTTTCCCATAGGGTCCAATGTTAAACTAAGTCCTGCCGTAGCCGCCATTTTGAATTTCATATCGGGAGAAAAAACGTAAAGTTTGTAGAGGACCATCCAATGAACATTCTTGTACAGTTTGGCTTTAATCATATTTGTAGTTTCTGAGAAGAAGGCATTTGAACATTTTCCCATAGGGTCCAATGTTAATCTATGTCCTGCGGTGGTGGCCATCTTGGATTTCCGATCAGCATAAAAAACACACACCTTGTAGAGGACCTTCCAATGATCATTCCTGGGCAGTTTGGTTTCAATCATCCAAGTGGTTTCAGAGAAGAAGCATTTTGAAACATTTTTCCCATAGGGTCCAATGTTAAACTAAGTTCTGCCGTAGCCGCCATTTTGAATTTCATATCGGAACAAAAAACCTTAAGATTGTAGAGGACCATCCAATGAACATTCATGTACAGTTTGGCTTTAATCATATTTGTAGTTTCTGAGAAGAAGGCATTTGAACATTTTCCCATAGGGTCCAATGTTAATCTATGTCCTGCGGTGGCGGCCATCTTGGATTTCCGACCGGCATAAAAAACAGAAAATTTGTAGAGGACCTTCCAATGATCATTCCTGGGCAGTTTGGTTTCAACTGTCCAAGTGGTTTCAGAGAAGAAGCATTTTGAAACATTTTTCCCATAGGGTCCAATGTTAAACTAAGTCCTGCCGTAGCCGCCATTTTGAATTTCATATCGGAACAAAAAACCTTAAGATTGTAGAGGACCATCCAATGAACATTCATGTACAGTTTGGCTTTAATAATATTTGTAGTTTCTGAGAAGAAGGCATTTGAACATTTTCCCATAGGGTCCAATGTTAATCTATGTCCTGCGGTGGTGGCCATCTTGGATTTCCGATCGGCATAAAAAACAGAAAATTTGTAGAGGACCTTCCAATGACCATTCCTGGGCAGTTTGGTTTCAACTGTCCAAGTGGTTTCAGAGAAGAAGCATTTTGAAACATTTTTCCCATAGGGTCCAATGTTAAACTAAGTCCTGCCGTAGCCGCCATTTTGAATTTCGTATCGGAACAAAAAACCTTAAGATTGTAGAGGACCATCCAATGAACATTCATGTACAGTTTGGCTTTAATCATATTTGTAGTTTCTGAGAAGAAGGCATTTGAATATTTTCCCATAGGGTCCAATGTTAATCTATGTCCTGTGGTGGTGGCCATCTTGGATTTCCGATCGGCATAAAAAACAAACCAGAGGCTCTCAAGAGCCTGTATCGTTCACCTGGTAATAAAAAAAACCAATTGGTCCTATGTAAAAACTATGTCCTGCGTCATCTTGGAATTACGATCAACATAAAAAACACAAAGTTTGTAAAGGACCTTCCAATGATTGATGCACAGTTTAGGTTCAATCAGTGCAATAGCTTCAGAGAAGAATATATTTCTGTATTTTCCCCATATGGTTCTGTGTTAATACTATGACCTGTGGTGGCAGCCATCTTGGATTTCCGATCGGCATAAAAAACAGGACCTTCCAATGATCATTCCTGGGCAGTTTGGTTTCAACTGTCCAAGTGGTTTCAGAGAAGAAGCATTTTGAAACATTTTTCCCATAGGGTCCAATGTTAAACTAAGTCCTGCCGTAGCCGCCATTTTGAATTTCATATCAGAATGAAAAACGTATATTTTGTAGAGGACCATTCAATGAACATTTATGTACAGTTTGGCTTTAATCATATTTGTAGTTTCTGAGAAGAAGGCATTTGAACATTTTCCCATAGGGTCCAATGTTAATCTATGTATTGTGGTGGCGGCCATCTTGGATTTCTGATCGGCATAAAAAACATAAAATTTGTAGAGGACCTTCCAATGATCATTCCTGGGCAGTTTGGTTTCAACTGTTCTAGTGGTTTCAGAGAAGAAGCGTTTTCAAACATTTCCCCCATAGGGTCCAATGTTAAACTAAGTCCTGCCGTAGCCGCCATTTTGAATTTCATATCGGAACAAAAAACGTAAAGTTTGTAGAGGACCATCCAATGAACATTCATGTACAGTTTGGCTTTAATCATATTTGTAGTTTCTGAGAAGAAGGCATTTGAACATTTTCCCATAGGGTCCAATGTTAATCTATGTCCTGTGGTGGTGGCCATCTTGGATTTCCGACCGGCATAAAAAACAGAAACTTTGTAGAGGACCTTCCAATGATCATTCCTGGCCAGTTTGGTTTCAACTGTCCAAGGGGTTTCAGAGAAGAAGCATTTTGAAACATTTTTCCCATAGGGTCCAATGTTAAACTAAGTCCTGCCGTAGCCGCCATTTTGAATTTCATATCGGGAGAAAAAACGTAAAGTTTGTAGAGGACCATCCAATGAACATTCTTGTACAGTTTGGCTTTAATCATATTTGTAGTTTCTGAGAAGAAGGCATTTGAACATTTTCCCATAGGGTCCAATGTTAATCTATGTCCTGCGGTGGTGGCCATCTTGGATTTCCGATCAGCATAAAAAACACACACCTTGTAGAGGACCTTCCAATGATCATTCCTGGGCAGTTTGGTTTCAATCATCCAAGTGGTTTCAGAGAAGAAGCATTTTGAAACATTTTTCCCATAGGGTCCAATGTTAAACTAAGTTCTGCCGTAGCCGCCATTTTGAATTTCATATCGGAACAAAAAACCTTAAGATTGTAGAGGACCATCCAATGAACATTCATGTACAGTTTGGCTTTAATCATATTTGTAGTTTCTGAGAAGAAGGCATTTGAACATTTTCCCATAGGGTCCAATGTTAATCTATGTCCTGCGGTGGCGGCCATCTTGGATTTCCGACCGGCATAAAAAACAGAAAATTTGTAGAGGACCTTCCAATGATCATTCCTGGGCAGTTTGGTTTCAACTGTCCAAGTGGTTTCAGAGAAGAAGCATTTTGAAACATTTTTCCCATAGGGTCCAATGTTAAACTAAGTCCTGCCGTAGCCGCCATTTTGAATTTCATATCGGAACAAAAAACCTTAAGATTGTAGAGGACCATCCAATGAACATTCATGTACAGTTTGGCTTTAATAATATTTGTAGTTTCTGAGAAGAAGGCATTTGAACATTTTCCCATAGGGTCCAATGTTAATCTATGTCCTGCGGTGGTGGCCATCTTGGATTTCCGACCGGCATAAAAAACATAAAATTTGTAGAGGACCTTCCAATGATCATTCCTGGGCAGTTTGGTTTCAACTGTCCAAGTGGTTTCAGAGAAGAAGCATTTTGAAACATTTTTCCCATAGGGTCCAATGTTAAACTAAGTTCTGCCGTAGCCGCCATTTTGAATTTCATATCGGAACAAAAAACCTTAAGATTGTAGAGGACCATCCAATAAACATTCATGTACAGTTTGGCTTTAATCATATTTGTAGTTTCTGAGAAGAAGGCATTTGAACATTTTCCCATAGGGTCCAATGTTAATCTATGTCCTGCGATGGCGGCCATCTTGGATTTCCGATCGGCATAAAAAACAGTAACTTGGTAAAGGACATTCCAATGATCATTCCTTTACAGTTTGGGTTCAGTCAGTTCATTAGTTTCGGAGAAGAAGATCTTTGAAATTTCAGCCAATCAGAGCATATTATTGGCCCTGGCAGCCATATTGAATATCCGACTGGAACGAAAAACAGTAACTTTGTAGAGGACCATCCAAGGAACATTCCTGCTAAGTTCGGTTCCAATCGGCCAAGTGGTTTCGGAGAAGAAGCTTGAAATGTGAAAAGTTTACAGACGACAGACGACAGACGACGGACGCCAAGTGATGGCAATAGTTCACATGGACCTTTGGTCCAGGTGAACTAAAAATTTGTATAGGACCTTCCAATGATCATTCCTGGACAGTTTGGTTTCAACTGTCCAAGTCGTTTCAGAGAAAAAGCATTTTGAAACATTTTTCCCATAGGGTCCAATGTTAAACTAAGTCCTGCGGTAGCCGCCATTTTGAATTTCATATCGGAACAAAAAACCTAAAGTTTGTAGAGGACCATCTAATGAACATTCATGTACAGTTTGGCTTTAATCATATTTGTAGTTTCTGAGAAGAAGGCATTTGAATATTTTCCCATAGGGTACAATGTTAATCTATGTCCTGCGGTGGTGGCCATCTTGGATTTCCGATCGGCATAAAAAACAGAAACTTTGTAGAGGACCTTCCAATGATCATTCCTGGGCAGTTTGGTTTCAACTGTCCAAGTGGTTTCAGAGAAGAAGCATTTTGAAACATTTTTCCCATAGGGTCCAATGTTAAACTAAGTCCTGCCGTAGCCGCCATTTTGAATTTCATATCGGAACAAAAAACCTAAACTTTGTAGAGGACCATCTAATGAACATTCATGTACAGTTTGGCTTTAATCATTTTTCCATAGGGTCCAATGTTAATCTATGTCCTGCGGTGGCGGCCATCTTGGATTTCCGATCGGCATAAAAAACATAAAATTTGTAGAGGACCTTCCAATGATCATTCCTGGGCAGTTTGGTTTCAACTGTCCAAGTGGTTTCAGAGAAGAAGCATTTTGAAACATTTTTCCCATAGGGTCCAATGTTAAACTAAGTCCTGCCGTAGCCGCCATTTTGAATTTCATATCGGAACAAAAAACCTTAAGATTGTAGAGGACCATCCAATGAACATTCATGTACAGTTTGGCTTTAATCATATTTGTAGTTTCTGAGAAGAAGGCATTTGAATATTTTCCCATAGGCTTCAATGTTAATCTATGTCCTGTGGTGGTGGCCATCTTGGATTTCCGATCGGCATAAAAAACAGAAAATTTGTAGAGGACCTTCCAATGATCATTCCTGGGCAGTTTGGTTTCAACTGTCCAAGTGGTTTCAGAGAAGAAGCATTTTGAAACATTTTTCCAATAGGGTCCAATGTTAAACTAAGTACTGCCGTAGCTGCCATTTTGAATTTCATATCGGAACAAAAAACCCAAAGTTTGTAGAGGGCCATCTAATGAACATTCATGTACAGTTTGGCTTTAATCATATTTGTAGTTTCTGAGAAGAAGGCATTTGAATATTTTCCCATAGGGTCCAATGTTAATCTATGTCCTGCGGTGGCGGCCATCTTGGATTTCCGATCGGCATAAAAAAAAAAAAAATTTGTAGAGGACCTTCCAATGATCATTCCTGGGCAGTTTGGTTTCAACTGTCCAAGTGGTTTCAGAGAAGAAGCATTTTGAAACATTATTCCCATAAGGTCCAATGTTAAACTAAGTCCTGCCGTAGCCGCCATTTTGAATTTCATATGGAACAAAAAACCTTAAGATTGTAGAGGACCATCCAATGAACATTCATGTACAGTTTGGCTTTAATGATATTTGTAGTTTCTGAGAAGAAGGCATTTGAATATTTTCCCATAGGGTCCAATGTTAATCTATGTATTGGGGTGGCGGCCATCTTGGATTTCCGATCGGCATAAAAAACAAACACTTAGTAGAGGACCTTCCAATGATCATTCCTGGGCAGTTTGGTTTCAACTGTCCAAGTGGTTTCAGAGAAGAAGCATTTTGAAACATTTTTCCCATAGGGTCCAATGTTAAACTAAGTCCTGCCGTAGCCGCCATTTTGAAATTCATATCGGAACAAAAAACCTTAAGATTGTAGAGGACCATCCAATGAACATTCATGTACAGTTTGGCTTTAATCATATTTGTAGTTTCTGAGAAGAAGGCATTTGAATATTTTCCCATAGGGTACAATGTTAATCTATGTCCTGCGGTGGTGGCCATCTTGGATTTCCGATCGGCATAAAAAACAGAAACTTTGTAGAGGACCTTCCAATGATCATTCCTGGGCAGTTTGGTTTCAACTGTCCAAGTGGTTTCAGAGAAGAAGCATTTTGAAACATTTTTCCCATAGGGTCCAATGTTAAACTAAGTCCTGCCGTAGCCGTCATTTTGAATTTCATATCGGAACAAAAAACCTTAAGATTGTAGAGGACCATCCAATGAACATTCATGTACAGTTTGGCTTTAATCATATTTGTAGTTTCTGAGAAGAAGGCATTTGAATATTTTCCCATAGGGTCCAATGTTAATCTATGTCCTGCGGTGGCGGCCATCTTGGATTTCCGATCGGCATAAAAAACACACACCGTGTAGAGGACCTTCCAATGATCATTCCTGGGCAGTTTGGTTACAACTGTCCAAGTGGTTTCAGAGAAGAAGCATTTTGAAACATTTTTCCCATAGGGTCCAATGTTAAACTAAGTCCTGCCGTAGCCGCCATTTTGAAATTCATATCGGAACAAAAAACCTTAAGATTGTAGAGGACCATCCAATGAACATTCATGTACAGTTTGGCTTTAATCATATTTGTAGTTTCTGAGAAGAAGGCATTTGAATATTTTCCCATAGGGTACAATGTTAATCTATGTCCTGCGGTGGTGGCCATCTTGGATTTCCGATCGGCATAAAAAACAGAAACTTTGTAGAGGACCTTCCAATGATCATTCCTGGGCAGTTTGGTTTCAACTGTCCAAGTGGTTTCAGAGAAGAAGCATTTTGAAACATTTTTCCCATAGGGTCCAATGTTAAACTAAGTCCTGCCGTAGCCGTCATTTTGAATTTCATATCGGAACAAAAAACCTTAAGATTGTAGAGGACCATCCAATGAACATTCATGTACAGTTTGGCTTTAATCATATTTGTAGTTTCTGAGAAGAAGGCATTTGAATATTTTCCCATAGGGTCCAATGTTAATCTATGTCCTGCGGTGGCGGCCATCTTGGATTTCCGATCGGCATAAAAAACACACACCGTGTAGAGGACCTTCCAATGATCATTCCTGGGCAGTTTGGTTTCAACTGTCCAAGTGGTTTCAGAGAAGAAGCATTTTGAAACATTTTTCCCATAGGGTCCAATGTTAAACTAAGTCCTGCCGTAGCCGCCATTTTGAAATTCATATCGGAACAAAAAACCTTAAGATTGTAGAGGACCATCCAATGAACATTCATGTACAGTTTGGCTTTAATCATATTTGTAGTTTCTGAGAAGAAGGCATTTGAATATTTTCCCATAGGGTACAATGTTAATCTATGTCCTGCGGTGGTGGCCATCTTGGATTTCCGATCGGCATAAAAAACAGAAACTTTGTAGAGGACCTTCCAATGATCATTCCTGGGCAGTTTGGTTTCAACTGTCCAAGTGGTTTCAGAGAAGAAGCATTTTGAAACATTTTTCCCATAGGGTCCAATGTTAAACTAAGTCCTGCCGTAGCCGTCATTTTGAATTTCATATCGGAACAAAAAACCTTAAGATTGTAGAGGACCATCCAATGAACATTCATGTACAGTTTGGCTTTAATCATATTTGTAGTTTCTGAGAAGAAGGCATTTGAATATTTTCCCATAGGGTCCAATGTTAATCTATGTCCTGCGGTGGCGGCCATCTTGGATTTCCGATCGGCATAAAAAACACACACCGTGTAGAGGACCTTCCAATGATCATTCCTGGGCAGTTTGGTTTCAACTGTCCAAGTGGTTTCAGAGAAGAAGCATTTTGAAACATTTTTCCCATAGGGTCCAATGTTAAACTAAGTCCTGCCGTAGCCGTCATTTTGAATTTCATATCGGAACAAAAAACCTTAAGATTGTAGAGGACCATCCAATGAACATTCATGTACAGTTTGGCTTTAATCATATTTGTAGTTTCTGAGAAGAAGGCATTTGAATATTTTCCCATAGGGTCCAATGTTAATCTATGTCCTGCGGTGGCGGCCTTCTTGGATTTCCGATCGGCATAAAAAACACACACCGTGTAGAGGACCTTCCAATGATCATTCCTGGGCAGTTTGGTTTCAACTGTCCAAGTGGTTTCAGAGAAGAAGCATTTTGAAACATTTTTCCCATAGGGTCCAATGTTAAACTAAGTCCTGCCGTAGCCGCCATTTTGAAATTCATATCGGAACAAAAAACCTTAAGATTGTAGAGGACCATCCAATGAACATTCATGTACAGTTTGGCTTTAATCATATTTGTAGTTTCTGAGAAGAAGGCATTTGAATATTTTCCCATAGGGTACAATGTTAATCTATGTCCTGCGGTGGTGGCCATCTTGGATTTCCGATCGGCATAAAAAACAGAAACTTTGTAGAGGACCTTCCAATGATCATTCCTGGGCAGTTTGGTTTCAACTGTCCAAGTGGTTTCAGAGAAGAAGCATTTTGAAACATTTTTCCCATAGGGTCCAATGTTAAACTAAGTCCTGCCGTAGCCGCCATTTTGAATTTCATATCGGAACAAAAAACCTAAACTTTGTAGAGGACCATCTAATGAACATTCATGTACAGTTTGGCTTTAATCTTATTTGCAGTTTCTGAGAAGAAGGCATTTGAACATTTTCCCATAGGGTCCAATGTTAATCTATGTCCTGCGGTGGCGGCCATCTTGGATTTCCGATCGGCATAAAAAACAGAAACTTTGTAGAGGACCTTCCAATGATCATTCCTGGGCAGTTTGGTTTCAACTGTCAAAGTGGTTTCAGAGAAGAAGCATTTTGAAACATTTTTCCCATAGGGTCCAATGTTAAACTAAGTCCTGCCGTAGCCGCCATTTTGAATTTCATATCGGAACAAAAAACCTTAAGATTGTAGAGGACCATCCAATGAACATTCATGTACAGTTTGGCTTTAATCATATTTGTAGTTTCTGAGAAGAAGGCATTTGAATATTTTCCCATAGGGTCCAATGTTAATCTATGTCCTGCGGTGGCAGCCATCTTGGATTTCCGATCGGCATAAAAAACAGAAAATTTGTAGAGGACCTTCCAATGACCATTCCTGGGCAGTTTGGTTTCAACTGTCCAAGTGGTTTCAGAGAAGAAGCATTTTGAAACATTTTTCCCATAGGGTCCAATGTTAAACTAAGTCCTGCCGTAGCCGCCATTTTGAATTTCGTATCGGAACAAAAAACCTTAAGATTGTAGAGGACCATCCAATGAACATTCATGTACAGTTTGGCTTTAATCATATTTGTAGTTTCTGAGAAGAAGGCATTTGAATATTTTCCCATAGGGTCCAATGTTAATCTATGTCCTGTGGTGGTGGCCATCTTGGATTTCCGATCGGCATAAAAAACAAAAAATTTGTATAGGACCTTCCAATGATCATTCCTGGACAGTTTGGTTTCAACTGTCCAAGTCGTTTCAGAGAAAAAGCATTTTGAAACATTTTTCCCATAGGGTCCAATGTTAAACTAAGTCCTGCGGTAGCCGCCATTTTGAATTTCATATCGGAACAAAAAACCTAAAGTTTGTAGAGGACCATCTAATGAACATTCATGTACAGTTTGGCTTTAATCATATTTGTAGTTTCTGAGAAGAAGGCATTTGAATATTTTCCCATAGGGTACAATGTTAATCTATGTCCTGCGGTGGTGGCCATCTTGGATTTCCGATCGGCATAAAAAACAGAAACTTTGTAGAGGACCTTCCAATGATCATTCCTGGGCAGTTTGGTTTCAACTGTCCAAGTGGTTTCAGAGAAGAAGCATTTTGAAACATTTTTCCCATAGGGTCCAATGTTAAACTAAGTCCTGCCGTAGCCGCCATTTTGAATTTCATATCGGAACAAAAAACCTAAACTTTGTAGAGGACCATCTAATGAACATTCATGTACAGTTTGGCTTTAATCATTTTTCCATAGGGTCCAATGTTAATCTATGTCCTGCGGTGGCGGCCATCTTGGATTTCCGATCGGCATAAAAAACATAAAATTTGTAGAGGACCTTCCAATGATCATTCCTGGGCAGTTTGGTTTCAACTGTCCAAGTGGTTTCAGAGAAGAAGCATTTTGAAACATTTTTCCCATAGGGTCCAATGTTAAACTAAGTCCTGCCGTAGCCGCCATTTTGAATTTCATATCGGAACAAAAAACCTTAAGATTGTAGAGGACCATCCAATGAACATTCATGTACAGTTTGGCTTTAATCATATTTGTAGTTTCTGAGAAGAAGGCATTTGAATATTTTCCCATAGGCTTCAATGTTAATCTATGTCCTGTGGTGGTGGCCATCTTGGATTTCCGATCGGCATAAAAAACAGAAAATTTGTAGAGGACCTTCCAATGATCATTCCTGGGCAGTTTGGTTTCAACTGTCCAAGTGGTTTCAGAGAAGAAGCATTTTGAAACATTTTTCCAATAGGGTCCAATGTTAAACTAAGTACTGCCGTAGCTGCCATTTTGAATTTCATATCGGAACAAAAAACCCAAAGTTTGTAGAGGGCCATCTAATGAACATTCATGTACAGTTTGGCTTTAATCATATTTGTAGTTTCTGAGAAGAAGGCATTTGAATATTTTCCCATAGGGTCCAATGTTAATCTATGTCCTGCGGTGGCGGCCATCTTGGATTTCCGATCGGCATAAAAAAAAAAAAAATTTGTAGAGGACCTTCCAATGATCATTCCTGGGCAGTTTGGTTTCAACTGTCCAAGTGGTTTCAGAGAAGAAGCATTTTGAAACATTATTCCCATAAGGTCCAATGTTAAACTAAGTCCTGCCGTAGCCGCCATTTTGAATTTCATATGGAACAAAAAACCTTAAGATTGTAGAGGACCATCCAATGAACATTCATGTACAGTTTGGCTTTAATGATATTTGTAGTTTCTGAGAAGAAGGCATTTGAATATTTTCCCATAGGGTCCAATGTTAATCTATGTATTGGGGTGGCGGCCATCTTGGATTTCCGATCGGCATAAAAAACAAACACTTAGTAGAGGACCTTCCAATGATCATTCCTGGGCAGTTTGGTTTCAACTGTCCAAGTGGTTTCAGAGAAGAAGCATTTTGAAACATTTTTCCCATAGGGTCCAATGTTAAACTAAGTCCTGCCGTAGCCGCCATTTTGAATTTCATATCGGAACAAAAAACCTTAAGATTGTAGAGGACCATCCAATGAACATTCATGTACAGTTTGGCTTTAATCATATTTGTAGTTTCTGAGAAGAAGGCATTTGAACATTTTCCCATAGGGTCCAATGTTAATCTATGTCCTGCGATGGTGGCCATCTTGGATTTCCGATCGGCATAAAAAACAGTAACTTGGTAAAGGACATTCCAATGATCATTCCTGTACAGTTTGGGTTCAGTCAGTTCATTAGTTTCAGAGAAGAAGATGTTTGAAATTTCGGCCAATCAGAGCATATTATTGGCCTTGGCAGCCATATTGAATATCCGACTGGAACGAAAAACAGTAACTTTGTAGAGGACCATCCAAGGAACATTCCTGCTAAGTTTGGTTCCAATCGGCCCAGTGGTTTCGGAGAAGAAGCTTGAAATGTGAAAAGTTTACAGACGACGGACGCCAAGTGATGGCAATAGTTCACCTGGACCTTTGGTCCAGGTGAACTAATAAAGCAAAGTATTTTATTTAAATTCACAGAGAATTTCAGATATAAAAATTTTAGTAGATCTTTTCAACCATTTGTCTTAATCAGGAAAAAGCTTGTAATATTTGTCCATTTCAAAGGTTTCAATATTTCCCAAAAGCCTAAATCAAGTCCTCTATTGTATTTTGCACAAAAGACAAGTTTCAATTTGGTGCCAAATTGATATCCGATAATTTTTACGTGTCTGGTCCGGACTGATTCTTGTTCTTCTATTTCAAATAAAATGTATTGATATTTTCGTTCATTAAAGCGTTTCTGAGATTGCAACTTTAACTTTGTCAATGTCCTTGAACTTCATCATAGCATGGAAGAACGATAAATGATACAATAAAAGAGTTTTGATATGGCGTTTCACTTTAGTTTTAATCAAAATAAATTATGGACAAATTGGAGATCAAAAGGGCTCTTTTATACAACAAACCCAGTATTTTAGACAGTCGGTCCGGTGGAAACCAATGTTTTGACACACAAGCCCGTCGGTCTTCTTACTTGCGATATTTTAGAAGTCTGCGGCCGATTTTACTGGCCAGGACCGTTGGGCTTATGGCCAAGTTCGAAGACTGATACCTGATACCCCCCCCAAAAAAAAATTTCGGCCCTCATTTCATCGATATCATGGCATTTTATATACATATATATATGATATATATCGACAATATTAGGGCAGTTTCTTCACCCTTAGTTAGAAATGAATAAACAATAAATTACAATTAGCATTGCTTCTTTTTCCTAATTTGAAGAAATAGTGTAACTTAGTACAAACCTGTAGCTTCTTGATTTCTCTTTTGAGGTCAGCTTCATATTTCTCCTTTTGATTAGCATTGGCAGCACTATGTACCTTAATAATAAAATGGAAATCAAATAAATTATTGTTTTATGGGGTAACTTTCTACTAAATAGATTGACTGTACATTTTTTTCTGAATACAAGAGTGCATGAAACCATTTTCAACACGTTCAATAAAAGCATACATGAAGTTTTTAAGTTTTCATTACTTTGACCTTCTCTGTCCAAGCTTGAGTGATAACATGACAGAAGTGGTGGCTTCTGGGAAAAGATGAATATAATAGTCATCAGTATTCTAGCTAGGATTTAAGAAGGGCAGGGTGCAAAACTGAAAAGGGGCAATTTTATGCAAGCGACCTGTGAATAAAAGGGCAATATGTCAGGAGTGTCAGAATCAATTAATTTTCTCTTTAATGTGTTAATCTGTGGTTCATTTGCTTCATTTTGGTTTCTACAAAAAATAAAGATTGTTGTCTAGGAAAAAGGAAACAACAATCCAAAGTAGAACAAAATTTGATATAATTGATCTTATGAAAATTACGGATCAATTGACAATTACCAGCAGTATTGTAAAGTTTTTCAAAATTTCTGTATTGTAATGGATGTCTATTTACACATAAGTGTTATTACTACAGGTAATGTATATAACTGGTTGTTGCTAAATATTTCCTTTGTTTCAGTTTAAGTAGATAGGTTTTTATTTCAGATTTTATTGTGTTTGATCATAAAATATTGTAAATGGCATATTTAGATTTTGTTAATTTTGGTTTGTTTCAAGTATAACAAAGGGAAATAACTCATTTTTTATATCAACTTGCGAAGTTGAAAAATACGATGTCAAACTTTTGTTTTCCTTTGCCACTTTCTTCGCATTTTCTTTCAAACGTCTTTCCCGGGAAGACATTGTGAATGATATGAATTTCAAAGTTCAAATTTTTATAATTACTGTGAAATGTAATCAGAAAATCGATCAATATACGCTATATTAGTTAATGTTCTAAATTTAGCTTTGACATATTCAAATTAGATAGGGGGGGGCGCTACAATGTAAACATGAAACACTTGTTCGAAACGTGATCCAAAATGGCCACATATGAGTGACAAAAGAAATGAAAACACAGATAAAAAGGGCACTTGTGTTTACGAAAAAGACATCCATGTTAGTCACAAAGGGCAGGGCGTTGCTACAAATAGAGACTCAGTGGGCTGAGCCTGTATCGCTCACCTGACAAGAGAATGATACTCAAGCAAATTTCAAAGGGAGATAATCATTACCTTAAACTAGAGGCTCAGCCCACTGAGCCTGTATCGCTCACCTGACAATAGAATGATACTGAAGCAAATTTCAAAGGAAGATAATCATTACCTTAAAAAACAGCAGCCATCTTGAATGGAGGGTGGGGCTGTCGGACACAATTTTAAAAGGGACACACCCAGGGACCATCTATGCCAAGTTTGGCTCCATTTGGCCAAGCTGTTTCAGAGGAGAAGATTTTTTTAACATTAGCCAATCAGAAAAAAGAATTATTCTTGGCGGCCATGTTTATAGGCCAAATGGAACGAAATGGAGAAACTTTATAGAGGACCTTACATAGATGCTTACTGCCAAGTTTGGTTCCATTTGGCCAAGTTGTTTCAGAGGAGAAGATTAAAATATGAAAAAGTTAACGGACGGACGACGGACGCCAAGTGATGGCAATACCTCACATGGTCCTTTGGGTCAGGTGAGCTAAAAAATGATGAAAAAAAGGGGAATAACTCCTAGACGGGTAATCAGATTTACTTCAAAATTGCAGGGCATGTAGATCTTGACAAGCTGAACATGTTTTCAGTTTACACTCAACATCTATCTCTTATAGTTTTTGAAATAAAGGATGAAAAGTATTAACATTTTTAAAATTTGATGAAAAAAGGGCAATAACTTCAAGATGGGTAATCAGATTTACTTTAAAATTGTAGGCTAGGTTGATCTTGACATGCTGAACATGTTTGCTGTTTAAACTTAACATCTATTTCTTATAGTTTTTGAAATAAAGGACAAAAGGTATTAAAATTTTGAAAATTTGATGAAAAAAAGGACAATAACTCCAAATTGGGTACTCAAATTAACTTCAAAATTACAGGGCAGGTAGATCTTAATATGCTGCACATGTTTGCAATTTAAACTTAACCTTTATCTCTAATAGTTTTTGAAATATCAGACAAAAATTTTTAAATTAAAAAAATAAAAAATAAAAAAGGGCAATAACTCCTAGACGGGTAATCAGATTTACTTCAAAATTGCAGGGCATGCAGATCTTGACATGCTGCACATGTTTGCTGTTAAAACTTAACGTCTATCTCTTATAGTTTTTGAAATAAAAAACGAAAAGTATTAAAATTTTGAAAATTTGACGAAAAAAGGGCAATAACTCCAAGATAGGTAATCAGATTTTCTTCAAAATTTCAGGGTAGTTAGATCTTCCTGTGCTGATCATTTTTACCCATGTCAGATTTCTGATATTATTAACGGTTTTTGAGTTGTTACCAAAAACGTGCAATTTTACCCTATGTTCTATTTTTAGTAACAGTTTGTTGGCCGAATGGAATTAAATGAAGAAGTTTTATAGAGGATCTTACATAGATGCTTCCTGCCAAGTTTGGCTCCATTTGGCCAAGCAGTTTCAGAGGAGAAGATTTTTTTTAATATTAGCCAATCAGAAACAAGAATTGCCCTTGGTGGCCATATTTGTTGGCGGAATGGGACGAAATGAAGAAACTTTATAGAGGACCTTATATAGATGCTGTCGGACACAATTTTGAAAGGGGCACACCCAGGGACCATCTATGCCAGGTTTGGACCTTACATAGATGCTTCCTGCCAAGTTTGGCTCCATTTGGCCAAGCTGTTTCAGAAGAGAAGATTTTTTTAACATTAGCCAATCAGAAAAAAGAATTAATCTTGGTGGGCATGTTTGTTGACCGAATGGAACCAAATGAAGAAGCTTTATAGAGGATCTTACATAGATGCTTCCTGCCAAACAGTTTCAGAGGAGAAGATTTTTTTAAACAGTAGCCAATCAGAAACAAGAATTGCCCTTGGCGGCCATATTTGTTGGTGGAACGGAACGAAATGGAGAAACTTTATAGAGGACCTTACATAGATGCTTACTGCCAAGTTTGGTTCCATTTGGCCAAGTTGTTTCAGAGGAGAAGATTAAAATATGAAAAAGTTAACGGACGGACGACAGATGCCAAGTGATGGCAATGCCAGGTGAGCTAAAAAATGATGAAAAAAGGACAATAACTCCTAGACGGGTAACATTTACTTCAAAATTGCAGGGCATGTAGATCTTGACAAGCTGAACATGTTTTCAGTTTACACTTAGCATCTATCTTTTATAGTTTTTGAAATAAAGGATGAAAAGTATAAACATTTTTAAAATTTGATGAAAAAAGGACAATAACTTCAAGATTGGTAATCAGATTTACTTTAAAATTGCAGGCTAGGTAGATCTTGACATGCTGAACATGTTTGCTGATTAAACTTAACATCCATCTCTTATCGTTTTTGAAATAAAGGATAAAAGATATTAACATTTTGAAAATTTGGCAAAAAAAAAGGGCAATTACTCCAAAATGGGTACTCAGATTTACTTAAAAATTGCAGGGTAGGTAGATCTGGACATGCTGAACATGTTTGCAGTTTAAACTTAACATCTATCTCTTATAGTGTTTGAAATAAAGGACAAAAAGTATTAAAATTTTGAAAATTTGATGAAAAAAGAGCAATAACTCCAAATTGGGTACTCAGATTAACTTCAAAATTGCAGGGTAGGTAGATCTTGATATGCTGCACATTTTTGCAATTTAAACTTAACCTTTATCTCTAATAGTTTTTGAAATATCAGACATAAATGTTTAAATTACAAAAAATAATAATGAAAAAAGGGCAATAACTCCTAGACGGGTAATCAGATTTACTTCAAAATTGCAGGGCATGTAGATCTTGACATGCTGCACATGTTTGCTGTTTAAACTTAACGTCTATCTCTTATAGTTTTTGAAATAAAAAACGAAAAGTATTAAAATTTTGAAAATTTGACGAAAAAAGGGCAATAACGCCAAGATAGGTAATCAGATTTTCTTCAAAATTTCAGGGTAGTTAGATCTTCCTGTGCTGATCATTTTTATCCATGTCAGATTTCTGATATTATTAACGGTTTTTGAGTTGTTACCAAAAACGTGCAATTTTACCCTATGTTCTATTTTTAGTAACAGTGGCCATGTTTGTTGGCCGAATGGAATTAAATGAAGAAGTTTTATAGAGGATCTTACATAGATGCTTCCTGCCAAGTTTGGCTCCATTTGGCCAAGCAGTTTCAGAGGAGAAGATTTTTTTAACATTAGCCAATCAGAAACAAGAATTGCCCTTGGCGGCCATATTTGTTGGCGGAATGGGACGAAATGAAGAAACTTTATAGAGGACCTTATATAGATGCTGTCGGACACAATTTTGAAAGGGACACACCCAGGGACCATCTATGCCAGGTTTGGACCTTACATAGATGCTTCCTGCCAAGTTTGGCTCCATTTGGCCAAGCTGTTTCAGAAGACAAGATTTTTTTAACATTAGCCAATCAGAAAAAAGAATTAATCTTGGTGGGCATGTTTGTTGACCGAATGGAACCAAATGAAGAAGCTTTATAGAGGATCTTACATAGATGCTTCCTGCCAAACAGTTTCAGAGGAGAAGATTTTTTTAAACAGTAGCCAATCAGAAACAAGAATTGCCCTTGGCGGCCATATTTGTTGGTGGAACGGAACGAAATGGAGAAACTTTATAGAGGACCTTACATAGATGCTTACTGCCAAGTTTGGTTCCATTTGGCCAAGTTGTTTCAGAGGAGAAGATTAAAATATGAAAAAGTTAACGGACGGACGACAGATGCCAAGTGATGGCAATGCCAGGTGAGCTAAAAAATGATGAAAAAAGGACAATAACTCCTAGACGGGTAACATTTACTTCAAAATTGCAGGGCATGTAGATCTTGACAAGCTGAACATGTTTTCAGTTTACACTTAGCATCTATCTTTTATAGTTTTTGAAATAAAGGATGAAAAGTATAAACATTTTTAAAATTTGATGAAAAAAGGACAATAACTTCAAGATTGGTAATCAGATTTACTTTAAAATTGCAGGCTAGGTAGATCTTGACATGCTGAACATGTTTGCTGATTAAACTTAACATCCATCTCTTATCGTTTTTGAAATAAAGGATAAAAGATATTAACATTTTGAAAATTTGGCAAAAAAAAGGGCAATTACTCCAAAATGGGTACTCAGATTTACTTAAAAATTGCAGGGTAGGTAGATCTGGACATGCTGAACATGTTTGCAGTTTAAACTTAACATCTATCTCTTATAGTGTTTGAAATAAAGGACAAAAAGTATTAAAATTTTGAAAATTTGATGAAAAAAGAGCAATAACTCCAAATTGGGTACTCGGATTAACTTCAAAATTGCAGGGTAGGTAGATCTTGATATGCTGCACATTTTTGCAATTTAAACTTAACCTTTATCTCTAATAGTTTTTGAAATATCAGACAAAAATGTTTAAATTACAATAAATAATAATGAAAAAAGGACAATAACTCCTAGACGGGTAATCAGATTTACTTCAAAATTGCAGGGCATGTAGATCTTGACAAGCTGAACATGTTTTCAGTTTACACTTAACATCTATCTCTTCATAGTTTTTGAAATAAAGGATGAAAAGTATTAACATTTTTTTTTTAATTTGACGAAAAAAGGGCAATAACTTCAAGATGGGTAATCAGATTTACTTTAAAATTGCAGGCTAGGTAAATCTTGACATGCTGCACATGTTTGCTGTTTAAACTTATCATCTATCTCTTATAGTTTTTGAAATAAAAAACGAAAAGTATTAAAATTTTGACGAAAAAAAGGGCAATTACTCCAAAATGGGTACTCAGATTTACTTAAAAATTGCAGGGTAGGTAGATCTTGATATGCTGCACATTTTTGCAATTTAAACTTAACCTTTATCTCTAATAGTTTTTGAAATATCAGACAAAAATGTTTAAATTACAAAAAATAATAATGAAAAAAGGGCAATAACTCCTAGACGGGTAATCAGATTTACTTCAAAATTGCAGGGCATGTAGATCTTGACATGCTGCACATGTTTGCTGTTAAAACTTAACGTCTATCTCTTATAGTTTTTGAAATAAAAAACGAAAAGTATTAAAATTTTGAAAATTTGACGAAAAAAGGGCAATAACTCCAAGATAGGTAATCAGATTTTCTTCAAAATTTCAGGGTAGTTAGATCTTCCTGTGCTGATCATTTTTATCCATGTCAGATTTCTGATATTATTAACGGTTTTTGAGTTGTTACCAAAAACGTGCAATTTTACCCTATGTTCTATTTTTAGTAACAGCGGCCATGTTTGTTGGCCGAATGGAATTAAATGAAGAAGTTTTATAGAGGATCTTACATAGATGCTTCCTGCCAAGTTTGGCTCCATTTGGCCAAGCAGTTTCAGAGGAGAAGATTTTTTTAACATTAGCCAATCAGAAACAAGAATTGCCCTTGGCGGCCATATTTGTTGGCGGAATGGGACGAAATGAAGAAACTTTATAGAGGACCTTATATAGATGCTGTCGGACACAATTTTGAAAGGGACACACCCAGGGACCATCTATGCCAGGTTTGGACCTTACATAGATGCTTCCTGCCAAGTTTGGCTCCATTTGGCCAAGCTGTTTCAGAAGAGAAGATTTTTTTAACATTAGCCAATCAGAAAAAAGAATTAATCTTGGTGGGCATGTTTGTTGACCGAATGGAACCAAATGAAGAAGCTTTATAGAGGATCTTACATAGATGCTTCCTGCCAAACAGTTTCAGAGGAGAAGATTTTTTTAAACAGTAGCCAATCAGAAACAAGAATTGCCCTTGGCGGCCATATTTGTTGGTGGAACGGAACGAAATGGAGAAACTTTATAGAGGACCTTACATAGATGCTTACTGCCAAGTTTGGTTCCATTTGGCCAAGTTGTTTCAGAGGAGAAGATTAAAATATGAAAAAGTTAACGGACGGACGACAGATGCCAAGTGATGGCAATGCCAGGTGAGCTAAAAAATGATGAAAAAAGGACAATAACTCCTAGACGGGTAACATTTACTTCAAAATTGCAGGGCATGTAGATCTTGACAAGCTGAACATGTTTTCAGTTTACACTTAGCATCTATCTTTTATAGTTTTTGAAATAAAGGATGAAAAGTATAAACATTTTTAAAATTTGATGAAAAAAGGACAATAACTTCAAGATTGGTAATCAGATTTACTTTAAAATTGCAGGCTAGGTAGATCTTGACATGCTGAACATGTTTGCTGATTAAACTTAACATCCATCTCTTATCGTTTTTGAAATAAAGGATAAAAGATATTAACATTTTGAAAATTTGGCAAAAAAAAGGGCAATTACTCCAAAATGGGTACTCAGATTTACTTAAAAATTGCAGGGTAGGTAGATCTGGACATGCTGAACATGTTTGCAGTTTAAACTTAACATCTATCTCTTATAGTGTTTGAAATAAAGGACAAAAAGTATTAAAATTTTGAAAATTTGATGAAAAAAGAGCAATAACTCCAAATTGGGTACTCGGATTAACTTCAAAATTGCAGGGTAGGTAGATCTTGATATGCTGCACATTTTTGCAATTTAAACTTAACCTTTATCTCTAATAGTTTTTGAAATATCAGACAAAAATGTTTAAATTACAAAAAATAATAATGAAAAAAGGACAATAACTCCTAGACGGGTAATCAGATTTACTTCAAAATTGCAGGGCATGTAGATCTTGACAAGCTGAACATGTTTTCAGTTTACACTTAACATCTATCTCTTCATAGTTTTTGAAATAAAGGATGAAAAGTATTAACATTTTTTTTTTAATTTGACGAAAAAAGGGCAATAACTTCAAGATGGGTAATCAGATTTACTTTAAAATTGCAGGCTAGGTAAATCTTGACATGCTGCACATGTTTGCTGTTTAAACTTATCATCTATCTCTTATAGTTTTTGAAATAAAAAACGAAAGGTATTAAAATTTTGACGAAAAAAAGGGCAATTACTCCAAAATGGGTACTCAGATTTACTTAAAAATTGCAGGGTAGGTAGATCTTGATATGCTGCACATTTTTGCAATTTAAACTTAACCTTTATCTCTAATAGTTTTTGAAATATCAGACAAAAATGTTTAAATTACAAAAAATAATAATGAACTAGAGGCTCCCAGGAGCCTGTATAGCTCACCTGGGTATAATAATAACATCAGTCAATAAAACTTGATAACTTCGGTAAAAAAAATTAACAATTGTAGCCTTCGTCATTTTTATAAATTTGATGAAAAAAGGGCAAGAACTCCAAGATGGGTAATCGGATTTACTTCAAAATTGCAGGTAAATAAAAATTGATCGAAGGGTCGAACCGCCAGACACATTTTTGGAAGAGAACCATTCAATGACTATTTCATCAAAATTTTGTTCTTATTGAGCAAATGGTTTCAGACAAAAAGATTTTTATGGGAATTTCCCATAGGGTCCTATGTTAAATTAAGTTCGGCTGTGGCGGCCATCTTGGTCGGTGTTCTGAAATGCTGGACACAATTTTGGAAGAGGACCACCCAAGAATCATTTCAGCAAAGTTTGGTTGAGATTGGCTCTGTAGTTTCAGAGAAGAAGATTTTTTAAATTTCATCCCCCCTTTTTTCTAATTTGCATAATCGGTCAAACTCGGTAAAAGTTCAAAGTTCATAAAAAATCCCGTAATATATGTTAAAAAGCTCATCATTATGCTTATACAGTTCAAATTTGGGCACTTTCTGGCTTAAAATAGAGCAGTTTTGGCCATTTGAAGAAATTTCTATTTTTAGTAATGGTGGCCATCTTGGATACAGGACGGCGCTGACGGACACAATTTTGAAAGGGGACCACCTAAGGATCATTTCAGCAAAGTTTGGTTGAGATTGACTCAGTAGTTTCAGAGGAGAAGATTTTTTTTTAATTCCATCCCCCCTTTTTCTAATTTGCATAATCGGTCAAAATCAGTAAAAGTTCAAAGTTCATAAAAAATCCGTAATATATGTTAAAAAGATCATCATTATGCTTATACAGTTCAAATTTGAGCACTTTCTGGCTTAAAATAGAGCAGTTTTGGCCATTTGAAGAAATTTCTATTTTTAATAATGGTGGCCATCTTGGATATAGGACGGCGCTGACGGACACAATTTTAAAAGGGGACCACCTAAGGATCATCTCAGCAAAGTTTGGTTGAAATTGGCTCAGTAGTTTCAGAGGAGAAGATTTTTTTTTAATTTCATCCCCCCTTTTTTTAAATTTCATAATCGGTCAAAATCGGTAAAAGTTCAAAGTTCATAAAAAATCCGTAATATATGTTAAAAAGCTCATCATTATGCTTATACAGTTCAAATTTGGGCACTTTCTGGCTTAAAATAGAACAGTTTTGGCCATTTGAAGAAATTTCTATTTTTAGTAATGGTGGCCATCTTGGATACAGGACGGCGCTGACGGACACAATTTTGAAAGGGGACCACCTAAGGATCATCTCAGCAAAGTTTGGTTGAGATTGGCTCAGTAGTTTCAGAGGAGAAGATTTTTTTTTTAATTTCATCCCCCCTTTTTTTAAATTTCATAATCGGTCAAAATCGGTAAAAGTTCAAAGTTCATAAAAAAATCCCGTAATATATGTTAAAAAGTTCATCATTATGCTTATACAGTTCAAATTTGGGCACTTTCTGGCTTAAAATAGAGCAGTTTTGACCATTTGAAGAAATTTCTATTTTTAGTAATGGCGGCCATCTTGGATACAGGACGGGGCTAATGGACACAATTTTGAAAGGGGACCACCTAAGGATCATTTCAGCAAAGTTTGGTTGAGATTGGTTCAGTAGTTTCAGAGGAGAAGATTTTTTTTTAATTTCATCCCCCCTTTTTTCTAATTTGCATAATCGGTCAAAATGGGTAATGGGATTTACTTCAAAATTGCAGGGTAGGTAGATCTTGATATGCTGCACATTTTTGCAATAAACTTAACATCTATCTCTAAATAGTTTTTGAAATATAAGACGAAAAGTATTAAAAGGAAAAAAAAAAATTGATGAAAAAGGGGCAATAACTCCAAGATGGGTAATCAAATTTACTTCAAAATTGCAGGGTAGGTAGATCTTGACATGCTGAGCATGTTTGCAGTTTCAACTTACCATCTGTCTGTTATAGTTTTTGAAATAAAGGACGAAAAGTATTAAAATTTTGAAAATTTGATGAAAAAAGGGAAATAACTCCAAAATGAGTAATGGGATTTACTTCAAAATTGCAGGGTAGGTAGATCTTAATATGCCGCACATTTTTGCAATTTAAAGTTAACCTTTATCTCTTATAGTTTTTGAAATATAAGACGAAAAGCATTAAAATTTTACAAATTTGATGAAAAAAGGGCAATAACTCCAAGATGGGTAATCAGATTTACTTCAAAATTGCAGGGTAGGTAGATCTTGATGTGCTGATCATTTTTACCCCATGTCAGATTTTTGATATTACTAACGGTTTTTGAGATATTACCAAAAACCTGCAATTTTACCATATGTTCTATTTTTAGTAACAGCGGCCATGTTGGTTGGTGCACGGCATCACCGGACACAATTTTGAAACTAGATACCCTAGTAATGATTCAGACCAAGTTTGGTTTCCATTGGTCTAGTACTTTCAGAGGAGAAGATTTTTGAAAAAGTTTACGACGTACGACGGACGACGGACGACGGACGGACGACGACGACGGACGCCAAGTGATGAGAATAGCTCACATGACCCTTTGGGTCAGGTGAGCTAAAAAAGGACAATAACTCCTAGACGGGTAATCAGATTTACTTCAAAATTGCAGGGCATGTAGATCTTGACAAGCTGAACATGTTTTCAGTTTACACTTAACATCTATCTCTTACAGTTTTTGAAATAAAAAACGAAAAGTATTAAATTTTGACGAAAAAAAGGGCAATTACTCCAAATTGGGTACTCAGATTTACTTAAAAATTGCAGGGTAGGTAGATCTTGATATGCTGAACATGTTTGCAGTTTAAACTTAACATCTATCTCTTATAGTGTTTGAAATAAAGGACAAAAAGTATTAAAATTTTGAAAATTTGATGAAAAAAGAGCAATAACTCCAAATTGGGTACTCAGATTAACTTCAAAATTGCAGGGTAGGTAGATCTTGATATGCTGCACATGTTTGCAATTTAAACTTAACCTTTATCTCTAATAGTTTTTGAAATATCAGACAAAAATGTTTAAATTACAAAAAATAATAATGAAACTAGAGGCTCCCAGGAGCCTGTATAGCTCACCTGGGTATAATAATAACATCAGTCAATAAAACTTGATAACTTCGGTAAAAAAAATTAACAATTGTAGCCTTCGTCATTTTTATAAATTTGATGAAAAAAGGGCAAGAACTCCAAGATGGGTAATCGGATTTACTTCAAAATTGCAGGTAAATAAAAATTGATCGAAGGGTCGAACCGCCAGACACATTTTTGGAAGAGAACCATTCAATGACTATTTCATCAAAATTTTGTTCTTATTGAGCAAATGGTTTCAGACAAAAAGATTTTTATGGGAATTTCCCATAGGGTCCTATGTTAAATTAAGTTCGGCTGTGGCGGCCATCTTGGTCGGTGTTCTGAAATGCTGGACACAATTTTGGAAGAGGACCACCCAAGAATCATTTCAGCAAAGTTTGGTTGAGATTGGCTCTGTAGTTTCAGAGAAGAAGATTTTTTTAATTTCATCCCCCCTTTTTTCTAATTTGCATAATCGGTCAAACTCGGTAAAAGTTCAAAGTTCATAAAAAATCCCGTAATATATGTTAAAAAGCTCATCATTATGCTTATACAGTTCAAATTTGGGCACTTTCTGGCTTAAAATAGAGCAGTTTTGGCCATTTGAAGAAATTTCTATTTTTAGTAATGGTGGCCATCTTGGATACAGGACGGCGCTGACGGACACAATTTTGAAAGGGGACCACCTAAGGATCATTTCAGCAAAGTTTGGTTGAGATTGACTCAGTAGTTTCAGAGGAGAAGATTTTTTTTAATTCCATCCCCCCTTTTTCTAATTTGCATAATCGGTCAAAATCAGTAAAAGTTCAAAGTTCATAAAAAATCCGTAATATATGTTAAAAAGATCATCATTATGCTTATACAGTTCAAATTTGAGCACTTTCTGGCTTAAAATAGAGCAGTTTTGGCCATTTGAAGAAATTTCTATTTTTAATAATGGTGGCCATCTTGGATATAGGACGGCGCTGACGGACACAATTTTAAAAGGGGACCACCTAAGGATCATCTCAGCAAAGTTTGGTTGAAATTGGCTCAGTAGTTTCAGAGGAGAAGATTTTTTTTTAATTTCATCCCCCCTTTTTTTAAATTTCATAATCGGTCAAAATCGGTAAAAGTTCAAAGTTCATAAAAAATCCGTAATATATGTTAAAAAGCTCATCATTATGCTTATACAGTTCAAATTTGGGCACTTTCTGGCTTAAAATAGAACAGTTTTGGCCATTTGAAGAAATTTCTATTTTTAGTAATGGTGGCCATCTTGGATACAGGACGGCGCTGACGGACACAATTTTGAAAGGGGACCACCTAAGGATCATCTCAGCAAAGTTTGGTTGAGATTGGCTCAGTAGTTTCAGAGGAGAAGATTTTTTTTTTAATTTCATCCCCCCTTTTTTTAAATTTCATAATCGGTCAAAATTCAAAGTTCATAAAAAAATCCCGTAATATATGTTAAAAAGTTCATCATTATGCTTATACAGTTCAAATTTGGGCACTTTCTGGCTTAAAATAGAGCAGTTTTGACCATTTGAAGAAATTTCTATTTTTAGTAATGGCGGCCATCTTGGATACAGGACGGGGCTAATGGACACAATTTTGAAAGGGGACCACCTAAGGATCATTTCAGCAAAGTTTGGTTGAGATTGGTTCAGTAGTTTCAGAGGAGAAGATTTTTTTTTAATTTCATCCCCCCTTTTTTCTAATTTGCATAATCGGTCAAAATGGGTAATGGGATTTACTTCAAAATTGCAGGGTAGGTAGATCTTGATATGCTGCACATTTTTGCAATAAACTTAACATCTATCTCTAAATAGTTTTTGAAATATAAGACGAAAAGTATTAAAAGGAAAAAAAAAAATTGATGAAAAAGGGGCAATAACTCCAAGATGGGTAATCAAATTTACTTCAAAATTGCAGGGTAGGTAGATCTTGACATGCTGAGCATGTTTGCAGTTTCAACTTACCATCTGTCTGTTATAGTTTTTGAAATAAAGGACGAAAAGTATTAAAATTTTGAAAATTTGATGAAAAAAGGGAAATAACTCCAAAATGAGTAATGGGATTTACTTCAAAATTGCAGGGTAGGTAGATCTTAATATGCCGCACATTTTTGCAATTTAAAGTTAACCTTTATCTCTTATAGTTTTTGAAATATAAGACGAAAAGCATTAAAATTTTACAAATTTGATGAAAAAAGGGCAATAACTCCAAGATGGGTAATCAGATTTACTTCAAAATTGCAGGGTAGGTAGATCTTGATGTGCTGATCATTTTTACCCCATGTCAGATTTTTGATATTACTAACGGTTTTTGAGATATTACCAAAAACCTGCAATTTTACCATATGTTCTATTTTTAGTAACAGCGGCCATGTTGGTTGGTGCACGGCATCACCGGACACAATTTTGAAACTAGATACCCTAGTAATGATTCAGACCAAGTTTGGTTTCCATTGGTCTAGTACTTTCAGAGGAGAAGATTTTTGAAAAAGTTTACGACGTACGACGGACGACGGACGGACGACGACGACGGACGCCAAGTGATGAGAATAGCTCACATGACCCTTTGGGTCAGGTGAGCTAAAAAGGGCAATAACTCCTAGACGGGTAATCAGATTTACTTCAAAATTGCAGGGCATGTAGATCTTGACATGCTGCACATGTTTGCTGTTTAAACTTAACGTCTATCTCTTATAGTTTTTGAAATAAAAAACGAAAAGTATTAAAATTTTGAAAATTTGACGAAAAAAGGGCAATAACGCCAAGATAGGTAATCAGATTTTCTTCAAAATTTCAGGGTAGTTAGATCTTCCTGTGCTGATCATTTTTACCCATGTCAGATTTCTGATATTATTAACGGTTTTTGAGTTGTTACCAAAAACGTGCAATTTTACCCTATGTTCTATTTTTAGTAACAGTGGCCATGTTTGTTGGCCGAATGGAATTAAATGAAGAAGTTTTATAGAGGATCTTACATAGATGCTTCCTGCCAAGTTTGGCTCCATTTGGCCAAGCAGTTTCAGAGGAGAAGATTTTTTTAACATTAGCCAATCAGAAACAAGAATTGCCCTTGGCGGCCATATTTGTTGGCGGAATGGGACGAAATGAAGAAACTTTATAGAGGACCTTATATAGATGCTGTCGGACACAATTTTGAAAGGGACACACCCAGGGACCATCTATGCCAGGTTTGGACCTTACATAGATGCTTCCTGCCAAGTTTGGCTCCATTTGGCCAAGCTGTTTCAGAAGAGAAGATTTTTTTAACATTAGCCAATCAGAAAAAAGAATTAATCTTGGTGGGCATGTTTGTTGACCGAATGGAACCAAATGAAGAAGCTTTATAGAGGATCTTACATAGATGCTTCCTGCCAAACAGTTTCAGAGGAGAAGATTTTTTTAAACAGTAGCCAATCAGAAACAAGAATTGCCCTTGGCGGCCATATTTGTTGGTGGAACGGAACGAAATGGAGAAACTTTATAGAGGACCTTACATAGATGCTTACTGCCAAGTTTGGTTCCATTTGGCCAAGTTGTTTCAGAGGAGAAGATTAAAATATGAAAAAGTTAACGGACGGACGACAGATGCCAAGTGATGGCAATGCCAGGTGAGCTAAAAAATGATGAAAAAAGGACAATAACTCCTAGACGGGTAACATTTACTTCAAAATTGCAGGGCATGTAGATCTTGACAAGCTGAACATGTTTTCAGTTTACACTTAGCATCTATCTTTTATAGTTTTTGAAATAAAGGATGAAAAGTATAAACATTTTTAAAATTTGATGAAAAAAGGACAATAACTTCAAGATTGGTAATCAGATTTACTTTAAAATTGCAGGCTAGGTAGATCTTGACATGCTGAACATGTTTGCTGATTAAACTTAACATCTATCTCTTATTGTTTTTGAAATAAAGGATAAAAGATATTAACATTTTGAAAATTTGGCGAAAAAAAGGGCAATTACTCCAAAATGGGTACTCAGATTTACTTAAAAATTGCAGGGTAGGTAGATCTGGACATGCTGAACATGTTTGCAGTTTAAACTTAACATCTATCTCTTATAGTGTTTGAAATAAAGGACAAAAAGTATTAAAATTTTGAAAATTTGATGAAAAAAGAGCAATAACTCCAAATTGGGTACTCGGATTAACTTCAAAATTGCAGGGTAGGTAGATCTTGATATGCTGCACATTTTTGCAATTTAAACTTAACCTTTATCTCTAATAGTTTTTGAAATATCAGACAAAAATGTTTAAATTACAAAAAATAATAATGAAAAAAGGACAATAACTCCTAGACGGGTAATCAGATTTACTTCAAAATTGCAGGGCATGTAGATCTTGACAAGCTGAACATGTTTTCAGTTTACACTTAACATCTATCTCTTCATAGTTTTTGAAATAAAGGATGAAAAGTATTAACATTTTTTTTTAATTTGACGAAAAAAGGGCAATAACTTCAAGATGGGTAATCAGATTTACTTTAAAATTGCAGGCTAGGTAAATCTTGACATGCTGCACATGTTTGCTGTTTAAACTTATCATCTATCTCTTATAGTTTTTGAAATAAAAAACGAAAAGTATTAAAATTTTGACGAAAAAAAGGGCAATTACTCCAAAATGGGTACTCAGATTTACTTAAAAATTGCAGGGTAGGTAGATCTTGATATGCTGCACATTTTTGCAATTTAAACTTAACCTTTATCTCTAATAGTTTTTGAAATATCAGACAAAAATGTTTAAATTACAAAAAATAATAATGAAAAAAGGGCAATAACTCCTAGACGGGTAATCAGATTTACTTCAAAATTGCAGGGCATGTAGATCTTGACATGCTGCACATGTTTGCTGTTAAAACTTAACGTCTATCTCTTATAGTTTTTGAAATAAAAAACGAAAAGTATTAAAATTTTGACGAAAAAAAGGGCAATTACTCCAAAATGGGTACTCAGATTTACTTAAAAATTGCAGGGTAGGTAGATCTTGATATGCTGCACATTTTTGCAATTTAAACTTAACCTTTATCTCTAATAGTTTTTGAAATATCAGACAAAAATGTTTAAATTACAAAAAATAATAATGAAAAAAGGGCAATAACTCCTAGACGGGTAATCAGATTTACTTCAAAATTGCAGGGCATGTAGATCTTGACATGCTGCACATGTTTGCTGTTAAAACTTAACGTCTATCTCTTATAGTTTTTGAAATAAAAAACGAAAAGTATTAAAATTTTGAAAATTTGACGAAAAAAGGGCAATAACTCCAAGATAGGTAATCAGATTTTCTTCAAAATTTCAGGGTAGTTAGATCTTCCTGTGCTGATCATTTTTACCCATGTCAGATTTCTGATATTATTAACGGTTTTTGAGTTGTTACCAAAAACGTGCAATTTTACCCTATGTTCTATTTTTAGTAACAGCGGCCATGTTTGTTGGCCGAATGGAATTAAATGAAGAAGTTTTATAGAGGATCTTACATAGATGCTTCCTGCCAAGTTTGGCTCCATTTGGCCAAGCAGTTTCAGAGGAGAAGATTTTTTTAACATTAGCCAATCAGAAACAAGAATTGCCCTTGGCGGCCATATTTGTTGGCGGAATGGGACGAAATGAAGAAACTTTATAGAGGACCTTATATAGATGCTGTCGGACACAATTTTGAAAGGGACACACCCAGGGACCATCTATGCCAGGTTTGGACCTTACATAGATGCTTCCTGCCAAGTTTGGCTCCATTTGGCCAAGCTGTTTCAGAAGAGAAGATTTTTTTAACATTAGCCAATCAGAAAAAAGAATTAATCTTGGTGGGCATGTTTGTTGACCGAATGGAACCAAATGAAGAAGCTTTATAGAGGATCTTACATAGATGCTTCCTGCCAAACAGTTTCAGAGGAGAAGATTTTTTTAAACAGTAGCCAATCAGAAACAAGAATTGCCCTTGGCGGCCATATTTGTTGGTGGAACGGAACGGAACGAAATGGAGAAACTTTATAGAGGACCTTACATAGATGCTTACTGCCAAGTTTGGTTCCATTTGGCCAAGTTGTTTCAGAGGAGAAGATTAAAATATGAAAAAGTTAACGGACGGACGACAGATGCCAAGTGATGGCAATGCCAGGTGAGCTAAAAAATGATGAAAAAAGGACAATAACTCCTAGACGGGTAACATTTACTTCAAAATTGCAGGGCATGTAGATCTTGACAAGCTGAACATGTTTTCAGTTTACACTTAGCATCTATCTTTTATAGTTTTTGAAATAAAGGATGAAAAGTATAAACATTTTTAAAATTTGATGAAAAAAGGACAATAACTTCAAGATTGGTAATCAGATTTACTTTAAAATTGCAGGCTAGGTAGATCTTGACATGCTGAACATGTTTGCTGATTAAACTTAACATCTATCTCTTATTGTTTTTGAAATAAAGGATAAAAGATATTAACATTTTGAAAATTTGGCGAAAAAAAGGGCAATTACTCCAAAATGGGTACTCAGATTTACTTAAAAATTGCAGGGTAGGTAGATCTGGACATGCTGAACATGTTTGCAGTTTAAACTTAACATCTATCTCTTATAGTGTTTGAAATAAAGGACAAAAAGTATTAAAATTTTGAAAATTTGATGAAAAAAGAGCAATAACTCCAAATTGGGTACTCGGATTAACTTCAAAATTGCAGGGTAGGTAGATCTTGATATGCTGCACATTTTTGCAATTTAAACTTAACCTTTATCTCTAATAGTTTTTGAAATATCAGACAAAAATGTTTAAATTACAAAAAATAATAATGAAAAAAGGACAATAACTCCTAGACGGGTAATCAGATTTACTTCAAAATTGCAGGGCATGTAGATCTTGACAAGCTGAACATGTTTTCAGTTTACACTTAACATCTATCTCTTCATAGTTTTTGAAATAAAGGATGAAAAGTATTAACATTTTTTTTTTAATTTGACGAAAAAAGGGCAATAACTTCAAGATGGGTAATCAGATTTACTTTAAAATTGCAGGCTAGGTAAATCTTGACATGCTGCACATGTTTGCTGTTTAAACTTATCATCTATCTCTTATAGTTTTTGAAATAAAAAACGAAAAGTATTAAAATTTTGACGAAAAAAAAAGGGCAATTACTCCAAAATGGGTACTCAGATTTACTTAAAAATTGCAGGGTAGGTAGATCTTGATATGCTGCACATTTTTGCAATTTAAACTTAACCTTTATCTCTAATAGTTTTTGAAATATCAGACAAAAATGTTTAAATTACAAAAAATAATAATGAAAAAAGGGCAATAACTCCTAGATGGGTAATCAGATTTACTTCAAAATTGCAGGGCATGTAGATCTTGACATGCTGCACATGTTTGCTGTTAAAACTTAATGTCTATCTCTTATAGTTTTTGAAATAAAAAACGAAAAGTATTAAAATTTTGAAAATTTGACGAAAAAAGGGCAATAACGCCAAGATAGGTAATCAGATTTTCTTCAAAATTTCAGGGTAGTTAGATCTTCCTGTGCTGATCATTTTTACCCATGTCAGATTTCTGATATTATTAACGGTTTTTGAGTTGTTACCAAAAACGTGCAATTTTACCCTATGTTCTATTTTTAGTAACAGCGGCCATGTTTGTTGGCCGAATGGAATTAAATGAAGAAGTTTTATAGAGGATCTTACATAGATGCTTCCTGCCAAGTTTGGCTCCATTTGGCCAAGCAGTTTCAGAGGAGAAGATTTTTTTAACATTAGCCAATCAGAAACAAGAATTGCCCTTGGCGGCCATATTTGTTGGCGGAATGGGACGAAATGAAGAAACTTTATAGAGGACCTTATATAGATGCTGTCGGACACAATTTTGAAAGGGACACACCCAGGGACCATCTATGCCAGGTTTGGACCTTACATAGATGCTTCCTGCCAAGTTTGGCTCCATTTGGCCAAGCTGTTTCAGAAGAGAAGATTTTTTTAACATTAGCCAATCAGAAAAAAGAATTAATCTTGGTGGGCATGTTTGTTGACCGAATGGAACCAAATGAAGAAGCTTTATAGAGGATCTTACATAGATGCTTCCTGCCAAACAGTTTCAGAGGAGAAGATTTTTTTAAACAGTAGCCAATCAGAAACAAGAATTGCCCTTGGCGGCCATATTTGTTGGTGGAACGGAACGGAACGAAATGGAGAAACTTTATAGAGGACCTTACATAGATGCTTACTGCCAAGTTTGGTTCCATTTGGCCAAGTTGTTTCAGAGGAGAAGATTAAAATATGAAAAAGTTAACGGACGGACGACAGATGCCAAGTGATGGCAATGCCAGGTGAGCTAAAAAATGATGAAAAAAGGACAATAACTCCTAGACGGGTAACATTTACTTCAAAATTGCAGGGCATGTAGATCTTGACAAGCTGAACATGTTTTCAGTTTACACTTAGCATCTATCTTTTATAGTTTTTGAAATAAAGGATGAAAAGTATAAACATTTTTAAAATTTGATGAAAAAAGGACAATAACTTCAAGATTGGTAATCAGATTTACTTTAAAATTGCAGGCTAGGTAGATCTTGACATGCTGAACATGTTTGCTGATTAAACTTAACATCTATCTCTTATTGTTTTTGAAATAAAGGATAAAAGATATTAACATTTTGAAAATTTGGCGAAAAAAAGGGCAATTACTCCAAAATGGGTACTCAGATTTACTTAAAAATTGCAGGGTAGGTAGATCTGGACATGCTGAACATGTTTGCAGTTTAAACTTAACATCTATCTCTTATAGTGTTTGAAATAAAGGACAAAAAGTATTAAAATTTTGAAAATTTGATGAAAAAAGAGCAATAACTCCAAATTGGGTACTCGGATTAACTTCAAAATTGCAGGGTAGGTAGATCTTGATATGCTGCACATTTTTGCAATTTAAACTTAACCTTTATCTCTAATAGTTTTTGAAATATCAGACAAAAATGTTTAAATTACAAAAAATTATAATGAAAAAAGGGCAATAACTCCTAGACGGGTAATCAGATTTACTTCAAAATTGCAGGGCATGTAGATCTTGACAAGCTGAACATGTTTTCAGTTTACACTTAACATCTATCTCTTAATAGTTTTTGAAATAAAGGATGAAAAGTATTAACATTTTTTTTTTAATTTGACGAAAAAAGGGCAATAACTTCAAGATGGGTAATCAGATTTACTTTAAAATTGCAGGCTAGGTAAATCTTGACATGCTGCACATGTTTGCTGTTTAAACTTATCATCTATCTCTTATAGTTTTTGAAATAAAAAACGAAAAGTATTAAAATTTTGACGAAAAAAAAAGGGCAATTACTCCAAAATGGGTACTCAGATTTACTTAAAAATTGCAGGGTAGGTAGATCTTGATATGCTGCACATTTTTGCAATTTAAACTTAACCTTTATCTCTAATAGTTTTTGAAATATCAGACAAAAATGTTTAAATTACAAAAAATAATAATGAAAAAAGGGCAATAACTCCTAGATGGGTAATCAGATTTACTTCAAAATTGCAGGGCATGTAGATCTTGACATGCTGCACATGTTTGCTGTTAAAACTTAATGTCTATCTCTTATAGTTTTTGAAATAAAAAACGAAAAGTATTAAAATTTTGAAAATTTGACGAAAAAAGGGCAATAACTCCAAGATAGGTAATCAGATTTTCTTCAAAATTTCAGGGTAGTTAGATCTTCCTGTGCTGATCATTTTTACCCATGTCAGATTTCTGATATTATTAACGGTTTTTGAGTTGTTACCAAAAACGTGCAATTTTACCCTATGTTCTATTTTTAGTAACAGTGGCCATGTTTGTTGGCCGAATGGAATTAAATGAAGAAGTTTTATAGAGGATCTTACATATATGCTTCCTGCCAAGTTTGGCTCCATTTGGCCAAGCAGTTTCAGAGGAGAAGATTTTTTTAACATTAGCCAATCAGAAACAAGAATTGCACGTGGCGGCCATATTGGCTGGCGGAATGGGACGAAATGAAGAAACTTTATAGAGGACCTTATATAGATGCTTTCTGCCAAGTTTGGTTCCATTTGGTCCAGGGACTTATGCTAAAGCAGCAATGGACAATTGAAGAAATTTCTATTTTTAGTAACAGCAGCCATCTTGAATGGAGGGCGGGGCTGTCGGACACAATTTTGAAAGGGACCCACCCAGGGATCATCCCTGCCAGGTTTGGTTTAATTTGGTTCAGCGGTTTCAGAGGAGAAGATATTGCTTAACATTAGCCAATCAGAAACAAGAATTGTCCTTGGCGGCCATATTTGTTGGCGGAATGGGACGAAATGAAGAAACTTTATAGAGGACCTTATATAGATGCTTTCTGCCAAGTTTGGTTCTATTTGGCCCAGTTGTTTCAGAGGAGTAGATTAAAATATGAACAAGGGCAACGCAAAGCGTGGCATATCCACTCGCCTAAAAATTAGTCCCGATGACCTTGACCTTTGACCTTGAAAATCAATAGAGTTCCAGACTCTCTTAAGGACTAAGTATGTACCAAGTTTGGTCAAAATCCATTGAAGTATGTTGATTCTAGAGTGTTCACAAGGATGTTACGTGGTAAAAATTTGACCCGCTGACATTGACCTTTGACCTGGAAAATCAATAGGGTTCCAGATTCTCCTAAGGACTAAGTATGTACCAAGTTTGGTCAAAATCCATTGAAGGATGTTGATTCTAGAGTGTTCACAAGGATGTTACACGGTAAAGAAATTACCCAGTGACCTTGACCTTTGACATATGACCTTGAAAATCAATAAGGTTCCAGACTCTCCTAAGGACTAAGTATGTACCAAGTTTAGTCAAAATCCATTGAAGGATGTTGATTCTAGAGTGTTCACAAGGATATTATGTGGTAAAAATTTGACCTTGTGACCTTGAACTTTGACCTTGAAAATCAATAGGGTTCCAGATTCTGTTAAGGACTAAATATGTACCAAGTTTGGTCAAAATCCATTGAAGGATGTTGATCCTAGAGTGTTCACAAGGATTGTGACGGACGGACGGTAGCGTTACTATATCCCCTCGCAACTTTGTTGGCGAGGGGATAAAAAAAACTAGAGGCTCCCAGGAGCCTGTAATCGCTCACCTGGATTTCAATTTGACATCTAAAATTGATAGAAAATGGGGGTGTTACACATAATTTTGAAAGTGGGCCACCCAAAGATCATTTCAACTCAAATTTCTGAGCAAAACATTTTGATGTGATTTTCATCTCATAATATTCCTAAATTATATGTTAAACTACTCATTGCCATATAGCTGCAGTTAAAATTTGAGTTCATTTTGATTTGTAATAAAGCAGAAATTGACAACTAAAGAAATTTCTATTTTTAGTAACAGCAGTCATTTTGAAAGGAGGGCGGGGCTGTCGGACACAATATTGAAAGGGGACCACCCCAGCCAATTTGCTTTAATTTGGTTCAGCGGTTTTAGAGAAGATTTAAATGTGATCTTTTATCAAAATATGTCTAATTTGTATAATCAGTATAAATCGGTTGAAAGAAAAAATTCACAGAAAAACCCAGAATATATGTTAATCTACTCATTGTAATGTAGCTGCAGTTAATATTTGAGCTCATTTTGATTTATAATAAAGCAGCAATGGACAATTGAAGAAATTTCTATTTTTAGTAACAGCAGTCATCTTGAATGGAGGGCAGGGCTGTCGGACACAATTTTGAAATGGACCCACCCAGGGATCATCCCTGCCAGGTTTGGTTTAATTTGGTTCAGCGGTTTCAGAGGAGAAGATTTTGCTTAACATTAGCCAATTAGAAACAAGAATTGTCCTTGGCGGCCATATTTGTTGACGGAATAGGACGAAATGAAGAAACTTTATAGAGGAACTTATATAGATGCTTTCTGCCAAGTTTGGTTCTATTTGGCCCAGTTGTTTCAGAGGAGTAGATTAAAATATGAACTAGAGGCTCCCAGGAGCCTGTAATCGCTCACCTGGTTTTCAATTTGACATCTAAATTTGATAGAAAATGGGGGTGTTACACATAATTTTGAAAGTGGGCCACCCAAAGATCATTTCAACTCAAATTTCTGAGCAAAAGATTTTGATGTGATTTTTATCTCATAATATTCCTAAATTATATGTTAAACTACTCATTGCCATATAGCTGCAGTTAAAATTTGAGTTCATTTGATTTGTAATAAAGCGGAAATTGACAACTAAAGAAATATCTATTTTTAGTAACAGTGGCCATTTTGAAAGGAGGGCGGGGCTGTCGGACACAATATTGAAAGGGGACCACCCCAGCCAATTTGCTTTAATTTGGTTCAGCGGTTTCAGAGGAGAAGATTTAAATGTGATCTTTTATCAAAATATGTCTAATTTGCATAATCAGTATAAATCGGTTGAAAGAAAAAATTCACAGAAAAACCCAGAATAATGTTAATCTACTCATTGTCATGTAGCTGCAGTTAAAATTTGAGCTCATTTTGATTTATAATAAAGCAGCAATGGACAATTGAAGAAATTTCTATTTTTAGTAACAGCAGCCATCTTGAATGGAGGGTGGAGCTGTCAGACACAATTTTGAAATGGGACTACCCAAGGACTATCCCTGCCAGATTTGGTTTAATTTGGTTCTGCGGTTTCAGAGGAAAAGATTTAAATGTGATCTTTTTATCAAAATATGTCCAATTTGTATAATCAGTATAAATCGGTTGAAAGAAAAAATTCACAGAAAAACCCAGAATATATGTTAATCTACTCATTGTCATGTAGCTGCAGTTAAAATTTGAGTTCATTTTGATTTATAATAAAGCAGCAATGGACAATTGAAGAAATTTCTATTTTTAGTAACAGCAGTCATCTTGAATGGAGGGTGGAGCTGTCGGACACAATTTTGAAATGGGACTACCCAAGGACTATCCCTGCCAGGTTTGGTTTAATTTGGTTCAGCGGTTTCAGAGGAAAAGATTTAAATGTGATCTTTTATCAAAATATGCCTAATTTGCATAATCGGTATAAATCAACTGAAAGAAAAATTTCACAGAAAAACACGGAATATATGTTAAACTACTCCTTACCATGTAGCTGCAGTTAAAATTTGAGCTCATTTTGACTTATGCTAAAACAGCAAGGGGGTACCATGTAGCTGCAGTTAAAATTTAAGCTCATTTTGACTTATGCTAAAGCAGCAATGGACAATTGAAGAAATTTCTATTTTTAGTAACAGCAGCCATCTTGAATGGAGGGTGGGGCTGTCGGACACAATTTAGAAAGGGACCCACCCAGGGATCATCCCTGCCAGGTTTCATTTAATTTGGTTCAGCGGTTTCAGAGGAGAAGACTTAAATGTGATCTTTTATCAAAATATGCCTAATTTGCATAATCGGTATAAATCGACTGAAAGAAATATTTCACAGAAAAACCCGGAATATATGTTAAACTACTCCTTGACATGTAGCTGCAGTTAAAATTTGAGCTCATTTTGACTTATACTAAAACAGCAATGGACAATTAAAATTTCATCCCCCCTTTTTTCTATTTTTAGCTTGGCGGCCATCTTGGTTGGAAGTCGGGATCACCGGACTCAATTTTGGAAGGAGGCCATCCAAGGACCATTCAACCAAAGTTTGGTTCAAATTGGCCTAGTGGCTTCAGAGGAGTTGATTAAAATGTGAAAAGTTAACAGACGGACGACGGACGCTCTGTGGTGACAATAGCTCACATGACCCTTTGGGTCAGATGAGCTAACTAGAGGCTCCCAGGAGCCTGTATAGCTCACCTGGGTATAATAACAACATCAGTCAATAAAACTTGATAACCGGTGAAAAAAATTAACAAATGTAGCCTTCGTCATTGCAGACCCCTTCTACACAAAAAATTTGGGCAGGGGTTCCCCCTTTAATGTAAGTTTTCAAAAATGCTGTAAAAAAAAACATATATGTCAATGATTCTCAAAATTTAGCTTTTCCTACTTCACATTTTGTAATAGAGTTGCTTCCCTTTGATTATTTGAGTAACCAAAAGCAGTGAGTCAACAAAAAATGCATTTCAAGAGGAATAACTCTTCACAGTTGTCACACATTTTTAACTGTGGGAAATTTTTTGTAGATCTTGACATGCTGAACATTTTTGCAGTTTAAACTTTCCCTCTATCTCTAATAGTTTTTGAGATATAAGATGATAGTATTAAAATTGAGAACATTTTGATGAAAAAAGGGCAATAACTCCAAAATGGGTAATGGGATTTACTTCAAAATTGCAGGGTAGGAAGATCTTGACATGCTGCAAATTTTTGCAATTTAAACTTAACCTTTATCTCTTATAATTTTTGAAATATAGGACGAAAAGTATTAATTTTTTTTTTAATTTGATGAAAAAAAGGGCAAGAACTCCAAGATTGGTAATCATATTTACTTCAAAATTGCAGGGTAGGTAGATATCGACATGGTGCACATTTTTGCAATTTAAACTTAACATCTATCTCTTATAGTTTTTGAAATATAACACGAAAAGTATTAAAATTAAAAAAAAAAATTGATCGAAGGGCCGAACCGCCGGACACATTTTTGGAAGAGAACCATCCAATGACTATTTCATCAAAATTTTGTTCTTATTGAGCAAATGGTTTCAGACAAGAAGATGTTTATGGGAATTTCCCATAGGGTCCTATGTTAAATTAAGTTCGTCTGTGGTGGCCATCTTGGTCAGTGTTCTGAAATGTGGGACACAATTTTGGAAGTGGACCACCCAAGAATCATTTCAGCAAAGTTTGGTTGAGATTGGCTCAATAGTTTCAGAGGAGAAGATTTTTTCTTAATTTCATCCCCCCTTTTTTCTAATTTGCATAATCGGTCAAAATAGGCAAAAGTTCAAAGTTCATAAAAAATCCCTGTAATAAATGTTAAAAAGCTCATCATTATGCTTCTACAGTTTAAATTTGGGCACTTTCTGGCTTAAAATAGAGCCGTTTTGGCCATTTGAAGAAATTTCTATTTTTAGTAATGGCGGCCATCTTGGATACAGGACGGCGCTGACGGACACAATTTTGAAAGGGGACCACCCAAGGATCATTTCAGCAAAGTTTGGTTGAGATTGGCTCAGTAGTTTCAGAGGAGAAGATTTTTTAAAAATTTCATCCCCCTTTTTTCTAATTTGCATAATCGGTCAAAATAGGCAAAAGTTCAAAGTTCATAAAAAATCCCGTAATATATGTCAACCAGAGGCTCTCAAGAGCCTGTATCTTTCACCTGGTTATAAAAAAAAACAATTGGTCCTATGTAAAAACTATGTCCTGCAGTGGTAGTCATCTTGGAATTACGATCAACATAAAAAACACAAAGTTTGTAAAGGACCTTCCAATGATTGATGCACAGTTTAGGTTCAATCAGTGCAATAGCTTCAGAGAAGAATATATTTCTGTATTTTCCCCATATGGTCCTGTGTTAATACTATGACCTGTGGTGGCAGCCATCTTGGATTTCCGATCAGCATAAAAAACAGAGGACCTTCCAATGATCATTCCTGGGTAGTTTGGTTTCAACTGTCTAAGTGGTTTCAGAGAAGAAGCGTTTTGAAACATTTTTCCCATAGGGTCCAATGTTAAACTAAGTCCTGCCGTAGCCGCCATGTTGAATTTCATATCAGAACAAAAAACGTAAAGTTTGTAGAGGACCATCCAATGAACATTCATGTACAGTTTGGCTTTAATCATATTTGTAGTTTCTGAGTAGAAGGCATTTGAACATTTTCCCATAGGGTCCAATGTTAATCTATGTATTGCGGTGGTGGCCATCTTGGATTTCCGATCGGCATAAAAAACACACACCTTGTAGAGGACCTTCCAATGATCATTCCTGGGCAGTTTGGTTTCAATTATCCAAGTGGTTTCAGAGAAGAAGCGTTTTGAAACATTTTCACCATAGGGTCCAATGTTAAACTAAGTCCTGCCGTAGCCGCCATTTTGAATTTCATATCGGAATAAAAAACGTAAAGTTTGTAGAGGACCATTCAATGAACATTCATGTACAGTTTTGCTTTAATCATATTTGTAGTTTCTGAGAAGAAGGCATTTGAACATTTTCCCATAGGGTCCAATGTTAATCTATGTATTGCGGTGGCAGCCATCTTGGATTTCTGATCGGCATAAAAAACAAAAAATTTGTAGAGGACCTTCCAATGATCATTCCTGGGCAGTTTGGTTTCAACTGTCCTAGTGGTTTCAGAGAAGAAGCGTTTTGAAACATTTTCCCCATAGGGTCCAATGTTAAACTAAGTCCTGCCGTAGCCACCATTTTGAATTTCATACCGGAACAAAAAACCTTAAGATTGTAGAGGACCATCCAATGAACATTCATGTACAGTTTGGCTTTAATCATATTTGTAGTTTCTGAGAAGAAGGCATTTGAATATTTTCCCATAGGGTCCAATGTTAATCTATGTCCTGCGGTGGCGGCCATCTTGGATTTCAGATCGGCATAAAAAACAGAAAATTTGTAGAGGACCTTCCAATGATCATTCCTGGGCAGTTTGGTTTCAACTGTCCAAGTGGTTTCAGAGAAAAAGCATTTTGAAACATTTTTCCCATAGGGTCCAATGTTAAACTAAGTCCTGCCGTAGCCGCCATTTTGAATTTCATACTGGAACAAAAAACCTAAAGTTTGTAGAGGACCATCTAATGAACATTCATTTACAGTTTGGCTTTAATCATATTTGTAGTTTCTGAGAAGAAGGCATTTGAATATTTTCCCATAGGGTCCAATGTTAATCTATGTCCTGCGGTGGCAGCCATCTTGGATTTCCGTTCGGCATAAAAAACAAACAATTTGTAGAGGACCTTCCAATGATCATTCCTGGGCAGTTTGGTTTCAACTGTCAAAGTGGTTTCAGAGAAGAAGCATTTTGAAACATTTTCCCCATAGGGTCCAATGTTAAACTAAGTCCTGCCGTAGCCGCCATTTTGAATTTCATATCGGAACAAAAAACCTTAAGATTGTAGAGGACCATCCAATGAACATTCATGTACAGTTTGGCTTTAATCATATTTGTAGTTTCTGAGAAGAAGGCATTTGAATATTTTCCATTAGGGTCCAATGTTAATCTATTTCCTGCGGTGGCGGCCATCTTGGATTTCTGATCGGCATAAAAAACAGAAACTTTGTAGAGGACCTTCCAATGATCATTCCTGGGCAGTTTGGTTTCAACTGTCCAAGTGGTTTCAGAGAAGAAGCATTTTGAAACATTTTTCCCATAGGGTCCAGTGTTAAACTAAGTCCTGCCGTAGCCGCCATTTTGAATTTCATATCGGAACAAAAAACCTTAAGATTATAGAGGACCATCCAATGAACATTCATGTACAGTTTGGCTTTAATCATATTTGTAGTTTCTGAGAAGAAGGCATTTGAATATTTTCCCATAGGGTCCAATATTAATCTATGTCCTGCGGTGGCAGCCATCTTGGATTTCCGATCGGCATAAAAAACAGAAATTTGTAGAGGACCTTCCAATGATCATTCCTGGGCAGTTTGGTTTCAACTGTCCAAGTGGTTTCAGAGAAGAAGCATTTTGAAACATTTTTCCCATAGGGTCCAATGTTAAACTAAGTCCTGCCGTAGCCGCCATTTTGAATTTCATATAGGAACAAAAAACCTTAAGATTGTAGAGGACCATCCAATGAACATTCATGTACAGTTTGGCTTTAATCATATTTGTAGTTTCTGAGAAGAAGGCATTTGAATATTTTCCCATAGGGTCCAATGTTAATCTATGTCCTGCGGTGGCGGCCATCTTGGATTTCCGATCGGCATAAAAAACACACACCGTGTAGAGGACCTTCCAATGATCATTCCTGGGCAGCTTGGTTTCAACTGTCCAAGTGGTTTCAGAGAAGAAGCATTTTGAAACATTTTTCCCATAGGGTCCAATGTTAAACTAAGTCCTGCCGTAGCCGCCATTTTGAATTTCATACAGGAACAAAAAAACCTAAAGTTTGTAGAGGGCCATCTAATGAACATTCATGTACAGTTTGGCTTTAATCATATTTGTAGTTTCTGAGAAGAAGGCATTTGAATATTTTCCCATAGGGTCCAATGTTAATCTATGTCCTGCGGTGGTGGCCATCTTGGATTTCCGATCGGCATAAAAAACAGAAACTTTGTAGAGGACCTTCCAATGATCATTCCTGGGCAGCTTGGTTTCAACTGTCCAAGTGGTTTCAGAGAAGAAGCGTTTTGAAACATTTTTCCCATAGGGTCCAATGTTAAACTACAGCACGCACAGCGCGATTTAGCAAGAAATCACTCAGGTCCGACGTCGGTGAAATCAAGAAAATGTCGGAGAAATTAAAAAAAAAGTCGGTGTTGACACTGCGAAATGTCCAAGAAAAATCGAACACGGTGATTTACTATAAAACACCGACATTGACGATTAAATGCCGCGAAATAAAGAAATGGGATATTAACCTTTATTTGTACATTTGTATGTTCTTGAGACTGTCATTTTTGATAATATGAATGATTCATAGCAAATACTTATTTTCTTTTTCAGGTGTGCAAGCTATGTGATCATTTTTCGTTCTTTAATTCTGATATTTGCTTTTGTTTTAATCTATTATGTTAAGAAAACAATGCCGGTAAAAACGTTTAGTATTATGTGATCATTACCATTTATAAGCTTGTGTTGTATTATTTTGTTAATTAAAATAAACTTGATCTTTTGAATGCAAGCTTGGTATCCCGAGTTAATTTGCTTTCGGGTGTTCAATTAATGGTCGACTTGGCACGTGACTTAAGTTCACCTGTTACAAAAGTTTCTAGATCCCCAAAAGCACGCTTTGATCGATAGCATGTGGAAACCTTTCTACATTTACGTTCACGTGAAAAATATTTGTACAAATCAGAAATGGAACTTTTATTAAAGGTAAAATAACACGTGGCTTGCAACAGGGGATTAACGACATACAAATACGAAAAAGCATGTTTGCTTTAGACCAGAGGCTCTCAAGAGCCTGTATCGTTCACCTGGTAATAAAAAAAAACAATTGGTCCTATGTAAAAACTATATCCTGCGTCATCTTGGAATTACGATCAACATAAAAAACACAAAGTTTGTAAAGGACCTTCCAATGATTGATGCACAGTTTAGGTTCAATCAGTGCAATAGCTTCAGAGAAGAATATATTTCTGTATTTTCCCCATATGGTTCTGTGTTAATACTATGACCTGTGGTGGCAGCCATCTTGGATTTCCGATCGGCATAAAAAACAGGACCTTCCAATGATCATTCCTGGGCAGTTTGGTTTCAACTGTCCAAGTGGTTTCAGAGAAGAAGCATTTTGAAACATTTTTCCCATAGGGTCCAATGTTAAACTAAGTCCTGCCGTAGCCGCCATTTTGAATTTCATATCAGAATAAAAAACGTATATTTTGTAGAGGACCATTCAATGAACATTCATGCACAGTTTGGCTTTAATCATATTTGTAGTTTCTGAGAAGAAGGCATTTGAACATTTTCCCATAGGGTCCAATGTTAATCTATGTCCTGCGGTGGTGGCCATCTTGGATTTCCGATCGGCATAAAAAACACACACCTTGTAGAGGACCTTCCAATGATCATTCCTGGGCAGTTTGGTTTCAATTATCCAAGTGGTTTCAGAGAAGAAGCGTTTTGAAACATTTTTCCCATAGGGTCCAATGTTAAACTAAGTCCTGCCGTAGCCGCCATTTTGAATTTCATACCAGAACAAAAAACGTAAAGTTTGTAGAGGACCATCTAATGAACATTCATGTACAGTTTGGCTTTAATCATATTTGTAGTTTCTGAGTAGAAGGCATTTGAATATTTTCCCATAGGGTCCAATGTTAATCTATGTCCTGCGGTGGCGGCCATCTTGGATTTCCGACCGGCATAAAAAACAGAAAATTTGTAGAGGACCTTCCAATGATCATTCCTGGGCAGTTTAGTTTCAACTGTCCAAGTGGTTTCAGAGAAGAAGTATTTTGAAACATTTTTCCCATAGGGTCCAATGTTAAACTAAGTCCTGCCGTAGCCGCCATTTTGAATTTCATACCAGAACAAAAAACGTAAAGTTTGTAGAGGACCATCCAATGAACATTCATGTACAGTTTGGCTTTAATCATATTTGTAGTTTCTGAGTAGAAGGCATTTGAATATTTTCCCATAGGGTCCAATGTTAATCTGTCCTGCGGTGGCGGCCATCTTGGATTTCCGACTGGCATAAAAAACATAAAATTTGTAGAGGACCTTCCAATGATCATTCCTGGGCAGTTTGGTTTCAACTGTCCAAGTGGTTTCAGAGAAGAAGCATTTTGAAACATTTTTCCCATAGGGTCCAATGTTAAACTAAGTCCTGCCGTAGCCGCCATTTTGAATTTCATATCGGAACAAAAAACCTTAAGATTGTAGAGGACCATCCAATGAACATTCATGTACAGTTTGGCTTTAATCATATTTGTAGTTTCTGAGAAGAAGGCATTTGAACATTTTCCCATAGGGTCCAATGTTAATCTATGTATTGCGGTGGTGGCCATCTTGGATTTCCGATTGGCATAAAAAACATAAAATTTGTAGAGGACCTTCCAATGATCATTCCTAAGCAGTTTGGTTTCAATTATCCAAGTGGTTTCAGAGAAGAAGCGTTTTGAAACATTTTCCCCATAGGGTCCAATGTTAAACTAAGTCCTGCCATAGCCGCCATTTTGAATTTCATACCAGAACAAAAAACGTAAAGTTTGTAGAGGACCATCTAATGAACATTCATGTACAGTTTGGCTTTAATCATATTTGTAGTTTCTGAGTAGAAGGCATTTGAATATTTTCCCATAGGGTCCAATGTTAATCTATGTCCTGCAGTGGCGGCCATCTTGGATTTCCGACCGGCATAAAAAACCTTAAATTTGTAGAGGACCTTCCAATGATCATTCCTGGGCAGTTTGGTTTCAACTGTCCAAGTGGTTTCAGAGAAGAAGCATTTTGAAACATTTTTCCCATAGGGTCCAATGTTAAACTAAGTCCTGCCGTAGCCGCCATTTTGAATTTCATACCAGAACAAAAAACGTAAAGTTTGTAGAGGACCATCTAATGAACATTCATGTACAGTTTGGCTTTAATAATATTTGTAGTTTCTGAGTAGAAGGCATTTGAATATTTTCCCATAGGGTCCAATGTTAATCTATGTCCTGCGGTGGCGGCCATCTTGGATTTCCGACCGGCATAAAAAACAAAAAATTTGTAGAGGACCTTCCAATGATCATTCCTGGGCAGTTTGGTTTCAACTGTCCAAGTGGTTTCAGAGAAGAAGCATTTTGAAACATTTTTCCCATAGGGTCCAATGTTAAACTAAGTCCTGCCGTAGCCGCCATTTTGAATTTCATATCGGAACAAAAAACCTTAAGATTGTAGAGGACCATCCAATGAACATTCATGTACAGTTTGGCTTTAATCATATTTGTAGTTTCTGAGAAGAAGGCATTTGAACATTTTCCCATAGGGTCCAATGTTAATCTATGTATTGCGGTGGCGGCCATCTTGGATTTCCGATCGGCATAAAAAACATAAAATTTCTAGAGGACCTTCCAATGATCATTCCTAGGCAGTTTGGTTTAAATTATCCAAGTGGTTTCAGAGAAGAAGCGTTTTGAAACATTTTTCCCATAGGGTTCAATGTTAAACTAAGTCCTGCCGTAGCCGCCATTTTGAATTTCATACCGGAACAAAAAACGTAAAGTTTGTAGAGGACCATCTAATGAACATTCATGTACAGTTTGGCTTTAATCATATTTGTAGTTTCTGAGTAGAAGGCATTTGAATATTTTCCCATAGGGTCCAATGTTAATCTATGTCCTGCGGTGGCGGCCATCTTGGATTTCCGACCGTCATAAAAAACACATAATTTGTAGAGGACCTTCCAATGATCATTCCTGGGCAGTTTGGTTTCAACTGTCCTAGTGGTTTCAGAGAAGAAGCATTTTGAAACATTTTTCCCATAGGGTCCAATGTTAAACTAAGTCCTGCCGTAGCCGCCATTTTGAATTTCATATCGGAACAAAAAACCTTAAGATTGTAGAGGACCATCCAATCAACATTCATGTACAGTTTGACTTTAATAATATTTGTAGTTTCTGAGAAGAAGGCATTTGAACATTTTCCCATAGGGTCCAATGTTAATCTATGTCCTGCGGTGGTGGCCATCTTGGATTTTCGACCGGCATAAAAAACAAAAAATTTGTAGAGGACCTTCCAATGATCATTCCTGGGCAGTTTGGTTTCAACTGTCCAAGTGGTTTCAGAGAAGAAGCATTTTGAAACATTTTTCCCATAGGGTCCAATGTTAAACTAAGTCCTGCCGTAGCCGCCATTTTGAATTTCATATCGGAACAAAAAACCTTAAGATTGTAGAGGACCATCCAATCAACATTCATGTACAGTTTGGCTTTAATAATATTTGTAGTTTCTGAGAAGAAGGCATTTGAACATTTTCCCATAGGGTCCAATGTTAATCTATGTCCTGCGGTGGCAGCCATCTTGGATTTCCGACCGGCATAAAAAACAGGACCTTCCAATGATCATTCCTGGGCAGTTTGGTTTCAACTGTCCAAGTGGTTTCAGAGAAGAAGCATTTTGAAACATTTTTCCCATAGGGTCCAATGTTAAACTAAGTCCTGTCGTAGCCGCCATTTTGAATTTCATATCGGAACAAAAAACCTTAAGATTGTAGAGGACCATCCAATCAACATTCATGTACAGTTTGGCTTTAATAATATTTGTAGTTTCTGAGAAGAAGGCATTTGAACATTTTCCCATAGGGTCCAATGTTAATCTATGTCCTGCGGTGGCGGCCATCTTGGATTTCCGACCGGCATAAAAAACAGAAAATTTGTAGAGGACCTTCCAATGATCATTCCTGGGCAGTTTGGTTTCAACTGTCCAAGTGGTTTCAGAGAAGAAGCATTTTGAAACATTTTTCCCATAGGGTCCAATGTTAAACTAAGTCCTGTCGTAGCCGCCATTTTAAATTTCATATCGGAACAAAAAACCTTAAGATTGTAGAGGACCATCCAATCAACATTCATGTACAGTTTGGCTTTAATAATATTTGTAGTTTCTGAGAAGAAGGCATTTGAACATTTTCCCATAGGGTCCAATGTTAATCTATGTCCTGCGGTGGCGGCCATCTTGGATTTTCGACCGGCATAAAAAACAAAAAATTTGTAGAGGACCTTCCAATGATCATTCCTGGGCAGTTTGGTTTCAACTGTCCAAGTGGTTTCAGAGAAGAAGCATTTTGAAACATTTTTCCCATAGGGTCCAATGTTAAACTAAGTCCTGCCGTAGCCGCCATTTTGAATTTCATATCGGAACAAAAAACCTTAAGATTGTAGAGGACCATCCAATGAACATTCATGTACAGTTTGGCTTTAATCATATTTGTAGTTTCTGAGAAGAAGGCATTTGAACATTTTCCCATAGGGTCCAATGTTAATCTATGTCCTGCGATGGCGGCCATCTTGGATTTCCGATCGGCATAAAAAACAGTAACTTGGTAAAGGACATTCCAATGATCATTCCTTTACAGTTTGGGTTCAGTCAGTTCATTAGTTTCGGAGAAGAAGATCTTTGAAATTTCGGCCAATCAGAGCATATTATTGGCCCTGGCAGCCATATTGAATATCCGACTGGAACGAAAAACAGTAACTTTGTAGAGGACCATCCAAGGAACATTCCTGCTAAGTTCGGTTCCAATCGGCCAAGTGGTTTCGGAGAAGAAGCTTGAAATGTGAAAAGTTTACAGACGACAGACGACAGACGACAGACGACAGACGACGGACGCCAAGTGATGGCAATAGTTCACATGGACCTTTGGTCCAGGTGAACTAATAAAAAATTACATCGATTTTTTTTTTCAATCATTCTCGGTGTGTCTTTAAATCAATCCCGCAGCCTCAGGTAACTGTGTATTTGACCTTTTAGTGACCTAGTTCAATGTGTGCACTACATAAAAATAGACACATCCGTACATTGATAAAACACAGGTGATTAAAAAAAATAACATCGATATAAACCAATCGAAATGTTGGGATTAGACAAGGATTTATATAGTAGGACTACTATATATATCCCTGGATTAGATAATATACGCAAAACAAGATGCGTGCTCAGCCTCATAAATCCTATAAATAAAATGTATACCATGCTGGCATCCCTGAAAAAAAACCCGGTATCAAATTGAAATATAAAGTACGAAATAGTAAAAAATCAAAACTAAGCAACAAAAAACAAAAGAACACATGAAGTACAGTTACATGTACGTGTGTACACGTATGATTTTCGCCGCGGTGTTGTCACCAGCAATTAAAATATTTCACCGACATTTAGGTCCTAATTTGTTAATTTTCGCGGTGAAAGTTTCACCGTGATTTCACCGACATTTTACGGTGATTTTATGACATATCACCGACATTTCACAGCGAAAAAACACCGACCAAGGTGATTTCTTGCTAAAACGCGCTGTGCGTGCTGTAGGTCCTGCTGTAGCCGCCATTTTGAATTTCACATCGGAACAAAAAACCTTGAGATTGTAGAAGACCGTCCAATGAACATTCATGTACAGTTTGGCTTTAATCATATTTGTAGTTTCTGAGAAGAAGGCATTTGAACATTTTCCCATAGGGTCCAATGTTAATCTATGTATTGCGGTGGCGGCCATCTTGGATTTCCGATCGGCATAAAAAACAGAAACTTTGTAGAGGACCTTCCAATGATCATTCCTGGGCAGTTTGGTTTCAACTGTCCAAGTGGTTTCAGAGAAGAAGCATTTTGAAACATTTTTCCCATAGGGTCCAATGTTAAATTAAGTCCTGCCGTAGCCGCCATTTTGAATTTCATATCGGAACAAAAAACCTTGAGATTGTAGAAGACCGTCCAATGAACATTCATGTACAGTTTGGCTTTAATCATATTTGTAGTTTCTGAGAAGAAGGCATTTAAACATTTTCCCACAGGGTCCAATGCTAATCTATGTCCTGCGGTGGTGGCCATCTTGGATATCCGATCGGCATAAAAAACACACACCTTGTAGAGGACCTTCCAATGATCATTCCTGGGCAGTTTGGTTTCAATTATCCAAGTGGTTTCAGAGAAGAAGCGTTTTGAAACATTTTTCCCATAGGGTCCAATGTTAAACCAAGTCCTGCCGTAGCCGCCATTTTGAATTTCATATCGGAACAAAAAACCTTGAGATTGTAAAAGACCGTCCAATGAACATTCATGTACAGTTTGGCTTTAATCATATTTGTAGTTTCTGAAAAGAAGGCATTTGAACATTTTCCTATAGGGTCCAATGTTAATCTATGTCCTGCGATGGCGGCCATCTTGGATTTCCGATCGGCATAAAAAACAGAAACTTGGTAAAGGACATTCCAATGATCATTCATTTACAGTTTGGGTTCAGTCAGTTCATTAGTTTCAGAGAAGAAGATCTTTGAAATTTCAGCCAATCAGAGCATATTATTGGCCCTGGCAGCCATATTGAATATCCGACTGGAACGAAAAACATTAACTTTGTAGAGGATCATCCAAGGAACATTCCTGCTAAGTTTGGTTCCAATCGGCCAAGTGGTTTCGGAGAAGAAGCTTGAAATGTGAAAAGTTTACAGACGACAGACAACAGACAACAGACGACGGACGCCAAGTGATGGCAATAGGCAAAGGTCCAGGTGAACTAAAAAGCTCATCATTATGCTTATACAGTTCAAATTTGGGCACTTTCTGGCTTAAAATAGAGCAGTTTTGGCCATTTGAAGAAATTTCTATTTTTAGTAATGGCGGCCATCTTGGATACAGGACGGCACTGATGGACACAATTTTGAAAGGGGACCACCCAAGGATCATTTCGGCAGAGTTTGGTTGAGATTGGCACAGTAGTTTCAGAGGAGAGGATTTTTTTTTAATTTCATCCCCCTTTTTTTCTAATTTGCATAATCGGTCAAAATGGGTAATGGGATTTACTTCAAAATTGCAGGGTAGGTAGATCTTGACATGCTGCACATTTTTGCAATTTAAACTTAACATCTATTTCTAAATAGTTTTTGAAATATAAGACGAAAGTATTAAAATTTTGAAAATTTGATGAAAAAAGGGAAATAACTCCAAAATGGGTACTGGGATTTACTTCAAAATTGCAGGGTGGGTAGATCTTGATATGCCGCACATTTTTGCAATTTAATGTTAACCTTTATCTCTTATAGTTTTTGAAATATAAGACGAAAAGTATTAAAATTTTACAAATTTGATGAAAAAAGGGCAATAACTCCAAGATGGGCAATCAGATTTACTTCAAAATTGCAGGGTAGGTAGATCTTGATGTGCTGATCATTTATACCCTATGTCAGATTTTTGATATTATTAACGGTTTTTGAGTTATTACCCAAAACCTGCAATTTTACCATATGTTCTATTTTTAGTAACAGTGGCCATGTTGGTTGGTGCACGGCATCATCGGACACAATTTTGAAACTAGACACCCTAGTGATGATTCAGACCAAGTTTGGTTTCCATTGGTCTTGTACTTTCAGAGGAGAAGATTTTTGAAAAGGTTTACGACGTACGACGACGACGGACGCCAAGTGATGGCAATAGCTCACATGACCCTTTGGGTCAGGTGAGCTAAAAAGGGCAGGGCGTCACTCAGACAAGGACTGCACCCTGTAAAAACGGGTTAGCGAGAACACTGGTCATAGTCTTGTTTTGTGATTCACCTTAGTAATGGCCATCCTGCCTAATTATAAATATAAATATTTCATTTGTCAATTTAATCCACGATCTTGATCTTGTCCAAAATGAATTAGTTTTCAAGTTAAAAATGTGATTATTTTATGTTGAAATGTCCAGACTTCACAGCATTCTCCTCTCAAAACCTGAAAACTCGCGTAATAAATCCATAAACTTTTAGAGTCAATCATACAATGGAACAGTTAATGGTTTCCAAGAATTTAGATATTTCATCTGTTAGGTAATTGAAATTACTATTTTTTAGACATGTTAGAGGAGCAATCCTGCAAAGTTGGAATCAAAACCACTTGGTATACATGGTTTTAAAGGGAACATAAAAACGTGAAAAATTAACAAAACACTATGTATTGACAAGAGGTCACATTAGCCTTCAGTCATGTCAGTCTTGGTAAACAGAATAAGTTTTCCTTCAAATTGCATTATAGCAAAATCAGAATAGAAACAATCCATGAATGTCAAGGATTATTGATTTTCTTGTCTACTGTCAAATTGTCACTCATTTTCATTACATCAAATTTCTTCTAAAAAAAGAATTATTGAGTACTTTTCCTCGTTTCTTAAATGCAATAATATACAATTAATGCCTGCACTTAAAGTGAACATCATAATTGTTCACCCGAGGGGTGTTGTTTTCCAGAGGGCTTTAGCCCGAGGGAAAACAACATCCCAAGGGTGAACAATTATTATGTTCATAGCAAGTGCAGGCATTAATTGTTTTATTATACTGAAATTCGATGCAATTTTTTTTGGGGGATAAATGCCAACATTTCTGTAAATGAACAGCCAGAATGGTTCCACTGGGCACACCGGCGGTGGCCATTTTATACATACTTACGTCACGTACAAGTTAGATCATGGTCATTTTACCGATCTAGATCACTGTTTCCCCGGTCCATCAGTAAAAACTGATGACCGGTGAAATAGAGAAAACAAGGAATTTAGGATTTATTAGTTAAAATATTACACTAGATTTTCTATTGAAAAAAATGTATCTTATAACTATACATTGTTAAACTGTTTTTTCTTTCCTTCCTAAATCTGAATTTTCCTCAAGAGAGTTGCTAACTTCAGTGCATAATCAGGGATGTCATTAGAAGCCAACAACCGACGAAAATCTTCGGTAACTGTAGCTGTCACCGCCGGTTACTTTTTCTCTTTAAAAAAAATAATGAGAGAAAATTTATCTAGTATCAGCATGTTTACGTTTGCAGATCTTTACAAATAAACATCGCTACATATCCTCTAATCCGAATAATATCAGTCGTTATTTTCCGCTCATCGGAGATGAAATCGTAGACGGAGAGGGACTGAATTATCCGGGTTGCATATTCTCGGTTTTTTCTAAATTTTTTTAGGAATATTGCGATGAGTTCCTAATAACGCTTTACAAAATTATAAACGTTTCTCCTATACAGGAGCACCCTTATCAAACACGCTATGGCGGCGCCGAGCAAAAAAAGATGTAAACAAGGTTCACTGGACGGCTTTTTCAAAAAGCAAAGAATAGACAGTGATGCAGGTAATTATAAAAATGTTTTTTTACATAAATTTCAAAAGTTTTTGATAGAACATATCACCATCTTCAAAGATTTTCATAATATTAAAGCACATGTACACGAAGTGACACATCCGAATGAATAATAATAATAGATATAATAATTAACTAATCTTTTTTTTTTATTTATATATAGTATATAATAAGTACCCTATAGTCCAAACGGAAAACGCAATATCCGCGATCCTTTCAAGGAAAATATCGACAGTTCGCGGACCGTCGCGATGATTCAACACGGACCATGATCGTGGACAAATTCTATCATTTTCATCACCATCGCAGAATCGCGGATCCGTCGTGCACAATGAGCAAATGTATTTTATAAACCTACGTGTACAAAGTATCTCGGTCGTATAAAGTTTGCCTTAAAAATAAATGCAAATGTGGTCATTTTTATTGCATGTGGGATCTGATAAGAAATTATGCTTATCTTTGAAGTGATAAGGTCGTAAAGAAAGGTCATATCCTGTCATTAATTTCAAGTGCAGTGTTGTCTTATTTGATATTACACAAAGTATCTTAACGCTCGAGTAAGCACCACGTGGAGATTATCCTCGCCTGTCAATCAACACTAAACAGTAACACACACCTGTCTGAAATGTAGAAAAGCAATTTAATGATGAGCATACCTTATAATGGGTTATAATCCACATGCAAATGTTTGTGAATGATTTGATTTTGAATGCATGTGTAAAAACGACAGAAATGTTTATCTGTGAAAAGGTTTTAACAACTACCGGTAAAAAAATTACTTCCAACCCATACACTAACGGTTACACACTTTTAAGTGCTGTATAAACATTTCTCTTTTAAATTATATCACCCTTCAATAGTATAAGTTAACTGTACATTTGTCCCAGGGTCGGGATTAATTTTGTGAGACAATTACGAGTGGTTTCAATCCGAGACTAGAGTAATGAAAGATCGAACATGTTGAAGTACAATCTGTCATTGGAATCAAAATAATGAGAAAAAACAAACTTTATTGTTCTTTTTTTTAGTTGTGAAAAACAAAAATTGAAAATAAAATGGAGATTAAATATTTGTAAAACAATATATATTTATGGAAATTACTAATGTACGTGGTTGTAAAGTAATTTCAGATGCTTTTTTATTTTATTTTCAAATTCGATAAAATAATACTGATCTATAATTATGAAATTCAAAAGCTGATTTTGTTCCATGATTCTATGTAAAAAAAATGAGAAAATTAACACGTTAATATCCACGTTCCACTTCCGATTACATAATTCTACGTCTTAATGTATTGAAGTTTTCTCGAAGTTTTGAAACCCAGTGAAACGTGTTATGTTGAAAATATAAAATCAACAAATTTTATTTTGGTACAAACACAAAATCCACGAATTTAGGAATCCACGAACTTGTAATTTTTAACAAAACAACGAAAATTGATACCAACGAAGAAAAGTACTTTCATAGCGGTACCCCTTTCATAGTATTATAAAAATATCCACGTTCATGTTAAGAAAAGAAATCTAATTTGTTTTTCATGAAAAAAAATGGCTTGGGAGGATAAAACATACAAAAGTTAGTTAAATGGTTGGTTCCTTCCTTAGCGAGTGTGTAGGAAAATAATCATCATGTACTGATTGTCATAAACAGACTTATGACAGATAACATTTATTATTACTCTCAGCTAACAAATCTTACTATTTCTTTTTCAGATGCTGCGTGTACATTTATACTATTATACATGTGTAGTATACTCTCAAAGATTTAGAAATAAATCATGTACATTTATACTATTATATATTTCAAAGACACAAAGATTGCTGGGTTTTTTTTATGGCAATATTCTACCAAGGACGTAAATACGGTCATTGATTGATTCACAATCCTTCTCGGTTTGTTTTTAAATAAACCATCAGCCTCAGGTAACTGTGTAATTTGACCTTTTAGTGGCCGTGTTCAGTGTGTGCACTATATAAAAATAGACACACCCGTACATGGATAAAAATACAGGTGATTATCAACTCGTGAGAGAGAAAAATAACACCTATGTAAACCAGGATGACATGGGTAATTATTGGGGTATAATTTAATGTTTTTATTGCTCTATCACAGTGTTTATCTATGACAAAGTGTCAGTGAACTACCTTGTATTTGGTGGTGATCTGCCACATACTGTGAAGAGAAATTCTATACAAGATACACGATTTTATTGGTTCAAATTAAAGGGCCCACGAAGGGGCATATAAACATAATAAAACATAAGGTGATTGCATAAAATATCAAATAAATTGTAAGTACACGCAGCGACAAAAAAAAGGGGGAGCAAGTGCGTAGAGCTAATTTTAATTAGATTGGTTTCTCATCGATCTAATTATATAAAAACTGTGTTAATAAATGCCCGATTTTTATTTCATTTTATTTTTAATGAGGCTAGATGCAGATGAGAAACTACAATATTTTCAACTACCTTACATTCCTTGTCGTATGGTATCAGGTAATGAAATAAAGTTATGTTTAAAATATTTTTGTTTACCAATTTATTTTGTACACTGAAATTTCATTAACCTTTATATCACCCAAGCCGAGCCCCAAGCCATTGGATGTTCAATTACTGTCAACTCGGCATGTGACTAAAGTTCACCTGTTATAAAAGTTTCAAGATCCCCAAAAGCAGCTTTGATCGATAATATATTACCAACAGGTGGAACCCTTTCTAGATTCTCATTCACGTGATAGCTGTGTGTAGTACACACTGTCTACATAGGGAAATATGTATCCACTTTTGTTAAAGGTAAAACGACAAGTGGCTTTGCAAGGTGATTAACGACATACAAATACGAAAAAGCACGTTTAGATAAATATTTACATCAATTTTTTTTCTTCTTTTCAATCATTTTCGGGTTGGTTTTTAAATCAATTCCTCAGCCTCAGGTTACTGTGTATTTGACCTTTTAGTGACCGCGTTCAATGTGTGCACTACTTAAAAATAGACACACCCGTACATAGATAAAAAAAAATACAGGTGATTATCAACTCGTGAGAGAAAAAATAACACCTATGTAAACCAATCGAAATGTTGGGTTTGCATAATAGGCAAAACAAGATGCGTGCTCCTATAAATAAAATGTATGCCATCTCTAAAAAAAAGTGGTATCAAATGATCAACTGCACAAATAAATTTCAATGTGCATATTAAGATTACGAAGCATTGTGATGACAAAGAATAAACGATTGCAGGTACAATCACGTGTAGTATTCATTATGAATGAACATTTCAATAATTACAATCCGTGATGGACCCGTGAAGACATCGCGTTCTGTCTGTCATGTCCATGTTGTTTCGCGGACCGTCCACGTATACACACGGACTTCTCGTTAATTCCGCGTTGCGATAATCCTTGATAAGACATGGACTTTGCGTTTTCCGTTTGAGCTGCACGGTATTTAATATTATATACAATTATTTATTATATAATTGTGAGAAAATGCAATTAATAGACGGGGTGTGTCAGAAGCACTGTTCCTTGGTGTTTTTAGCAGGTTTACTGCTTAAGGAATATGCAACATATGTAAAGTTTCACACTGGATGTGAGATTTAGGGGACAAACCAGAACATGACCCACTAAATAATAATAATTAACCCCAAACTATATATTTTTTTGTATGTCTCATTTATCAATTATGAATGTTTGTATTGTTAATGATGCCTCATGTGGGCCCTATGATTAGGCAATAAAATATATTCTATTCTATACAATTGACACTTGACCTTGAATGATTTTCTAAATTCTTTAAAACTGTGAAGTTGAGAATTTTGAGATTGAAATAAATTCTGTGAATCAACCTTAGTACTGAAATCCTTTTTAATGTTGCTAAACAGATTTGCTATACAGTAGAGTTCGTTTATAACGAAATCAGGCTTATAGCGAAGTAAAGATAAATCCCCGGTCCCATCGCTATTTAAACAATGTATTTCTGAAGGTCTATTACAATTTTTTTTATAACGAAATCAGGCTTATAACGAAGAGAATTTTAAACCCAAACGTTTTTATCACTCAAAATTGACATGATATAACAAAGAAAATTGCTGAACAATCAAATCGTTTACCTGTCTTCCGTTACGCACGGACAATCACATATTAGAATGGTCAAGTGCACTTGACACTTCCGTTATTGATAATTGAAAAATCAATAATCCCACCTTTGATGTTGTTAATGATGTCAATCAAGACTTTTCTTTAAAATATTCAAACAATAAAATGGGATTAACAAGTTGTCAATTAATAACACACGCGCTAATTTATTGCATTAAAAATTAATAAAACGTAATCTAAATTTTAATGAATGGATGCACAAGCTAAAGAAATTAAAAACAGTCATGTGTGAGATTAATTCATTTGCTATTGTTTATTTTTTCTTTGATGATAGACTCTTTAATCAAACAACAAACTGCATGGTCTCAAGGTTCATCTAAATACCAAAAACAAAAGAAATGTACTCGTTCTGAAATTTCGATTAACCTGAGTTTTTATGTGTATATAATACCAAAAAGAAACAATTATTCTTTAAATTAAAAACTAGAGGCTCCCAGGAGCCTGTATAGCTCACCTGGGTATAATAACAACATCAGTCAATAAAACTTGATAACTTCGGTAAAAAAAATTAACAAATGTAGCCTTCATCATTGCAGACCCCTTCTACAAAAAAATGTGGGCAGGGGTTCCCCCTTTAATGTAAGTTATCAAAATTGCTGTAAAAATCATATATGTCAATGATTCTCAAAATTTAGCTTTTCCTACTTCACATTTTGTAATAGAGTTGCTTCCCTTTGATTATTTGAGTAACCAAAAGCAGTGAGTTGACAAAAATATGCATTTCAAGAGGAATAACTCTTCACAGCTGTCGCACATTTTTAACTGTGGGAATTTTTTTTTAGATCTTGACATGTTGAACATTTTTGCAGTTTAAACTTTCCCTCTATCTCTAATAGTTTTTGAGATATAAGATGATAGTATTAAAATTGAGAACATTTTGATGAAAAAAGGGCAATAACTCCAAAATGGGTAATTGGATTTACTTCAAAATTGCAGGGTAGGAAGATCTTGACATGCTGCAAATTTTTGAAATTTAAACTTAACCTTTATCTCTTATAGTTTTTGAAATATAAGACGAAAAGTATTAATTTTTTTTTTTATAAATTTGATGAATAAAGGGCGAGAACTCCAAGATGGGTAATCAGATCTTGACATGCTGCACATTTTTGCAATAAACTTAACATCTATCTCTAAATAGTTTCTGAAATATAAGACGAAAAGTATTAAAATGAAAAAAAAAAATGATGAAAAAAGGGCAATAACTCCAAGATGGGTAATCAAATTTACTTCAAAATTGCAGGGTAGGTAGATCTTGACATGCTGAACATGTTTGCAGTTTCAACTTACCATCTGTCTCTTATAGTTTTTGAAATAAAGGATGAAAAGTATTAAAATTTTGAAAATTTGATGAAAAAAAGGGCAATAACTCCAAGATGGGTAATCAGATTTACTTCAAAATTGCAGGGTAGGTAGATCTTGATGTGCTGATAATTTTTACCCCATGTCAGATTTTTGATATTATTAACGGTTTTTGAGTTATTACCAAAAACCTGCAATTTTACCATATGTTCTATTTTTAGTAACAGCGGCCATGTTGGTTGGTGCACGGCATCACCGGACACAATTTTGAAACTAGACACCCTAGTAATGATTCAGACCAAGTTTGGTTTCCATTGGTCTAGTACTTTCAGAGGAGAAGATTTTTGAAAAAGTTTACGACGTACGACGACGACGGACGCCAAGTGATGGCAATAGCTCACATGACCCTTTGGGTCAGGTGAGCTAAAAAAAAAAGGAAAATGACTACAATTTTAAAATTGGCCATTATAAAAATATATATCCGAATTATCAGCATTATACCGATATCGATCCAAGCGTTAATACCCGACCTCATATTTCCTGTTTATCAAATAGATCGTGAACAAAGTTGAAAAAATGTTTCTAAGGAACATTTGAAGATACCAAAGAGGTATTCAGAAGCCGTAGTCTTTGAGAACTGTCTAAAGGATTAAATATTTTTTTACGATAAAGGCCCACTTTACTGTGCATCAGTTATCATAGAGTAATGAAACTGCCTGGTTCAGAACCAGATTTTTTTCTACTAAAATTACGCGACCTCTGTGACTCGAACTACCGATAGCTAGAACAGATTTTGACAGTCCCTTCGAGTTCGAGCCAGCGAAGTTCTACTGTACGATTTTCAAAAGGGGAGGTAATTCTACATTGTTTCTCTTATAACGAACGATGCTTATAACGAACTAAGATCGAGTGTCCCCTGGACTTCGCTATAAACGAACTCTACTGTATGTAACAAAATAGAAAATGTCGGTGAAAGAAAAGTTGGAGGGGGGGTCGATGTAAAAAAAAATATCGTATATGGCTTGTTTCCTTTCAGTATTGGATTGTATATTTTTAAAATTGAGTTGACTTTGTGTATTCACTTTTATTTTATATAATAATATAACATTTCTCAGAACTCTGTGTTTAAACAAAATTGGGAGAAAGGTGTCAGGGGTCGGAAATAAAAGTTTATTGCAAAAAAAGGGACAAACTTCCGTGATCAAATTTTGCCTTCATTCAAATCATTGTATTGAAGAAAAACATATAGAATGACTTATTCATGTATGCTTTACATAGTTTTTGTTGAAATATATTGTCATTTTGGTTTGGCGCATGCAACTTTTTTTTCTACTGTGGGATTGAAGGTGAAACGTTACAGTACACGGGATACATTTTAAAAGGATAGTTTAAAAAAGATTCATAACACAAACAAACTAGCTATTTCTTTGGTATGTAACAAACGTTTAATACAAAATATTTTTGAAAAAAGGGTAGCTGAATAAAATTTTACTTCCGATTTTAAATGGTTTCTTTTTCTTCAGTCATCAAATAGCAAGTGCCTGAATCACTGCCACAATATAATCAAAAGTAGTAAAAAAGGGTCTGTAATCTTGAACAATTGCTGAAAATATGAGAAAAATAGTACAAAAAAATGAAGTTTCAATAATGAAATTAAGTGCCAGGAGAGGCCTAGAATGTGGGATTTTGCACCATTTATCCCAGAGCTTCTGAGGGATTTGAGCGGCCCCCAGACCCCCGGTAGTAAAGGGCACCGATCAATTTGCCTGCTACTTTTCAATTTTCTCCTGCTACTTCAAAATCTATTGACATCCCTGATAATTAGGCTACAATTAGACTAAACATCTTTAGCATTTCAAGCAAAAATCATACAGTTGGACATGATACAAGCTGACAAAGTTTTTCTTGTTCTTTGGACTTTGTTCTTTCAAGAGAAACTTCACAAAAAGTCAAATTTGACATGTTCTTCAAATGTTTATAGTCCCATCTGTGAAAAGGTCTACTGGTTACAACTTTATGAGATCAGGTTCGTCATTGATTTGCAGAGGGTCAGTGATTTCCTATGGGTATGACTGAAATATTGTTGAAAGTAGTGTCAAACACCGGTAATCAAATCCATAATTATGTACAGTGCTCCCTCGTTAAACCGCCACCTTCTGTGCAGTCGGTAGTTTGGCGATAAACTGAGGGACATTGAAAACCGGAAGTTATGTGATCATATGAAAAGATAAAACTTTCAACTCGACTGACATGCATTTTGCACTTGCACAAATACATAAGTATAAATATTACATGTTTAATAAATAAATAAATTAGAATAATTATATTCACATCGGAAATGTCCTGTACACTTTGTAGATCTTTGTCAATGTTGACAAATTCTTGAACCGTCATTTGTAGCTCGGGACATCAAGGTTATTATAAACACATGACAGCAACAGTTCATCTTCATTTGTGGGGTTATTGGAAGATCCCATTTAATTGTCAAATTATCGTCAATTTGTTGTTATGATAATTTTGAATTTTCCTTTGCATAACGTATAATTGCACGTTTTTGTTTGTCGTCTAATTAATTACGCTTTCTCTTCAAGCACGACATTTTTATGACAACTAATTAAATTACAAATTTTACTCAGGAATAAAAGTACAAATGTAGAAAAGTAAATACAGGTAATTATTCTAATCAAAACAACTGATCACCTGTTCCGACTCTCAACTATGAGATCAATGACCGTGTTCGATGACTAGTTTTGACATTTCATAATTACCGATCAATACATAGCTGTCAAAAGGTAGTTGTGGGCGGTACTAAAAGGGGAATTTAAATTGGTTTTACGACTTTTGTGTCTGAAAACCTGTGGCAGAAGCCGAGTTTGGCAGTATAACAGGGTATTTTTAATGGGGGAAATTGGGACAGACGAGAATTTTGGCGATAGGTGATAAAACGGGGGCGATAGACCGAGGGAGCACTGTAAATATATGTAAGATATTATTATCAAAGAAATCTACTTGACTACTTCTACAAGCAATACTTACATAACAATTCTGTTTTAAAGTGTTGAACTCTCCATCCATATTCTATAAAGTCTCAAGTTGCTACTCAACCAACAATAAATTAACCAAAACTACATATAATATGTTTACCTTTTGCCAAATATCTTCAAATGACTCGACTCCTTCTGTAACCTTCTTTAAGCATCTATCTATTTCACCTGTTAAATATTAAGCAATGATTAATGAAACCTGATTGAGAATGAGAACCTAGGGAAAATTATTTTTAATAAGACTGCATCATCATATCCTGTAGCAATTTATATACCCATGTATATTGAAAGTTCTGAACGTCAGTTATCATAGAAAATGTCATCATCATCTTCATAATAGTATTCAGTACTTTCATTAATACTTCTATCCTCGTCAGTCTTATCCTCAACTACATCTTAACGTCTAACATCACAATGTTCATTTTCCTTTACTTCCAAGTGTTTACATGTACCCTGCAGTCCAAACGGAAAACGCGGACCATGATCGTGAACAAATTTCTCATTTTCATCACAATCGCGGATCCGTCGTGATGTCCGAACAATGAGCAAATGTACTTTATAAACCTACGTGTACAAAGTATCTCGGTCGTATAAAGTTTGACTTAAAAATAAATGCAAATGTGGTCATTTTTATTGCATGTGGGATCTGATAAGAAATTATGCTTATCTTTGAAGTGATAAGGTCCTAAAGAAAGGTCATTAATTTCAAGTGCAGTGTTGTCTTATTTGATATTACACAAAGTATCTTAATGCTCGAGTAAGCACCACATGGAGAATATCCTCGCCTGTCAATCAACACTAAACAGTAACACACACCTGTCTGAAATGTAGAAAAGCAATTTAATGATGAGCATACCTTTTAATGGGTTATAATCCACATGCAAATGTTTGTGAATGATTTGATTTTGAATGCATGTGTTAAAACAACAGAAATGTTTATCTGTGAAGATTTTAACAACTTCCGGTAAAAAAATTACTTCCAACCCATACACTAACGGTTACACACTTTTAAGTGCTGTATAAACATTTCTCTTTTAAATTATATCACCCTTCAATAGTATAAGTTAACTGTACATTTGTCCCGGGGTCGGGATTAATTTTGTGAGACAATTATGAGTGGTTTCAATCCGAGACAAGGGTAATGAAAGATCGAACATGTTGAAGTACAATCTGTCATTGGAATCAAAATAATGAGAAAAAACAAACTTTATTGTTCTTTTTTTAGTTGTGAAAAACAAAAATTGAAAATAAAATGGAGATTAAATATTTGTAAAACAATATATATTTATGGAAATTACTAATGTACGTGCTCGTAAAGTAATTTCAGATGCTTTTTTTTATTTTTATTTTCAAATTCGATAAAATAATACTGATCTATAATTATGAAATTCAAAAGCTGATTTTGTTCCATGATTCTATGTAAAAAAATGATAAAATTAACACGTTAATATCCACGTTCCACTTCCGATTACATAATTCTACGTCTTAATGTATTGAAGTTTTCTCGAAGTTTTGAAATCCAGTGAAACGTGCTATGTTGAAAATATATAATCAACAAATTTTATTTTGGTACAAACACAAAATCCACGAATTTAGGAATCCACAAACTTGTAATTTTTAACAAAACCACGAAAATTGATACCCACGAAGAAAAGTACTTTCATAGCGGTAACCCTTTCATAGTATTATAAAAATACCCACATTCATGTTAAGGATAGAAATCTAATTTGTTTTTCATGAAAAAAAAATGGCTTGGGAGGATAAAACATACAAAAGTTAAATGGTTGGTTCCTTCCTTAGAGAGTGTGGAGGAAAATAATCATCATGTAGTACAGTACTGATTGTCATAAACAGACTTATGACAGTTAACATTTATTATTACTCTCAGCTAACACATCTTACTATTTCTTTTTCAGATGCTGCTGTACATTTATACTATTATGCATGTGTAGTATACTCTCAAAGATTTAGAAATAAATCATGTACATTTATACTAGACTCTAGTGTTATATATTTAAAAGACAACAAAGATTGCAAAAATTATCAAAAAAGTATACTAAATTGTTATTGTTACTACCGGTGCCTTTAAGGACCACACAAATTATCAAAAAAGTATACTAAATTATTATTGTTACAATTCACAACAGTCCTTTTCAGGACCATCACTTTCAAGTATCAAATTTGTTATACAATATGACTAGTTTCTTGCACCATAACAGGCCAATGATTTTCATTCCTGTCCGTTATTTTCAATCTTAAAAAAATGTTGGGATTAGATACATTTGTATATGTAAAACATGAAGTGTTTGGTGGTGATCTGCCACATACTGTGAAGGGAAAAACATTAAGTGTTTGGTGGTGATCTGCCACATACAGCACGATTTAGCAAGAAATCACTCGGGTCCGACGTCGGTGAAATCAAGAAAATGTCGGAGAAATTAAAAAAAAAGTCAGTGTTTACACCGCGAAATGTCCGAGAAAAATCGAACACGGTGATTTACTATAAAACACCGACATTGAAGATTAGACGCCGCGAAATAAAGGAATGGGATATTAACCTTTATTTGTACATTTGTATGTTCTTGAGACTGTCATTTTTGATAATATGAATGATTCATAGCAAATAGTTATTTTCTTTTTCAGGTGTGCAAGCTATGTGATCAAATTCGTTCTTTAATTCTGATATTTGCTTTTGTTTTAATCTATTATGTTAAGAAAACAATGCCGGTACAAACGTTTAGTATTATGTGATCATTACCATTTATAAGCTTGTGTTGTATTATTTTGTTAATTAAAATAAACTTGATCTTTTGAATGCAAGGTTGGTATCCCGAGTTAATTTGCTTTCGGGTGTTCAATTAATGTCGACTTGGCACGTGACTTAAGTTCACCTGTTACAAAAGTATCTAGATCCCCAAAAGCAGGCTTTGATCGATAGCATGTGGAAAGCTTTCTAGATTCTCATTCACGTGAAAAATATGTGTACAAATCAGAAATGGATCTTTTATAAAAAGGTAAAACGACACGTGGCTTGCAAGGGGATTAACGACATACAAATACGAAAAAGCATGTTTGCTTTAGATAACCAGAGGCTCACAAGAGCCTGTATCGTTCACCTGGTTATAAAACCAGAGGCTCTCAAGAGCCTGTATCGTTCACCTGGTTATAAAACCAGAGGCTCTCAAGAGCCTGTATCGTTCACCTGGTAATAAAAAAAAACAATTGGTCCTATGTAAAAACTATGTCCTGCGTCATCTTGGAATTACGATCAACATAAAAAACACAAAGTTTGTAAAGGACCTTCCAATGATTGATGCACAGTTTAGGTTCAATCAGTGCAATAGCTTCAGAGAAGAATATATTTCTGTATTTTCCCCATATGGTTCTGTGTTAATACTATGACCTGTGGTGGCAGCCATCTTGGATTTCCGATCGGCATAAAAAACAGGACCTTCCAATGATCATTCCTGGGCAGTTTGGTTTCAACTGTCCAAGTGGTTTCAGAGAAGAAGCATTTTGAAACATTTTTCCCATAGGGTCCAATGTTAAACTAAGTCCTGCCGTAGCCGCCATTTTGAATTTCATATCAGAATAAAAAACGTATATTTTGTAGAGGACCATTCAATGAACATTCATGCACAGTTTGGCTTTAATCATATTTGTAGTTTCTGAGAAGAAGGCATTTGAACATTTTCCCATAGGGTCCAATGTTAATCTATGTCCTGCGGTGGTGGCCATCTTGGATTTCCGATCGGCATAAAAAACACACACCTTGTAGAGGACCTTCCAATGATCATTCCTGGGCAGTTTGGTTTCAATTATCCAAGTGGTTTCAGAGAAGAAGCGTTTTGAAACATTTTCCCCATAGGGTCCAATGTTAAACTAAGTCCTGCCGTAGCCGCCATTTTGAATTTCATACCAGAACAAAAAACGTAAAGTTTGTAGAGGACCATCTAATGAACATTCATGTACAGTTTGGCTTTAATCATATTTGTAGTTTCTGAGTAGAAGGCATTTGAATATTTTCCCATAGGGTCCAATGTTAATCTATGTCCTGCGGTGGCGGCCATCTTGGATTTCCGACCGGCATAAAAAACAGAAAATTTGTAGAGGACCTTCCAATGATCATTCCTGGGCAGTTTAGTTTCAACTGTCCAAGTGGTTTCAGAGAAGAAGCATTTTGAAACATTTTTCCCATAGGGTCCAATGTTAAACTAAGTCCTGCCGTAGCCGCCATTTTGAATTTCATACCGGAACAAAAAACGTAAAGTTTGTAGAGGACCATCTAATGAACATTCATGTACAGTTTGGCTTTAATCATATTTGTAGTTTCTGAGTAGAAGGCATTTGAACATTTTCCCATAGGGTCCAATGTTAATCTATGTATTGCGGTGGTGGCCATCTTGGATTTCCGATTGGCATAAAAAACATAAAATTTGTAGAGGACCTTCCAATGATCATTCCTAGGCAGTTTGGTTTCAATTATCCAAGTGGTTTCAGAGAAGAAGCGTTTTGAAACATTTTTCCCATAGGGTCCAATGTTAAACTAAGTCCTGCCGTAGCCGCCATTTTGAATTTCATACCAGAACAAAAAACGTAAAGTTTGTAGAGGACCATCCAATGAACATTCATGTACAGTTTGGCTTTAATCATATTTGTAGTTTCTGAGTAGAAGGCATTTGAATATTTTTCCAAAGGGTCCAATGTTAATCTGTCCTGCGGTGGCGGCCATCTTGGATTTCCGACAGGCATAAAAAACAGAAAATTTGTAGAGGACCTTCCAATGATCATTCCTGGGCAGTTTGGTTTCAACTGTCCTAGTGGTTTCAGAGAAGAAGCATTTTGAAACATTTTTCCCATAGGGTCCAATGTTAAACTAAGTCCTGCCGTAGCCGCCATTTTGAATTTCATACCAGAACAAAAAACGTAAAGTTTGTAGAGGACCATCTAATGAACATTCATGTACAGTTTGGCTTTAATCATATTTGTAGTTTCTGAGTAGAAGGCATTTGAATATTTTCCCATAGGGTCCAATGTTAATCTATGTCCTGCGGTGGCGGCCATCTTGGATTTCCGACCGGCATAAAAAACAGAAAATTTGTAGAGGACCTTCCAATGATCATTCCTGGGCAGTTTAGTTTCAACTGTCCAAGTGGTTTCAGAGAAGAAGCATTTTGAAACATTTTTCCCATAGGGTCCAATGTTAAACTAAGTCCTGCCGTAGCCGCCATTTTGAATTTCATACCGGAACAAAAAACGTAAAGTTTGTAGAGGACCATCTAATGAACATTCATGTACAGTTTGGCTTTAATCATATTTGTAGTTTCTGAGTAGAAGGCATTTGAACATTTTCCCATAGGGTCCAATGTTAATCTATGTATTGCGGTGGTGGCCATCTTGGATTTCCGATTGGCATAAAAAACATAAAATTTGTAGAGGACCTTCCAATGATCATTCCTAGGCAGTTTGGTTTCAATTATCCAAGTGGTTTCAGAGAAGAAGCGTTTTGAAACATTTTTCCCATAGGGTCCAATGTTAAACTAAGTCCTGCCGTAGCCGCCATTTTGAATTTCATACCAGAACAAAAAACGTAAAGTTTGTAGAGGACCATCCAATGAACATTCATGTACAGTTTGGCTTTAATCATATTTGTAGTTTCTGAGTAGAAGGCATTTGAATATTTTTCCAAAGGGTCCAATGTTAATCTGTCCTGCGGTGGCGGCCATCTTGGATTTCCGACAGGCATAAAAAACAGAAAATTTGTAGAGGACCTTCCAATGATCATTCCTGGGCAGTTTGGTTTCAACTGTCCTAGTGGTTTCAGAGAAGAAGCATTTTGAAACATTTTTCCCATAGGGTCCAATGTTAAACTAAGTCCTGCCGTAGCCGCCATTTTGAATTTCATATCGGAACAAAAAACCTTAAGATTGTAGAGGACCATCCAATGAACATTCATGTACAGTTTGGCTTTAATCATATTTGTAGTTTCTGAGAAGAAGGCATTTGAACATTTTCCCATAGGGTCCAATGTTAATCTATGTATTGCGGTGGTGGCCATCTTGGATTTCCGATTGCCATAAAAAACATAAAATTTGTAGAGGACCTTCCAATGATCATTCCTGGGCAGTTTAGTTTCAACTGTCCAAGTGGTTTCAGAGAAGAAGCATTTTGAAACATTTTTCCCATAGGGTCCAATGTTAAACTAAGTTCTGCCGTAGCCGCCATTTTGAATTTCATATCGGAACAAAAAACCTTAAGATTGTAGAGGACCATCCAATGAACATTCATGTACAGTTTGGCTTTAATCATATTTGTAGTTTCTGAGAAGAAGGCATTTGAACATTTTCCCATAGGGTCCAATGTTAATCTATGTATTGCGGTGGCGGCCATCTTGGATTTCCGATCGGCATAAAAAACATAAAATTTCTAGAGGACCTTCCAATGATCATTCCTAGGCAGTTTGGTTTCAATTATCCAAGTGGTTTCAGAGAAGAAGCGTTTTGAAACATTTTTCCCATAGGGTTCAATGTTAAACTAAGTCCTGCCGTAGCCGCCATTTTGAATTTCATACCGGAACAAAAAACGTAAAGTTTGTAGAGGACCATCTAATGAACATTCATGTACAGTTTGGCTTTAATCATATTTGTAGTTTCTGAGTAGAAGGCATTTGAATATTTTCCCATAGGGTCCAATGTTAATCTATGTCCTGCGGTGGTGGCCATCTTGGATTTCCGACCGGCATAAAAAACAAATAATTTGTAGAGGACCTTCCAATGATCATTCCTGGGCAGTTTGGTTTCAACTGTCCTAGTGGTTTCAGAGAAGAAGCATTTTGAAACATTTTTCCCATAGGGTCCAATGTTAAACTAAGTCCTGCCGTAGCCGCCATTTTGAATTTCATATCGGAACAAAAAACCTTAAGATTGTAGAGGACCATCCAATGAACATTCATGTACAGTTTGGCTTTAATCATATTTGTAGTTTCTGAGAAGAAGGCATTTGAACATTTTCCCATAGGGTCCAATGTTAATCTATGTCCTGCGGTGGCGGCCATCTTGGATTTCCGACCAGCATAAAAAACAGAAAATTTGTAGAGGACCTTCCAATGATCATTCCTGGGCAGTTTGGTTTCAACTGTCCAAGTGGTTTCAGAGAAGAAGCATTTTGAAACATTTTTCCCATAGGGTCCAATGTTAAACTAAGTCCTGTCGTAGCCGCCATTTTGAATTTCATATCGGAACAAAAAACCTTAAGATTGTAGAGGACCATCCAATCAACATTCATGTACAGTTTGGCTTTAATAATATTTGTAGTTTCTGAGAAGAAGGCATTTGAACATTTTCCCATAGGGTCCAATGTTAATCTATGTCCTGCGGTGGCGGCCATCTTGGATTTCCGACCGGCATAAAAAACAGAAAATTTGTAGAGGACCTTCCAATGATCATTCCTGGGCAGTTTGGTTTCAACTGTCCAAGTGGTTTCAGAGAAGAAGCATTTTGAAACATTTTTCCCATAGGGTCCAATGTTAAACTAAGTTCTGCCGTAGCCGCCATTTTGAATTTCATATCGGAACAAAAAACCTTAAGATTGTAGAGGACCATCCAATGAACATTCATGTACAGTTTGGCTTTAATCATATTTGTAGTTTCTGAGAAGAAGGCATTTGAACATTTTCCCATAGGGTCCAATGTTAATCTATGTATTGCGGTGGCGGCCATCTTGGATTTCCGATCGGCATAAAAAACATAAAATTTCTAGAGGACCTTCCAATGATCATTCCTAGGCAGTTTGGTTTCAATTATCCAAGTGGTTTCAGAGAAGAAGCGTTTTGAAACATTTTTCCCATAGGGTTCAATGTTAAACTAAGTCCTGCCGTAGCCGCCATTTTGAATTTCATACCGGAACAAAAAACGTAAAGTTTGTAGAGGACCATCTAATGAACATTCATGTACAGTTTGGCTTTAATCATATTTGTAGTTTCTGAGTAGAAGGCATTTGAATATTTTCCCATAGGGTCCAATGTTAATCTATGTCCTGCGGTGGCGGCCATCTTGGATTTCCGACCGGCATAAAAAACAGATAATTTGTAGAGGACCTTCCAATGATCATTCCTGGGCAGTTTGGTTTCAACTGTCCTAGTGGTTTCAGAGAAGAAGCATTTTGAAACATTTTTCCCATAGGGTCCAATGTTAAACTAAGTCCTGCCGTAGCCGCCATTTTGAATTTCATATCGGAACAAAAAACCTTAAGATTGTAGAGGACCATCCAATGAACATTCATGTACAGTTTGGCTTTAATAATATTTGTAGTTTCTGAGAAGAAGGCATTTGAACATTTTCCCATAGGGTCCAATGTTAATCTATGTCCTGCGGTGGCGGCCATCTTGGATTTCCGACCAGCATAAAAAACAGAAAATTTGTAGAGGACCTTCCAATGATCATTCCTGGGCAGTTTGGTTTCAACTGTCCAAGTGGTTTCAGAGAAGAAGCATTTTGAAACATTTTTCCCATAGGGTCCAATGTTAAACTAAGTCCTGTCGTAGCCGCCATTTTGAATTTCATATCGGAACAAAAAACCTTAAGATTGTAGAGGACCATCCAATCAACATTCATGTACAGTTTGGCTTTAATCATATTTGTAGTTTCTGAGAAGAAGGCATTTGAACATTTTCCCATAGGGTCCAATGTTAATCTATGTCCTGCGATGGCGGCCATCTTGGATTTCCGAACTGCATAAAAAACAGTAACTTGGTAAAGGACATTCCAATGATCATTCCTTTACAGTTTGGGTTCAGTCAGTTCATTAGTTTCAGAGAAGAAGATCTTTGAAATTTCGGCCAATCAGAGCATATTATTGGCCCTGGCAGCCATATTGAATATCCGACTGGAACGAAAAACAGTAACTTTGTAGAGGACCATCCAAGGAACATTCCTGCTAAGTTCGGTTCCAATCGGCCAAGTGGTTTCGGAGAAGAAGCTTGAAATGTGAAAAGTTTACAGACGACAGACGACAGACGACGGACGCCAAGTGATGGCAATAGTTCACATGGACCTTTGGTCCAGGTGAACTAAAAAACCAATTGGTCCTATGTAAAAACTATGTCCTGTAGTGGTAGTCATCTTGGAATTACGATCAACATAAAAAACACAAAGTTTGTAAAGGACCTTCCAATGATTGATGCACAATAGGTTCAATCAGTGCAATAGCTTCAGAGAAGAATATATTTCTGTATTTTCCCCATATGGTCCTGTGTTAATACTATGACCTGTGGTGGCAGCCATCTTGGATTTCCGATCGGTATAAAAAACAGAAACTTTGTAGAGGACCTTCCAATGATCATTCCTGGGCAGTTTGGTTTCAACTGTCCAAGTGGTTTCAGAGAAGAAGCGTTTTGAAACATTTTTCCCATAGGGTCCAATGTTAAACTAAGTCCTGCCGTAGCCGCCATTTTGATTTTCATATCAGAACAAAAAACGTAAAGTTTGTAGAGGACCATCCAATGAACATTCATGTACAGTTTGGCTTTAATCATATTTGTAGTTTCTGAGTAGAAGTCATTTGAACATTTTCCCATAGGGTCCAATGTTAATCTATGTATTGCGGTGGTGACCATCTTGGATTTCCGATCGGCATAAAAAACACACACCTTGTAGAGGACCTTCCAATGATCATTCCTGAGCAGATTGGTTTCAATCATCCAAGTGGTTTCAGAGAAGAAGCGTTTTGAAACATTTTTCCCATAGGGTCCAATGTTAAACTAAGTCCTGCCGTAGCCGCCTTTTTGAATTTCATATCGGAATAAAAAACGTAAAGTTTGTAGAGGACCATTCAATGAACATTCATGTACAGTTTTGCTTTAATCATATTTGTAGTTTCTGAGAAGAAGGCATTTGAACATTTTCCCATAGGGTCCAATGTTAATCTATGTCCTGCGGTGGTGGCCATCTTGAATTTTCGATCAGCATAAAAAAACAGAAACTTTGTAGAGGACCTTCCAATGATCATTCCTGGGCAGTTTGGTTTCAATTGTCCAAGTGGTTTCAGAGAAGAAGCGTTTTGAAACATTTTTCCCATAGGGTCCAATGTTAAACTAAGTCCTGCCGTAGCCGCCATTTTGAATTTCATATCGGAACAAAAAACCTTAAGATTGTAGAGGACCATCCAATGAACATTCATGTACAGTTTGGCTTTAATCATATTTGTAGTTTCTGAGAAGAAGGCATTTGAACATTTTCCCATAGGGTCCAATGTTAATCTATGTATTACGGTGGCGGCCATCTTGGATTTCCGATCGGCATAAAAAACAGAAATTTGTAGAGGACCTTCCAATGATCATTCCTGGGCAGTTTGGTTTCAACTGTCCAAGTGGTTTCAGAGAAGAAGCATTTTGAAACATTTTTCCCATAGGGTCCAATGTTAAACTAAGTCCTGCCGTAGCCGCCATTTTGAATTTCATATCGGAACAAAAAACGTAAAGTTTGTAGAGGACCATCCAATGAACATTCATGTACAGTTTGGCTTTAATAATATTTGTAGTTTCTGAGAAGAAGGCATTTGAACATTTTCCCATAGAGTCCAATGTTAATCTATGTATTGCGGTGGCAGCCATCTTGGATTTCCGATCGGCATAAAAAACAAAAAATTTGTAGAGGACCTTCCAATGATCATTCCTGGGCAGTTTGGTTTCAACTGTCCAAGTGGTTTCAGAGAAGAAGCATTTTGAAACATTTTTCCCATAGGGTCCAATGTTAAACTAAGTCCTGCCGTAGCCGCCATTTTGAATTTCATATCGGAACAAAAAACCTTAAGATTGTAGAGGACCATCCAATGAACATTCATGTACAGTTTGGCTTTAATCATATTTGTAGTTTCTGAGAAGAAGGCATTTGAATATTTTCCCATAGGGTCCAATGTTAATCTATGTCCTGCGGTGGCGGCCATCTTGGATTTCCGATCGGCATAAAAAACAGAAAATTTGTAGAGGACCTTCCAATGATCATTCCTGGGCAGTTTGGTTTCAATTGTCCAAGTGGTTTCAGAGAAGAAGCGTTTTGAAACATTTTTCCCATAGGGTCCAATGTTAAACTAAGTCCTGCCGTAGCCACCATTTTGAATTTCATATCGGAACAAAAAACCTTAAGATTGTAGAGGACCATCCAATGAACATTCATGTACAGTTTGGCTTTAATCATATTTGTAGTTTCTGAGAAGAAGGCATTTGAACATTTTCCCATAGGGTCCAATGTTAATCTATGTATTACGGTGGCGGCCATCTTGGATTTCCGATCGGCATAAAAAACAGAAAATTTGTAGAGGACCTTCCAATGATCATTCCTGGGCAGTTTGGTTTCAACTGTCCAAGTGGTTTCAGAGAAGAAGCATTTTGAAACATTTTTCCCATAGGGTCCAATGTTAAACTAAGTCCTGCCGTAGCCGCCATTTTGAATTTCATATCGGAACAAAAAACCTTAAGATTGTAGAGGACCATCCAATGAACATTCATGTACAGTTTGGCTTTAATCATATTTGTAGTTTCTGAGAAGAAGGCATTTGAATATTTTCCCATAGGGTCCAATGTTAATCTATGTCCTGCGGTGGCGGCCATCTTGGATTTCCGATCGGCATAAAAAACAGAAAATTTGTAGAGGACCTTCCAATGATCATTCCTGGGCAGTTTGGTTTCAACTGTCCAAGTGGTTTCAGAGAAGAAGTATTTTGAAACATTTTTCCCATAGGGTCCAATGTTAAACTAAGTCCTGCCGTAGCCGCCATTTTGAATTTCATATCGGAACAAAAAACGTAAAGTTTGTAGAGGACCATCCAATGAACATTCATGTACAGTTTGGCTTTAATCATATTTGTAGTTTCTGAGAAGAAGGCATTTGAACATTTTCCCATAGGGTCCAATGTTAATCTATGTCCTGCGGTGGCGGCCATCTTGGATTTCCGATCGGCATAAAAAACAGAAAATTTGTAGAGGACCTTCCAATGATCATTCCTGGGCAGTTTGGTTTCAATTGTCCAAGTGGTTTCAGAGAAGAAGCGTTTTGAAACATTTTTCCCATAGGGTCCAATGTTAAACTAAGTCCTGCTGTAGCCGCCATTTTGAATTTCATATCGGAACAAAAAACCTTAAGATTGTAGAGGACCATCCAATGAACATTCATGTACAGTTTGGCTTTAATCATATTTGTAGTTTCTGAGAAGAAGGCATTTGAATATTTTCCGATAGGGTCCAATGTTAATCTATGTCCTGCGGTGGCGGCCATCTTGGATTTCCGATCGGCATAAAAAACAGAAAATTTGTAGAGGACCTTCCAATGATCATTCCTGGGCAGTTTGGTTTCAACTGTCCAAGTGGTTTCAGAGAAGAAGCATTTTGAAACATTTTTCCCATAGGGTCCAATGTTAAACTAAGTCCTGCCGTAGCCGCCATTTTGAATTTCATATCGGAACAAAAAACCTTAAGATTGTAGAGGACCATCCAATGAACATTCATGTACAGTTTGGCTTTAATCATATTTGTAGTTTCTGAGAAGAAGGCATTTGAATATTTTCCCATAGGGTCCAATGTTAATCTATGTCCTGCGGTGGCGGCCATCTTGGATTTCCGATCGGCATAAAAAACATAAAATTTGTAGAGGACCTTCCAATGATCATTCCTGGGCAGTTTGGTTTCAATTGTCCAAGTGGTTTCAGAGAAGAAGCGTTTTGAAACATTTTTCCCATAGGGTCCAATGTTAAACTAAGTCCTGCCGTAGCCACCATTTTGAATTTCATATCGGAACAAAAAACCTTAAGATTGTAGAGGACCATCCAATGAACATTCATGTACAGTTTGGCTTTAATCATATTTGTAGTTTCTGAGAAGAAGGCATTTGAACATTTTCCCATAGGGTCCAATGTTAATCTATATATTACGGTGGCGGCCATCTTGGATTTCCGATCGGCATAAAAAACAGAAACTTTGTAGAGGACCTTCCAATGATCATTCCTGGGCAGTTTGGTTTCAACTGTCCAAGTGGTTTCAGAGAAGAAGCATTTTGAAACATTTTTCCCATAGGGTCCAATGTTAAACTAAGTCCTGCCGTAGCCGCCATTTTGAATTTCATATCGGAACAAAAAACCTTAAGATTGTAGAGGACCATCCAATGAACATTCATGTACAGTTTGGCTTTAATCATATTTGTAGTTTCTGAGAAGAAGGCATTTGAATATTTTCCCATAGGGTCCAATGTTAATCTATGTCCTGCGGTGGCGGCCATCTTGGATTTCCGATCGGCATAAAAAACAGAAAATTTGTAGAGGACCTTCCAATGATCATTCCTGGGCAGTTTGGTTTCAATTGTCCAAGTGGTTTCAGAGAAGAAGCGTTTTGAAACATTTTTCCCATAGGGTCCAATGTTAAACTAAGTCCTGCTGTAGCCGCCATTTTGAATTTCATATCGGAACAAAAAACCTTAAGATTGTAGAGGACCATCCAATGAACATTCATGTACAGTTTGGCTTTAATCATATTTGTAGTTTCTGAGAAGAAGGCATTTGAATATTTTCCGATAGGGTCCAATGTTAATCTATGTCCTGCGGTGGCGGCCATCTTGGATTTCCGATCGGCATAAAAAACAGAAAATTTGTAGAGGACCTTCCAATGATCATTCCTGGGCAGTTTGGTTTCAACTGTCCAAGTGGTTTCAGAGAAGAAGCATTTTGAAACATTTTTCCCATAGGGTCCAATGTTAAACTAAGTCCTGCCGTAGCCGCCATTTTGAATTTCATATCGGAACAAAAAACCTTAAGATTGTAGAGGACCATCCAATGAACATTCATGTACAGTTTGGCTTTAATCATATTTGTAGTTTCTGAGAAGAAGGCATTTGAATATTTTCCCATAGGGTCCAATGTTAATCTATGTCCTGCGGTGGCGGCCATCTTGGATTTCCGATCGGCATAAAAAACATAAAATTTGTAGAGGACCTTCCAATGATCATTCCTGGGCAGTTTGGTTTCAATTGTCCAAGTGGTTTCAGAGAAGAAGCGTTTTGAAACATTTTTCCCATAGGGTCCAATGTTAAACTAAGTCCTGCCGTAGCCACCATTTTGAATTTCATATCGGAACAAAAAACCTTAAGATTGTAGAGGACCATCCAATGAACATTCATGTACAGTTTGGCTTTAATCATATTTGTAGTTTCTGAGAAGAAGGCATTTGAACATTTTCCCATAGGGTCCAATGTTAATCTATATATTACGGTGGCGGCCATCTTGGATTTCCGATCGGCATAAAAAACAGAAACTTTGTAGAGGACCTTCCAATGATCATTCCTGGGCAGTTTGGTTTCAACTGTCCAAGTGGTTTCAGAGAAGAAGCATGTTGAAACATTTTTCCCATAGGGTCCAATGTTAAACTAAGTCCTGCCGTAGCCGCCATTTTGAATTTCATATCGGAACAAAAAACCTTAAGATTGTAGAGGACCATCCAATGAACATTCATGTACAGTTTGGCTTTAATCATATTTGTAGTTTCTGAGAAGAAGGCATTTGAATATTTTCCCATAGGGTCCAATGTTAATCTATGTCCTGCGGTGGCGGCCATCTTGGATTTCCGATCGGCATAAAAAACAGAAAATTTGTAGAGGACCTTCCAATGATCATTCCTGGGCAGTTTGGTTTCAACTGTCCAAGTGGTTTCAGAGAAAAAGCATTTTGAAACATTTTTACCATAGGGTCCAATGTTAAACTAAGTTCTGCCGTAGCCGCCATTTTGAATTTCATACCGGAACAAAAAACCTTTAGTTTGTAGAGGGCCATCTAATGAACATTCATGTACAGTTTGGCTTTAATCATATTTGTAGTTTCTGAGAAGAAGGCATTTGAATATTTTCCATTAGGGTCCAATGTTAATCTATGTCCTGCGGTGGTGGCCATCTTGGATTTCCGATCGGCATAAAAAACTGAAAATTTGTAGAGGACCTTCCAATGATCATTCCTGGGCAGTTTGGTTTCAATTGTCCAAGTGGTTTCAGAGAAGAAGCGTTTTGAAACATTTTTCCCATAGGGTCCAATGTTAAACTAAGTCCTGCCGTAGCCACCATTTTGAATTTCATATCGGAACAAAAAACCTTAAGATTGTAGAGGACCATCCAATGAACATTCATGTACAGTTTGGCTTTAATCATATTTGTAGTTTCTGAGAAGAAGGCATTTGAACATTTTCCCATAGGGTCCAATGTTAATCTATGTATTACAGTGGCGGCCATCTTGGATTTCCGATCGGCATAAAAAACAGAAACTTTGTAGAGGACCTTCCAATGATCATTCCTAGGCAGTTTGGTTTCAACTGTCCAAGTGGTTTCAGAGAAGAAGCATTTTGAAACATTTTTCCCATAGGGTCCAATGTTAAACTAAGTCCTGCCGTAGCCACCATTTTGAATTTCATATCGAAACAAAAAACCTTAAGATTGTAGAGGACCATCCAATGAACATTCATGTACAGTTTGGCTTTAATCATATTTGTAGTTTCTGAGAAGAAGGCATTTGAATATTTTCCCATAGGGTCCAATGTTAATCTATGTATTGCGGTGGTGGCCATCTTGGATTTCCGATCGGCATAAAAAACAGAAATTTTGTAGAGGACCTTCCAATGATCATTCCTGGGCAGTTTGGTTTCAACTGTCCAAGTGGTTTCAGAGAAAAAGCATTTTGAAACATTTTTCCCATAGGGTCCAATGTTAAACTAAGTCCTGCGGTAGCCGCCATTTTGAATTTCATACCGGAACAAAAAACCTAAAGTTTGTAGAGGATCATCTAATGAACATTCATGTACAGTTTGGCTTTAATCATATTTGTAGTTTCTGAGAAGAAGGCATTTGAATATTTTCCCATAGGGTCCAATGTTAATCTATGTCCTGCGGTGGCGGCCATCTTGGATTTCCGATCGGCATAAAAAACAGAAAATTTGTAGAGGACCTTCCAATGATCATTCCTGGGCAGTTTGGTTTCAACTGTCCAAGTGGTTTCAGAGAAGAAGCATTTTGAAACATTTTTCCCATAGGGTCCAATGTTAAACTAAGTCCTGCTGTAGCCGCCATTTTGAATTTCATATCGGAACAAAAAACCTTAAGATTGTAGAGGACCATCCAATGAACATTCATGTACAGTTTGGCTTTAATCATATTTGTAGTTTCTGAGAAGAAGGCATTTGAATATTTTCCGATAGGGTCCAATGTTAATCTATGTCCTGCGGTGGCGGCCATCTTGGATTTCCGATCGGCATAAAAAACAGAAAATTTGTAGAGGACCTTCCAATGATCATTCCTGGGCAGTTTGGTTTCAACTGTCCAAGTGGTTTCAGAGAAGAAGCATTTTGAAACATTTTTCCCATAGGGTCCAATGTTAAACTAAGTCCTGCCGTAGCCGCCATTTTGAATTTCATATCGGAACAAAAAACCTTAAGATTGTAGAGGACCATCCAATGAACATTCATGTACAGTTTGGCTTTAATCATATTTGTAGTTTCTGAGAAGAAGGCATTTGAATATTTTCCCATAGGGTCCAATGTTAATCTATGTCCTGCGGTGGTGGCCATCTTGGATTTCCGATCGGCATAAAAAACAGAAAATGTGTAGAGGACCTTCCAATGATCATTCATGGGCAGTTTGGTTTCAATTGTCCAAGTGGTTTCAGAGAAGAAGCGTTTTGAAACATTTTTCCCATAGGGTCCAATGTTAAACTAAGTCCTGCCGTAGCCGCCATTTTGAATTTCATATCGGAACAAAAAACGTAAAGTTTGTAGAGGACCATCCAATGAACATTCATGTACAGTTTGGCTTTAATCATATTTGTAGTTTCTGAGAAGAAGGCATTTGAATATTTTCCCATAGGGTCCAATGTTAATCTATGTCCTGCGGTGGCGGCCATCTTGGATTTCCGATCGGCATAAAAAACAGAAAATTTGTAGAGGACCTTCCAATGATCATTCCTGGGCAGTTTGGTTTCAATTGTCCAAGTGGTTTCAGAGAAGAAGCGTTTTGAAACATTTTTCCCATAGGGTCCAATGTTAAACTAAGTCCTGCCGTAGCCACCATTTTGAATTTCATATCGGAACAAAAAACCTTAAGATTGTAGAGGACCATCCAATGAACATTCATGTACAGTTTGGCTTTAATCATATTTGTAGTTTCTGAGAAGAAGGCATTTGAACATTTTCCCATAGGGTCCAATGTTAATCTATGTATTACGGTGGCGGCCATCTTGGATTTCCGATCGGCATAAAAAACAGAAACTTTGTAGAGGACCTTCCAATGATCATTCCTGGGCAGTTTGGTTTCAACTGTCCAAGTGGTTTCAGAGAAGAAGCATTTTGAAACATTTTTCCCATAGGGTCCAATGTTAAACTAAGTCCTGCTGTAGCCGCCATTTTGAATTTCATACCGGAACAAAAAACCTATAGTTTGTAGAGGGCCATCTAATGAACATTCATGTACAGTTTGGCTTTAATCATATTTGTAGTTTCTGAGAAGAAGGCATTTGAATATTTTCCATTAGGGTCCAATGTTAATCTATGTCCTGCGGTGGTGGCCATCTTGGATTTCCGATCGGCATAAAAAACAGAAAATTTGTAGAGGACCTTCCAATGATCATTCCTGGGCAGTTTGGTTTCAATTGTCCAAGTGGTTTCAGAGAAGAAGCGTTTTGAAACATTTTTCCCATAGGGTCCAATGTTAAACTAAGTCCTGCCGTAGCCACCATTTTGAATTTCATATCGGAACAAAAAACCTTAAGATTGTAGAGGACCATCCAATGAACATTCATGTACAGTTTGGCTTTAATCATATTTGTAGTTTCTGAGAAGAAGGCATTTGAACATTTTCCCATAGGGTCCAATGTTAATCTATGTATTACAATGGCGGCCATCTTGGATTTCCGATCGGCATAAAAAACAGAAACTTTGTAGAGGACCTTCCAATGATCATTCCTAGGCAGTTTGGTTTCAACTGTCCAAGTGGTTTCAGAGAAGAAGCATTTTGAAACATTTTTCCCATAGGGTCCAATGTTAAACTAAGTCCTGCCGTAGCCACCATTTTGAATTTCATATCGGAACAAAAAACCTTAAGATTGTAGAGGACCATCCAATGAACATTCATGTACAGTTTGGCTTTAATCATATTTGTAGTTTCTGAGAAGAAGGCATTTGAATATTTTCTCATAGGGTCCAATGTTAATCTATGTATTGCGGTGGTGGCCATCTTGGATTTCCGATCGGCATAAAAAACAGAAATTTTGTAGAGGACCTTCCAATGATCATTCCTGGGCAGTTTGGTTTCAACTGTCCAAGTGGTTTCAGAGAAAAAGCATTTTGAAACATTTTTCCCATAGGGTCCAATGTTAAACTAAGTCCTGCGGTAGCCGACATTTTGAATTTCATACCGGAACAAAAAACCTAAATTTGTAGAGGATCATCTAATGAACATTCATGTACAGTTTGGCTTTAATCATATTTGTAGTTTCTGAGAAGAAGGCATTTGAATATTTTCCCATAGGGTCCAATGTTAATCTATGTCCTGCGGTGGCGGCCATCTTGGATTTCCGATCGGCATAAAAAACAGAAAATTTGTAGAGGACCTTCCAATGATCATTCCCGGGCAGTTTGGTTTCAACTGTCCAAGTGGTTTCAGAGAAGAAGCATTTTGAAACATTTTTCCCATAGGGTCCAATGTTAAACTAAGTCCTGCTGTAGCCGCCATTTTGAATTTCATATCGGAACAAAAAATCTTAAGATTGTAGAGGACCATCCAATGAACATTCATGTACAGTTTGGTTTTAATCATATTTGTAGTTTCTGAGAAGAAGGCATTTGAATATTTTCCGATAGGGTCCAATGTTAATCTATGTCCTGCGGTGGCGGCCATCTTGGATTTCCGATCGGCATAAAAAACAGAAAATTTGTAGAGGACCTTCCAATGATCATTCCTGGGCAGTTTGGTTTCAACTGTCCAAGTGGTTTCAGAGAAGAAGCATTTTGAAACATTTTTCCCATAGGGTCCAATGTTAAACTAAGTCCTGCCGTAGCCGCCATTTTGAATTTCATATCGGAACAAAAAACCTTAAGATTGTAGAGGACCATCCAATGAACATTCATGTACAGTTTGGCTTTAATCATATTTGTAGTTTCTGAGAAGAAGGCATTTGAATATTTTCCCATAGGGTCCAATGTTAATCTATGTCCTGCGGTGGCGGCCATCTTAGATTTCCGATCGGCATAAAAAACAGAAAATTTGTAGAGGACCTTCCAATGATCATTCCTGGGCAGTTTGGTTTCAACTGTCCAAGTGGTTTCAGAGAAAAAGCATTTTGAAACATTTTTCACATAGGGTCCAATGTTAAACTAAGTTCTGCCGTAGCCGCCATTTTGAATTTCATACCGGAACAAAAAACCTATAGTTTGTAGAGGGCCATCTAATGAACATTCATGTACAGTTTGGCTTTAATCATATTTGTAGTTTCTGAGAAGAAGGCATTTGAATATTTTCCCATAGGGTCCAATGTTAATCTATGTCCTGCGGTGGCGGCCATCTTGGATTTCCGATCGGCATAAAAAACAAAAATGTGTAGAGGACCTTCCAATGATCATTCATGGGCAGTTTGGTTTCAATTGTCCAAGTGGTTTCAGAGAAGAAGCGTTTTGAAACATTTTTCCCATAGGGTCCAATGTTAAACTAAGTCCTGCCGTAGCCGCCATTTTGAATTTCATATCGGAACAAAAAACGTAAAGTTTGTAGAGGACCATCCAATGAACATTCATGTACAGTTTGGCTTTAATCATATTTGTAGTTTCTGAGAAGAAGGCATTTGAACATTTTCCCATAGGGTCCAATGTTAATCTATGTATTACGGTGGCGGCCATCTTGGATTTCCGATCGGCATAAAAAACAGAAACTTTGTAGAGGACCTTCCAATGATCATTCCAAGTGGTTTCGGAGAAGAAGCATTTTGAAACATAAGTCCTGCCGTAGCCACCATTTTGAATTTCATATCGGAACAAAAAACCTTAAGATTGTAGAGGACCATCTAATGAACATTCATGTACAGTTTGGCTTTAATAATATTTGTAGTTTCTGAGAAGAAGGCATTTGAATATTTTCTCATAGGGTCCAATGTTAATCTATGTATTGCGGTGGTGGCCATCTTGGATTTCCTATCGACATAAAAAACAAAAATTTTGTAGAGGACCTTCCAATAATCATTCCTGGGCAGTTTGGTTTCAATTGTCCAAGTGGTTTCAGAGAAGAAGCGTTTTGAAACATTTTTCCCATAGGGTCCAATGTTAAACTAAGTCCTGCCGTAGCCGCCATTTTCAATTTCATATCGGAACAAAAAACGTAAAGTTTGTAGAAGACCATCCAATGAACATTCATGTACAGTTTGGCTTTAATCATATTTGTAGTTTCTGAGAAGAAGGCATTTGAACATTTTCCCATAGAGTCCAATGTTAATCTATATATTGCGGTGGCGGCCATCTTGGATTTCCGATCGACATAAAAAACATAAAATTTGTAGAGGACCTTCCAATGATCATTCCTGGGCAGTTTGGTTTCAATTGTCCAAGTGGTTTCAGAGAAGAAGCGTTTTGAAACATTTTTCCCATAGGGTCCAATGTTAAACTAAGTCCTGCCGTAGCCGCCATTTTCAATTTCATATCGGAACAAAAAACGTAAAGTTTGTAGAGGACCATCCAATGAACATTCATGTACAGTTTGGCTTTAATAATATTTGTAGTTTCTGAGAAGAAGGCATTTGAATATTTTCTCATAGGGTCCAATGTTAATCTATGTATTGCGGTGGCGGCCATCTTGGATTTCCGATCGACATAAAAAACATAAAATTTGTAGAGGACCTTCCAATGATCATTCCTGGGCAGTTTGGTTTCAACTGTCCTAGTGGTTTCAGAGAAGAAGCGTTTTGAAACATTTTCCCATAGGGTCCAATGTTAAACTAAGTCCTGCCGTAGCCGCCATTTTGAATTTCATACCGGAACAAAAAACGTAAAGTTTGTAGAGGACCATCCAATGAACATTCATGTACAGTTTGGTTTTAATCATATTTGTAGTTTCTGAGAAGAAGGCATTTGAATATTTTCTCATAGGGTCCAATGTTAATCTATGTCCTGCGGTGGCGGCCATCTTGAATTTTCGATCGGCATAAAAAAAACATAAACTTTGTAGAGGACCTTCCAATGACTATTCCTGGGCAGTTTGGTTTCAATTGTCCAAGTGGTTTCAGAGAAGAAGCGTTTTGAAACATTTTCCCATAGGGTCCAATGTTAAACTAAGTCCTGCCGTAGCCGCCATTTTGAATTTCATATCGGAACAAAAAACGTAAAGTTTGTAGAGGACCATCCAATGAACATTCATGTACAGTTTGGCTTTAATAATATTTGTAGTTTCTGAGAAGAAGGCATTTGAATATTTTCCCATAGGGTCCAATGTTAATCTATGTATTGCGGTGGCGGCCAGCTTGGATTTCCGATCGACATAAAAAACATACACTTTGTAGAGGACCTTCCAATGATCATTCCTGGGCAGTTTGGTTTCAACTGTCCTAGTGGTTTCAGAGAAGAAGCATTTTGAAATATTTTTCCCATAGGGTCCAATGTTAAACTAAGTCCTGCCGTAGCCGCCATTTTTAATTTCATATCGGAACAAAAAACGTAAAGTTTGTAGAGGACCATCCAATGAACATTCATGTACAGTTTGGCTTTAATCATATTTGTAGTTTCTGAGAAGAAGGCATTTGAACATTTTCCCATAGGGTCCAATGTTAATCTATGTATTACGGTGGCGGCCATCTTGGATTTCCGATCGGCATAAAAAACAGAAAATTTGTAGAGGACCTTCCAATGATCATTCCTGGGCAGTTTGGTTTCAACTGTCCAAGTGGTTTCAGAGAAGAAGCATTTTGAAACATTTTTCCCATAGGGTCCAATGTTAAACTAAGTCCTGCCGTAGCCACCATTTTGAATTTCATATCGGAACAAAAAACCTTAAGATTGTAGAGGACCATCCAATGAACATTCATGTACAGTTTGGCTTTAATCATATTTGTAGTTTCTGAGAAGAAGGCATTTGAATATTTTCCCATAGGGTCCAATGTTAATCTATGTATTGTGGTGGTGGCCATCTTGGATTTCCGATCGGCATAAAAAACAGAAAATTTGTAGAGGACCTTCCAATGATCATTCCTGGGCAGTTTGGTTTCAACTGTCCTAGTGGTTTCAGAGAAGAAGCGTTTTGAAACATTTTCCCATAGGGTCCAATGTTAAACTAAGTCCTGCCGTAGCCGCCATTTTGAATTTCATACCGGAACAAAAAACGTAATTTTTTTAGAGGACCATCTAATGAACATTCATGTACAGTTTGGCTTTAATAATATTTGTAGTTTCTGAGAAGAAGGCATTTGAATATTTTCTCAAAGGGTCCAATGTCAATCTATGTCCTGCGGTGGCGGCCATCTTGAATTTTCGATCGGCATAAAAAAAACATAAACTTTGTAGAGGACCTTCCAAAGACTATTCCTGGGCAGTTTGGTTTCAATTGTCCAAGTGATTTCAGAGAAGAAGCGTTTTGAAACATTTTTCCCATAGGGTCCAATGTTAAACTAAGTCCTGCCGTAGCCGCCATTTTCAATTTCATATCGGAACAAAAAACGTAAAGTTTGTAGAGGACCATCCAATGAACATTCATGTACAGTTTGGCTTTAATCATATTTGTAGTTTCTGAGAAGAAGGCATTTGAACATTTTCCCATAGGGTCCAATGTTAATCTATGTATTGCGGTGGCGGCCATCTTGGATTTCCGATCGACATAAAAAACAAAAATTTTGTAGAGGACCTTCCAATGATCATTCCTGGGCAGTTTGGTTTCAATTGTCCAAGTGGTTTCAGAGAAGAAGCATTTTGAAACATTTTTCCCATAGGGTCCAATGTTAAACTAAGTCCTGCCGTAGCCGCCATTTTGAATTTCATACCGGAACAAAAAAAGTAAAGTTTGTAGAGGACCATCCAATGAACATTCATGTACAGTTTGGCTTTAATCATATTTGTAGTTTCTGAGAAGAAGGCATTTGAACATTTTCCCATAGGGTCCAATGTTAATCTATGTCATGCGGTGGCGGCCATCTTGGATTTCCGATCGACATAAAAAACATAAAATTTGTAGAGGACCTTCCAATGATCATTCCTGGGCAGTTTGGTTTCAATTGTCCAAGTGGTTTCAGAGAAGAAGCATTTTGAAACATTTTTCCCATAGGGTCCAATGTTAAACTAAGACCTGTCGTAGCCGCCATTTTGAATTTCATACCGGAACAAAAAACCTAAAGTTTGTAGAGGACCATCTAATGAACATTCATATACAGTTTGGCTTTAATCATATTTGTAGTTTCTGAGAAGAAGGCATTTGAATATTTTCCCATAGGGTCCAATGTTAATCTATGTCCTGCGGTGGCAGCCATCTTGGATTTCCGATCGGCATAAAAAACAGTAACTTTGTAAAGGACATTCCAATGATCATTCATGTACAGTTTAGGTTCAGTCAGTTCATTAGTTTCAGAGAAGAAGATCTTTGAAATTTCAGCCAATCAGAGCATATTATTGGCCTTGGCAGCCATATTGAATATCCGACTGGAACGAAAAACAGTAACTTTGTAGAGGACCATCCAAGGAACATTCCTGCTAAGTTTGGTTCCAATCGGCCCAGTGGTTTCGGAGAAGAAGCTTGAAATGTGAAAAGTTTACAGACGACAGACAACAGACGACGGACGCCAAGTGATGGCAATAGTTCACCTGGACCTTTGGTCCAGGTGAACTAAAATACCAATTAGTCCTATGTAAAAACTATGTCCTGCAGTGAAAGTCATCTTGGAATTACGATCAACATAAAAAACACAAAGTTTGTAAAGGACCTTCCAATGATTGATGCATAGTTTAGGTTCAATCAGTGCAATAGCTTCAGAGAAGAAGATATTTCTGTATTTTCCCGATATGGTCCTGTGTTAATACTATGACCTGTGGTGGCAGCCATCTTGGATTTCCGATCGGCATAAAAAACAGAGGACCTTCCAATGATCATTCCTGGGCAGTTTGGTTTCAGAGAAGAAGCGTTTTGAAACATTTTTCCCATAGGGTCCAATGATAAACAAGTCCTGCCGTAGCCGCCATTTTGAATTTCATATCAGAACAAAAAACGTAAAGTTTGTAGAGGACCATCCAATGAACATTCATGTACAGTTTGGCTTTAATAATATTTGTAGTTTCTGAGAAGAAGGCATTTGAACATTTTCCCATAGGGTCCAATGTTAATCTATGTATTACGGTGGCGGCCATCTTGGATTTCCGATCGGCATAAAAAACAGAAAATTTGTAGAGGACCTTCCAATGATCATTCCTGGGCAGTTTGGTTTCAACTGTCCAAGTGGTTTCAGAGAAGAAGCATTTTGAAACATTTTTCCCATAGGGTCCAATGTTAAACTAAGTCCTGCCGTAGCCGCCATTTTGAATTTCATATCGGAACAAAAAACCTTAAGATTGTAGAGGACCATCCAATGAACATTCATGTACAGTTTGGCTTTAATCATATTTGTAGTTTCTGAGAAGAAGGCATTTGAATATTTTCCCATAGGGTCCAATGTTAATCTATGTATTGCGGTGGTGGCCATCTTGGATTTCCGATCGGCATAAAAAACAGAAACTTTGTAGAGGACCTTCCAATGATCATTCCTGGGCAGTTTGGTTTCAACTGTCCAAGTGGTTTCAGAGAAGAAGCATTTTGAAACATTTTTCCCATAGGGTCCAATGTTAAACTAAGTCCTGCGGTAGCCGCCATTTTGAATTTCATACCGGAACAAAAAACCTAAAGTTTGTAGAGGACCATCTAATGAACATTCATGTACAGTTTGGCTTTAATCATATTTGTAGTTTCTGAGAAGGCATTTGAATATTTTCCCATAGGGTCCAATGTTAATCTATGTCCTGCGGTGGCAGCCATCTTGGATTTCCGATCGGCATAAAAAACAGTAACTTTGTAAAGGACATTCCAATGATCATTCATGTACAGTTTAGGTTCAGTCAGTTCATTAGTTTCAGAGAAGAAGATCTTTGAAATTTCAGCCAATCAGAGCATATTATTGGCCTTGGCAGCCATATTGAATATCCGACTGGAACGAAAAACAGTAACTTTGTAGAGGACCATCCAAAGAACATTCCTGCTAAGTTTGGTTCCAATCGGCCCAGTGGTTTCGGAGAAGAAGCTTGAAATGTGAAAAGTTTACAGACGACAGACAACAGACGACGGACGCCAAGTGATGGCAATAGTTCACCTGGACCTTTGGTCCAGGTGAACTAAAAAATTACATCGATTTTTTTTTCTTTTCAATCATTCTCGGTGTGTTTTTAAATCAATCGCTCAGCCTCAGGTAACTGTGTATTTGACCTTTTAGTGACCGAGTTCAATGTGTGCACTAGATAAAAATAGACACATCCGTACATTGATAAAACACAGGCGATTATCATCTCGTGAGAGAAAAAAAAAATAACACCGATATAAACCAATCTAAATGTTGGGATTGAACAAGGATTTATATAGTAGGACTACTATATACATCCTTGGATTAGATAATATATGCAAAACAAGATACGTGCTCAGCCTCAAATATCCTATAAATAAAATGTATGCCATACTGGCATCCCTGAAAAAAAACCGGTATCAAATTGAAATATAAAGTACGAAATAGTAAAAAAAAAAAAAAACTAAGCAACAAAAAACAAAAGAACACATGAAGTGCAGTTACATGTACGTGTATACACGTATGATTTTCGCCGCGGTGTTGTCATCGGCAATTAAAATATTTCACCGACATTTAGGTCCTAATTTGTAAATTTTCGCGGTGAAAGTTTCACCGTGATTTCACCGACATTTTACGGTGATTTTATGACATATCACCGACATTTCACCGCGAAAAAACACCGACCAAGGTGATTTCTTGCTAAAATGCGCTGTGCGTGCTGTACTGTGAATGGAAAAACATAAGTGTTTGGTGGTGATCTGCCACATACTGTCAATGGAAAAATATGAAGTGTTTGGTGGTGATCTGCCACATACCGGTACTGTGAAGGGAAAAACATGAAGTGTTTGGTGGTGATCTGCCACATACTGTGAAGGGAAAAACATGAAGTGTTTGGTGGTGATCTGCCACATACTGTCAATGGAAAAACATGAAGTGTTTGGTGGTGATCTGCCACATACCGTGAATGGAAAAACATAAGTGTTTGGTGGTGATCTGCCACATACTGTCAATGGAAAAATATGAAGTGTTTGGTGGTGATCTGCCACATACTGTCAATGGAAAAACATGAAGTGTTTGGTGGTGATCTGCCACATACTGTGAAGGGAAAAACATGAAGTGTTTGGTGGTGATCTGCCACATACTGTGAAGGGAAAAACATGAAGTGTTTGGTGGTGATCTGCCACATACTGTGAATGGAAAAACATGAAGTGTTTGGTGGTGATCTGCCACATACTGTGAATGGAAAAACATGAAGTGTTTGGTGGTGATCTGCCACATACTGTGAAGGGAAAAACATGAAGTGTTTGGTGGTGATCTGCAACATACTGTCAATGGAAAAACATGAAGTGTTTGGTGGTGATCTGCCACATACTGTCATAAAATCACCGTAAAATGTCGGTGAAACTTTCACCGCGAAAATTAACAAATTAGGACCTAAATGTCGGTGAAATATTTTAATTGCCGGTGACAACACCGCGGCGAAAATCATACGTGTATACACGTACATGTATCTGTACTTCATGTGTTCTTTTGTTTTTTGTTGCTTAGTTTTGTTCTTTTACTATTTCGTACTTTATATTTCAATTTGATACCGGTTTTTTTTTCCAGGGATGCCAGCATGGCATACATTTTATTTATAGGATTTATGAGGCTGAGCACGCATCTTGTTTTGCGTATATTATCTAATCCAGGGATATATATAGTAGTCCTACTATATAAATCCTTGTCTAATCTCAACATTTCGATTGGTTTATATCGGTGTTATTTTTTTTAATCACCTGTGTTTTATCAATGTACGGATGTGTCTATTTTTATGTAGTGCACACATTGAACTCGGTCACTAAAAGGTCAAATACACAGTTACCTGAGGCTGCGGGATTGATTTAAAAACACACCGAGAATGATTGAAAAAAAAATTGATGTAATTTTTTATCTAAAGCAAACGTGCTTTTTCGTATTTGTATGTCGTTAATCCCCTTGCAAGCCACGTGTTATTTTACCTTTAATAAAAGTTCCATTTCTGATTTGTACACATATTTTTCACGTGAACGAGAATCTAGAAAGCTTTCCACATGCTATCGATCAAAGCCTGCTTTTGGGGATCTAGAAACTTTTGTAACAGGTGAACTTAAGTCACGTGCCAAGTCGACATTAATTGAACACCCGAAAGCAAATTAACTCGGGATACCAAGCTTGCATTCAAAAGATCAATTTTATTTTAATTAACAAAATAATACAACACAAGCTTATAAATGGTAATGATCACATAATACTAAACGTTTGTACCGGCATTGTTTTCTTAACATAATAGATTAAAACAAAAGCAAATATCAGAATCAGAATTAAAGAACGAAAAATGATCACATAGCTTGCACACCTGAAAAAGAAAATAACTATTTGCTATGAATCATTCATATTATCAAAAATGACAGTCTCAAGAACATACAAATGTACAAATAAAGGTTAATATCCCATTTCTTTATTTCACGACGCTTAATCGTCAATATCGGTGTTTTGTCGGTGTTTTATAGTAAATCACCGTGTTCCATTTTTCTTGGACATTTCGCGGTGTCAACACCGACTTTTATTTTAATTTCTCCGACGTCGGACCCGAGTGATTTCTTGCTAAATCGTGCTGTGCGTGCTGTACATGTAGGTTTATAAAGTACATTGTACAAAAATGTAGTTGTTCATTGTGGGCGACATCACGACGGATCCGCATTCAACGTGATTCCGCGATGGTGATGAAAATGATAGAATTTGTCCACGATCATGGTCCGCATTGAATCACTGCGACGGTCCACGAACTGTTGATTTTGTCCTTGATGGTATCGCGGATTTTGCATTTTCCCTCTGGGCTGCACTGTATATCATGACGAGAACAATTTACAATAAATGAGATAATAATGATGTCCATGTCGTACTAAACCAAACATATCACTCCACATGGACACATTATCCTGATTCTGAGCCGACCAATCTTTGCTCTTTCTTCTTAATGTTGCATGCTTAGTGGAGAAGAAACAATTCTAGACTTTGGTTTAACCCATGAACTACCGCACCCGAGGCATTATACCACCAATGTGGTTCCAGATATAGTATTCAAGTTATTTATGACAATACTACAGTACAGAAAGGGCCATACCGTGATTGATCACTCCGAGAGACATAATTTTTAATCCTTTAGACATATCATCACGGACATAAACCCACTGTGATAGACCTAAAAAGGACCATAAAACAAGGTGGTGGGGATTAAATTTTATTGCTCTCGGTCACCTGTGCGCCGATTGATATTTTACTGCCAATTAAGAGATTAGCGTTACCTGTTCTACCTGTTGACTTTTAATTTCGTAAGCCGTAATTATTGCTACTGAAGGATGTATTTTTGACAATTAATTTTGTATCCTCTTGCTGTTAATATTTGACTGTTTGTTGCTTTTCATTGCCAAAGAATGTCTGTCTTGTTATCGTTTTCGTTTGTTTTAGAAAGTTCTACTTTATGACCTTGAGTTCTATATTAAGAATTTTGTTGAAACTGCAACTGAACTTTATCTTGTTTAATTTTAATTTCTCATTTTTTTTCTTCTGTTGGGTCGAATTCAGTATGCATTGAATTATTCGTAAATACGGGCTACTTCATAAATGTATTTTTTGTTTATAAGTTATACCGCAAGTGCGAGGTTTTGAAGCACGGACTTTGCAAGCGCAGGTTTTGTAGTGTTTAGTTGGTAAAGAGCAGACTTAAAATTGATTATTGGTTTATTTTGTGTTTTGGACTTTTACCTCTCGTATTGAAAAAAAATAACAATTCAAGTAAACTGTTTTACACACTTGGCTTGTTACGTAATTCCGTTATAGATGAAAATAATTTTCTTTAAAATTGCAAACAAAAACCTATAACAATCCAAATTTACGTAGCCTAATGGCTACAAAATGAACAAAAAGCGGAAAACGAAGAGCATGCTTTTAATTTGTTTCATAAACTTTGGGGGGTTTTTTGGCTGTATTTTATCACAAATCTATTGGGTTGAAAGCCAATTAAGATTTGAATTTGAATAAATAAATAAACTGGTGACATTTGATTTTGGTAAGATACTGTGTAATGTCAAACATTTGTAAGGGTAAAATCATGATAAAGGTTAATTCCTTATTTCCTTTCACGTTTCTAAACTTTCTGCAGATTAGCCGCTAATTTCCAAATTATATCCGTAAATTTAGTGACTTTTCGACATGTAGTACTTCTTTGAACGATCTGTTTATAAATATTTGTTTCGTTATTTTTTAATCAAATTCTTCAATGACCGTATACAAATTATTTAGTACGTATTTCTACAACGAAAAGAGTTTTAACTGGGTTTTCTACGAATATTAAAATAAAAAAAAATTACTGAACGCAAGGACGTATAAAAAATATTAGTGAACTAAAATGTAATATTGAACTGGAAATACGTTTTAAAACGTAACAAATCATGCATGTGTTTATGAAACTTCATTTGTGCACAAGCCAGGTCACGTGTACGCGTGTAGATACGCAATACACAGCCAAGGTTAAAAATCTTTGAAACAAATTTGCACAACCCATGATTTCGCTGAATTGAAGTTGAATAATCATTTATTATTTACATTTTATTCATCAATTCAAATGAACTCTCCGTTCTCGTGCTATTTCCTCGATCTCGGGATTTCATTCCCGGGATTACGTTCAAGGATGTTTTACGTTTTGAGGAAAGAAATAAAAATGTTTTTTCTTAATTCTGAGGGGAATCTGAGACAGTACCTGAAAAAAAAAAATAGGCGATATAAAAACGTAATTTCACCTGTACATCTTATCTGACTAGTTTACCTGTAAAACGACACACTTGATTACAAGATTAACATCTGGTGTTTTATTGCCCCCTGATCACCGACTTGAATTAAAATTTTTAATCCCCATCACTCTCCTAGACATGACCACTATCACGGTATGTCCCTTTCTGTACTGTATTTATGCTTTTGAATTTCTTTTGTATCATACTGTTTGCAGGATAGCAAGGCAATGACAGTTTCATAAATGGAAGTGGAAAATCATCAGCACCATGATAAATGTAGCTTCCGCACGTTTAGACCAAAACTAAAATTAAGTTTGTTTACACTAATGCTACAGACCCTTGTTAAATCCGCTGACTCAAAAGTTTTTATTGTCGTTTTTTCAGAACATTTTTTTTTATTATAAAATTGTGTACGCCCGGTCCAATCCGTATCCGACATATTGTATTGCTTGTTTATTCCCGGTATTCGGAATTCTCAGGTGATCAGGTATATTGCATCAGAAAATCAGATCAGCATGGTCCTTTAAGCATGTGTGAAATTTTCACCCTATCGTCGTCAGTTCAGATATTGTATTGACAGTCTAACAAGATAAATAGTGTTATCTCAAGCAGGCTCTACAGGTTCAAACTCACGATAACCTGGTGAGATGTGTTTGATGAAGCCGAATTAAAAAAGGACAAAAAGATTCCTACGAACATCAATTACACCTCACTTGAACGGGATTCAAATTTGCAACGTTAGTGGTAATAGGCATATATAATTATAAATTCAACAACCATATGATCACGAAGGTATCAGGTCGATCCGGCCCTCCTATAAATATTACGTTATAAACTAATAAACCTGAACGTATATACTTCACATTGTGTTTTTGTTTTGAAAGTGTGTTCCTAACGATAAATGGGAGATAACTAATTTTCCGCGTTTAGAGAAGTCCGCCATGTTTCGTTACGTGTGACAGGTGAAAATTGAAACCAGTTGTCCAGGAAGTGTTAAAAGTAATTATTTCACAACTGCCAAGTGTCACAATTTAATCGTAAACGGGGATTAAATAATGAAAGCCATTAATTGAGAAATGATCAACTGGAAATTGCAGTCAAAACTTTTGTTTACTTTTTTCAATGGAGATCGATAATCTTTGTGAATAAAAAAATATAATATTTATTTAACGAGTACATTGATTTCTTGATTACACACAAAAAATTCTAATGTTTGAATTTCTTAAATTAAAATCGACCAAAAACATTTTTAAATGATAAACACTTGTGTATTTCAGTTCAAAAGTATTTAATTTCCAATGGGGCCGAATCGACTTATAATTTAGGGCCAGATCAACTGGGTCCGGAACGACATGAAAACTGACCGAAGACCCCCTGGTCTAATAATGGAAAAGGTTACATGTCACTAAGGTAAACAGCTACCATTATTTTTCCTGATGTCACTTGCACGTGACACAGGCGCTCGTGGCACGGACCACCCCCCTTTTTCTAACTTTCTGTTTACAAATTTATTTTCAATAACATTTCTTTATTTCTTTATCATTACATCTCTTTTTCCTTATTTTAACTTGTTCGTGTCAATATTCATACAATCTTATGTTAACATCAAATTGCATGTGTCGACCCTATTAGATACTAATAATACACAAGGCATGCAACTCGGCTGGTTTAAAAATCGTACCCCTGCTCGCTTTGAGTACATTTATTGCACCTTATTTCCATTATGTCATTCAAACTAGGACATGTATCCATTCCTAAAAGACGCCTCTTTTTTCCCCTGTTTTTGTTTTGTGCATACGATAGCTCAGTTCTCCAGAATTTTAAGATTTTCACACATTTATTGCCAAATTTTTCGTATAAGGACCCACGGCTGACGGAAGTGACGTACCACTGCATTAACTTCAACGATAGGGTCAGAAACATTCCAAACATTTAAATAATAAATTTTGTATGAATATTGACACGAACAAGTTAAAATAAGGAAAAAGAGATGAAATAATAAAGAAATAAAGAAATGTTATTGAAAATAAATTTATAAACAGAAAGTTAGAAAAAGGGGGGTGGTCCGTGCCACGAGCGCCTGTGGCACGTGATGCAAAATAAATTTCAAAATTATCTCATTATTGAAAGGTGGCCTGAAAAATTTAAACTTCACATAAATTCTTCGTGTCTGTTCACGACCAAGCTTTCATTGGTTAATCTTTTTCAGGATTGCAAGTCACATCAAACCATTTGGTGAATGCATGCAAATCAAAACAGATCTCCAAATAAATGAACCAAGATCAAAGGCAACGGTTATAATAAATAATATTGTTTATATTTCAAAATCAGTCGATATAATTAGAATCTAGGTCAGCGCGAGACTTGCAACAAAACAAAAGGTCTAATACCAATTTGTATCATTACCTCATGTTGCCGCGATATATAGGATAATAAAGAGTATGTGATTGACATGATATCTTACTAAAGCTTTCTGGTAGCACCAGCAGACAGTTTCGTAAGAAAGGATGGAATATGGTGCATTTTCGAGAATTTTTAATGACCTAAATAATTCTCGATATCTTACCTTGTAGCTTTCGCCTGTCAGCCATAGCTATGAATATTTATTATGAAATGACAGACACATGCTACGATATTACTAAGGCACCCAAATATCAAGCTTTGATACCACTTTTTTCTTTTTATTTCGCCTTTCTATTCTTTCAGAAAATCCAAAATGGCTTCTCGAAGAACCTAACAACATCCGTCCATAATTTAATTAGTACGATACAATGAAGATCAGAAATAAATGTATTGCATATCAGTACATATGCTCTTTATTGTATCAAATAATGATTGAATTATACTATATCTTAATAAAAGATTATATATAATTTCTTTATATTTCAATTATACTTTTTTTTTAATTTCAAAAATAAATCATGTTTTTGCTCATGAATTTGGAACTATTTATGGAAGTTTCGGAAGAGACTGGTTCCCGTTTAAATACGCATGTGTTGTTTATATGTTATTTCCGGCAATACACAAAAATGTGAAAAGACAACATTAGAAGAGATGTTGAAGTGTGTTTTGCTGTGAAAATATAATGCATTTCTACTGTATCCTTTTAAACAGATAAAAAAAACTTTAGGTAAGAACACGTTTTCAAGGCTTATGGAAACTGTCACTTTGACTTTGTCCATTTTCTGTTCTAATAAAATAAGTGCATAAGTTCAAATATTGATGATTTTTATTTTATATATGTATGGTCTGTTTCATAGTAAACATTTCCCCCAGATATGGTACTTATTTTGTATATGCCCATTAATAGACTATATGCATCGAAAATCAAATACTATACAGGGTTAGAAATTAAATTTCAGAGACAGTAGTCCTTGCCCTTGGGCTATTAAAAAAAAATTGGGCTAGTCCTTTTTGCCTCTACTAGCCCGGGTGCACGTCATAGAGCTGAGCCGTATGCATTGCTAGTCTGGGGTCATGCCTGCCTAGAAAAAAAATTAGATGTAAAATCCTGCATTCTAAGTGCTTTTTGGGTAATAAACATTGCCTAAAAAAAATGGCAGTTTTTTCTGGGAAGAGATTAATATCTTGAAAAAAAGAGGGAACATTTAAGACTATTAAGGGTTACAATGCTGGGGGATATTTCTGCGTAGAATTAGACGGTGCACATAATTACCCTCAATGACTAACTTTATCGGGAAATGCCCACCATATTATTTGAAAATTCTCATCCCCACCGACCAATCTTTTTTATTTTCAGAATTTTCTCCAACCTATTTAATTTTGTGTGAACTAACTGACTATTTTCATTCTATTTTATTTTCATGTGTACAACTATAAATTGAAAAATAAAATCCACACTACCTCCTCACTATTTAACTGATAGGACTGAGGTGGATGTATATGAGAATCTACAAATTAACTTGATGACACCTAATAAAGGAGTAGGAATTTTGAGTGGAAATAAGTAACATAAGATTTTATTAATAACATTTTTTCAATGCAGCCATCTCCTCCTCTGTCATCTCGTCCTCATTGTCCGACTCCTCATTGAGTGTCTTTGTACCCTAGAATTCCATTGGTGAATGGCAGGATACGGATCAAAGTCCTTCACACTGGCTGTATTAAAATGAACCATAAGGATGTCGTTCAGGACACTTACGCAAACGGGTCCGCCAGTCTGTTTTTGTCATTTTCATCTCGGGAAAAGCCTCTCTCTGCATCAGCAGATGATGCCGGCAATGTAAGAATTAAGTCTATCAGTCCCAAAATGCTCTTGTGTCCCTTCTGAAACCTCATACGCAAATCTTATATAAACTATCTCCTGTGACTTGTCAGTAGCACCATCTGTGATAATTGAAATAAATTTTGCTTCCTAAATAGCAGAAATGATTTTATTTTGAGCTACCTGTGCAATGGAATGGTTGAAAACTTCAGCAGCTTTGTCATTGCGATATGTGTCTCCGATTACCAGGCCTTTTTTTTTTATCAAGTTCACAGAGCCAGACATATAGTCTGTGAATGGCCTGTGGTGCTTCACTAGTGAGTGTACATTACAAAAAAGAATTGACATTTTATTGACTTGAGCTGAATTAAGGTTTTGCATGATCTTTTCAGTAGGAGTTGTGCCAGACTTGGAACTTTTGGCATCATTGACTCTATTAGATCTTTTATGAAAATCGAACGTTTCATGAGCACGTAAAGTTTCAATCCTGAAATTATCACACCCAGCAGCAAAAGCACTAGAGTAGAATTGTTCTCTTTTCTAGCGGCTGCCAGATCGGTGCAGAAACTGCACGTCATAACGTTTTTGGGTTTGTTGAAAATCAACCACGGCCGTCCCGTTTTCCATGAATTTTGAAAGGTTCTGACCCTCCTCCTATCATACTCACTTTTCACGTTGATGTTTGTCAATGTCAACCTTCATTTTTTTATTGCGGTTTTGAACCCCTTCCATAAATCGCCACATTGTCGGATTCCGTATATATTATTTTATTATTTATGAAGCATCAGTATCGGTATAATGTTTGATGTAACTTGTGAAAAATTTATGATCTAAAGTGTTTATGTGACTGGTCACGAAGACTCTTTAAAGGGATATTGTCTACCAGCTGCGTAATTTTTTCATACCCAAAATTATTGTCGATTTCCGTACTGACCTTCATAAAATGAAGATTAAACACCGAATTATTGATGAATACGCTCCGAAACGTTGTTTTTTCGACTAATAAAGCTGACCATCGTTACCGGAAGCTAATTAATTATGCACTGACCTGGGCGAGGCCAACTCTATTTATTTATCTATTTTTATGTCAGTAGCCCGGATGCTGCAGCATGGATATTGAGGTAAGTTTCTATAAAAGTTGAGGAAGAAAGCTATTTGCGAACCGATTGTATCTTTTAGACGTAGAATAAATAATTTCTGTATCAGGAATAGATTTTCTTTGATGAAAACTACATGCCTTAACAGATTCAGCCGATATTTCCACGATAACCATTGAAAACATGCCAGGAGGCACCCCATGGGGACAAGCTCAACTACGTATTTTCGATCGGAAATTTTTGCCGGCATTAAAAATAACTAAATTAGTTTTTTTCTTCTTATAAGTTATGAAGTTGTTCCCCGAGATTTTGATACAGGTGTTAAATTAATTTAATTTAGCCAGTTTTACCGACAATATGAAAACAGAGACATACATGTAAAACACAGTGAAATACATGTCTGATGAAAACGAATGACGTAGCCAGTGTTGTTTTATTTGTTAATTGACTGGAATGTTTCAGAGAAATTTGGGCTGGATTAGAAACAAAAGAGACCTTACTTCTAGTTCCACAAGACAGTTGCTGCAAAATAATATGGGACTGACCATTTACCTTGAAGGGGGCTATGTCACGCTTTTTCGCCGTAGAAATGTTTTTTCAGACGCCACAGAAATCATATTTTCTTATTTTCCGGCAAAGTGCCAATCTAATTAAAACAAGGTGAACTGTGATCTAATGCTCACTTATGATACCCCTGCCACTTCCCATGATATGGGGTACCTATATGAAGCTTGTGACCAAATACCAGATTTCTGCCATCAATAGAAAAATGTGCATATATGTTCAATGTGGATAAAAACCAACTAAGTCGGCAAACAGGAAGTAGGAATCTGATGGTTCCAAAAACGCTTCCCACGATATGGCATACCTATGTGAAGCTTGTGACCAAATATCAGATTTCTGCCATCAATAGTTGCTGAGAAAAATGTGACGAAAAATATTTTGGAAGGACGGACGGACAGAGGTAAAACAGTATACCCCTCCCCCTTCGGGGAGCGGGGGTATAATTAGATCTAAAATAGGGAGTAACTGCGTAGATCTAATTTTAATTAGATTGGCGAAGTGCTGGAATAATTTTTTTTCTTCAAAATTTTGTATATGATTATACTGTGAAAATGGCAAGTATCTGATTATACTGTGAAAATGTCAAGTCGGAATATATTTTTTTCTCCTGTCCAGCCAAATTTTTTTCTTCAAGATTCAGAATTAAAATAATTTTTTAGGAAAAAAAACATATAAAATTAAAATTGAATAGCTTGAGGGGTAAATTGATAAAAAAAAATTGCAAGACCAAAATGGTTCTCCCATATACCAACAAAAAAACGAAATAAAACTGGTCATAAGAAAGTCCCACGAGAAAATCTTTCCTTCCAAAATAAGACTTTTTTTTTATTTCTCTAAACTAAATTTGTGCAAACTATTTCACTTATAATGAATTATATTTCTTTTTTAAATAGAGCTCATTTTTCTAGATGAATGTATAACCATCTGTCTTTACTCTGTTTTTTTATTAAATCTCTTGTCTTTATTACAGGACTTTGATCGGATTGTCCTTGATGAGGCAGTGTTGGGGGTTGCTAGAATGTTTCGAGAGGAACTTGTAGTAATGCCCCATGACGAGGATTACAACAGATCCAATAGGTATGCAGCCTACCGCCAGTATACCATTTGGGCACATGGCCGACTTGGAGCTGGGGTCAGACGTGTGATCCCAAGCTGTTATACTTGGAAAATTAGGGACAAGTATCCTGATCTATATGGACAATACAAGGGTTTCATTCCTAGACGATTTAATTAAAACTTATCATGAAATATTTTGTATTTTATCCCATATACCCTAATGATAAAGTTTACCACTTGCTTCCCTATGGTCGGTGGTTGTCCGGGTACTCTGGCTTCCTCCACCACTAAAACTGGTCGCCATGATATAGTTGAAATATTGCTGAAAGTGGCGTTAAAACACCAAAAATAAAAAATAAATCAACCCTAATGAGTTGTTAATTTCATAAGTTGGTCAGTTGGAATTGTAAATTTAATTTGAAAGTTTTGCCATCTTATTATTATTTTTTGTTCTATCAGCACTGACAACTTCTTCTAAAATGGACTGAGTCTTTTATATAATTCAAAACCAAACTTGGCAGAGATGTTTTCTATGTATGTACCAAGTTTTGTCAAAAATCCATTGAAGGATGTTGATTCTAGTGTTCACAAGGATGTTATGCGGTAAAAATTTGAGCCTGTGACCTTGATCTTTGACATATGACCTTGAAAATCAATACGGTTCCAGATTCTCTTAAGGACTAAGTATGTACCAAGTTTGGTCAAAATCCATTGAAGGATGTTGATTCTAGAGTGTTCACAAGGATGTTACGGACGGACGGACGGTAGCGTTACTGTTACTATATCCCTTTGCAACTTCGTTGGCGAGGGGATAAAAAGCAGTTCAAATGACAATTCTTTAAATAGAAAGCCTTTATATGAAAAATACATATTGATTTCCCTCTATCATGTCTATGTTGATAATTCTAAGATAGTAAAGTATAATTTTGGCTCCCTGAACTAAAAATTATGTCCAAAATTGTTGAAATGTAGTAAAAAAACTAGTTAATGTAATGTTTTTAGAATAGTCAAGAAATAAACTTGGTTTGCATAAGGAAATTGAAAACGATTTTCATTTAGTCATAGTCTAAAATATGCAGTTCAGGACATTTCAGTAAAATTTTATAGTCACATGTACATTTGTATATAGAAAAGTTTCTGAAACTTGCAAATTTCTATGGATCTTCATATTATTTTTTTAAAAACCTTGTTTATGTATCATACTTACAGGATCCAAACTAAAAATGCTACTGAAATGACACTTATTTAAATGGAAAGCTTTTTATATAAAAGATACATACTGATTTTCCACTATGGTGATAATTCACAGACAGGAAGATATAATTGTGGCTCCCATAACAAAGTTTTATGTTCAAACTTGTTGAAAAGTACTTTAAACTTATTTATGTAATGTATTTCCAGTACCCAAGATATAAACTTGTTTGCATAAAGGAATTGAAAATGATTTTCATTTAGCCATGGTCTAAAATATGCATTTTAGGACATTTCTGAAATTTTCAATAAAATTTTGTAGTCATATAAAAAAAGTTCTGAAACTTGAAAATTTCAATGGATATTCATATCATTTCTTCAAAACCTTGTTTATAATTATATATTATACTTACAGGATCCAAACTAAAAGTGCAATTGAAATGAAGCTTCTTTAAATAGAAAGCTTTTATTTGAAAAATACATACTGATTTTCCATTATAGTGATAATTCGCAGAAAGTAAGGTATATACTTTTGGTTCCCAAAACTAAGTTTCATGTCCAAGTTGTTGAAATTTGATAAAATTAAAAGCCAAATTATATGTTGTATATCAAAGAAATAAATTTGCTTAAATAAAAAGAACTTTATAGGGTTTTCATTAAGCCATGTACAGTTTAATGAATTGATTCGATATTTTTTTTTAAATTGATAATAATAAACTGCATTGCCATTAATATCATTTTTGCACTCCCATTTCCCTTTTGCTGGCCTCTTAAAATTTGTGTTTGTTTACCTCGCAAATACGGCCGTTTTTTGCTACTCATTGACAATAATTTGCTGTTGCCAGGTGCAAGATTACATATATCTACCGAAAATGATCATAGGCATCATCATAAATTCATAAAATATGAAAAACGATTGAGAAAAGAAGGCAACATGCTCGGCTTACCTATCAACAATAATCAAGCAAAATCTTTGCCACTTCAGCATGAGATTTGACGCATAGCACTTCCTTGAGTTCGCTCCATCCAACGGCAACGGTCCAACTGATCCCCTACATATATCCTGCATTTGTTCCATTAGGAAGATACTTCACTTCTATTCCTCTTTATCTCTGAATCGTCAAAGTCCGCTTTCTTCCACGCGTTGACAGTTTCTCTTTTGCCCAAGAACGACATGTTGTTTATTGTTTCTAAACAGTGCGCATGCTCAAGACGTGTTCACATATAGAAGGCCATATGAATAGATTTGAATATTGTCATCCAGACAATAACTCTGATAACGATAGTTTTGGGTCTTTTTTGTCAAAAAATCGTATCTTTTGCTGCATAACTCGGTGTTAATCTTCATTTTATGAAGGTCAGTACGGAAATCGACAATAATTTTGGGTATGAAAAAATTACGCAGCTGGTAGACAATATCCCTTTAATGAACGAGTATTTACGTGCTATTTCAAGCGTATTTTTGACAGCCCCTACAAACGACGAAGTGATGATTTTACTAGTCCGACGGGCAACAATAAAACGGGAATCCAGTGCCTGAAATGGACGGTCGCCCAGTCGCCAAATGCGACTAATATCTTATTCGGGCGACCAAAAGCTGCTCCAAATTAGGTAGTCACTGGCCCAACCCCCGTGAGACTAGTGAAAGAATGAATTTTAATGTTATTGATAAAAAAACAATTAACCTGAAAACTGTTTATATATTGATATCTGATGTCTTTTTTTCATAAAAAAAATGTCACAAAATGTTTGGGTCACCATTCTGCCTTTTGGGCCAGTGACTAATTTTTTACTGGCCCCAAAAAAAAATTTCGGGCCAGCCAATTTCAGGCACTGGGAATTGTTAGTTCGACGGTCTCATTGCTAGCCACAAACTAACGGACAATAGTTAATTTCGAACCCTGCTACATGTATATGTCCTCATTTTACCAGTTTACTTTAAAAATTATATTTCGGATTGGTGTGCTGGGGAAAAATGCTTTTGCAGTTCATGTAAATATCAAGCCATGCTGCCTCATGCCTAAATAGTCTCCTGCTTTATCATAGATTTTATTTGCATAATTTGTGCTTGTTTTTGCATACAGAGTTGTTTACCTCTCTTCGTTCATTTTGCCTCTACATGTTCAATCACAACTTTCTGTTTAGACATATCTGAACTTTTAAGAGTTAAATGTGACAAGTTGTCTTACCTCTGGAGGTCTGTTTTGGTTTGCATGCATTCACCAAATGGTATAATGTGACTTGCAATATTAATCCTTTAAAATATTAAACAATGATAGCTTGGTCGTTTTGCCTACTGGTTGCGAATTGACATTAAGAAGAATTCTGAGGACATCCAACCAAATACACGGTGACCCCTGTTACTTACATGTCTTCTATAGACAATTTCCTTGAAGTCAATGTTAAATCTTCTATGACCGGCAAATAAACAATGTACATTCAAAATGATTCAAGTTAAATTGTACACATTTTCATCTGTCAGATGCAGTTTAGTTTGACACAAAGCAGTAAGCAGTTTTCATTTCTGAACATTTCAATGGTTCATGTTGTTCACATGCCAGAGGAATGGTTCATCTTGTTGACTTGCCAGAGTAATGGTTCATGTTGTTCACATGACAGATGAATGGTTCATATTGTTGACATGCCAGAGGAATGGTTCATGTTGTTGACATGCCAGAGGAATGGTTCATGTTGTTGACATGCCAGAGGAATGGTTCATGTTGTTGACATGTCAGAGGAATGGTTCATGTTGTTGACATGACAGAGGAATGGTTCATGTTGTTGACATACCAGAGGAATGGTTCATGTTGATGACATGTCAGGGGAATGGTTCATGTGGATGACATGTCAGGGGAATGGTTCATGTGGTTGACATGCCAGAAATGGTTCATGTTCTTGACATGCCAGAAAAGGTTCATGTTGTTGACATGTCAGAGGAATGGTTCATGTTCTTGACATGTCAGAAGAATGGTTCATGTTCTTGACATGCCAGAGGAATGGTTCACATTGTTGACATGCCAGAGGAATGGTTCATGTTCTTGACATGACAGATGAATGGTTCATGTTGTTGACATGCCAGGGGAATTTTTCATGTTGTTGACATGTCAGAGGAATGGTTCGTGATTTGTTGTTGACATGTTACTTCTCAATGAATTGCAGTTTACAGGTGTTTTTGTGTTTTTGTGTTTATTAAAGGATTGTAGCTTATCAATGTTATTTGTGTTTATTAAAGGATTGCAGCTTATCAATGTTATTTGTGTTTATTAAAGGATTGTAGCTTATCAATGTTATTTGTGTTTATTAAAGGATTGCAGCTTATCAATGTTATTTGTGTTTATTAAAGGATTGCAGCTTATCAATGTTATTTGTGTTTATTAAAGAATTGTAGCTTATCAATGTTATTTGTGTTTATTAAAGGATTGCAGCTTATCAATGTTATTTGTGTTCATTAAAGGATTGTAGCTTATCAATGTTATTTGTGTTTATTAAAGGATTGTAGCTTATCAATGTTATTTGTGTTTATTAAAGGATTGTAGCTTATCAATGTTATTTGTGTTTATTAAAGGATTGCAGCTTATCAATGTTATTTTTGTTTATTAAAGGATTGTAGCTTATCAATGTTATTTGTGTTTATTAAAGGATTGTAGCTTATCAATGTTATTTGTGTTTATTAAAGGATTGCAGCTTATCAATGTTATTTGTGTTTATTAAAGGATTGCAGCTTATCAATGTTATTTGTGTTTATTAAAGGATTGCAGCTTATCAATGTTATTTGTGTTTATTAAAGGATTGTAGCTTATCAATGTTATTTGTGTTTATTAAAGGATTGCAGCTTATCAATGTTATTTGTGTTTATTAAAGGATTGCAGCTTATCAATGTTATTTGTGTTTATTAAAGGATTGTAGCTTATCAATGTTATTTGTGTTTATTAAAGGATTGCAGCTTATCAATGTTATTTGTGTTTATTAAAGGATTGCAGCTTATCAATGTTATTTGTGTTTATTAAAGGATTGTAGCTTATCAATGTTATTTGTGTTTATTAAAGGATTGTAGGTTATCAATGTTATTTGTGTTTATTAAAGGATTGCAGCTTATCAATGTTATTTGTGTTTATTAAAGGATTGCAGCTTATCAATGTTATTTGTGTTTATTAAAGGATTGCAGCTTATCAATGTTATTTGTGTTTATTAAAGGATTGCAGCTTATCAAGTTATTTGTGTTTATTAAAGGATTGTAGCTTATCAATGTTATTTGTGTTTATTAAAGGATTGTAGCTTATCAATGTTATTTGTGTTTATTAAAGGATTGCAGCTTATCAATGTTATTTGTGTTTATTAAAGGATTGCAGCTTATCAATGTTATTTGTGTTTATTAAAGGATTGCAGCTTATCAAGTTATTTGTGTTTATTAAAGGATTGTAGCTTATCAATGTTATTTGTGTTTATTAAAGGATTGTAGCTTATCAATGTTATTTGTGTTTATTAAAGGATTGTAGCTTATCAATGTTATTTGTGTTTATTAAAGGATTGCAGCTTATCAATGTTATTTGTGTTTATTAAAGGATTGCAGCTTATCAATGTTATTTGTGTTTATTAAAGGATTGTAGCTTATCAATGTTATTTGTGTTTATTAAAGGATTGCAGCTTATCAATGTTATTTGTGTTTATCAATAGATTGCAGTTTATTTGTGATTATAAAAAAAACATAGAGAGGATTTTGAAAATAGACACAATTTCATAGTATAGTAATTTTACAAAGAAATTAATATAAGTTTAAACCTTCACATTATAATGTAGTTCATTACTTGGTAATTACAGATTTTAGACATGTCATCTAGAAGTCACAAAGATGATTTAAATCTCAGTCTTACTGGATCACAGATATCTTCTAAATCTAGATCCCTCCACAGGCCAAGTTCTGTTACAGATGTCAGGACATCTAAAGGAGTAAGTATTTCTGTGTTTTGGACCCCTCCACAGTTACAGTTGTTAGAACATGTAAAGGAGTAAGGACTTAGCTGTCATCTGTATACTTGAATGTTTTAGACCCTTCACAGCCCATGTTCTGTTACAGTTGTCAGAACATTTAAAGGAGTGAGTACTAAGTTGTCATCTGTATACTTGAGTATGGTAGATCTCCCACAAGACCAGGTTATGTTACAATTGTCAGAACATGTAAAGGAATGAGTACTAAGTTGTCATCTATATACTTGAGTATGGTAGATCTCCCACAAGACCAGGTTCTGTTACAGTTGTCAGAACATGTAAAGGAGTGAGTACTAAGTTGTCATCTGTATACTTGAGTGTAGTAGATCTCCCACAAGACCAGGTTATGTTACAGTTGTCAGAATATGTAAAGGAGTGAGTACTAAGTTGTCATCTGTATACTTGTGTATGGTAGATCTCTCACAAGACCATGTTCTGTTACAGTTGTCAGAACATGTAAAGGAGTGAGTACTAAGTTGTCATCTGTATACTTGAATATGGTAGATCTCCCACAAGACCAGGTTCTGTTACAGTTGTCAGAACATGTAAAGGAGTGAGTACTAAGTTGTCATCTGTATACTTGAGTGTGGTAGATCTCCCACAAGACCAGGTTATGTTACAGTTGTCAGAACATGTAAAGGAGTGAGTACTAAGTTGTCATCTGTATACTTGAGTGGTAGATCTCCCACAAGACCAGGTTTCGTTAAAGTTGTCAGAACATGTAAAGGAGTGAGTACTAAGTTGTCATCTGTATACTTGAGTGTAGTAGATCTCCCACAAGACCAGGTTATGTTACAGTTGTCAGAATATGTAAAGGAGTGAGTACTAAGTTGTCATCTGTATACTTGTGTATGGTAGATCTCTCACAAGACCATGTTCTGTTACAGTTGTCAGAACATGTAAAGGAGTGAGTACTAAGTTGTCATCTGTATACTTGAGTATGGTAGATCTCCCACAAGACCAGGTTCTGTTACAATGGTCAGAACATGTAAAGGAGTGAGTACTGAGTTGTCATTTGTATACTTGAGTATGATAGATCTCGCACAAGACCAGGTTCTGTTACAGTTGTCAGAACATGTAAAGGAGTGAGTATTAAGTTGTCATCTGTATACTTGAGTATGGTAGATCTTGTACAAGACCAGGTTATGTTACAATTGTCAGAACATGTAAAGGAGTGAGTACTAAGTTGTCATCTGTATACTTGAGTATGGTAGATCTCCCACAGGACCAGGTTCTGTTACAGTTGTCAGAACATGTAAAGGAGCGAGTACTAAGTTGTCATCTGTATACTCGAGTATGGTAGATCTCCCACAAGACCAGGTTCTGTTACAATTGTCAGAACCTGTAAAGGAGTGGGTACTAAGTTGTCATTTGTATACTTGAGTATGGTAGATCTCCCACAAGACCAGGTTCTGATACAGTTGTCAGAACATGTAAAGGAGTGAGTACTAAGTTGTCATCTGTATACTTGAGTATGGTAGATCTCCCACAAGACCAGGTTCTGTTACAGTTGTCAGAACATGTAAAGGAGTGAGTAAGGTAGATCTCCCACAAGACCAAGTTCTGTTACAGTTGTCAGAACATATAAAGGAGTGAGTACTAAGTTGTCATCTGTATACTTGAGTATGGTAGATCTCCCACAAGACCAGGTTCTGTTACAGTTGTCAGAACATGTAAAGGAGTGAGTACTTAGTTGTCATCTGTATTCTTGAGTATGGTAGATCTCCCACAAGACCAGGTTCTGTTATAGTTGTCAGAACATGTAAAGTAGTGAGTACTAAGTTGTCATCTGTATACTTGAGTATGGTAGATCTCCCACAAGACCAGGTTCTGTTATAGTTGTCAGAACATGTAAAGGAGTGAGTACTAAGTTGTCATCTGTATACTTGAGTATGATAGATCTCCCACAGGACCAGGTTCTGTTATAGTTGTCAAAACATGTAAAGGAGAGAGTACTAAGTTGTCATCTGTATACTTGAATATGGTAGATCTCCCACAAGACCAGGTTCTGTTACAATTGTCAGAACATGTAAAGGAGTGAGTACTAAGTTGTCATCTGTATACTTGAGTATGGTAGATCTCCCACAAGACCAGGTTCTGTTACAATTGTCAGAACATGTAAAGGAGTGAGTACTAAGTTGTCATTTGTATACTTGAGTATGGTAGATCTCGCACAAGACCAGGTTCTGTTACAGTTGTCAGAACATGTAAAGGAGTGAGTATTAAGTTGGCATCTGTATACTTGAGTATGGTAGATCTTGTACAAGACCAGGTTATGTTACAAGTGTCAGAATATGTAAAGGAGTGAGTACTAAGTTGTCATTTGTATACTTGAGTATGGTAGATCTTGCACAAGACCAGGTTCTTTTACAATTGTCAGAACATGTAAAGGAGTGAGTACTAAGTTGTCATCTGTATACTTGAGTATGGCAGATCTCCCACAAGACCAGGTTCTGTTACAATTGTCAGAACATGTAAAGTAGTGAGTACTAAGTTGTCATCTGTAGTGTATACTTGAGTATGGTAGATCTCGCACAAGACCAGGTTCTGTTACAGTTGTCAGAACATGTAAAGGAGTGAGTACTAAGTTGTCATCTGTATACTTGAGTATGGTAGATCTTCCACAAGACCAGGTTATGTTACAGTTGTCAGAACATGTAAAGGAGTGAGTACTAAGTTGTCATCTGTATACTTGAGTATGGTAGATCTCCCACAAGACTAGGTTCTGTTACAGTTGTCAGAACATGTAAAGGAGTGAGTACTAAATTGTCATCTGTATACTTGAGTATGGTAGATCTCCCACAAGACCAGGTTTTGTTACAGTTTTCAGAACATGTAAAGGAGCGAGTACTAAGTTGTCATCTGTATACTTGAGTATGGTAGATCTCGCACAAGGCCAGGTTCTGTTACAGTTGTTAGAACATGTAAAGGAGTGAGTACTAAGTTGTCATCTGTATACTTGAGTATGGTAGATCTCCCACAAGACCAGGTTCTTTTACAGTTGTCAGAACATGTAATGGAGTGAGTACTAAGTTGTCATCTGTATACTTGAGTATGGTAGATCTCACACAAGACCAGGTTCTGTTACAGTTGTCAGAACATGTAAAGGAGTGAGTACTAAGTTGTCATCTGTATACTTGAGTATGGTAGATCTCCCACAAGACCAGGTTCTGTTACAGTTGTCAGAACATGTAAAGGAATGAGTAAGGTAGATCTCCCACAAGACCAAGTTCTGTTACAGTTGTCAGAACATGTAAAGGAGTGAGTACTAAGTTGTCATCTGTATACTTGAGTATGGTAGATCTCCCACAAGACCAGGTTCTGTTACAGTTGTCAGAACATGTAAAGGAGTGAGTACTTAGTTGTCATCTGTATTCTTGAGTATGGTAGATCTCCCACAAGACCAGGTTCTGTTTTATTTGTCAGAACATGTAAAGGAGCGAGTACTAAGTTGTCATCTGTATACTTGAGTATGGTAGATCTCCCACAAGACCAGGTTCTGTTATAGTTGTCAGAACATGTAAAGGAGTGAGTACTAAGTTGTCATCTGTATACTTGAGTATGGTAGATCTCCCACAGGACCAGGTTCTGTTATAGTCGTCAAAACATGTAAAGGAGAGAGTACTAAGTTGTCATCTGTATACTTGAATATGGTAGATCTCCCACAAGACCAGGTTCTGTTACAATTGTCAGAACATGTAAAGGAGTGAGTACTAAGTTGTCATCTGTATACTTGAGTATGGTAGATCTCCCACAAGACCAGGTTCTGTTACAATTGTCAGAACATGTAAAGGAGTGAGTACTAAGTTGTCATCTGTATACTTGAGTATGGTAGATCTCCCACAGGACCAGGTTCTGTTACAGTTGTCAGAACATGTAAAGGAGCGAGTACTAAGTTGTCATCTGTATACTCGAGTATGGTAGATCTCCCACAAGACCAGGTTCTGTTACAATTGTCAGAACATGTAAAGGAGTGGGTACTAAGTTGTCATTTGTATACTTGAGTATGGTAGATCTCCCACAAGACCAGGTTCTGTTACAATTGTCAGAACATGTAAAGTAGTGAGTACTAAGTTGTCATCTGTAGTGTATACTTGAGTATGGTAGATCTCGCACAAGACCAGGTTCTGTTACAGTTGTCAGAACATGTAAAGGGGTGAGTACTAAGTTGTCATCTGTATACTTGAGTATGGTAGATCTCCCACAAGACTAGGTTCTGTTACAGTTGTCAGAACATGTAAAGGAGCGAGTACTAAGTTGTCATCTGTATACTTGAGTATGGTAGATCTCCCACAAGACCAGGTTCTGTTACAGTTGTCAGAACATGTAAAGGAGTGAGTACTAAATTGTCATCTGTATACTTGAGTATGATAGATCTCCCACAAGACCAGGTTCTGTTACAGTTTTCAGAACATGTAAAGGAGCGAGTACTAAGTTGTCATCTGTATACTTGAGTATGGTAGATCTCGCTCAAGGCCAGGTTCTGTTACAGTTGTTAGAACATGTAAAGGAGTGAGTACTAAGTTGTCATCTGTATACTTGAGTATGGTAGATCTCCCACAAGACCAGGTTCTGTTACAGTTGTCAGAACATGTAAAGGAGTGAGTACTAAGTTGTCATCTGTATACTTGAGTATGGTAGATCTCCCACAAGACCAGGTTCTGTTACAATTGTCAGACCATGTAAAGGAGTGAGTACTAAGTTGTCATCTGTATACTTGAGTATGGTAGATCTCGCACAAGACCAGGTTCTGTTACAGTTGTCAGAACATGTAAAGGGGTGAGTACTAAGTTGTCATCTGTATACTTGAGTATGGTAGATCTCCCACAAGACTAGGTTCTGTTACAATTGTCAGAACATGTAAAGGAGTGAGTACTAAGTTGTCATCTGTATACTTGAGTATGGTAGATCTCCCACAAGACCAGGTTCTGTTACAGTTGTCAGAACATGTAAAGGAGTGAGTACTAAGTTGTCATCTGTATACTTGAGTATGGTAGATCTCCCACAGGACCAGGTTCTGTTACAGTTGTCAGAACATGTAAAGGAGCGAGTACTAAGTTGTCATCTGTATACTCGAGTATGGTAGATCTCCCACAAGACCAGGTTCTGTTACAATTGTCAGAACCTGTAAAGGAGTGAGTACTAAATTGTCATTTGTATACTTGAGTATGGTAGATCTTGCACAAGACCAGGTTCTTTTACAATTGTCAGAACATGTAAAGGAGTGAGTACTAAGTTGTCATCTGTATACTTGAGTATGGCAGATCTCCCACAAGACCAGGTTCTGTTACAATTGTCAGAACATGTAAAGGAGTGAGTACTAAGTTGTCATCTATATACTTGAGTATGGTAGATCTCCCACAAGACCAGGTTCTGTTATAGTTGTCAAAACATGTAAAGGAGAGAGTACTAAGTTGTCATCTGTATACTTGAATATGGTAGATCTCCCACAAGACCAGGTTCTGTTACAATTGTCAGAACATGTAAAGGAGTGAGTACTAAGTTGTCATCTGTATACTTGAGTATGGTAGATCTCCCACAAGACCAGGTTCTGTTACAATGGTCAGAACATGTAAAGGAGTGAGTACTAAGTTGTCATCTGTATACTTGAGTATGGTAGATCTCGCACAAGACCAGGTTCTGTTACAGTTGTCAGAACATGTAAAGGAGTGAGTATTAAGTTGTCATCTGTATACTTGAGTATGGTAGATCTTGTACAAGACCAGGTTATGTTACAACTGTCAGAACATGTAATGGAGTGAGTACTAAGTTGTCATTTGTATACTTGAGTATGGTAGATCTCCCACAAGACCAGGTTCTGTTACAGTTGTCAGAACATATAAAGGAGTGAGTACTAAGTTGTCATCTGTATACTTGAGTATGGTAGATCTCCCACAAGACCAGGTTCTGTTACAGTTGTCAGAACATGTAAAGGAGTGAGTACTAAGTTGTCATTTGTATACTTGAGTATGGTAGATCTCCCACAAGACCAGGTTCTGTTACAGTTGTCAGAACATGTAAAGGAGTGAGTATGGTAGATCTCCCACAAGACCAAGTTCTGTTACAGTTATCAGAACATGTAAAGGAGTGAGTACTAAGTTGTCATCTGTATGCTTGAGTATGGTAGATCTTGCACAAGACCAGGTTATGTTACAGTTGTCAGAACATATAAAGGAGTGAGTACTAAGTTGTCATCTGTATACTTGAGTATGGTAGATCTCCCACAGGACCAGGTTCTGTTATAGTTGTCAGAACATGTAAAGGAGCGAGTACTAAGTTGTCATCTGTATACTTGAGTATGGTAGATCTCCCACAAGACCAGGTTATGTTACAGTTGTCAGAACATGTAAAGGAGTGAGTACTAAGTTGTCATCTGTATACTTGAGTATGGTAGATCTCGCACAAGACCAGGTTCTGTTACAGTTGTCAGAACATGTAAAGGAGTGAGTACTAAGTTGTCATCTGTATACTTGAGTGTGGTAGATCTCCCACAAGACCAGGTTCCGTTAAAGTTGTCAGAACATGTAAAGGAGTGAGTACTAAGTTGTCATCTGTATACTTGAGTGTGGTAGATCTCTCACTAGACCATGTTCTGATACAGATATCAGGACTTATAATAAAGGAGTACAAAGTATTATATATCTGTGGTTTAGACCCCTGCTATCACCCAGGTTCTGTTACAATTGGCAGAGCATGCGTATACTTATATATTTATTTAACCACCACGATATAACTGAAATATTTTTGAAGGTGGCATTAAACACCATAACCCTCACCCTATATATTTAAAGACGCCCTCCTCAGACCAAGTTCCGTGACAAAAGTCAGAACATCCAAAGGAGTAAATACATTTGTGGTTTAGACCCTACCACAGACCAAGTTCTGTGACAAAGTCAGAACATCCAGAGGAGTAAATACATTTGTAGTTTAGACCCTACCACAAACCAAGTTCTGTGACAAAGTCAGAACATCCAAAGGAGTAAATACATTTGTGGTTTAGACCCTACCACAAACCAAGTTCTGTGACAAAGTCACAATATCCAGAGGAGTAAATACATTTGTGGTTTAGACCCTACCACAGACCAAGTTCTGTGACAAAGTCAGAATATCCAGAGGAGTAAATACATTTGTAGTTTAGACCCTACCACAGACCAAGTTCTGTGACAAAGTCAGAACATCCAAAGGAGTCAATACATTTGTGGTTTAGACCCTACCACAGACCAAGTTCTGTGACAAAGTCAGAACATCCAAAGGAGTAAATACATGTGTGGTTTAGACCCTACCACAGACAAAGTTCTGTGACAAAGTCAGAACATCCAGAGGAGTCAATACATTTGTGGTTTAGACCCAACCACAGACCAAGTTCTGTGACAAAGTCAGAACATCCAGAGGAGTAAATACATTTGTAGTTTAGACCCAACCACAGACCAAGTTCTGTGACAAAGTCAGAACATCCAAAGGAGTAAATACATTTGTAGTTTAGACCCAACCACAGACCAAGTTCTGTGACAAAGTCAGAACATCCAGAGGAGTAAATACATTTGTAGTTTAGACCCTACCACAGACCAAGTTCTGTGACAAAGTCAGAACATCCAAAGGAGTAAATACATTTGTGGTTTAGACCCTACTACAGACCAAGTTCTGTGACAAAAGTCAGAACATCCAAAGGAGTAAATACATTTGTGGTTTAGACCCTACCACAGACCAAGTTCTGTGACAAAGTCAGAACATCCAAAGGAGTAAATACATTTTGGTTTAGACCCTACCACAGACCAAGTTCTGTGACAAAGTCAGAACATCCAGAGGAGTAAATACATTTGTGGTTTAGATCCTACCACAGACCAAGTTCTGTGACAAAGTCAGAACATCCAGAGGAGTAAATACATTTGTAGTTTATACCCAACCACAGACCAAGTTCTGTGACAAAGTCAGAATATCCAGAGGAGTAAATACATTTGTAGTTTAGACCCTACCACAGACCAAGTTCTGTGACAAAGTCAGAACATCCAAAGGAGTCAATACATTTGTAGTTTAGACCCTACCACAGACCAAGTTCTGTGACAAAGTCAGAACATCCAAAGGAGTAAATACATTTGTGGTTTAGACCCTACCACAGACAAAGTTCTGTGACAAAGTCAGAACATCCAGAGGAGTCAATACATTTGTGGTTTAGACCCAACCACAGACCAAGTTCTGTGACAAAGTCAGAACATCCAAAGGAGTAAATACATTTGTAGTTTAGACCCAACCACAGACCAAGTTCTGTGACAAAGTCAGAACATCCAGAGGAGTAAATACATTTGTAGTTTAGACCCTACCACAGACCAAGTTCTGTGACAAAGTCAGAACATCCAAAGGAGTAAATACATTTGTGGTTTAGACCCTACCACAGACAAAGTTCTGTGACAAAGTCAGAACATCCAGAGGAGTCAATACATTTGTGGTTTAGACCCAACCACAGACCAAGTTCTGTGACAAAGTCAGAACATCCAAAGGAGTAAATACATTTGTAGTTTAGACCCAACCACAGACCAAGTTCTGTGACAAAGTCAGAACATCCAGAGGAGTAAATACATTTGTAGTTTAGACCCTACCACAGACCAAGTTCTGTGACAAAGTCAGAACATCCAAAGGAGTAAATACATTTGTGGTTTAGACCCTACCACAGACCAAGTTCTGTGACAAAAGTCAGAACATCCAAAGGAGTAAATACATTTGTGGTTTAGACCCTACCACAGACCAAGTTCTGTGACAAAGTCAGAACATCCAAAGGAGTAAATACATTTTGGTTTAGACCCTACCACAGACCAAGTTCTGTGACAAAGTCAGAACATCCAGAGGAGTAAATACATTTGTGGTTTAGATCCTACCACAGACCAAGTTCTGTGACAAAGTCAGAACATCCAGAGGAGTCAATACATATGTAGTTTAGACCCTACCACAGACCAAGTTCTGTGACAAAGTCAGAACATCCAAAGGAGTAAATACATTTGTGGTTTAGACCCTACCACAGACCAAGTTCTGTGACAAAGTCAGAACATCCAAAGGAGTAAATACATTTGTAGTTTAGACCCTACTACAGACCAAGTTCTGTGACAAAGTCAGAATATCCAGAGGAGTAAATACATTTGTGGTTTAGACCCTACCACAGACCAAGTTCTGTGACAAAGTCAGAACATCCAAAGGAGTAAATACATTTGTGGTTTAGACCCTACCACAGACCAAGATCTGTGACAAAGTCAGAACATCCAGAGGAGTAAATACATTTGTAGTTTATACCCAACCACAGACAAAGTCAGAACATCCAGAGGAGTAAATACATTTGTGGTTTAGACCCAACCACAGACCAAGTTCTGTGACAAAGTCAGAACATCCAGAGGAGTAAATACATTTATGGTTTAGACCCTACCACAGACCAAGTTCTGTGACAAAGTCAGAACATCCAAAGGAGTAAATACATTTGTGGTTTAGACCCTACCACAGACCAAGTTCTGTGACAAAGTCAGAACATCCAAAGGAGTAAAAAAACATTTGTAGTTTAGACCCAACCACAGACCAAGTTCTGTGACAAAGTCAGAACATCCAGAGGAGTAAATACATTGTAGTTTATACCCAACCACAGACCAAGTTCTGTGACAAAGTCAGAACATCCAGAGGAGTAAATACATTTGTGGTTTAGACCCAACCACAGACCAAGTTCTGTGACAAAGTCAGAACATCCAGAGGAGTAAATACATTTGTGGTTTAGACCCTACCACAGACCAAGTTCTGTGACAAAGTCAGAACATCCAAAGGAGTAAATACATTTGTGGTTTAGACCCTACCACAGACCAAGTTCTGTGACAAAGTCAGAACATCCAAAGGAGTAAATACATTTGTGGTTTAGACCCTACCACAGACCAAGATCTGTGACAAAGTCAGAACATCCAGAGGAGTAAATACATTTGTAGTTTATACCCAACCACAGACCAAGTTCTGTGACAAAGTCAGAACATCCAAAGGAGTAAATACATTTGTGGTTTAGACCCTACCACAGACCAAGTTCTGTGACAAAGTCAGAACATCCAGAGGAGTAAATACATTTGTGGTTTAGACCCTACCACAGACCAAGTTCTGTGACAAAGTCAGAACATCCAGAGGAGTAAATACATTTGTGGTTTAGACCCTACCACAGACCAATTTCTGTGACAAAGTCAGAACATCCAGAGGAGTAAATACATTTGTAGTTTAGACCCTACCACAGACCAAGTTCTGTGACAAAGTCAGAACATCCAAAGGAGTAAATACATTTGTGGTTTAGACCCTACCACAGACCAAGTTCTGTGACAAAGTCAGAACATCCAAAGGAGTAAATACATTTGTAGTTTAGACCCTACCACAGACCAAGTTCTGTGACAAAGTCAGAATATCCAGAGGAGTAAATACATTTGTGGTTTAGACCCTACCACAGACCAAGTTCTGTGACAAAGTCAGAACATCCAAAGGAGTAAATACATTTGTGGTTTAGACCCTACCACAGACCAAGATCTGTGACAAAGTCAGAACATCCAGAGGAGTAAATACATTTGTAGTTTATACCCAACCACAGACAAAGTCAGAACATCCAGAGGAGTAAATACATTTGTGGTTTAGACCCAACCACAGACCAAGTTCTGTGACAAAGTCAGAACATCCAGAGGAGTAAATACATTTGTGGTTTAGACCCTACCACAGACCAAGTTCTGTGACAAAGTCAGAACATCCAAAGGAGTAAAAAAACATTTGTAGTTTAGACCCAACGACAGACCAAGTTCTGTGACAAAGTCAGAACATCCAGAGGAGTAAATACATTGTAGTTTATACCCAACCACAGACCAAGTTCTGTGACAAAGTCAGAACATCCAGAGGAGTAAATACATTTGTGGTTTAGACCCTACCACAGACCAAGTTCTGTGACAAAGTTAGAACATCCAAAGGAGTAAATACATTTGTGGTTTAGACCCTACCACAGACCAAGTTCTGTGACAAAGTCAGAACATCCAGAGGAGTAAATACATTTGTGGTTTAGACCCTACCACAGACCAAGTTCTGTGACAAAGTTAGAACATCCAAAGGAGTAAATACATTTGTGGTTTAGACCCTACCACAGACCAAGTTCTGTGACAAAGTCAGAATATCCAGAGGAGTAAATACATTTGTAGTTTAGACCCTACCACAGACCAAGTTCTGTGACAAAGTCAGAACATCCAAAGGAGTAAATACATGTGTGGTTTAGACCCTACCACAGACCAAGTTCTGTGACAAAGTCAGAACATCCAGAGGAGTAAATAGATTTGTGTTTAAACCCCTCATCAGACCAAGTTTTGTTCAGGGACTCATTTCTATGTTACATAGACAACTACATTTGTATTTTCTTATCTATCTTAGTATCTATAATTGATTATTTTCTTTACAGGATGTTCATAAATCTCAAACAACTACTAAAAAGAGGAATTCTGTTCAAGGTAAGAGTATAATAATGTTCTCAATAGATCAAGTTGAGAAATATCATAATGTAGTTGCCAGTTCATAAAGAATAAAAACAAAACCAGAAATCTTAACTGTGACAAAGTTTTGAATAATTAAACCTTGGTAAAGTTTCTAAGGAGAGGCATTAATATAATCATATTTTTGTAATTATGACATTCTCATTAACAACACTTCTTTGGTCAGTACTTCTCAATACAAAGAACATATTTGCATAAAAGACATGTGAGCTTGGACATCCATTGTTCACAGACATTTTGTATTTTTTATATTTTCTTATGATACCACAGGACCAGTGTAAACCAAGCATTTTAGAGATGGTCCTCTTAATTTTTTTTTTTTTTTTTTTTTTTTTTTTTTTTTATATTAAATAGCACTTTGAATTTCTCTGCCCCCAGAGTAACTCAATATAAGATGTAAAAATATCTTCATAAGCTGAAAAGTTAAATCTTTAAATATTTTAAGTGATATGTTCTAAAATTTATAATAAGATGTAGGGGCCATTGTGATCGTGATTGTATGGTAGTTGGATTGATAGCTACCTATCTATGCATGTGATCATGATTGCATGATAGTTGGATTTATAACTAGCTATCTATGCACGTGATCGTGATTGCATGGTAGTTGGATTTATAGCTACCTATCAATGCACGTGATCGTGATTGCATGGTAGTTCGATTTATAGCTACCTATCTTTGCACGTGATCGTGATTGCATGGTAGTTTGATTTATAGCTACCTATCTATGCATGTGATCGTGATTGCATGGTAGTTGGATTTATAGCTACCTATGCAATCAGTGCCTATCACCACTAGCGTCGTGAGTTTGAACCCCGCTCAGGCGAGGTGTACTCAATACAACATTATGTGATAAAGTTTGTCAGTGACTTGCGGCAGTTCTGTGGTTTTCTCCGCTTTCCTCCACCAATAAAACTGACCGCCACGATATAGCTGAAATATTATTGAAAGTGGCGTTAAACACAGTAAACCAACCTAATCCTATAATAAGATAAATGAAGTTAATATTAGTTGTTAATTATTATTTCAGGAATATTTATTTGTGAAATTTGAAATGTGTGAATTTTTGCAGATTATGTAAGTTAAGGCTATAGTATATTAATAGAAATTCAATTATGATATTTTGTTTGAAACCATTGTGCCAGTCAATGCCAGAAAAAGGTACTTCCCTATCGTATCTTCTACCAATTTTGGATGATATTACTTTTACTATATAAATCTTGAAAATATCTGTAACCCAAGCCCTTCATAAATACATATAGGATATCATATATATATGTATATGTTTTCTTCAATGTTTCTGTAAACAAACAATAAGAAGGAGTCAAAAGTTAATACTGTACTATTTGTATATAAACAGGATTAGATGGTCTAAGTCAAAGGAGTGATGCCTCTTCAGCTCGTAAGAAAAGTTCCAGGAAACCAGGAAGATCTCCAAGGTAGTGTTTAAAACAAATTGTATTTAAATGAATTGTTCATTGATGGCAGTAACAAGAGACTGCATTTTATAGAAGTGGTTGTCATGGAAACAATAAAGTTGATTTCTGCCCTTCATTCCACTGTAAGGCCATGAATTATTTGATTCCATCCCGTGGCCAGGTGTACTTATGGTGCATTTCCTGTACCATTTAACGAATGTATTTACCAATTGCTCAATGAATATTGATCAACTGGTATTTAAACTTCCTCTCTGATGAAATTTCCTTGATTTTATTTCAAGTTGAAAAATTTCTTCATTGGAATTTATTTCTTTCGTATAATTGGCATTATGCATATGAAAAATAATTATTCTTTTCTAATTTGATGAATAAATGCAATTACATTTATTCGCTTTTTGGTTTGTAATTTTTTTATTTTTTTTATAGACATTTCATCTTGTATACTATATATTTTGAGTTAAAAAAATCTGTAAATATTTGCTCGAGTTTGTATATAGTATACAAGATGAAATATCTATAAATAAAAAAAATACAAAATTAAATCCAATTTTTAATAAATTTCCCCCCCTATTTTCAGAGTCGCCAAATGGACTATAAACTATGTAAATATCTGCATTATGGATACTGCATCTTCCCAAGTCGAAGTGTTTTCGATCTGCTTGTTCTCCCCACAAACAGATGGTGAACACAAGCAGATAAAAAACACTTGACTTGTGAAGATGTGATACAGTGGATCCTTGTGTGGACTATCAATTTCACCTTCATGGTTAAAAAGCTTAATGAACTTTCATTTTATTTTTAGTTATCCAGATTATAGTAAACCAGATTCAACTGCATCTTATATATAATGTCAGGGATATAAACTTGGCAAAAATATGGAATTTGGTCATTGGTACATGAAATCAGTATTTTGCAATATTATGCAAATTTGAATATTGTATACATACATGTACTATATCCATATCTAGATATTGTTATTTTGAAAATGAGCAATTCACAAAACATTAGTTTCCATATCTGCATGGATTCCAAATATAAAAGAAGAAAAAAGGGAAAATATAAATGTTAGAAAAATGTTTATCAGCTATCTAAATTAAAAACAATGGGAGTTATTTCTCAAATTAGGAAAAGATTATAATATGATATATATATACCATTATACAGTGCTTGTTTTCAGGTATATGAAAGAAAGATAATCATTCTAATGAAGTAATTTTTATACCCCCGCTCCCCGAAGGGGGAGGGGGGTATACTGTTTTACGTCTGTCCGTCCTTCCGTCCGTCCAAGATATTTTTCGTCACACTTTTCTCAGTTACTCTTGATGGCAGAAATCTGATATTTGGTCACAAGCGTCATATAGGTATACCATATTGTGGGTAGCGTTTTTGGACCCGTCAGATTCCTACTTCCTGTTTGCCGACTTAGTTGGTTTTTATACACATTGAACATATATGCACATTTTTCTCAGCAACTATTGATGGCAGAGATCTGATATTTGGTCACAAGCTTCATATAGGTACCCCATATCGTGGGAAGCGTTTTTGGACCCATCAGTTTCCTACTTCCTGTTTGCCGAAGAGCGGGGGTATCATAAGTGAGAATTAGCTCACAGTTCATCTTGTTCAATTTGAAATAACATCAAAGAAGTTTCATCAGAGAGAAATTTTTCATCAGGAAAGAAGTTTAAACACAGTTCCTATTGTTCATTGATTGCCCAACAATAGGAACTTGATTTCTCAACAATACAAACTTTAACTTTTTCTGACCAACACCAATGTGACTTCTAGGAGTTTAAATACCAGTTGGTCAATATTCATTGAGCAATTGTAATATATACATTCGTTAAATGGTACAGGAAATGCACCATAATACAATCTTATTTGATAAAGTTTTTCAGTTACTCGCCAGTTTTCTCTGGATACCCATGTTTTCTCCACCATGATATAACTGATCACCATTATATAACTGAAAGTGACATTTACCAAATGTAACCTAACATGTATCCTAAATTCATAATCCTGAAAATTTAGATGCAAAAATGTTTTCACTGGTGCACTTATTTACTGTCTCAAAATTCTCTACAGTTTAGAAAATACCCAGTTATAGCAGGTTTGTTTACATTTAATTAGATAAAGGACATGATGTACAATAAACAACATATATTGAATTTACATCCTGGATACACCAACATGTTTAAAAAGAGAAATAGATTAATTATGAAAAGAAATGTTGTACATTGTTGATCAAGTATCCTACCAATATCAACAAAACAAACAACTACCTCTGAGATCTCACATCATATCACTGAACATGAATCAAGAATTCTACCAATATCAACAAAACAAACAACTACCTCTCACATCATATCACTGAACATGAATCAAGAATTCTACCAATATCAACAAAACAAACAACTACCTCTCACACCATATCACTGAACATGAATCAAGAATTCTACCAATATCAACAAAACAAACAACTACCTCTCATATCATATCACTGAACATGAATCAAGAATTCTACCAATATCAACAAAACAAACAACTACCTCTGAGGTCTCACATCATATCACTGAACATGAATCAAGAATTCTACCAATATCAACAAAACAAACAACTACCTCTCACACCATATCACTGAACATGAATCAAGAATTCTACCAATATCAATTTAATCTTATTATTGTACCTGGAGAGACAGATTAATCTTATTATTGTACCTGGAGAGACAGATTAATCCTATTATTGTACCTGGAGAGACAGATTAATCTTATTATTGTACCTGGAGAGACAGATTAATCTTATTATTGTACCTGGAGAGACAGATTAATCTTAGTATTATTGTACCTGGAGAGACAGATTAATCTTGTTATTGTACCTGGAGAGACAGATTAATCTTATTATTGTACCTGGAGAGACAGATTAATCTTAATATTTACCTGGAGAGACACACAAGTGTTTGCAAGTACAGTAAAACCCCGCTGTATTGCCCCTCGATTCACCGCCAAACTCGCGTATCGCCAAGAATTTCTGCAGTCCCGTTTTCCGTATGTAGTAATAACCCCGTTAAAATGCCAAACTCGCATACCGCCATCCGCCACGGTAATTGAAGATCAAACGGTCAATTTACTGTTATTTAAACCTCGATCATCATGCCAATCAATAATGTCACACCTCGGTGATTTTAGGATGCCTGTCAATCAAGGTAAGTAAACAAGCAGTCAAGGCAAATAGATATGCTGTGAAAACAGTTAATTGTTTTCTTTACAATAACATTTTACAACCCTGAACTGATTACTTTTCATTCTGAATAAAGCTTAATAAATTTGTTTGTGTGTTCTTTTCAATTGTGTTGAAAATGTCGACGCCTAAACGTAAAAGAAATTTGCTTAATTTTCGACAGAAAAGAGAAATTGTAGAAATTAAGAATCCATCGATATATTGGCAAATGATGTCCTCCAGTGACCTCGACTTTCTGAACATTAATGAAGAAATAAGTGCAAGCCTTCCTTGTAATGGGTTATAATCCACGTGAACATGTTGTGAATTATTTGATTGTGAATGCATGCGTAAAAACGACAGAAATGTTTATATGTGAATAGATTTTAACAACTTCCGGTTATAGAAATCAAATTTACTTCCAAACCATACACTGACGGTGACACGCTTCTAAATGTTGTATAAACATTTTTCAATTAAAGTATAACACCCTTGCTTCTATAAACATATTTTATCACCTTTCTTTAACAATTAATGATCAACTATCCATAAGTTAACTGTACATTTGCCCCGGGAAAGAATTAATCTTGTGACACGACAACGAGTGAGAAAAAAAAACCTTTATTGTTCTTTTCTTAGTTGTGATAAACAAAAAGTGAAAATAAAATGGAGAGTAAATATTTGTAAGACGTAAAAACGAATTTAATATATATTAAAGGAAATTGCTAGTATACGTGCTAACAACGTAATTTCAGTAGGGTTTTTTTTCTTTTCAAATTCGATAAAATAAATTCTGCTAAATTCACAAATGCCGAAATTTTCTACAACTGTCAAAATGAAACTTATATATTAGAATTTAAATTGTAAGTGATAATACTCATTTCCGGTAAACTTGTCAAAATCAAACCGTCCGTCATTCCAAATTTAAAATCAAACTGTTGACTTTCGGTTTTCTGTCCTTACTCAGTTTATCGCCAAACTCGTTATAACGCCAAAATCTGGCTGGACAGATGGTGGCGGTTTAACGAGGTTATACTGTACATATATCTTATACATTTTGTCCCATAAAAGGAAATGGTCATAGGGTTATGGTGTTTAACACCACTTTCAGCCATATATCAATTATAATGTGGTGGTCAGTTTTATTAGTGGAGGAAACTGGAGTACCTGAAGAAAACCACTGACTTGTTGCAAGTCACTGACAAACTTTATCACATAATGTTGTATCAAGTCACTGACAAACTTTATCACATAATGTTGTATCAAGTCACTGACAAACTTTATCACATAATGTTGTATCAAGTCACTGACAAACTTTATCACATAATGTTGTATCAAGTCACTGACAAACTTTATCACATAATGTTGTATCAAGTCACTGACAAACTTTATCACATAATGTTGTATCAAGTACACCTCATCATGAGGAGGATTCGAACTCACAATTTTAGTGATGATAGGCACCGATTGCACAGGTAGTTGTAAATCCAAATACCATACGATCATGACGGCCCTAAAAGGAAATGGATTTTGTCGTTATTTTGAATATGGAGATCTGAACATTATATATATATATATATTTCAAATGCCATATTTCCTAAAAAGATAAACAAAGAGAATGGTCAATGATGAATGAACCTCATAATCCAACAAAACATTTGTCACTAAGTTAATAAAGATGTAGATAGTACATTTAGTTCTCATGATGTGTGTCTGGAATAACCCTCATCAGGTATGGTCATAATCAAATTACCGGTATTGGAAAGCCAAATAAATAAAACGTTTCAGAGCAGGAATACCAAAGGGCCTAAACAGAATAGCCAAAACTAAGCACAAAAAATTGGCACTAAAAATATGTGTAAATAAGTAAAGATCTGTACTTTTTTCTTTTACCTCTTAGTGATGATTTCCTAGAGCTGTTTGAGAACTCTATGCAGCCTAAGATAAAGCCATCCACATCAACACAGAAAAAACCCGGACCTAATGCTGTTAAAGTCTTATGGCAACATCCAGTAGTATGTATTCTTAATTAACTTTCAATCACTGACACGGCTGGTAATCGGCACAAGCAGAACAGTTGGTTCTGCAAAGAAATTCGTGAGGATAACCTCCGGTTTTGGTGGAGGAGAGTTCACGAAGACGCTTTGCAAGGTATGTACATGTCAACAATTGAAATTTTCTTTTTTACTGCTCAAATATTGCAAAATCAGAGAATGCTATGCTGTGGCAAATGCTTTCACGATTAGAAACATGTATAGTTTATTCTTGTATATGAAGTGTAACTCTCGCAAAATCAACCGTCCCACAAAAAACATGACGAAAATTGTGACACTCTTACATTTCTAAGTTGTTCTTGACAAAGATGCAAGTTCAATTTTCAATATTTTTTCATCATGGGAGTCTAAATGTAATCGGGGATAAATTCCGATTCGTCAGAAGTAAATTGAAGTCTAGATAAATCTACAAACTGTCAATTTTCTCGTTTTCCTGCTTGAGGAGATCGGTTCTGATAGAGCACATTGCGAATGCATGAGGAGATTTGCTAGTTTTGGTAGGACACATGTAATCCACTGTATAATCACAAATTTTGCATGTCTGTCTGGTAATAAATTCACGAACTGATGCCCTTCTTCCCGCCTGGTTTTTAAAAGTATAAAAGTAATATTTCATTGTTCATGGGCTGTCCACCTAGAAAGAAACATTTCATTTAAGGAATCAATTCATAATTGTAACTGCGGTTTCCCATGATTTAACTTGTCATTATTGATCATTTGTTGTTTGTGACAACTTCCATTGTGTATTGGATACACAAGATTAACTTCCCTTACATTGGAAAAAATTGAAAATGCACTGTAAGATAATTTTATAATCAAGAATATTTAAACTTAATGTGAATCATATCTTTAATATGATAATAGGTGTTACCTAACTTGGGACGAAGTCCAATAACTTTTTTTAAACAATAATATGAGACAGGTAGTGCCAGCGAAGCACAATCCACATTATCTAATATTTAAATCATGTAAATCCTTGGGATGATTGAAATAGAAATTTTACTTACTTTTGTGTACTTTTTGGAGTGTACTGTAGTACAATGTAAGGATGTTCTTTCCATCTATTGAAACAGGCACGGTCATGAATGATCGCGAATCTCAAAATTATCTGCCAATTTCACACTCATTCAGTGGATCAAAATAGTGTCGAGATGTTTTGGGCCGAGATATATCGGGGACGACTTTTAACATTAATAACCGGAAGTAGTTCCAGATTACTGCACATCCGATTTTCTGCAGCTTTAACCATGTATTGGTTCCGTTGTGTCATTTCCGGTGCATGAAATTTAAGCCATTAGTGATATGGATCTGGAATCAAAATATTGCTATTTCTACCATAGTTGGGACTTCGTCCCATATAATTTCTAATACAAATGATACACTCTAAATTAAATATCATACAGTTGAGAATAATATTAATTTGTGGTTTGTTTTTCTATTATGTAGTGTGTTATGTGTACACACTTGTAAATAAAAAAGATCTCTGTTAGTAGTGGTTACAAGATGTAAAGCGCTTTACCGATTTTAAGGATATGTCCACAGTTTAATTGACATATTGTGTTTAATTTATTCATGACTACTAGCACTAAGTGAATGTTTATTTACGTTAGATCTATGTATGTGCTGAAATCATGTAATATTATAACTTGTGTAGATCTGCGGTGAAGTTTCCGTCGTCTTTAGTAAAAAGATTGCGCCGAATAGATGTGTAAACCCGTTTGAAAGGATATAAATATTTTGAAATTGAAAGAGATTTTTTTAAATAAACTTGGTGTCCTGATTGATGGGGATTTTAAATTTGGTGTACTGCTACTTGTTTTTGTTCGTTTCCTTGGCGGTGATACAGGCAATCTATATCGAAATGGGTTTTTGTAAAGAGTCAATGTCAGTTCCCTTTTCCTCTTTCCCTTGAATCCTGGCATCTCCTGAAAGTGGACAGAGAATAGTTTATTTTGATTAGAGTATTTATCAGTTTTGTGTTTAAAAGTGTCAATTTATCAATTTTGCAGAAAACAATTAACAAAACTAACAAATCTCCTCATGCATTCGCAATGTGCTCTATCAGAACCGATCTCCTCACGCAGGAAAACGAGAAAATTGACAGCTTGTAGATTTATCAAAACTTCAATTTACTTCTGACGAATCGGAATTTATCCCTGATTACATTTAGACTCCCATGATGAAAAAATATTGAAAATTTAACTTGCATCTTTGTCAAGAACAACTTAGAAATGTAAGAGTGTCACAATTTTCGTCATGTTTTTCGTGGGACGATTGATTTTGCGAGATTTACACTTCATATACAAGAATAAACTATACATGTTTCTAATCGTGAAAGCATTCGCCACAGCATAGCATTCTCTGATTTTGCAATATTCGAGCAGTAAAAAAGAAAATTTCAATTTTTGACATGTACATACCTTGCGAAGCGTCTTCGTGAACTCTCCTCCACCAAAACCGAGAAGTTATCCTCACGAATTTCTTTGCAGAACCAACTGTTCTGCTTGTGCCGATTACCAGCCGTGACTGAGGAAAGTAAAATTTAACACTATGTATTGGAACTAAAATGAGTGGCTATAGGAGGTATCCTTTGTCCTTTGAATGTAGGAAATACCAGTTAATTACATGTTTTTAGACATTATTTATACAATAATCTTGGATGAGGTCAAATATGAAGAAAATCTTGCTTATATTTTTTTTAGTGAAAATAGGTTTTTTATACACCCATCTCTAGTCATCTGGACTTTACAGATGTCTTTACTAATGTGCATCTAGTGATATAGATAATAATATTACTGATGCTTTTTATAGTTATTCCCCTTTGAACACTGAAACTAGAAAAAACAAATCAGCAAAACAATTTATGCCCATTTTAACAAAAAATAATTATAGCATATTCTCGTATGAAAACACTAGGCTAATTTGAATCAAACTTGGCCGCATTTGGGTATGCATCCAATGATCCTGCCAACCAACCAACCAACATGTTTGCTTTACAGTAAATAGAAAAATGGCAGTATTTTGTTTATCATTGCCTATATGAATCAGGTGAGCGATTACAGGCTCTTGAGAGCCTCTGGTTTGGTGTAATATCCTTGTTTTTAAATATTTTGCAGGAAGAATGACCATGGAATGGATATAACTAGATAAATATTCTTTTTATACCCCCACTCGTAGAGAGGGGGCTATATTGCAATCACCTTGTCCGTCCGTCCGTTAGTCCGTCCGTCCATTTGTCTGTCCGTTCACACTTTCGTTAAAGATGCTTCAGCTGCTACTGGAAGAAATGATTTTATTTTTGATACATGACTTTAGCATAGTGACTTGTACTGTGTCTCCCCTTTCCAGGCTTACCGCACATCTACTTCCTGTTTACCGTGCGACTTAGAATTTTTCATGTTTGTCGTAATGAAAACTTTCGTAACAGATATCTCAGCTTCTACTGGAAGAAATGATTTTATATTTGATATATGGCTTTGGCATGGTGACTTGTACCGTGTCTCCCCTTTCCAGGTTTACTGCACATCTACTTCCTGTTTACAGTGCGACTTAGAATTTTTCATGTTTGCCGTAATGAAAACTTTCGTAACAGTTATCTCAGCTTCTACTGGAAGAAATGATTTTAGATTTGATATATGGCTTTGGCATGGTGACTTGTACCGTGTCTCCCCTTTCCAGGTTTACTGCACATCTACTTCCTGTTTACCGTGCAACTTACAAATGACCGAGTGGGCAACATCTTGTTATATTTGATATATGGCTTTTGCATGGTGAATTTTCAGATTAGTTTGTGATCCATTTTCTGGTAATGAGTGTTGAGATATATACAAATTTGACACAAATGAACGAGTGGGGGTATTCTTAGCACGACGTAGCGTGCAACATCTTGTTTTGATTTACTGTCACCCTTACCTTTCATCAATACCTATTGCCTGATCAGTTTACCAAACTGGTGATCAAGTAGGAACATTCATACAGTGATCAATTCAGTTCAGCATCTGCTCAGCCTATCTTAAAAATTTGAAATCCTACCAGGACATCAAATTGTAAGTTTGAACAATAATTCAATAAAGAGTGAAATTTATACTCACCTCAGCTATGTTCTTCAATTTACTAGTTGATCAAGTGATAGTGTATACAAAATACTTACTTTGTAATTTTATTTTTGGTTTTTAGCAAAAATTCTAGATGAAAAAAGTTTATGTTTAAAAACAGTCACATAATTTCAGAAATGTGCCAATAATTTTAAATTTATTTTCAAAATACATTAATTTACAATTGTACAATCTGGTGAAAAATAAAATGAAAATGAGGAATTTGTACAAGGGAGTGAATTTGAAAAAAAAAAAGAAAAGTGTGGAATGGCAAATTGATCAGTGTACATGCTCTTATTGCATGGCCAATCTGGTAAACTGGTCAGGCAATTGGTAACTGTGAACAATAAAGGTGATAGTCAAGTCGCAGTGAGGAAATTGTCAAGATTGAATGTCATCAATAAGTTTAATATTTTAAGATATTTAAAAAAATATATAAAAATAAAAATTGAAGATCATTTACACAAAGTAAGGATCAGTAATTTTCTATGCAATAAATGTTTATGATAGAATTACATGTATGTTATAAATGAATTGCTGGAAAATAAATCTTTTCATTATTACATCTTAATCCCAATACTGACAAAATGATCTTCAACAATGAGGTGTAGGTTTAACGTATATCATGATTACTTCCATTTTCTACTTTTTTGCTTTATTGCCATAAATTTACATTGAGTTGTTACAGAGATACTGGAAACTCATCTAGGTAAATCCTGGAAACATCATTTATGTTTTGAACCATTTTTTACAAAATATAACGAATCAAAATTTTTATCCTACAGTTATCTCCCTTGTTTGTGTGTTGTTATCATCATTAACATTTCACATTTTGATCACCTTCCCAAAAACTAATGGGCCAATTGAAAGCTTGTACCGTGTCTCCCCTTTCCAGGTTTACCGCACATCTACTTCCTGTTTACAGTGCGACTTAGAATTTTTCATGTTTGTCGTAATGAAAACTTTCGTAACAGATATCTCAGCTTCTACTGGAAGAAATGATTTTATATTTGATATATGGTTTTGGCATGGTGACTTGTACCGTGTCTCCCCTTTCCAGGTTTACCGCACATCTACTTCCTGTTGACCGTGCGACTTACAAATGAACGAGTGGGGGTATTCTTGGCACGACGTAGCATGCAACATCTTGTTTAACTTGATCCTGCAAAAACATGGCCACCATTGGCAATTTTTTTTTCTGATTGGCTGAAATATAAAATAAATCTCTCAAAATACAGGACCAAATGATTTGTTATGTAGTACAAATAATGTAAGTCCTCTACAGAGATTTCCCATTTAATCAGGATCTGGTGAAAAACTTGACAGCAATGAGAAGTTCTTGTCTACAAACTTATTTTAACCTAAATAGTGCAAGAAATACCAGGTTCAGGTGAATTTCTTAATTGAAAATAAAAATCTTAATCGGAATATGTAAATATAATCATGATACTTATCTTGTTTTACAGCCAAAGAAAGTAGGAACAGGTAGTAGTGCTAAAAATAGTGCACGGACAAATAGTACAGCTAGAAGTGAAAACAAAGATTTTGATAATTTTCTGCCATCTTCTGATAGACAAGAGAATTTCTTTCAACCAACTAGTGTTCGTAGCAGTTCAGACTCTGACGATGATTGTTTAGCATCAAGTTTTAGTCAAATACAAGCTCTTAAAGAAAAACATCAACTTCAACAAGATAAAATGAATGATCTTTTTACAAGTCCTCGTGATCAAATTATGAAAGATGCAGTGCCGAAAACTAGTAATTTTAGTAGTATAGCTAATAATATGGTTGTGACAGGTAAGCCACAGCAAGTAAAAGCTTCCTTATCTAACATAGAAAATTCATATCAAAATATTAAACATAAAACACCAGTGAATGAACGAAAAAAACCAGACATGTCTCAGCAAATAGGACGAAATATTGCTGAAGATTTTATAAAAACGTTGAATAACGCTGCTACTAAAATTCAACGGTGGTATCGTAGACATAAATCTTGTCAGCAAAAAGCATCTGCTTCATTAAAAGCAGGCGAAGCAGCACTCAAACGTTTATTACAACAAAAGAAACAAGACCACGAAGAACATCAGAAGTTAGATTTAGAATTTATAAATGAGGATGAAAGTGAACGACGAAGTGCAGAGGACAGGAAAAAATTACGAGAAGAAAGGGCACGTCAAGCTAGACAACAAGCAATTCAGGTTTGTTTTAACACTATTTGACCAGTTCCAGATCCACACTTGAGATTCATAAATAATTTTTTAATGAAATCTTTAGGAAAATCCACAGATTGTCATGTAGCTATTACCATTTTAGAAATAAAAAGGGTAAAAATTTTAACATTTAAAATTTTTCATCCAATTTTAATGCAGTTTGTTTTTTGTAAAATGATGGGTTATTGCTTTCATTATAAAAAAAATCTTCCTATTTTATATAAAAATGGAGCCTAAAAATATTGGGAAGTTATATAGAATTTTTTATTTGATGCGGATTGTTTCTTTGAATTGATTTTGCTGAGAGCTTTCTGTATTAGTTTGCAGGATAAATTGCATCAAAAAGGACCAAAAATTGAACTTTCTTATTTTTCATCCAATTTTGAAGCATTTTTTGTGTGCAAAATTCATATCTATAGGAGTTTATCTTTGAGACAATACAGAAAACGAGCTAATATTTATTTTTTTATCGGAAAGAGGCTTTTTTCTTTGAATTGATTGATTATTTTCAATTATATTCCTTGTAGCATTCACTGTCTTTGTTTTTCAATTAGAAATGACCAGTTTTGGTTGCCATGTATAAAGGTGTTAAAGGAGCTGAAAAGGACCAACTGCTTAAAACAGAAAAATGAGGCAAATGCCCAAAATACAGTGGGTTCAGCAAATGATTGTCTCCAGTTTATTACTGTGTCCAACAAATGATTGTGTCCAGTAAAATACTGTGTCCACACTTGCTTTTAGTATACACTTGTCCAACTATCCCTTGTCTACAAGCTACGGTTGTATCATGCTGTGCTTCAGCTTGGCATAGCCGTTTATTATAGCTGTTTTAAAGTAATCTTTGTATCTCTTCTTGTAAATATTTTGTCTACCTGGAGAAAAAAGTTACATATTATATCTATAAATGTAAAACAATGAAACTGAAAATAATTCTATGAAAAATCATTTCTACTTTTATTATAATGATAGAAATGTAAAATAAAATAATTTTTGTTTAAACAGTGTGTTAAATATCTGTAAATGTTAACAGGAATTACAGAAGAAGAGAGAAACGAAAAGAGAAGAAGTGAAAAAGAAGGCAGAAGAAGAAATAACCTATTTACAAGCTAGTGGTAAAATTACAAAGAAACCATTACGAGTAGGAAAGAAGAAGTCAGCAGTCAATGAATCCACAGTACCTAGTAAATCTAAAGACAGTAATATTGACCGTGATACAACTACTTCTGTCTCAACTCTGAAAGATGAAGAAGAAGACATTTTTGAGGTATTCTGTGAATCATACTAGATATTATAATATCAACAACAACAAAATAGCCGAATATTTCAAGATTAAATTATCAAAAAACTGATTATGAAAATACTTTCATACTTACAGCAATCGTCAGGTATTTAGATTTTATCATATATTTATCATCTGTGCACATAGATTCCCAAGCATGGTGATGTGTGCTCAGTCTGATTTCCTCCACCAGTTAAACTGACTGCCATGACATACCTGAAGTATTGTTGTAAGTGAGGTTACACACTCATAGCGATAATATATTATACCCCCACTCATATTGCAATCACCTTGTCCATCCGTTCACACTTTCGTAACAGATATCTCAGCTTCTACTGGAAGAAATGATTTTATATTTGATATATGGCTTTGGCATGGTGACTTGTACCGTGTCTCCCCTTTCCAGGTTTACCACACATCTACTTCCTGTTTACAGTGCAACTTAGAATTTTTCATGTTTGCCGTAATGAAAACAGTTATCTCAGCTTCTACTGGAAGAAATGATTTTATATTTGATATATGGCTTTGGCATGGTGACTTGTACCGTGTCTCCCCTTTCCAGGTTTACCGCACATCTACTTCCTGTTTACAGTGGACTTATAATTTTTCATGTTTGCTGTAATGAAAACTTTCGTAACAGTTATCTCAGCTTATACTGGAAGAAATGATTTTATATTTGATATATGGCGACTTGTACCGTGTCTCCCCTTTCCAGGTTTACCACACATCTACTTCCTGTTTACCGTGCGACTTACAAATGAACGAGTGGGGGTATTCTTAGCACGACGTAGCTTGCAACATCTTGTTGTAATAATTTTCTCATTTCCACTTGGTGTTGTCTTGGAAGATAAAATTTGTAACAAGGAAGAATATGGCTGTAATGAAAATGAAAGAATCATGGGAAGCTTAAAGAGAAATAAAAATATAAAGACTTTTGTTATTTATCCCACAGTGTTTGCAATGTCTTCAGTGATGATAACTAATATCCTACAGTGAGTGTCAGATGACTCTTAGCCTATATAGTTTGGAGGTACTCTTAACTTGTAACTGATGCTATCATAATCTCATATTACTGGTATGTACTAAGTCACTGACATTCATATCCTGTCTATTTATAGTAGGGAAATGGATTTCAGTGTTTTTAGCTCACCTTGCCAAAGGCAATGTGAGCTTTTTGCCATCACTTGGCGTCTGTCGTCTGTCGTCCGTTAACTTTTCACATTTAAATCTTCTCCTCTGAAACCACTCAGCCAAATGAAGTGAAACTTGGTAGGAAGCATCCATCTCTGGAAGGTCCTCTATAAAGATTGCTCATTTTGTCCCGATCCATCAACAAACATGGCCACCATAGGTAATTCTTGTTTCTGATTGGCCAATTTTTAAAAATCTTCTCCTCTGAAACCGCTTGGCCAAATGAATCGAAACTTGGTTGGGAGCATCCTTGGAATGTCCTCTATAAAGATTGCTCATTTCGTCCCGATTCATTTACAAACATGGCTGCCACAGGCAATTCTTGTTTCTGATTGGTCGATTTCTAAAAATCTTCTCCTCTGAAACCGCTTGTCCAAATGATCCAAAACTTGGTAGGAAGCATCTATGGAAGGTCCTCTATAAAGATTACTCATTCTGTCCCGATCCGTTAACAAACATGGCCACCACAGGCGATTCTTTTTTCTGATTGGCTGATTTTTTAGATTCTTCTCCTCTGAAACCGCTTTGCCAAATGAACCGAAACTTGGTAGGATGCATCTATGGGAGGTCCTCTATAAAGATTGTTCATTTCCTCCCGATCCATTAACAAATATGGCTGCCATAGGCAATTCTTGTTTCTAATTGGTCGATTTCTAAAAATCTTGTCCTCTGAAACTGCTTTGCGAAATGAACCGAAACTTGGTAGAAAGCATCTATGGAAGGTTCTCTATTACGATTGCTCATTTTGTCCGAATCCATTTACAAACATTGCCGCCACAGGCAATTCTTGTTTCTGATTGGTCGATTTCTAAAAATCTTCTACTCTGAAACAGCTTGGCCAAATGGACCGAAACATGGTAGGAAGCATCTATGGAAGGTCCTCTATGGGAATTGTTCATTCCGTTTTGATCCGTTTACAAACATGGCCATCATAGGCAATTCTTGATTCTTATTGGTCGATTTCTAAAAATCTTCTCCTCTGAAACCGCTTGTCCAAATGATCCAAAACTTGGTAGGAAGCATCTATGGAAGGTCCTCTATAAAGATTACTCATTCTGTCCCGATCCGTTAACAAACATGGCCACCACAGGCGATTCTTTTTTCTGATTGGCTGATTTTTTAGATTCTTCTCCTCTGAAACCGCTTTGCCAAATGAACCGAAACTTGGTAGGATGCATCTATGGGAGGTCCTCTATAAATATTGTTCATTTCCTCCCGATCCATTAACAAATATGGCTGCCATAGGCAATTCTTGTTTCTAATTGGTCGATTTCTAAAAATCTTGTCCTCTGAAACTGCTTTGCGAAATGAACCGAAACTTGGTAGAAAGCATCTATGGAAGGTTCTCTATTACGATTGCTCATTTTGTCCGAATCCATTTACAAACATTGCCGCCACAGGCAATTCTTGTTTCTGATTGGTCGATTTCTAAAAATCTTCTACTCTGAAACAGCTTGGCCAAATGGACCGAAACATGGTAGGAAGCATCTATGGAAGGTCCTCTATGGGAATTGTTCATTCCGTTTTGATCCGTTTACAAACATGGCCATCATAGGCAATTCTTGATTCTTATTGGTCGATTTCTAAAACTGCTTTTCCTCTGAAACCGCTTGACCAAATGATATGAAACTTGGTAAGAAGCATCTATGGAAGGTCCTATATAGAGATTGCTCATTTCGTTTTGATCCATTAACAAACATGGCTATCACAGGCAATTCTTGTTTTAGATTGGTCGATTTCTAAAAATCTTCTTCTCTGAAACTGCTTTGCCAAAATGAACCGATATTTGGTGGGAAGCACCTATGGAAGGTTCTGTATTAAGTTTCTTCAAAGCAGAATGAAAGGTGAGTGACACAGGCTCAGCTCAGTGCTGAGCCTTTAGTTTCCCCATAGTTTTTGAGTTTTCGATTGAAACATTCAAGGTCTCCTCTTTCAAATACTAATTTATGAAATCTCTAAATAGTTCAAGCATTTTCAATTGTGCAACCCGCCAACTTGAATATCAACTTGTTGAAGGTGCTCAGTGTTTGGTAAAAGTAGAAGATAAAAGGACAATTCATTAAGGAGAAGTTTAACTCGCATCCAAAAAGGTGTTGTAAAGGTTGTAATAAAAAGATCTTAAATTTTATTTTCTTTCCAGTCTGTATCCAATGTAAATATAGAAGAATCTAGTCGAGATAGTGCCAGGAAAGAAATGAGTGAAGCTCAGACAAAAACCACATTAGATGATCTCTTAGACACTTTGAAGAAACTTGAAGAAGATGAGCACTTAGAAACTCCTAAACCTGTCACAAAAAATGCTTGGTGTAAGTTAAATTTGTTTAACTGTTTAGCTCATTTCTTAGGCCATCTGAGCTATTGAAACCACTTTGCGTCCATTGTAATTTCTTAGGCCATCTGAGCTATTGAAACCATCTTGCATCCAATTGTAAATTCTTAGGCCATCTGAGCTATTGAAACCACTTTGCATACATTGTTATACTTGTTTGCATTATTGTCATAGTTAGCTTTTTACGCTTTCACAATCTTCTCTTAAATCACACGGTGAGGTGTACTCGATACAACATAATGTGATAAAGTTTGTCAGTAACTTGTGACAGGTCGGTGGTTTTCACCTGGTACCCCGGTGTCTTCCACCAATAAAGCTGACTGCCATGATATAGCTGAAATATTGTTGAAAGTGGCGTTAAATACCATAAACCAACCAAATCTAAATCACAACATTTGAGGGGGGGGGAATTGCTTATGTTGACAGAATCGTTTTCAAACAGATATTTTATACAAAGAATCATATTTCATTAGAATACACTTGTATTCCTTCAGAAAAAGATGGAAGTATTCATAAAGTTTTATATTGATTGCTATATACAACACCTACTTGCTTACCTCTACATCAATATAACGTCCAGTGTTCCAGCTAGGAATTGAAAATGGAGGGGTGCGACTTTGGAAAAAGGGCACTTCAGCACGTCAAAAACTATGAAAAAGGGCAATATAGTTATTTTCAGTTACTTAATATTAAAAATGTCTTTCAGCACTACATTTTCAGCTCTTTACATCAATGCATCTACAGGACTCATTGTTTATATATATTTTATTACATTGACATATGTACAGAAATGCACATTAAAATCTGAAGATCAATAAAAAGACATGTTAAAAAGAATATTAGTGTTATGAATGTTCCAGATACAATTTTAACTAAAATAAAAGTCACACTGTATTTACAAGTCTTCTGTTTTTGTGTTTAAAAAAGGCATGTACACACTTGTCTCATACATGTATAATTTTGACAGTGTACAGATCACAGTTGTACTTAATGTTCAAAATTTTGGAAAGTGTCTCAGTTTTAATGTTAGCTCTGTGGCTGGTTTTGATTAAGGCAACTTGAGAGAAAAGTTTCTTAACATCTGCAGTGCTCAAAGGCTGTATGACAGCAATGCTGTACAGTTTGGAGACAAGTGGATACATTGAAGAAAGATTCATGTCTTTGTGATCTACTGACGGAAATAGTTCATTCAAGTGAGTTAAAGGGAAACTTCGCGATTTTTTACATGTTAGCTAAATATGTTCCTGGTGATATAAAATACATATTCACAAAGTTTTATCGAAATATTTCCACAAATAACGAAGCAAATCGCAAATTTGTAATTTTAATTTCTAATTTTTCAACTAGTTTGTGACATTTTAAACTAAAAATGCATTGTGGGATTGAAATTTAAAGTCTGGGTCGCTGATGTTAAATTCGCTTCATTTACAGCACTCAGAGAACTGTAATTTAAATCTAATAACCGTTGGAAAATTAAATACTGAAGTGAACAGCTACGTACCTTTTTGACAAACAACTATTTTAAATGAACAAAATGTTTCATTTCCTTTATATTTACAACGGAAAGAGTATTTTATAACAGTCACTTATATTCGCTATATATCGGATCCCTTTTACAATTATGTTCATTTTGTTTTACTGCTAATGTGCTGAAAAATATAATGGATAATTTTGACAACGCGTAACTTGTGTATTGATTTCTAGATTCTGTTTTAATCCCTTTTTTATAATCATTATTTGGCATGCTGTTTACTGTTATTTTGATCTCCGCATGTAGATGTCCGCTTGTGTGTTTTCTAGCCGGAGGGTAAAATTATACAGGTGTAAAATTCAAGGTGACCGGATTAATCAAATGGGAATTTGAATACACACTATTTGCTTTCCAAGACGAGTTGGTAGATCGTTTATTATCTATTAAAGATAAAATATTCTTAAAACATTAGAATAAATATAATGTTGAAATAACAGGAACAATTTATGTTTTAGATGATAAAAAAGTATACACCATCCTTGAAATTATAAGTTTTCATTATGAGAGGCACCAAATTGGCCTAACTATATATAGCTGTCTCATCATAATAATTTAATGATCGATGTTCATAAAAGATGTTTTAATTTTAATATTAAATAAAATGATTTAGGCCTAAATGTTTAGAAATGAATTTTTCTTTTTAACAATAAAAAAAAATGATTATGATTTTACTCAATCAATATTTCTTTACTTTTCTTTTGTTCAACGCATGTTGTTTGTTTGGGAACATTTCTATATAAAGCACCGAAATTAACGTTTTAGTTATAGCTTAAATATGTCGAGCTCAGGTACGGAAAGTGACTCTAGTGACTCAAGTGATGTAGATTTCGACGACTATGGAGAGTTCGGGAAATAGAGAACAACCCACCTCAGAACAACACAAATTTGATATCCACTGATATTCATTTAGACAAAGTTCGGAAGAGATCATGATCATGAGCGGTATAAACAGATGAAGGGCAGTCAAAAATTAAAAAGAGATTAGGCCACACCAGATTTACTTCTTGTTCTTCGGATTTTGTGCTAAAAACGTTGTCCAGAGCGAGCAAGTGGTTTAAAAATGTTAATTTCTTTTCCTTTTTTTGCTTGTCATTTTTGATGAGCGAAACGTAAAATATTATGCGAAAAATATATTTCTTATATTTTTCATGTATTTTCAGAAGCGAGAGACCATATTTTAATTTTAAATATTTCATTCTTCAATAAATTAAGGCAAATAATTCCTGAAGTAAGAAGTGAAATGCAGGATTTACTTATTTTTATCTTCATTCTGAAAACGACACCGGTTCACTCAGCAGGGTAACTAATATTGCGTAATGAGTTTAGGTCCACACAAGAAATCGCCAGGCAGAATATACAAGTGTCATTTTACATCCGGTCGACGGGCCTTTGACCGAATACCTGAATACATGTGTCACAATATTTGGCAATAATCAGAAACGCAATGCACATTTTGTGACCCGTTAACTAACTAAGATTTTACCCCTAAGGGTTGAAGGCATGTACAAGGAATATATACAAACAACGTACACAAGTCAAATAGACAAAAACATAATAAGAACAGAAAATAAAATGAAAACAAATTACGCTACCCGTGACTAGAATAGCAGATGCAATACACATTGTAAAGGTTCTAATAGGTGATCAAAATACAAGACCCTGATCACGTTGACGTATACATTAAGTATGGGTGCATATTAATGCACACCGCCGGATCAAGGGGGTGTTCGACAATTTAGTAAAATTCGTGTATAAATTGGGTAAAAATTGGCAAACAAGAGCCTGGCATCCCGTTTTCAAAACTGCTGGATCCGCACCTAATGCAGCAATGATTCATGGGCTATTTTCACAAAAAAATCTTAAGATTATCATTGATCGTAAGCTATATTGAATTGTTCATTTTTATCTTGATTTTTTTGTGCCCCATCAGAATGATGTAGCAACAACCAAAATTATGAAATAAAGCAGGGTGAACAGGGCAGGGTAGAAATTCTTCTTGCAAAATAGACAAAAAACCATTCGTATGCAATTTTTCCTTATAGAAATAGAAATTAAAATAAGTTTATTAACCAAATCAGGGCCCCAGGAGGGCATATACAAATAACAATTATGATTGATACACAACAACAATACATCAAACTAAATATTTGCGGTGAAATATCAATAATTGTGATGAACAAATTTTTTATGACTATTCTGAGATTAATCAGAAGGGTCCACCAGTTCGAAAGACGTGATTAAAATAAACAAAATATGTTACGCAGAGACATATTATATGTTACGCTTTGTTTTTGTATAATAAACTTATTTATAATACTCATCGTCTGTAATTGTCAAATGAAATCTATTACAAATTATATGTTTACATAATCCTCTCAATTGTATGGCTTCCTACCCTGTAACTTTCTGTGCTTTTAGCTTATGTGTATCTTTATTGTAGTGCATGCACGATTGATTACAAAGTGCGATCTTACTGAATAATGTCATTAAAACAATTTTGCCCCGTAGTATAGGCCTTTTTGGATTTTTTTTTTAATGAATTCAGGGCATTGTTCTGATGTCCGTTCTTATTTTAACTTAATTTCGTAGTTCTTCAATTTTGGAAAAAAATCTTTTGTAAATGTGTCTCATGCGTAACCTTTCCCCCCGATTCATTTGTTTTGCCATAATCCATATAAGCAAAACATAAATCTGCAAAAAGTGATTGTGTAATAAATTCATATATTTAGAATAATAAGAAAAATAAAAAGAATTACCATCAAGTTAAACAACCGACAAGCCATATCGACACTGAATGAGGACCCTGGTTTGTCACGCTTGTTTTGGGGCGTGGTGGTATTTAGACGTCACGTGATACTTGGTATTGAGATGCTATCAAAATGGCGACTTCCATGTATCGTTGACAGAATTTTAAAATCGATTTCATTCCCTTATCCAACATAATAAAACGCTAATATACATATAAACATCCATATTTATACATCAGGAAAAACATATAAAAAAATATTTTTTTTGCGAAGTTTCCCTTTAAGGATCTGTTGTCAGAGGACAAAATCTGTATAAATTCCTGCCACTGAATGAGCAGAGACTCAGAGTTCATGTCAAAATATGTAGCTAAGGCCTCCATTTCAGTATAACCATACATACACTCAATCAAATCAGTTCCTGTGAGATCAAGTATTGCTAACTGATCAATAATATCAGCATCCTCAAACCAAAAGGAATTTACTCATCAAATTGGCAAAAAATAGTTTATTTTGATTTGCATTATAAATTATTCTCAAAGTGACTGAAGTGTTTTTAGTAGGTCACTAGGTACTTCTTCAGAAGGTGAATATATTTAAAGTTATGTGCGAGATTTTAATAATTTTATTAAATGTTTTAAAGTTGATCACTTGAACTTAGCTCAACACAAATTTATGTAAGAGTATTATACCAGTATTGAAATTATTGGGTTGGATCTAATTAGTATTGCAAGCATACATAAAAAATAAACTGTATATCAATAAAGACTGGTACAAATGGAGAACATAAAGTTTAATAGAAAAATCTTTTTTTTTTAATTGTACAGGTATATGATTATTTGAATGTTTAAATGATATGCAAAAGTGATTTTATTCATTGATTTTTTTAAATTGAAAGCAATTAGAAAAATTAAAACTATATTACTGAAATACGGAGATATGGCAGGGGAGATAATAATTTTATTGACTTAATTTTTTTTATCAGTTAATCCTCTTGTGATTTTTGCAACAACAATTTACTCTTTTTGAAATATTTTGGTACCCCTTAAAAGGGCTATTTAGATGTTTAGATGAAATTGGTGTACATGTTTTGGCAATTTTTTTACAATGACCTAAGGACATATTTCACTGATTAGGATTACCGAAGTCATAACTGATCACTTGGTGAGGACAGGAAATTACTAATTAGTGGACAACACCTGCCACGCTTTAACACCTGTACACATTTAATTAGAAATTAATTGGACAAGTTTTGAGACAATGTCACGAGTGGACAACACAAGCGTACACGTTTGGGATTCATGTACGGCATGAAAAGGGCAGAGGGGTGCAAAATTTCGGGGGCTGGGCGCAGCACCCCTCTATTTTGGTCTAGCTGGAACACTGTGTCATCAGTATTTTATCTAGGGTAATAAACATGTAGGTAATGCCTAATAAGTGAGAATAACACGGTTTTCAACAGATATACTTTTCATGTTTAAAATAACAATTCACTGCAATAAAAAAAAATGACAAGAAAATAACTCAAACTTGCAGACACTACCCATTTAACAAAATTCAAAATTTGTTTTTTCATTCATTCAAGAAATATTTTTTTTAGATAATATCTGTAGTACATAATGTTGCATTTCATCCTTCTTTTTTTTCGTCTTTAACCCTTTTTAATCATGAAAAAGCACAATATCAGGTTTGAATGAAAGTGTTGGTTTGTTTTTACTTATTATATATCACTGATTTTGTTTTCAGTGGAAGAACTTGACAAAGATTCAACAAGGTCTCATCTGACAACAGAAAAATTACAGAAATTAAACTCCTCAGGGGTAGATAACTCTTTGAGTAAGAGTGGCTTTCTAACAGACGATAAGTTGAAGAGTATAATGACCTTTTTGGATGAAGTACAAACTTCAGATAGACTCAGTTCTGTGGATCAGGTATGTTAGATCAAGGTCATCAAATGGCTATGGTAAAAAGACAGGCTCAGTTTAATCATATTAATCAAACAGAATAAGTTCTGAGGATCAAGTATGTCAGATTAAGACCTAACACATTCAATTCTGTGTATGGTCAAGGTCGTCAGACAGTGTCAATTCTAATGATTACATATGTAAAGTTAAGGATACAAGATTGACCCAGTTCTGTGAATCAGGAATGTTGGATTAAGGTCATCTGACCGTTTATGTGGATTAGGTATGTCATGTCAAGTTATAAGACAGGCTCACTCTGGGTGTGCAGGTCAGTGACCTTTTATTGTGTCATACTACTTGGTTATGTAGGGATTAAAACCACTAGACTATCAAATTATAATGCAAGTTTTTATGATTCTGTTAAAAAATGTAAATAGAAAATGTTTAAAGTTGAAGGAAATCCAATCATAATATAGTGTTATAAAAATGTAATTTCTTATCAACAAAATAATAAACTACAACATAGTACATTTTCTGGTTAAAAGAATCACAGAAAGCTATTAATTAGGTATGTTAAAATCAAATATTGTAAATTTTCCACCAGCAAGGCAGCTGCCATATTGACAAAGGTTTGTCTGTTCCCGTTAATTCAAGCATCAGTAATCAACATTATCAACCAATAAAGGGAGTTTTAATGAATAGACAATACAGGTTTAGTTCCTTATAATTTTGATCCAGAATATTTGCTAGCAGATATTCAGTCATCAACATTTTATCGCCAAAACAGCAGTGCAACCATCAACCTTATCTGTACGATTCCAATCATTTTTCTGAATATTAGCAACCCATCTAAAATATTGTTTTGGTTTTCTTCCAAAAAAACGTGTAAAAAACTTTCTGGTTCAAGAATTTTGCTTGTCTTCAGCTATTTTAAGAATCTGTCATTAGCGAATGTTTTTTTATATAGGTGCAATGATATTGGAACAGACAATGTGATGTAGAATAATGCAATTATTGTGCTTCTTCAATACCAAAGAGTTCCACACAATGGCGGGACCCATAAATATGAAAATTATGATATAACTGTCTGTGCGACTATACTATAGGGTTATTGCATGAATATTGGTGATTATTACATAAGGCTCTATTTTACTGTTTTTCTATTGGCCAGAAGCAATACACGTGACATTCCATTTTCTAACATATTGATTAGCAAAAAGCAATTTCGGTGCAATAAATAATCATATTGCACTCTCGTGCAAAATCAATGAATGAAATTACATGGCACGAGAGTGCAATATGGTTTTTTATTGCACAGAAATTGCTTTTTGCTAATCAATGTTAGAAAATTTCATAAAATTTGAAAATTTTCAAAAAATTTGAAAATCATAAAATAAAAAAAAATAAAAATTTAAAGTTCAATTTTTTTTAACAAATTTGAAAATTTCATTTTTTTTTTTTTAAATTCAAAATTTTCATAAAATTTCAAAACTTTTAAATAGAATATTAAACTACTTCAAATATTCATATTTGAACTAGTGCAAGATACATTTTATACTTAGCGTGCAAATACAAGGATATATTGCACGATCATTTTCCATTGAAATTAATAGGAAAATATTTATTACTATATAATAATATTGGTTATATAAAAAGATATTTATTTTCAATTTGCTTCCTTTTGATTTACTGACATTTTGTGATCTTTTTGTTGATTGTCAACATGTTCAACCATTTACAACATATAATGTCCATGGAAATACAGCAATATTTGTCTTTCATTTTAAAGTAAAACTATCATAATGGTATATTTAATTATTTTCAGTATGTTTTATTTATCTTGTACATTATATTATAGGAACTTGCAAAAGAATCTCATAACTTTGAACTACCCCCTATGCTAGTGCCGTCTGCTGATGAACTTTTACAACTTGACCAGGCAAAGGAAGCTGCTGATGAAGTGACATCTACTGTTTTGTCTCAACGACTAGAATTGGAAGAGAAAAAGAGAAGTGTATCAATGTTACAGAAGGCACTGGTAATTATACTTCTTCATTTGATATGATGTTTCAATAGGGGACATTTCTTCAAATGATTGAAATTTCAATTTGAGTTGTGTTATATGTATTCTAGTAGTAGTTGAGTGATTGTTGTTTAATGCTAACTCAACAATTTTTCAGCTATGTAAAGTTAATTTTCAATGAGATGATGATGAGATCTGCTTTTTACTAGACCAACACGCTTAGTTGGATTTTTATAGTGCTAGTTCGCTGAAATAACAGTCCACGGATTGACAAATCACACCACTGGCACGCGGACACATTATCCCGATTCAGAGCCAACCCGTCTTTGCTCTTTCTCCATAATGCTGCGTGCTTAGCTGAGAAACGACAAATACCAATTTTGCAGTCTTTGATTTGATCCAATTTGGGCTCCAACCCACAATCTACCGCACTCGAGGCGAGCATGCTAACTATTGCACTACCGATGTGGTTCTAGTAGACAGTGTTGATTAATCCTTGAAATAATGGTTATATTTACATAAATCAAAGTATTCCTCACTCTATTTCTATTTATAGAATCAACAAAGGGAGTTAACTGTGAGACACGCTCGAGAAGCAGAAAGGGAAATGAACAAAAGATTGGATGCACAGAAAGATGAATATGAAGAAGCCATTAAAAGACATCTAGGTTTTATTGATCAGGTATGAGTTTTATTTAATGGTGGCTAAATCAGAAGGTACTTTATGATACCTTATGGTACATGTAGTAACTGTGTAAAGGTTTTTGGCCCAAATTAATGTCATAATAGAGTACCTTTCTTGTCTTGAGAATATGCAAGTTAAGCTCAAAAACTAAATTAATTTTGCCAAAAACACAATAGAACGACAGCACTTTTGTAGATGAATAATTAAGTCTATGTTTAAATCATGAAGATTTGAAAAACATGTTTCTAAAAATTATTTGAAAAGAAGTACTAAACTATACAAACTTTTCTAGGATTGACTTCAGGATAATTTTTTTGAAGCATTGTAGTTTTTTTAATGAAATATGTATAGGGAAAATTGGAAGTGTTTAAATACTTGTCTCCACTGTCTGTATTTTGTATATATATTCAGGAAAATACCATGCTTTTTGTTGTAGTTGATAGATGATAAAAAAGGAATGTCTGAAAAATGTGAAAAGTTGGTGAAAGAATTGAAAACAATTGACAAAAAATACCAAGACAAGGTTAAAACAATGGATGACAGGTACGTTGGATAAGCAATGTGGAAAATAATAAAAAAGATGTTCTTAAAATCAGTAATGGAAATGCAAATTTAATTTGAGTAAAGTATTAATTTGATACACATACTCAATATTGCACAGATTAATGACCTGTGGAGTATGAGCCTTTTGGGTCCAAAGTTTTGCATAGGCTGCAATGGAGAAAATTAAAGAATAGTATTATCAGGTTTTGTGTCATTAAAAAAGTTTATTTAATTCTATAGCTATCTTTAAGTTTATTTAATTCTGTTGCTATCTTTAAGTTTATTTAATTCTGTTGCTATCTTTAAGTTTATTTAATTCTGTTGCTATCTTTAAGTTTATTTAATTCTATAGCTATCTTTAAGTTTATTTAATTCTATAGCTATCTTTAAGTTTATTTAATTCTATAGCTATCTTTAAGTTTATTTAATTCTGTTGCTATCTTTAAGTTTATTTAATTCTATTGCTATCTTTAAGTTTATTTAATTCTATAGCTATCTTTAAGTTTATTATCTCCTCGTCAACGAAGTTGCGATGGGATATAGTAACGCTACCCTCGGTCTGTCTGTAGACAAATCCTATGTCGTACGATAACTTAAAGGGAAACTTCGCGATTTTTTACATGTTAGCTAAATATGTTCCTGGTGATATAAAATACATATTCACAAAGTATTATTGACATATTTCCACAAATAACGAAGCAAATCGCAAATTTGTAATTTTAATTTCTAATCTTTCAACCAGGCTGTGACATTTTAACCTAATAATGCATTGTGGGATTGAAATTTAAAGTCTGGGTCGCTGATGTTAAATTCGCTTCATTTAAAGTGCTCAGAGGACTGTAATTTAAATCTAATAACCGTTGGAAAATTAAATACTGAAGTGAACAGCTACGTACCTTTTTGACAAACAACTATTTTAAATGAACAAAATGTTTCATTTCCTTTATATTTACAACGGAAAGAGAGTTTTACAACAGTCACCTATATTCGCTATATATCGGATCCCTTTTACAATTATGTTCATTTTGTTTTACTGCTAATGTGCTGAAAATTATAATCGATAATTTTGACAACGCGTAACTTGTGTATTGATTTCTAGATTCTGTTTTGATCCCTTTTTTATAATCATTATTTGGCATGCTGTTTACTGTTATTTTGATCTCCGCATGTAGATGTCCGCTTGTGTGTTTTCTAGCCGGAGGGTAAAATTATACAGGTGTAAAATTCAAGGTGACCGGATTAATCAAATGGGAATTTGAATACACACTATTTGCTTTCCAAGACGAGTTGGTATCGTTTATTATCTATTAAAGATAAAATATTCTTAAAACATTAGAATAAATATAATGTTGAAATAACAGGAACAATTTATGTTTTAGATGATAAAAAAGTATACACCATCCTTGAAATTATAAGTTTTCATTATGAGAGGTTCCAAATTGGTCTAACTATATATAGCTGTCTCATCATAATAATTTAACGATCGATGTTCATAAAAGATGTTTTAATTTTAATTTTAAATAAAATGATTATGATTTTACTCAATCATTATTTTAACAGTCGGTGTTCATAAAAGATGTTTTAATTAATTTAATTTTCATCAAAGGATTATGATTTTACTCAATCATTATTTTAACAGTCGGTGTTCAGAAAAGATGTTTTAATTAATTTAATTTTAATCAAAGGATTATGATTTTACTCAATCATTATTTTAACAGTCGGTGTTCATAGAAGATGTTTTAATTAATTTAATTTAATCAAATGATTATGATTTTACTCAATCAATATTTCTTTACTTTTCTTTTGTTCAACACGTGTTGTTTGTTTGGGAACATTTCTATATAAAGCACCGAAATTAACGTTTTAGTTATAGCTTAAATATGTCGAGCTCAGGTACGGAAAGTGACTAGCGCCTCAAGTGATGTAGATTTCGACGACTATGGAGAGTTTGGTTACCAACTTGAACCAGAATATACGGAAGAAGAACTCAGACAAATGGAAGAGGCAGCGAGTGCCCAACGTCAGGAAATAGAGAACAACCCACGTCAGAACAACACAAATTGGTGCTCATGCTCAAAATGCATTTCACTACCTTTGCCGTCGGAATGCCTGTGCTGCCATGAATTTTCATTGTTTGATGGTCAATTGGAACCCAGTGACTGCATTACCGATAACACCAACTTTAGAACAGTTTGTCTCAACCGTGTTGTGCTTGAAACAAGCTATATTAGTTTTTTGAGGTACAAACGTCACAGAGGAAGAGCTCCAGATGTGTTAACTAACCGACAGAGTAGACTCATGGCTTATCGTCAGTTTGTTTGTTGGGTCAGAAAAGGTCAACCACTTGGCAAGAAATACAGAATGACCCTACTAGCCTGCGTTGTCAAAACTATAAGGGAAGAGTTTCCGTCACCAGATGGAAATTATGAAGGTTTTAAAGAGTGTGCATGTGAAAGTGATATATCAGATTCTGACTAGTTTAAAATAAAATGGACATAATTAAACTGTAACTAATATGAAGATTTCAATTATATACAATATATCATTTATTTATTTATTTAATCAAATATGTTTAAGCATATTCGGTTTCTTGTAGTTTACAAAAAAACTCTTTGCTCAGTGACCCCCAAAAGGCACAAAACGCTCGGAACCCCGTAAGCAAACTTGACCTATAATTTTGATATCCACTGATATTCATTTAGACAAAGTTCGGAAGAGATCATGATCATGAGCGGTATAAACAGATGAAGGGCAGTCAAAAATTAAAAAGAGAATAGGCCACACCAGATTTACTTCTTGTTCTTCAGATTTTGTGCTAAAAACGTTGTCCAGAGCGAACAAGTTAATTAAAAATGTTAATTTCTTTTCCTTTTTTTGCTTGTCATTTTTGATGAGCGAAACGTAAAATATTATGCGAAAAATATATTTCTTATATTTTTCATGTATTTTCAGAAGCGAGAGACCATATTTTAATTTTAAATATTTTGTTCTTCTATAAATTAAGGCAAATAATTCCTGAAGTAAGAAGTGAAATGCAGGATTTACTTATTTTTATCTTCATTCTGAAAACGACAGGTACATTCACACCGGTTCACTCAGCAGGGTACCTAATATTGCGTAATGAGTTTAGGTCCACACAAGAAATCACCAGTGTCATTTTACATCCGGTCGACGGGCCTATGACCGAATACCTGAACACATGTGTCACAATATTTGGCAATAATCAGAAACGCAATGCACATTTTGTGACCCATTAACTAACTAACTTTATTAATGCTCAATTTTACCCCTAAGGGTTGAAGGCATGTACAAGGAATATATACAAACAACGTACACAAGTCAAATAGACAAAAACATAATAAGAACAGAAAATAAAATGAAAACAAATTACGCTACCCGTGACTAGAATAGCAGATGCAATACACATTTTAAAGGTTCTAATAGGTGATCAAAATACACGACACTGATCACGTTGAAGTATACATTAGGAATGGGTGCATATTAATGCACACTGCCGGATCAAGGGGTTGTTCGACAATTTAGTAAAATTCGTGTATAAATTGGGTAAAAATTGGCAAACAAGAGCCTGGCACCCCGTTTTCAAAACTGCTGGATCCGCACCTAATGCAGCAATGATTCATGGGCTATTTTCACAAAAAAATCTTAAGATTACCATTGATCGTAAGCTATATTGAATTGTTCATTTTTATCTTGATTTTTTTGTGCCCCATCAGAATGATGTAGCAACAACCAAAATTATGAAATAAAGCAGGGTGAACAGGGCAGGGTAGAAATTCTTCTTGCAAAATAGACAAAAAACCATTCGTATGCAATTTTTCCTTATAGAAATAGAAATTAAAATAAGTTTATTAACCAAATCAGGGCCCCAGGAGGGCATATACAAATAACAATTATGATTGATACACAACAACAATACATCAAACTAAATATTTGCGGTGAAATATCAATAATTGTGATGAACAAATTTTTTATGACTATTCTGAGATTAATCAGAAGGGTCCGCCAGTTCGAAAGACGTGATTAAAATAAACAAAATATGTTACGCAGAGACATATTATATGTTACGCTTTGTTTTTGTATAATAAACTTATTTATAATACTCATCGTCTGTAATTGTCAAATGAAATCTATTACAAATTATATGTTTACATAATCCTCTCAATTGTATGGCTTCCTACCCTGTAACTTTCTGTGCTTTTAGCTTATGTGTATCTTTATTGTAGTGCATGCACGATTGATTACAAAGTGCGATCTTACTGAATAATGTCATTAAAACAATTTTGCCCCGTAGAATAGGCCTTTTTGGATTTTTTTTTAAAGAATTCAGGGCATTGTTCCGATGTCCGTTCTTTTTTTAACTTAATTTCGTAGTTCTTCAATTTTGGAAAAAAATCTTTTGTATATGTGTCTCATTAAAGACGAACCTTCCCCCCCGATTCATTTGTTTTGCCATAATCTATAGAAGCAAAACGTAAATCTGCAAAAAGTGATTGTGTAATAAATTCATATATTTAGAATAATAAGAAAAATAAAAAGAATTACCATCAAGTTAAACAACCGACAAGCCATATCGACACTGAATGAGGACCCTGGTTTGTCACGCTTGTTTTGGGGCATGGTGGTATTTAGACGTCACGTGATACTTGGTATTGAGATGCTATCAAAATGGCGACTTCCATGTATCGTTGACAGAATTTTAAAATCGATTTCATTCCCTTATCCAACATAATAAAACGCTAATATACATATAAACATCCATATTTATACATCAGGAAAAACATATAAAAAAATATTTTTTTTGCGAAGTTTCCCTTTAAGTTGTGTTTCTTAGAATCTTAAAATTGTATCAGCTGTTTACTGGAGGATCCCTTTCATTTTTGACGATTTTCACATTTGCCGTTCCAGAGTTATTGGACTTGATATGACGAAAAATAGAATTTTTACCCTATGTCGTATGATAACTTGAGTAGTGTTTCTCAGAATGTTTTGAAATTTTATCAGCAGCTTACCGGTGAAGAGAGGAGAATCCCTTTCATTTTTGACGATTTTCGCTTTTGCCGTTCCAGAGTTATTGGACTTGATATGACGGAAAATAGGATTTTTACCCTATGTCGTATGATAACTTGAGTAGTGTTTCTCAGAATGTTTTGAAAATTTAGCAGCAGCTTACCGGTGAAGAGAGAAGGATCCCTTTCATTTTTGAACGGTTTTCACTTTTGCCATTCCAGAGTTATTACACTTGATATGACGGAAAGTAGGGTATTTTACTCTATATGTCGTATAACAACTTGAGTAAGTGTTTCTCAAAATCTTCTAAAATTTTATTAGTGATTTAATTGTGAAGAGAGGGGGATCCTTAGGAAACTGCAGGGATGCCAACAACCACGATTTCGGCAGAGTTTCTCCAATTTTCAGACCCTTAATCCGACCTCCGATATAATAAACGTGTACTCCGACGTTTTCAAAATCCGGAATTTTTCGTGTCTGGTACCGTAATATGGCTTTCAATTATTGTTTATCCAGAAGACACTTGGCTTGCAGCACTTAAATTTGTACCATTAAACGATTGCGTGATTCAGACTTTTACAATCGGATACCCTAGAGTGTTTTCTTTACTGTAACACTATCATCTTTTGATGTAGACAGCATAATTACCTGAGATGTGACGATAAGGCAGACCATGTGAATCATGGCAGACACGGAGACATTTTGCATAAAACATTTGAAGATATCAAGGACAAATATCACCGCCATGGATAGAAGAATAAAAAAAAATACCACAGAGAGCTAAAAACTGAGCAAGCATGAACCCCCACCGCTAGCTGTGCAACCGTGGTTCTGAATGGTCCTGCTATTTTTTCCTTTTTTTCCGCAGACAAATTATAGAACTACAGATAATTTTACACCTGTAAAAAACATTCGTAATAGCGACATCAACACTATGATCCCCAGGGACCATTCAGAGCTACGGACCGGCAACTACCCGCCCGTACTATTCCAGAAGGAACAATGTCATAGGAAAATTTTAGTAATGTATGATGGAATCTGGTGAAACTTTACTAAATAATCATTGGCTGGGTAATAGAGGAGAGTCCCTTTCATTTTTGGTCGGAACAATCAGTAATGTTTCGGTTATGGAAATAGGTTTGACAGATAAAGTGCCACACAAAAGACTCATCTCCAAGCTAAAGTTTTATGGTATATCTGACCAAATAACAAACTGAATAACATCTTTTCTTGCAAACAGAACTCAGACAGTACTTTTAGAAAACACAACATCTGAAAAAATTGCAGTCACCTCTGACATGCCCAAACGAACTGTACTAGGGCCCATACTGTTTCTAATATACATGAACGACCTACCAGATTACATCAAACATAGCCAAATAAGACACTTTGCAGATGATAGCATTATATATAGACCTATTAAAACACAAGCAGATTGCATAAAACTACAAGAAGACCTTGAATCAGCTGTCAAATGGGAACTGGATTGGCTAATTGCATTTCACCCAGACAAATGTAACATCTTAAGAGTAACAACCAAAAAATCGCCACAACATTTTTACTACAACATGCATGGGCACATCTTAGAATCAGTACAATCAGCAAAATATCTGGGAGTCACACTATCAGCAGATTTAAAATGGAACAATCACATTCAACAAATGACATCAGATGCAACCTTTAAATTAATTCAAAATCTGTAAAAGATAGAGCATACCAATCTCTTGTACGACCCAAACTAGAATACTGCTGCTCTGTCTGGACCCATATACCACCGAAAACATCTATAAAATCGAACAGGTCCAAAGACAAGCAGCAAGATATGCATGCCACAGACACCACAATACTAGCAGCGTCACAGAAATGATACACTCACTTGATTGGCCAACACTACAAGAAAGACGTCTAAAAACTAGATTACATATATTCTACAAAATAATCAACAACAAAATTGCAGTTCCATATGATAACATCCTAATACCTAGCCAATCCAGAACAAATACCATCAGACAAATACAGTGCAACAAAGACTCATTCAAATTTTCATTCTTCTGCAGAACTATCAAAGATTGAAATAAATTACGTGAACATATTACAAACAGTACCTCTACAGAAATTTTTAGGCAGAGACTGACACATGATGTCCTCCTTAAAACATTTCCACACCTGATCTAATAGGCTACACCATGTTTTTATCTTATACTAAATAAAAAGATAAAGAAAAATTGTAAAAATGAAAATTAATATAAAAAACAATTGTAAATAATGAAAATTAATATAAAAAAAAATTGTCATGCCAGGCATGTGCCGGAAAGTAACTTCATTAAGTTGAAAATTTTCCGTAGTGAAAGAAGAAGAAGAAGAAGAGAAGATGTGGGGAGCGGGGGCTTTATCTTAGTGAGCTGTGCTCACAGTAATACTAGTTTAATTCTGTTGCTATCTTTAAGTTTATTTAATTCTATAGCTATATATCTTTAAGTTTATTTAATTCTATAGCTATCTTTAAGTTTATTTAATTCTGTTGCTATCTTTAAGTTTATTTAATTCTGTTGCTATCTTTAAGTTTATTTAATTCTGTTGCTATCGTTTATTTAATTCTGTTGCTATCTTTAAGTTTATTTAATTCTATACCTATCTTTAAGTTTATTTAATTCTATAGCTATCTTTAAGTTTATTTAATTCTATTGCTGTCTTTAAGTTTATTTAATTCTATAGCTATCTTTAAGTTTATTTAATTCTATAGCTATCTTTAAGTTTATTTAATTCTATTGATATCTTTAAGTTTGTTTAATTCTGTTGCTATCTTTAAGTTTATTTAATTCTGTTGCTGTCTTTAAGTTTATTTAATTCTATAGCTATCTTTAAGTTTATTTAATTCTATAGCTATCTTTAAGTTTATTTAATTCTATTGCTGTCTTTAAGTTTATTTAATTCTATAGCTGTCTTTAAGTTTATTTAATTATATAGCTATCTTTAAGTTTATTTCTTCCTGTTTTCATCTATTTGTTTTTTTTCTTACAATATCTAGAAAGGATAGCTAATGTAACATTGTTAAAACAATCTCTGTAATAGGATGACTTAACAACATTTTCATTATTTTAATCAACAGCTAATTTATATTTCTTTTTAGGCACAATTCAGAAACACAAAAGATAAAAGACATGCATGAAGCGGCAGAAAAGTTACGGAGAGAAAGATGGATTGAAGATAAAACAAAAAAGATTAAAGTAAGATTTACAGAGAACTGTTCAGTTGACTAATGATTTGGATGTTATTGATTGTCATCATATTGTATACACATTCTCATTAACTGGTTTTTTTTAACTATTATCCAAGTGGGGCTTAATCATTTATAGAATACCCCCTCCCCAAAAAAACACCCAGAAAAAAGGCACTGGGGCTTACTTTATGAACGGAAATTACACTAAATGCTGAAGCAATCATTGATTGATTATATGTACAGATGAATTATTGGTGTTTAACAGCACCTTCAGGTATGTCATGGCAGTCAGTGTTATTGGTGAAGTAAACATGAGTGCTCTGAGAAAACTACAACCTTCCCCATATAACTGTTAAACTTAATCACATAAAGTTGTATAGAGAACACCTAGCCATGGACAGGAATCTAACTTACAAACTTGAGTTTTAGTGAAAGGCATTGATTGCATAAGTAGAAGCAAGTTAAACTACAATATGTTTGTTACCCTTGTTTTACATACATGTAGATGATCAGTGCTAAGATGATTGGTTGTCTACATCTGTATATGTTGTCAGTCAATCTTTCTGAAATTGTCTTATGACCTGTATTATATGATATAACACTGAACTATCAATACAATGATCTTCGTTTTGATTATCACTCTCTTTGTCATTATAGGATTAAACACTTCTTTTCATGATTTCATGCATGTGTAAACGTTGCCGATGCACTCACAAACCTAATAAACGTCCAAAGGAAATCCAGTTTGTGAATGCATCAGCACCGTTTACACATGCATTAACTAATGAAAAGAAGCGTTTAATCCTTTTAATTCTTCAATGTGAAACTTTTCCCTATTTTAATTATTAAACTGATTTCAGGCTTGCTTTCAATCAGACACAATCGTAGTTTCCCGTTGGCGACTGCCGTATTGTTTACACTGGTTGCACAAAAAAGTAGTTCCAGCATGCAAAGTTCATCGAGTTATGAACGGGCCAAAAACAAATCGGTGACAATGCTCTTGTCCATTCAAAAGGCACAAAAAGGATATACATTAATTCTATAAGAATTATTTGATATCTTATTAAGTTATCATCTAGCCTTCTTTTTAAGTATTTGCATGAATCATGAAGGGCTTAAAGATATCATGGGAGTAATCACTTTTTTTTTATCCATTGTAGGAAATGACAGTGAAAGGCTTAGAACCAGAAATACAGAGGCTGATAGCAAAACATAAGACAGAGTTAAAAAAAATTAAACAGATTCATGAAGCTGAATTGTTAGAATCTGATGAAAGGGCAGCTCAGAGATATGTCAAAATGACTGAGGAGCTCAGAGATCAGCTGGCTAAAGAGAAAGAGGCTGCATGTGCCAGGGAGAGGGATCTTAGTAAACAAAGGTAAAAACTGACATCAACATTTATTTACAGGCAAGACATTGAAAATGTTCATCTTTTAAGTTATTGATGAGGCATTATAAAATAACTACTTTATTTCAAAATGGGGTCCTAATTCTGAAATTTTGCATGTACAGTAAAACCCTGCTTTATTGCCCCTCGATTCACCGCCAAACTCGTGTATCGCCAAGAATTTCTGCAGTCCCGTTTTCCGTATTAGTAATAACCCCGTTAAAATGCCAAACTCGCATACCGCCATCCGCCACGGTAATTAAAGATCAAACGGTCAATTTACTGGTATTTAAACCCCGATCATAATGCCAATCAATAATGTCACACCTCAGTGATTTTAGAAGTGCCTGTCAATCAAGGTAAGTAAACAAGCAGTCAAGGCAAATAGATATCGCTGTGAAAACAGTTAATTGTTTTCTTTACAATAAAATTTTACAACCCTGAACTGATTACTTTTCATTCTGAATAAAACTTAATAAATTTGTTTGTGTGTTCTTTTCATTTGTGTTCGCGGCCGTTAAAAAAACGCGGAAATTAAACTCAGCGGAAAATTCCCCGAAAATAATAAGAGATATATATGTATTTCTAACCCGAACATGGCAATTTAATTGACAGATGTATGTTACGGTTGAATATGCTTACTGCAAGGTGTGATAAATGTCAGATTACCAACAGATAATTGTTTACTTAACTATTACAGGTAGAGGGATAAACTTGTCATCATTTGTGTTAATTAGTCATTAAATTCAAATTTTCTGTTTGTAGTAATAACATTTAACAGTGTAGCGTATTCTTAAAAAAAAAGGAGTAAATGACATGTAAATATACAATGTATTTGTTTATTTAATTATCTTGATACAATGCATAACAGATGAAAATTACACAAAGAAACATCGTAAAAAAGTTTTAAATAAACAAAACAAAATAAACAATGACTGATGCAACAAAATTGTAAGTGATAATACTCATTTCCAGTAAACTTGTCAAAATCAAACTGTTGACTTCCGTTTTTCTGTCCTTACTCAGTTTATCGCCAAACTCGTTATAATGCCAAAATCTGGCTGGACAGATGGTGGCGGTTTAACGAGGTTATACTGTATATTCAACAAACGAAAAGCATACTGTATGATCATAATTCATATAATGATCAATAATTGTTATGACATTCAACAACCAGAAATCATAAGTATTTGAAGAGGCTGTCGTGGTCTTGATCGTATTGTAGTTGGATTTACGACTATCTATGCAATCAATGTCTATCACAACTGATGTTGTGAGTTTGAATCTCGATCAGGGCGAGGTGTACAACATCATGTGATAAATTTTGTTAGTGACTTGCTTGGTGGTTTTCTCTGGGTCCTCCGGCTTCCTCCACCAATAAAACTGACCGCCACATTATAACTGAAATATTGTTGAAATTGGCATTAAATACCATCAAGCAAACAAAAACATCATAAGTATTTGACATAATTAATTATAGTACAAATTACTGTTTTAATAGGTATGAAAAAGAAATGCAAAATGAAGAAGATGCATATCAACAACAGAGACGGAGACTTCATGCTGAAGTCCAAGAAGAAAAAGAACGGGTAGCTCAGCAGGCATCACGACAGAGAACAGAGTTAGACAGATTACAACGACAGTTAGAGGACAGTCACGCTCATGCACTCACTGCTATGAAACAGGAATATGAAAAAAGTCGAGAAGAACAAGAAAGACGACATTCTGTAAGTAATGTTTTATAAACTCACTTGATCAAAGGCACGATGAGCTTTTGCTTTTAATTTAAGTCGATCATCCATTTGCCTTAAGTTTGTGGCATACCTCAGCAAAATAGAACCAAACATGACAAAGATTATCTTTCTCAAGATGAAATTCAGATTTATTCAAATGAAGTCGATTTCACAAGGGTCAAAGGGTCAATCTGTCACATATGTTATTTATAGATTAATGCATGCCCTTTTCCATATCAAGACTGTTATCATCCTGAGAGACCGATATCGGCCAGAGGGCTTTAGCCCGAGTGTCGATATCGGTCGAGGGATGATAAAAGTCCTGATATGAAAAAGGCATGCATTAATCTATTTATCACATATTTCAATATTGAATTAAAAAGAACAAAATTAACTTCCCACACAGACACTAAACTTGTGGATATGAGTGATCGATATCGGTTGAGGGTTCTGCTTCCGAAACACCAACAAATCTTTCCTCGCTGGACGTCGACATTTTCCTAACGACAGTTAACAGTTGGACGGAAGTGACGTCATGGGTCTCACGAGAGGTTTGATATCGTGTTATCAGAGTTTTGCCCCGATATCTGCCCATGGGCTGTTATCGCTGTAGCATTTCCGGTGTTTACGTATGGGCAAAATTGACATTATTACTTATAAATATGTGATAAATTCATATATTAGCTATTGAGTTCTGTGTTTATTTATTTTGTTTTTCACAAGTAAAATATTTGCATACTATTATATTTGACGTTCCTACAAAAAGTAAAATGTTGATTTGCCAACAGCCACATTTTAACAATCAAAGGATGGGACAAAAGAATATTGATTTGCTTACAGTCAAACAATTATGTAATGTTTCTTTATTTAGACCCTTGTTTAACAAAGTCTATAATGATTGCTTATCTCAATGAAACCAACAGAAGAAATTTCCCTTTATCACCTAATTACAGAAGCCAAAAATAACATGATTACATCAGATCAAAATCGGTGGAAAGTGTGATCTGTATTTCAGTCAACCATCTATATGAAGCAGAAAATCAACATCGCTCTCCTTTACATGTACATATTTCTGCTTTTCTTTGAATTCAGACATATGTATATAAGAATGTTCAGATAAAAATGTTATCTGTCTAGAGAGATTTAATTTGGTGCTCTTGACGGAGAGCTTGAACCTCACCATTTAAAAGGTCCAGCTGTCTGTCATAGAACCATATCTGACCTGATAAATTCTTGACGGACAGCTTGATTTTCACCATTTAAAAGGTCCAGCTGTCTGTCATAGAACCATATCTGACACTTGATAGCATATAATGGCTTGACATCTATAGAGGATTTTGTCTTTTACTTGAAATTAGAGAGGCCAAATAGTTCATGGCTTTTAATTGGCACATAATTTCTGCATATGACATATATTTTTCATTTTGACACCCATTAATGTACATGAACTGAAAATGATCACAATTTTTTTTGCAACTGCAAAAAGTTTCCGACCGTATTATGTTACAGGTCTGTCATTGTCATCATGTCTGTAAACACAATAGATTCTGTCCATTAACTTTTGATCTAGTTGACATAAAAGGGACTAAAAAGACGTGATTTTCAAAAAATTAACTTTTTTTATTTTTCATCTAATTTTAATGGGGTTTTTTTAACAAAATGTGTGTCTTTGTGGGTTATTGATTAACCATTACTATTTATTGTGAAAAGCGGTCCATGTTATGAAAGGTGTATGGAATTTTTATTTTTCATCAGATTTTGATGTGTTCTTTATAATTGTTTATGGTGAGAGCTACCAGTTGTATGTTACAAGAAGTATTTATGTACAATTTAATTAGGAGTAATTAAAAAAAAAGTTATCTCCCTTTCTGAACCCTATATATTTACACTTTTATCTGAATATTTGAAATTTATCATCTAGAAATTATTTTTTTCCATATCAAGTTCAAAGTGCCAAGTTAGCTGATTTTCAATCCTTAGTTCTCACACTTAAAAGTATGTTGACTCCATATTTTGTTTGTATTTTTTAAATGGTTGTATGATAAACTATTACTAGACGAAAAATAAAGAAATTCTACCATAAATAATTTATCCACTTCATCTACCTTAAAGGTGAAATGCAAAGGTTTTGAGTATTTGATTTTATTGCTTTACTCGATAAAGATGCATAAATAATGCCGAAAAAAAAGGAATTTTTGACGCCAAGTGTGTCACCGTTTAACTGTAAACACAGGTAAATTTATGGTTTATTGTCGAAGTTTAACATGATTATCTCCTCTTGGTAAGCCAAGACTGTGATGTCAATCGGTTCTTATCAGTCTGCTGTGCCTACGAGGATATCATAGCTTTTCGATATTCTAATGATGAAAGTGACCAAAGTGACATCACAGACATCGATTCAACATAAAAAAAAATATGTTAAAGACATATAAATTAAAAAAACAAAAACAAAAGCATTTAATTTGAAATAAAAAATATTTAAAAAAATTACATTCCGAACTTTTGTACTCGAGCTGTTTACTTTCAATTAGACAATATTATCCACCGTAGTATGTGGCAGCTTTTGGGGGGTTGAAAAATTTCAAAATGGCGGCCATTGCCATGGTAACCAAGGTATAAAATGGCTGCCAAATACAAAACTCCTCCGATTTGGGCAAAATTTCGTTTTCAAGTAGATTATGATGTTGCGAATTGATATTCATCGTTGGTTTGCTATGGTGCTTGGAATTGGATGAAACTTTCCAGAAATTTTGTCTGACATGTGTACGCATAATTTTGAGGCTTAGAAATTTCAGAATGGCTGCCGTTGCCACAAAAAACATGAAAAATTTAAAGTGCTTGGAATTGGATGAAACTTAATAGAAATGTTGTATGGCATGTGTATAAATGGTTTTGAGGCTTGGAAACGTTGCCATGGAAACCGCAAAAACATTCAATTTAACACAAAGGTGAATAACGACCATATCTTTTCAGACTAAGTATGCAAATAGCTGTCTAATATTTGCTTATTAATATAATAGTGTATGACAAACATCTTTTGCATTTGATTTCATGCTAATAATATAACATCTCCATTACTGGTGTAGATAATGGCAGACAATTGAAGCCATTTTTTTCTTGGGTTGCTTACTAGTTTATTGTAGCACATTGTAGGGTAACATAACAAAGATAGACATGATAGAGTCAAAAACTGGGCTCTAATTATTTCTTGCTATGTTCTCACACTATTCTTCATTCATACCACTATTACTTGTATTGTTTGTTTGGGGGACATTTGTAGCGCTCTGCGTTACAGTAACCAATATTTTAATTTAGTGAATTTAAATGTTCTGGTGAAGTGTATTTTTAAAATGTTTGAAAATATTATTTTCATTACTTCCATAATAATTTAATATATTTTTTTTCTTAAGCTCGAATTGCACATGTGTAGTCACCTCTCATAATATAATCAAATCAGAGGTCATGTGTATAAGATGACCCACTTGTTTTATTACTGTGAAGACCATAACTCTGACAATGATTTAATTTTCTAATTTGTTTTTTGTTGAAGAATGGTGATTTAGACTACCATTGAATTAAAAACTGTATTTTCTTCATTTATTTGAATGGGAACAATAATAGAATGTTTATTATAAAAATATATAGAATTGACAACTTATATTACCCTAAGCTAAAAGTAAGTAATGGTGTTGACAGAACTGAAGTATGACTCCATAAAGTTAAGAGAAAAGGTGTACAAGAACCATTTACTAAATTGTTAGGGAGGGAAGATGTTATTATACATCAGATGACCTCTATTTGTCTGCAGGAAGGAATGTTGATTATAAAAAATGTACTTCTCTTTTTTATGACAGATATGTGCTGCCTGCTCCCTCTCTATAATGAAGTGTAAAACAACTAAGTTGAATGTAGATCTTAACTCAAGACAGCATGTGGAGACCTAAAATTTTAATTAGGACATGCATATGTATGTTTTAGGTTAAATTGTGTAACGTTTGGTTTTATTCCATTAAGTGTGACAGGGCTCACCCCACTTGCAATAAAAAAAGGGAGTCTTGACTTCTCCCTCAGAAGAACATGAGGGAGAAGAGAAGACATGACAGAGAGACGTCCAAAAACGTTCGAGAGACAGGTTTCCATGAAAATGTGTCATTTTTAGCATCATTTTCTTTTTATATTTACTTGAAGTGTGATTTTGTTAATGTCTTTCATGTATAACTCAAAGCTAATGTTTTGTATTTATGTCGTACTTGTTGTGCTCATATTAGTCGACATTCAACACTGTCTTGATTCCACTCCGACTCCGAATGTTTGGAATCTATTTCCGGTTGGAAAAATCGTCTGGATTGTAACGTCAAAGGTAGGACACTTTTATTTTAAATTTATGATAATATTGACTTATAACCATGTAAAGAAAACAGTTCTGTGTCGATAGAATCTGTTGCTAATGTACTTTATTCAAACTAACTCGATTCAGTCATAAACTTCAATTCAGTGGACCACAGGGCATTGTCACTATTCACGTAAATATACTATCAATGCATAAACATGTACATGTTTATGCATTGATAGTATATTTACGTGGATAGTGACAAGGCCCTGTGAGTGGACATTGTGATTTCTATGTTTTGTCATCATTTCATGGCATGTTTTGCTACAGACCTGAAGTAATTTAAACGAATCATAGTATCTTTATTGAAATAAACATCCACTACACTTAATAACATTTACTAATTTTCTTAATTTTTGCTACAAAAGAAACATTTTCATAATTTTTCTGACACGTTGTCTGTTGATTGGGTACGGATTTGGAACTTGTCAAATTTTGTTTGATGTACGGTTTGGACATTTTTAAGTGTACGGTTTTCTTTTCGTGTTTTATTGTTTTTTTATTGTTTTAGTTGAATCCATACACTAATACAGTAATTAATAATCCTCAATCCGTCTCTCTTCAAAAATTACCATTTATGAAATTACATTTGTAAATACAAATGGACCTCTATTCCCTCTTTTCGTGTCCAGGGATTCTTCCGTAATTTACTTCCTTTTTGGAAGAGTTAATGTAACGGAATATGGTTAATTACTTGTCCATCCAGGTGTCATAATAGAGATCTCCTTTAACTCAGTTGGTAGAGCGGTGGCTTTCAGTGAGGAAGGTCCGGGGTTCGATCCCAGCTCGGGACGTTACATTATCTCTCATATCAGCAGGTATCTCGATATTTTTAAGATCGTTTTTCTAACATAGCTTTCAAATGCAGATCCAGGATTTAAATTTAGAGGGGGCGCACATCTTAAATTGGTTGCCGAGAGTAACGAGGCGAAACATTTTTGGCATATTTTGCAGGTTTTTTAATGTAAATCTAACGTTTTTAATTTTTTTGGCCAATTTTAGGGGGGGTGCGTCTGGATCCGCACCTGGCTTTAACGGGGAAATTCTCGAATTTTGTTATTTTTTGCCAAACCTGTAATATTTCAGCAGAGAAAAAACATTAAGCTGTCAGATAGACTTTAAAAAAAATACATAAAAAGAATGGTGTTTGCAATAAAAGTGCGCCTGAAAATAAATTCCAAAATTTCCCCGTACAGCTATGTCACAAATATCTACTGTTTTCAATTCGTTTTCTAGTCTCTTCTTTCTCTCCTCTAAAGCAGGTTTTGCCTCATAGCCAAATAAGTCCACATCACCTAAAGTTCTTTCTCTCCTCTAAAGCAGGTTTTGCCTCATAGCCAAATAAGTCCACATCACCTAAAGTTCTTTCTCTCCTCTAAAGCAGGTTTTGCCTCATAGCCAAATAAGTCCACATCACCTAAAGTTCTTTCTCTCCTCTAAAGCAGGTTTTGCCTCATAGCCAAATAAGTCCACATCGCCTAAAGTTCTTTCTCTCTAAAGCAGGTTTTGCCTCATAGCCAAAAAAGTCCACATCACCTAAAGTTCTTTCTCTCCTCTAAAGTAGGTTTTGCCTCATAGCCAAATAAGTCCACATCACCTAAAGTTCTTTCTCTCCTCTAAAGCAGGTTTTGCCTCATAGCCAAATAAGTCCACATCACCTAAAGTTCTTTCTCTCCTCTAAAGCAGGTTTTGCCTCATAGCCAAATAAGTCCACATCACCTAAAGTTCTTTCTCTCCTCTAAAGCAGGTTTTGCCTCATAGCCAAATAAGTCCACATCACCTAAAGTTCTTTCTCTCCTCTAAAGTAGGTTTTGCCTCATAGCCAAATAAGTCCACATCACCTAAAGTTCTTTCTCTCTAAAGCAGGTTTTGCCTCATAGCCAAAAAAGTCCACATCACCTAAAGTTCTTTCTCTCCTCTAAAGTAGGTTTTGCCTCATAGCCAAATAAGTCCACATCACCTAAAGTTCTTTCTCTCCTCTAAAGCAGGTTTTGCCTCATAGCCAAATAAGTCCACATCACCTAAAGTTCTTTCTCTCCTCTAAAGCAGGTTTTGCCTCATAGCCAAATAAGTCCACATCATCTAAAGTTCTTTCTCTCCTCTAAAGCAGGTTTTGCCTCATAGCCAAATAAGTCCACATCACCTAAAGTTCTTTCTCTCCTCTAAAGCAGGTTTTGCCTCATAGCCAAATAAGTCCACATCACCTAAAGTTCTTTCTCTCCTCTAAAGCAGGTTTTGCCTCATAGCCAAATAAGTCCACATCACCTAAAGTTCTTTCTCTCTTCTAAAGTAGGTTTTGCCTCATAGCCAAATAAGTCCACATCACCTAAAGTTCCAGTAACACTAGAATTAATCTTTTTCCCATCAAGACATATTTTATATGTTTCTGTTTCCTTTGTCTGTTCTGCGAATTTTTGCAGTAAATATGTTAACATCCCTGGAACTATATCTTTTGCTGGCAGTGCAGATGCAGATGATTCTGCCATCTTTCTATTTGGTATTACAAAATTGACTCTTGCAGCTTGAGGTGAGTATACACCTCTCATGGTGTCACCAAGAAGTATATGACTTTTATTTTTTGGCCCACCCATGAACCTCAGAAATTTCCCATGGAATAATTTGTATCCCACTCTCCAGAACTTAGTAACAGTCTCGTCATATCGCATTGTTACGGCATTTTGGCTGCCATACCACTTTACAATGTCTAAAAATAGAAGATAGGCAATATTGTCCATAGGAAATTCATTATTGCTGATCATATTGTTAAATTTCTTCCATATCTCAAAATGGCCGTAACTTCGTAGCTTCGATACCACTGAGGGTATATCCTTTATCACTTGAGTAATGTCCTCGTCATCTTCATCATCTATATTATGCATTTCAGTAAGGTTTTCTGATTCACATATGCATTTCCGTGTCACACTGTAAATGTTTTGCTTTCTTGGTCAATGGACTTTTTAATACATCAAAAGTATTCTGGACTAAAGTGATGCCTTTTTGTGGCAAAATTGTTATAGCTAAACTTCCAGGCTCGTCATTTTTCACAGAAATAATTTGTTGTTTATTTTTAATGGAAAAACGTCAAAATTGTGAGATCTGCATCCAAATTTTCCTGTAGTAATATTGAGTTCCAGGCTTTTTACTTTTAAAACCATATATCCATGAAAGTCACAGGTATGGTTCGAAACACTTTGAAATGAATCAAACCCTACTCCACAGTAGTAACATAAAAATTGGTGGAAATCCATCTCAGTAATAGCATAAAAATTGGTGGAAATCCATCTCAGTAGTAGCATAAAAATTGGTGGAAATCCATCTCAGTAATAGCATAAAAATTGGTGGAAATCCATCTCAGTAGTAGCATAAAAATTGGTGGATATCCATCTCAGTAGTAGCATAAAAATTGGTGGAAATCCATCTCAGTACTAGCATAAAAATTGGTGGAAATCCATCTCAGTAGTAGCATAAAAATTGGTGGAAATCCATCTCAGTAGTAGCATAAAAATTGGTGGAAATCCATCTCAGTAATAGCATAAAAATTGGTGGAAATCCATCTCAGTACTAGCATAAAAATTGGTGGAAATCCATCTCAGTACTAGCAGAAAAATTGGTGGATATCCATCTCAGTAATAGCAGAAAAAATGGTGGATATCCATCTCAGTAGTAGCATAAAAATTGGTGGAAATCCATCTCAGTAATAGCATAAAAATTGGTGGAAATCCATCTCAGTAGTAGCATAAAAATTGGTGGATATCCATCTCAGTAGTAGCATAAAAATTGGTGGAAATCCATCTCAGTAGTAGCATAAAAATTGGTGGAAATCCATCTCAGTAGTAGCATAACAATTGGTGGAAATCCATCTCAGTAGTAGCATAAAAATTGGTGGAAATCCATCTCAGTACTAGCAGAAAAATTGGTGGATATCCATCTCAGTAATAGCAGAAAAATTGGTGGATATCCATCTCAGTAATAGCATAAAATTGGGTGGAAATCCATCTGCAAAAAATAAAATAAGTATTTGAAAACTACACTAAATCATATGAAATTATTTCCAAACCGTACACATTATCAAATCCATACCGTACACAATGTTCCACACCCTGACATGTTTACCGAAGCCTGGACGATTATTTTAAGCAAATGTTACGTTATTGTTTTAATGAAAGGCATGGGAAAGTAATAAAATTTTAATAAATACTTTGCCTCATTCAATATTGTACAGGTTTGTGACGATTTCAGCTCTGAAAGGCAGTTTGAACCACAACGTTCTAATTCGTCAGTAAAACAATCGATTTATCAAATTATTGCATGTTTTTGAGACTGTGAAAATCTATCCATGTAAAGAATATGATATTCAGGTTGCATTGAATATGAAATTACATTATTTAATGCAGGTACATTGTAGAAATATGAAAAAAATCTGCCTTACCTCAATAACAAAAAAGCTTCATGTTTTCCCGGAAGTAGATTCCAAACATTCGGAGTCGGAGTGGAATCAAGACAGTGTTCAATGTTTTATTCATTTTGACAAGATATTTTTATTAACATCAAAATGCTTGTTGCCTTCCCCCATATATTTTTCCCTTCGACTTTTAAACATGGCGCCATGTTTAAATCTTGACAAGTTGATTATTTAGATTTGGGAATAAAATGTTCACCAGCAATTTGATCAGTACAAATTTTTTTTTTTTTGTCAAGTTGTTTTGTGTATTATTTATGTGTTATAATCAATACAAGTTAAATAATTCATCTGACCCCAGATAGTTTCAACAGTTACAACTGTTCTTAAACCTTAATGAATTGGCAGACACATGTTCCAAATATTTTCGGCATTAGCTTTAATGTGACATTTGTTCGATTTTTACATTTTTTCACTGTCTATTATACTTAATATGATTATACTTCAACCCGTGTTGTCATCCGAGTCATCATCACAAAAATCAATGATAATAGGTTCTATGACACTTCTATCTATACATTTTTCTTTGCAGTATTCTTTTTCAATTTTGACCAAATGTTCTTCTGCTTTTGTCCACACATCTTTTGTAATTTTTCAGAAAGCAGCGTATATGAGTTCTTTTAATCGGAAGGTTGTATTGTTTTTAGCCACGAAACCTTTGACTTGCACCCATATTAATTCTATCGGGTTAAGTTCACAGTGTCAAACGGGGGTTCTTAAAGTAATAATTTTGGATTAGAATAACGAAAAATTGAAATATCTTTTAAACTGTAGATTTTAAAGTAGAAGTGTAAACAAGAGATGTGTAGAGAATCAAGGGTGCTAATTTAATGTGGAAGTTTGCAGACCAGAAAGTGAACGTATTTGGACCTGTTCATAATAGAAAAATCGCATTTTAAAGGAGTTTTTGGGTGTATATTTTGACAAAGTTTTATGAAATACGGAGGGAATAAGTCTATAAAAGAGAATAGCCTGTGGCCGTGGGTTTAAATCCCTGAGGACAATAGACACTCGACGGTCACTCGAAAGATTCCATTGTTCTCCGTAGAGCCCGTCACCATCTTCTACAGGCACTATTGAGTTCATTGATTTTTACCTGTAAAATATTTTACCTGTAAAAATTGCATGGACTGGGACATTTTTCAGTATTTTTATTTTTTCACTAAATATATAGCACTTCTGTCTTTAATAGTGAAAAAATGAAGTCTTCATATATCATATAATATGAAGAATATATCATTGTCGTTTTGTTCAATTCTGAATGACATTTTTAATTTATATACATGTAAGAAACGGAACGAAAAATGAGTTTTGAGATTGTGCAACTTCCTAATAAAAAAATGCTCATAAAATTAGTACATTTTTAAATTATAGAACCTCAGAGATCAATTGGAGGATTTATTTTCTTTTGGGGGGGGGGGGGGGAAGGTGTAGATTATGACATTGAGCACTGTCATTTTTTTAACTATTTTTGTTACCAAACCTTCAACTTAACATTGGTAAAAAATACCTAAAAACTGCAAAAATTATTGATGAATCATTGATACTTGCAATTTTTTTACATAACTATTCTACTAAGCCAAGTTATATCTTTCAACTCAAACGTGAGCTAAATGTTTGGAAATATATATTTATCCTATTCCACTTCGAAATGTTTATCCAAAACAGGAATCCGAAGTTTCGACCTTTGTGTTTGTTTGTTTTGACTTTTCATGAATACGAGGCCCGTTTTGTGTTTGGTTTTCGGTTGGATTATAAACTGTCCCTGTTTATCTTTCTTTTTTTTTTGGTGTTAAGTTGTTTTGTGCATTATCTATGTGTTATAATCAATATAAGTTAAATAATTCATCTGACCCCAGATAGTTTCAACAGTTACAACTGTTCTTGAACATTAATGAATTGGTAGACACATATTTTCGGCATTGGCTTTAACGTGACATTTATTCGATTTTTACATTTGATCTCTGTCTATTAAAATATGATTATATGACCTGTGTCTTCATTCGAGTCATCATCACAAAAATTCTATAATAATGTTGTGTTAGCAATAACTATGTCTTCAACCCTGACCACTATATGGCATAGTCATTGCTAACACAACATTATTATTATTATTATTATGGTGACTGTCATATGTAGACAAAATATATTGAAAACTATTACAATAAAGGAGGTCCTGATATTTGTGACTAATATATTGGATCAGATAGTCTTGAAAGTGTGAGTATATTCTTTGTTTCATTTAAGGCTGTAAAAATATAAAGATTTTTGAAGTTTGAAATTTAATTAACAACAATAACAATTATTAAAAAACGTTTAGACGACTATGATAGATTGGATCCGGCCCCTTGCACATGGACTAGCTATATATAGCTTGACAGACAGCTGAAAACTCAACCATCCCCACGTGAAACTGGCATAGTAGATGTACTATTTTCGCATAGTATATTAACGCTATATAATTCTTTGTGATATATGCCAAAATATCGTAGGAACTTATATTACAGAAGAAATTTACAGAAAGCATAATAATCAATGATAATAGGTTCTATGACACTTCTATCTATACAGTTTTCTTTGCAGTATTTTTTTTCAATTTTGACCACATGTTCTTCTGTTTTTGTCCACACATCTTTTGTAATTTTTCCGAAAGCGGCGTACATGAGTTCTTTAACATCTTTTAATCGGAAGGTTGTATTGTTTTTAGCCACGAAACCTTTGACTTGCACCCATATTAATTCTATCGGGTTAAGTTCACAATGTCGAACAGGGATTCTTAATATTTCATGTCCGTGTAAATTAGCAATTTTATCTGTTTTATAAACTACTGGGGTCTTTTTTAGCTCACCTGGCCATAGGCCATGTGAGCTTTTGTCATTGGTAAGCGTCCGTCGTCCATCCGTCCGTTAGCTTTTCACATTTAAATCTTCTTCTCTGAAACCGCTGAACAGAAATCAGCCAAACTTGCCAGAAATGTTCACTGGATGGTCCTCTACCAGATTTGTGTTTTTGGTGCTGATTTGAAATCCAACATGGCTGCCAGGGCCCATAATGTGTTCTCATTGGCTGAAATTTTAAAAATCTTCTTGTCAGAAACCACTAAGTCAATTGAATTGTGACTTTGCAGGAATGATCATTGGGTGGTCCTGTACTAAAATTGTGAATCGTTTGCCGATCGGAAATTCAAGATGGCCACCATGACTCGACTTAGTTTACCATTGGACCCTATGGGAATTTCACATTTTCATCTTTTTTTCTGAAAACACAAAACAGATTTGAACCAAACTTGGCAGAAATGTTCATTGGATGGTCATATACAAGATTTTTGTTTTTGGCGCTGATCGGAAATCCAACATGGCTGCCAGGGCCCATAATGTGTTCTGATTGGTCGAAATTTTAAAAATCTTCTTGTTAGAAACCACTAAGCCAATTGAATTGTGGCTTTGCAGGAATGATCATTGGGTGGTCCTGTACTAAACTTGTGAATCGTTTGCTGATCGGAAATTCAAGATGGCCACCATGACTCGACTTAATTTTAACATAGGACCCAATGGAAAAAATGTTTAAAAGTCTTCTCCTCTGAAACCAGTAAGTCAGTTTAAAGCAAACATGGGAAGAATGGTCCTTAGATGGTCAACTATCAAAATTATGTCCTGTGACCCCGACCTCCATCCAAGATGGCAACCATCAGCGAACATAGTTTTAACATAGGACCCTATGGGAAATATATTTAAAAATCTTCTTCTCTGAAACCAGTAAGCCAATTTAAAGCAAACATGGCATGGATGGTCCTTAAGTAGTCAATTTTCAAAATTGTGTCCAGTGACCCTGACCTCCATCCAAGATGGCCACCTTCAGCAGACATACTGTAGTTTTAACATAGGACCCTATGGGAAAAAATGTTTTAAAATCTTCTCCTCTGAAACTAGTAAGCCAATATAGCAAACATGTCATCGATGGTCCTTAGGTGGTCAACTTCCAAAATTGTGTTCAGTGATCCCGATCTCGGTTCAAAATGGCCGCCGTCAGCAGACATAGTTTTAACATAGGACCCTATGGGAAAATTGTTTAAAAGTCTTCTCTTCTGAAACCAGTCAGCCAATTTAAAGCAAACATGGCATGGATGGTCCTTGGGTAGTATACTTTCAAAATTGTGTCCGGTGACCACGACCTCCATCCAAGATGGCTGCCATGAGCAGACATAGTTTTAACATAGAACCCTATGGCAGTATGGGATTTGAATAGTAACTTAGATGTATTCAGCATGCAGACATTCTTAAGAGGACTTATTTATGTCAGGTGAGCGATACAGGCTCACCTGAGCCTCTAGTTTGTTTTATTTTTTCATATAATACTTTTTTGGTATCAGTAACATAAAAAGGAATGTTATGTTGTGTAAGATAGTTTTGGAGAACAGCTTTTTTATCCCCTCGCCAACGAAGTTGCGAAGGGATATAGTAACGCTACCGTCCGTCCGTTCTTCCGTAACATCCTTGTGAACACTCTAGAATCAACATCCTTCAATGGATTTTGACCAAACTTGGTACATACTTAGTCCTTAAGAGAATCTGGAACCCTATTGATTTTCAAGGTCAAAGGTCAAGGTCACCGGGTCAAATTTTTACCATGTGACATCCTTGTGAACACTCTAGAATCAACATCCTTCAATGGATTTTGACCAAACTTGGTACATACTTAGTCCTTAAGAGAATCTGAAACCCTATTGATTTTCAAGGTCATAGGTTAAAGGTCAAGGTCACCGGGTCAAATTTTTACCGTGTGACATCCTTGTGAACACTAGAATCAACATCATTCAATGGATTTTCACCAAACTTGGTACATACTTAGTCCTTATGAGAGTCTGGAACCCTATTGATTTTCAAGGTCAAAGGTCAAGGGGTCAAATTTTTACCGCATAACATCCTTGTGAACACTCTAGAATCAACTTCTTTCAATGGATTTTGACCAAACTTGGTACATACATAGTCCTTAAGAGAATCTGGAACCCTATTGATTTTCAAGGTCAAAGGTCAAGGTCACAGGGTCAAATTGTTAGGCGAGGGGATACGCCACGCTTTGCATTGCCCTTGTTCTGACTAAAATTTAGGCACACCGTATCTTCTGTTTTAACATTGTGATAACTTGCATTATCTCACAAAACCAAGCTAGAATTTTTCAGAGCAGGCATCAATTGATTTTCAAACCACTCAAGAAAGATAACACTATTCATCTCCTGGTGATAGTCACCATCCTTTGATTTGGCCAGAAACACTAAATCGCAGCGTCAATCAAACCCTCACTTCGCGTACCTGCATGCAAAACAATCAAACGTTTGCCTTTACCCAAGGGTATTTCTGGGGCATCAGACCCATTATTCGAAAGCCACATATAATCTGTGCAGCGATTTTGGTTAACCCATGTTTCATTCATGTACACGATATCATACCCTGCTTCCCTAAAAGATTTGATCTTTCTCAGATAATTACACCTATCATTGATAATAGACACTTGATCGTACAGAACTCTTCGATTATCACCTATTTTTTTATAAGTATATCCACATATGAGAGTAAGTTTAGACTTTGATATTTTAATAGAATATTTTATTTCCTTATGTATTATTGAGACGGTCGGAGCAATTTTCCATGAATATAAACCAGGGATTGTTCTTTTAATAACACAATGATCAAAGTCGTCCAAAATTTTAGCTTTCTTTGGGTCTATTTGACTTACAAGGCCTCTTACCATTCATAATACGGTGCACTGAAGTGTAAGACACACCCAAAGCTTTAGATGTCCTTTGATATACCCTATCAAATGAGACAATTGGCTTCTTCGTTGCTTTTTCCTTACTAAAAAAGGCAAACAACTTTTTTAAAAACTTTTGGCATTCCGGAGATAAGTCAGACTTTTTACCCATTTTACAAAAAATGCAAAATATAACAATAATTTATGAGAGAAATGCTTGTCAGGTTCGTCTAAAGTACATGTGGCTGAGAGAAAGATTTAACAGGTAAGATACCTGACGTTACGGATGGCTCTTCTCTAAAGTACATCTACTCTCACCCGAAAAATGACAACAAAATAGGACCAAATACAAAATTTCATCTGAGTGCAGCCTCAGCCAAAACAATAAGAAGCATTACAGTAACATTTTTAGTTAGCACTCCAAATTCTAAATAAAACTCTCGTTTATTTTGCTGTTCAAAAATTTATAGTTTAAAAGATATTTGGATTTTTCGTTATTCTAATCAAAAAATTATTACTTTAACTTTTGTAATCATGTTGAAAACAAAATAGAACCACAATATTGGAAATCTGACCACATTATAGAGGAAATTCCAAATTTTTTTATAAATTTAGACAGTGATAGTGACACTGATTCAGAGGGGGATCATGACAGTGAGAGTGAAACTACTGATATGTACTGGTCAGAATAAAAAACTCTATACTCTATATTGAGTGTTGACTCTCCGCACATGTCCCTTCTGTAAAGCTAAAAGCAAATCGTATATACAGTTAAAAACGAAATGAACGTATTTACATCTGGGGTAGCACTGGTAGGATGATGGACCCTAATCCTGCCTTGAACTGGTCAATGGTGTTGACTTGACGTAGAGTTGGTGGTATGGTGTTCCAGGTGATGATGGTACGCGGGAAGAAAGAATATCGATATACATCAGCATTTGTATACAGTTTTCTGTAGGCTGCATTATCTCTGGTTCTGTTGTCTGATGGTGTGAGAATGTGTTCCGCATGGACATCAACTAAGTTGTTAACTATTTTGTACATGAATGTTGCTCTTGCTTTGGCTCTTCATTGTTCTAGTTCTCTATTATTAACCTCTATGCACATAAAGGGAATGGGTAGTTTGCATGTACATGTACTTTAAATGCTCCACAATCAGTTCTGTAATAATGTATCATCATTTTTGATTTTTACCTGAACAGGTGTGAATCTAATTTGAATATTGTCCATATTTGATATGGTCAGTATGTAAACATCTGATATAACATGCTAATGATGAAATCAGCTGACTTGCTGTTTGTCAATACTGACCACATGTTGCTGTTCATTTCAGTAGTACTTACTCCCATGTTTGTTACATGACAAAATGACAGAATTTTACAATTAAGTCCTATGGCAAACTTTTTTTTATTCTTTAATTAATTTTTTTGAAAAATTCACGTATAATATGTATTAATCAGTCCTTAATATAAATATAATTAAAAAGAAAATCTGACAACCCGTTGATTTTTTAGGAATTTGTTTCCCTATTTTCAGTCACCAAACAGACTATACCAGGAAAAACTTTATTTTGTCCATGACTAAATTAACACTGAAGTCTATTTGACTCCATAGTGCAATTGTACTCAAAATCACATAATTGTAAGATTAAATCGAATATTATGTTTTTAACTATAATGTAGAATGAAAAATACTTGTGTATAGGGAGAAGATTTATTTTAGTGTAACAAAATATTTTAATGTGTAAAATAAATCTGTGTTTTATGCATAATAGCATTGAATTTTAACATTTACCAATGAAATATTAATAAACACTCCAATCTGTTATTGAAATATTATTGGCTTACCCAGTTTTCTGAGTGATTGTTTAAGTATTATAATATATTATATCACAGTTGTTTTCATTACTAATGGGAAATTCACAAAGTTATTGATTTCAATATTAAATTTATGTATTAACAAATGTCCATAAATAAACGATATGTAAAAAAAAAATTGACCACTTTTATTTATAACAGTGTCATTAACTACACAAGTCTAAACAAAGGACAATCAACTCCATGTTCTCTTAAATTTATGTCTGTAGATTGTCTTTTGTGCATTTTGAAGGTTTTTTTTCATGTGCTTAAGCTGCATTCTGTACGTTCCTTATTTGTAAAGTGTTGGAAGTTTTGTACGTGATAAAACACACATGTGATCATTCAGCCTACACCTTCTAGAAAGATAGTGCTCTAAATATGTTTCAGCGATCAATGTGTTTTTAATCATCTCTTTTCATATTATTTAAACTTTCAATTAGTATTATAATTATGCTATTAGTTTGTATTTAAGCTTAAAAATAATAAGTATTTCTCATAATTTGTTTGAAAGACTTGTGGTTTATAAGTGTATTAACTTGCACTTTTTAACTCACCTGACCCAGAGTTCAAAGTGAGTTTATTGTCATCATTATTTGTCAGTTGTCATACTTGATCCTTCAACTGTTCACTTTTCAATCTTTTTCTCAGAAACCATTGATTAATTAACTGAACCAAACTTGGTACTTGAATGGTCTTTAAAATTGCTAGTGGTACATTTCCATTTAGAAATTCAACATGGCTTCTGGGCCAAGTATGCTTTTCTGACTGACTGAAGTTTCACATCATCTTCTGAAAAACTTTGTCCCATAGAATTGTTACAGGTACTTGATAAGGATGTTCCTTATATAAGCAGTTTTATTTTTTGATTCGAAATTTAAGATGTCCAACACCTCAGAAAATAGTTTTAAGATAGGGCTCCATGAGAATATGAATAAACCTTTTTGCTCAGAAACTAGAGCCTTAATTGAACTCGGTCTGTACATAAATAATCATTGAATGATCAGGTCTCAAGGGCAATTCGGGCAAAGAAGTCACTGTGTGAATGTTGACTTCACTTTCTCGTTGGTCAAAAGCGAAGTTCAAGTCGCCTTGTAATTTTGAAGAGTCGCCCTATGTCACCTGCATGTTTTCTCCACGTGTCATTTATGAAAAGTTCGATATCATGTTTATTGAAATATATTGCATTTGATTTGAAAGTGATTTTCTTGAAATGTAATCCATTACAGTCAGGGTGAGAACAGGTTATATTTAATGATGATGACTGCTTTGTACTAGACCAATACATTTAGCTGGATTTTTATAGTGCTAGCATTGAAACAACAGTCCACTTGTAGACATGTCACTCCACTCGTACACATTATCCTAAATCAAAGCCAAACAGACTTTGCTCTTACTCCTTAATACTGGATGTTTAGTAGAGCTAGAACCCATGATCTACCTCACTAGAGGTGAACATGATAACCAGTACACCACTGATGTGGTTTGTGCAAATTAGAACCAAGCTTTGCAGTTTCTCTATAAAATTTTAATTTAAATTAAATCTGTTCAAGACTTATTTTTTTTTTTAGGACTCTGTTGATTATGATTTTATTAAATAGTTTTTATAGTACAGATGGAGCATTATTTTATTTCCAGGATGACATCAGAGATATGAGAGAGAAATTAAGACTTGAGAAAGAATCCTGGGAGCAAAATTTCTTAAAAAAACAAGAGACTTGGGTTGTACAGAAAGAAAGAGAATTAAAAGAGCAAGTGAAGAGAGAAAGAGATAAGGAAATAGAAATGGTCATTACACAATTAGAGGAGGATGCCACCTCATCTAGAGAAGATGTAGAGAGGGCGTCCGACAATAAAATTAGGTAGGTGAAAAACTCCTTCCCCATACTTTTTATACTGCTGTTTAACGAAAAAAAACATTCTAATGCAATTTGTTTGTATCGTCAGATTTGATTACACGAAGCCAAAAAACATCTGATCATTACGTTTTAATCTGGAAGTCTTCATATGAAGTCATGTTGTTTATGTGCCAAAGTCGTCAACAACATTTCGTGGGATTTTAATTTGTGTGATTTTTAGACCCAAGGATATGCAAGAATACATTTTTATGTTTATTATTGCATTAGAATGGAGATAACTGTATTGTATGATAAGCTTTGCGGACGTAAATATTGGTTTTTACAGCCGCAAATATCCGTTTACATAGCTCCGCTACGTGTTGCTAGGTAAACTCAATTTGCAACTCTAAAACCGACGATTTACGTCCGCAAAGCTTAAAATACAATACAGTTATCTCCTAATTTGACCTGTTTACACATACATGTAACTTAGTAGAAATCAACAGAGGTAATAAATAGAAAAATATTTTGGAAGTTTACTTGTCTAAGATTGTCTTTATACAATCTATAAAATAGACCATGTATGTAAAGATAGCTGATATTTTATCCTTTCTATACAAGTCAATTGATTACTCTTAACTGCAGTTTTTGGATGTTTGTAATGGTAATATTGTCCCTTGCTATACACCTGTTAAGATGTTCACCTTATCGTCTTCCAATGACAAAATGAATTTTTTAAGGATTATATGTCAGATCAATCAAGATAGAAACATTTAAGTATGAAATAATAAAACTATTTATTGTTCTCTATTTAAAAAAAATTAATATGAACAGTTTTGCATAGAATAAATATTTATGTAGCAGGATGCAAAAGTACAATGGAAATATTGTTGTTAAACATTGATTGGTGCCCATTGAATTGAATTACCTACATTCCTTAAAGAAAAGATCAAGAATGCTAACAAGGTAAATGGACTTCTCTGTAGGGACCAATAGAATCTAGACATAATGTACTATAGTCCCTGTCTTATTAGGCCCCTCTCACCAAAGGCCATCTGATACTAGTAAATTATCCACCTAAAGTGAGATCATCCCTCCTATGAGGCTATTTGTTTTCAATACGGAAGGGATGGCCTTGTAAGAGTGGGCCTACTGTACTAGAAAATCCACCCCCGAAGTAACAAAGAAAAATGGATATTTCTATATGTAAGTTGTTTGGACTTTGATATATGATAATATATATGTATTTTTAGGAGATTAAGAGATAAATATGAAGCTGAGATGAAAGATTTAGAAAGATCAGAAAGACAAGCTTTAGAAAAATATAATGAAATGAAGGTAGGAGATCTTTCATTTAACATATACCAAATTAATATATTGTTCTCTTCTCTAAGTTTTCTTCAAAGAGGAGGAAAATACCATTTTCTGACTTCTCTTGTTCAAACTATTCACACACCATAGTCCCCCAAGTTTTAAGTTTTCAAATGAAAAAAATAATTTGGACAAGAGCTTGCAACTTGTGCACAAAAAGAAGGGGGGAAAAACATGTAATTTGGTGTGGTCACATTATAATTGCTGTTGTCAAAAATGTCTTTCTGGATGTTATCTTACAGGTGACTCATGTAAGCCCCTTGTCTACCTGTACTAGGTGTGAGTGTTGTACATGTGACTCATGTGAGCCTCTTGTTTACCTACCAATATATTGTAATAGACCATGTTTTTGTTAATAATAGGGTTGAATTATTGTTCACTTGATGTTAACAACCATCTGTTAACCAATCAAATCATTCTGTAATGTGAAGTGGCAAACATTACACGCAACATGGAAATCCAAAATATTTTTCAATAGTGATGAAATATATAACATAAATCTGATAATAATTAGAAAAGAGGTTACCGCTTGTTATATTTGTAGAATATCAATTTTTTAAATATAATTTTTGTATCTGTGTTGATATGAACAGCTTCAAATAATTATTTGCAAAATCAATGTTACCTTTATTTAGTGCTCCAAGATCAACACTTCATTTATAGCATCATATTACATTTATACCATATTGCTGCACACAATCCACGTTAGATAAATAAAGAATTAAATATTTACCAATTGTCATGTTTATTTAAACATTGTCATGTTTATTTAAACATGAAGTGAATTTAAATTTAATACATTTCATGTCAAATTATTTGTAATATCTAATGTATGATAACTATTTGATGTTAATTCAAAGAGATATTGATAATAATTAAATTTGAAGTGTTTTACAAGTTTTATTAATGTAAAAGATTTTCCTACATGACAAGACAATGAAACACTACTTTAATACTTTATTTGTTAATGTTGATATGTTTCACCACAAAGTATATCGTAAGGACAATTTTACAGTATATTTGTTCTACTGAAGTACACAGAATATTAACAAAGTTATGTATGTCACGATATACATTTGTTACTAAGGAAAATTCTGTGAAGAATGAGTTAGTAAATATGTATATCAATGAGGGTAATAGACAACTATGATCATTCTGTAGATAAGTGGAAAGTTAAATTTAACAGGAATATGATTTAGGTATTAGAGTACTTGACAGAAAATCTATATATATATATATATAAACGTCTAAAATGCAGCACAACAACATCAAAAAAGATGTTAAAATATAACAAAAATAACTATAGGTCTACAAAAAGACTATAATTATAATCAAATTGACGGATATTTCGCTTGACTGACAAGCTTCATTGATATCAGCGTCTGTAATCTGATCTGAAAGATGATATGAGGATCAGATTGTCACGTGACCATCAGTTATATATATATATATATATTTAAAATAGTGCACACGACACGTTTCTGTTATAACCTTCATCAGCTACGCTCAAAGTCAAAAGATAGGAAAGTCAAATAATTTTAATGTTTTTGGAAGTGAGAAATTAAAAGAGCCTTAACAGGATTTCCAAAATCAGCTAATTAGGGTCGCCTATGTCCAAGATAGGTGAACCTTGCATTATGTAGTAAACGTAAATTTCAATAATAGATATATCTAGCAAACCATATAAGTGCCAAGCAGGGTATGAAGAATTGTTTTTCAAATTATTTATGTTGCTAAGTGGACCCAGACACAAAAATACAAGCCATTCCACCAGATAAGTCGGGGAATTTTACACAGAGGGTACAAAGCATCTTTTCATTTTCATAGCTTACCGACAGAAATTCGTCAGATTATTTCAATTGAAATGAACATTTCCTTTTTTATTTATCATAATTGTAGTCTCTTTGTTTTTTGTCACCATCTCATATCCATTTATATCTAATTTATGTTTAGTTTTCACAAACGTATATTGACACCGATAGTTAAAAACTGATGCAAGTAAAGGCTGTAATTATTATTTGTCAGACCTTAAATCAGTGCAACAATGGAATAAAACTACTGAGGTTCAAAGTCTATTTTGTTATTAACATTTACACGTGTCTGAATGTAAACAGTCCTATAAGTAGATTGCAATTTTAAGAATAAATACCAATCGGACATGGATGCAGATCAATAAATATTTAAAGCGTCCCCGTGCATTTGGATTCAGTGAATTTTGAATGGCAAACCTTCGCATATATGAACATATTAAATATGAGAACTAAGATTTGATGTCACAGAAATGAGATGTAAATAAAATCAAAAGTTTGTTTGGTTAAAAGTAGCTTCGGTCAACATTTCGCGTTTCACAGTGCCTGATTGCATAACCTTTCAGATGTCGGCATTTTTATTTGTTACTGACTAAAATGACAGTTTATTTAAACCCAAATGGATTACATTTCAAGAAAATCACTTTCAAAATACTTAATGGATACGATAGATTTCAATAAACACGATATCGATATTTTCATGAATGAGACGTGGCAAAAATATGTGGGCAACATAGGACGACTCTTCAAAATTACAAGGCGACTGACCAACAAGAAAGTGAAGTCAACCTCCACAAGCGACTTCTTCGCCCGAATCTCCCTGTAATACTTGATTTCAAAATATCTATGTAAGTTCGACATTGTAAACCACAGAGGATTGCAAACTACAATGTCGCTATCTAGTACCTCATGTAAATACAGTTTTATACCTTTACATGCGGAATTCAGACTTAAGATAAATCGTAAACCTATTTGAAACTCATATATTTGATAACCGCAAAGTACAACAACGAGCGGCAACAAACATATAACACTTTCTCGGCGGGAAGTACAGATCAGCATGTCACTTTCCCGTGTTTTTTTTTACTTTCCCCGGGAAACGAGAAGTGGGAATTTTCATTCACTGCAAATCACTGACTACTGGGCAGATGATACCTTGGGGATATTAGTCCATCAGTAGACCTATCGACTAATTAAAGCTGCTTTTTTTTCTGTTTTTCAAATTTACAGGTATATTAATATAAAAAAATGCTCAGGTTTATTTTATTTAATTAAATTTATTTTACAATTAGGCTACACATTTCATCTTCATTTTTTTAAAGTTTAATCTGATGTGTTATGGGTGTTAAACACCACTTTCAAAAACATTTTAGTAATATCGGTTTGGTAATTTCTATTGGTGAAAGAATGTTGAGTTCCTGATGAGAAAAAAAACAACCTGCGGCAGGTCATTGACAAAGTTTATCACATGCATAAATGAATTACATATTGCCATGATTTTTATTATGGCCGACTACTTTAGCAGATATAGACACAGATTATATTGGTGCATTGTAGATTATTCACGTCAAGACATCCTTCATAACTAAATGAAATACAGTATAATATAATTGACTTAAGAATTGAATGCATTTTTTTGTAGTTTTATTGGCGTGTAAAAGCGTGGACAGAAGCACATTTTGTATGAAGCGCACTAGTGCTTATAATTACATTTAAATCACACCAAAATTTAATATAGTTGAATTTTTCGTTGTGAATTTTATTTGCTGTTCGAAATTACTACGCCATTGATTGTTTACATCAGACGTCGTCATGGAGGCACGTGCAAGTTCGGGTTTCAGTTTTATTGGGATGTAAAGCATCTCTTTTATAATCATGTGAACACTTCATAACTAATCATATTGTAACATTTCAATGAAAAACGGAAGTAATGTAATTATAATGACTTAAAAGGGAAAGTATCCAAAAGAAGTTGACATCAGAAATGACAATGATGGAAAGCAGGAAACATATCTCTTTCTTAGGCTGTATCCCACACACAATCCACACTAATGATGGAACGATTACGCACAATTTACCTGTATTTGGGTGTCACGATTGCGCACACTACCTATGTGAATATAGTATTACGTTTGCACACAATTCAAAATTCTACAATCATTTGTGAATGTACAGTATTAACTATAACATGAATCTTTGCACTACCCGTATGATCTCCAGATAGAATTGGTGAGTATTACTTATATCTTTATACACATTATTCATTTCAAAAATAAATTTGGACTGTTAACATGGAAAAGTTTACAACTGATCGTGGAAAACCAGGAATCCTATATCAAGGATTTAAGTATAGAGTTTATAGAGAGTCAAAGGCAAGGAGAACATGGCATTGCACTAAGAAAGACTGTAAAGCAGTGTGCTCTACAGATCTCAATGATTTAATGATTATAGATGGTAGATTTGAGCACAATCATGGAGAACCTGACGATAGAACTGTACAAAGACTAAAAGTTAGACAAGAATGTAAAAGAAAGGCTACAGATGAACCTGGAGAACGTCCTAACAAAATAATAATGGGTGAAATCGCAAGACAAGACTCGACAGAACTGTTACCAGAAGATGTGAAATCTGTACGACAGGCCATATACAGAAGGAGAAGGAAAACACAACCAAAACTACCACAGACAAGAGAGGAAACACACGAGGCGCTACAACATTACGACATGTTTTCTGGCCAGGACGAGAAGATGATACACATAAACAACAGTGAAACGAACATTATAATGTTTTCAACAGAGACAAACCTCAAGTTTGTGAGTGAGCCTGACATTCATTTGTTTGCTGATGGGACATTTTAATACTGTCTAAAGTTTTATTACCAACTTTATACTATACACGCATTCAGGAATGGCCAGTATATACCATGTGCATTCTTTCTGTTGCCCGACAAGACTAAGCAAACTGAGATGGTCTACAAATACTTGCCAATTGCTTTGTAAATTTGAGAAACTGTTTTAATTTTTAACTTTGTAATATACATGTTGTATGTTTTATTCTGAAATTAATAAATTGTATGAAAAGATCCTGCTCGAAAATCCTACTTTCACCTCCCCGTGATGAGCAGGGGGCAACAGATATACAGTTTATCTCTGGTTAACAGAAGAGGTACTGTTAACATATAATTTTTAAGTGTGCGCAAACGTAATACTTTATTCACATATAAGTAGTGTGCGCAATTGTAATACTAAATTGTGGGCAAACGTAAATTTTGAAAATGCGCGCAAATGTGTCTCCCCCCGGAACACCAACATTTTCCAAGATCAAAGAATGTTGTCCTTCCTAATTAAGAGGGATTAAGGGTGAATGATCAGGGTAATCACAGGTAAATTTGATTGTCTTTTTGTTCTTTCTATATAAATGGAATTACATAAAATACGAAAACATAATTAATATTTATTATTAAACTTTAAAACTACATAAGCACACATGAAATATGAAAACATATATAATATTATGGATTTAGTTTGTTACACAAATTTTCATTGGTTCTTCAACCATGAAAGTCAGCATATAATCGGAAAACAGATGGGGTATATATTTCAGTCTCCCAAAAACAATAACAACATGGCTGACAAAAATAGAATTAATTACACTTCACTGAATCAATAGCATAGTACGGAATAATAAATATATTTTTTACCAAATTAAATTCTGTTTTTATACTCAAAACGGTGGCATAAACAAAACAAAATATTTCAACAGTTATTTTCGCCACAAACACTAGATCGATTCAACAAACTCCATGTTCCACGGCTGTACCATAACAATCTTGAACACAATAAACAAATAAAAATGTGTTAAAACTTTGTGCCTTGAAAACTTTCGAAGTCACAGGGCCACACCAAGTTTTTGTTTACATGTTGTAAACATTTAGATTATTGAAATTGTTTCACAAACCCGTTTCATTCATGAAATATAATGTGACACATATTTTGACGTCATCGTAGAAAGAATGTCAGAGGTATGGAAAGGGACATTTAGAATTACGAAAAATGAAAATAAAGGACACAAAATATTTAGATTTTTTTTCTAATATGCTTTTACATATGAATTGGGTCTATGTAAGTGGTAAAAATAAAAAGGAAAATAAAAACAAACAAGCAAAAAGGAAAGAAAAAAAACAACATTAAAAAAAAATCCAGGATTTTTGTATATGACAGTTGGATTCTGTATTTTAATAAAATAATGGTTAAATCGGCAATATATCTGTTATTCAGCTATCAGACAGGGTATACCCTATCCTGTCTGATAGCTGAATAACATATAATATTTTTTGCTTTCCATCAATTTATCAACTTCAATTAAGTCGTCTATTACTTTCATTCATACCTATTTTTGATATTTCGATTTATCAATGATATATCCGTTGGCATATTATATGCATGTATTGTGATATCAAGGGTGATTTCCATGTGTGGTATTTTTTTGCTGTTCAAACCACTTCAGTTTATGTACATATGTAGAACACAAAATTATTTTAAAACTATTGAAAAGGTGATAAATAAAGTAGAATGTGTTATTGTACTATACCCTTTTATAACATCATATACTAGATAAGGATTCTACCTAGCTGTCCCTGATGACTTGTTGGTAATAATATTCCTGTTAGATTGTTTTTATAAGGTAATGGACAAAGGTAAACAATGTGTTGATGAAATCAATATAAAACCCAGATATAAAATTTCCTTTGTTTTTTTATCCACCTAATAATTTAATATGTGACAAAGCAGTAAATGTATTAACATGTAATACATCAGATATGTGACAAAACAGTAGATGTATTGTATCAATATGTTACATGTAATACATCTAACATGTGACAAAACAGTACATGTATTGTATCAATATGTTACATGTAATACATCTAATATGTTACAAAACAGTACATGTATTGTATCAATATGTTACATGTAATACATCTAATATGTTACAAAGCAGTACATGTATTGTATCAATATGTTACATGTAATACATCTAATATGTTACAAAACAGTACATGTATTGTATCAATATGTTACATGTAATACATCTAACATGTGACAAAACAGTACATGTAATACATCTACCATGTGACAAAACAGTACATGTATTGTATCAATATGTTACATGTAATACATCTAATATGTCACAAAACAGTACATGTATTGTATCAATATGTTACATGTAATACATCAGATATGTGACAAAGCAGTAGATGTATTGTATCAATATGTTACATGTAATACATCTAACATGTGACAAAACAGTACATGTATTGTATCAACATGTTACATGTAATACATCAGATATGTGACAAAGCAGTAGATGTATTGTATCAATATGTTACATGTAATACATCTAACATGTGACAAAACAGTACATGTATTGTATCAATATGTTACATGTAATACATCTAACATGTGACAAAACAGTAGATGTATTGTATCAATATGTTACATGTAATACATCTAACATGTGACAAAACAGTAAATGTATTGTATCAATATGTTACATGTAATACATCTAATATGTTACAAAACAGTACATGTATTGTATCAATATGTTACATGTAATACATCAGATATGTGACAAAGCAGTAGATGTATTGTATCAATATGTTACATGTAATACATCTAACATGTGACAAAACAGTACATGTAATACATCTACCATGTGACAAAACAGTACATGTATTGTATCAATATGTTACATGTAATACATCTAATATGTCACAAAACAGTACATGTATTGTATCAATATGTTACATGTAATACATCAGATATGTGACAAAGCAGTAGATGTATTGTATCAATATGTTACATGTAATACATCTAACATGTGACAAAACAGTACATGTATTGTATCAACATGTTACATGTAATACATCAGATATGTGACAAAGCAGTAGATGTATTGTATCAATATGTTACATGTAATACATCTAACATGTGACAAAACAGTACATGTATTGTATCAATATGTTACATGTAATACATCTAACATGTGACAAAACAGTAGATGTATTGTATCAATATGTTACATGTAATACATCTAACATGTGACAAAACAGTAAATGTATTGTATCAATATGTTACATGTAATACATCTAATATGTTACAAAACAGTAGATGTATTGTATCAATATGTTGCATGTAATACATCAGATATGTGACAAAGCAGTAGATGTATTGTATCAATATGTTACATGTAATACATCTAACATGTGACAAAACAGTAGATGTATTGTATCAATATGTTACATGTAATACATCTAACATGTGACAAAACAGTACATGTATTGTATCAATATGTTACATGTAATACATCTAACATGTGACAAAACAGTACATGTATTGTATCAATATGTTACATGTAATACATCAGATATGTGACAAAGCAGTAGATGTATTGTATCAATATGTTACATGTAATACATCTAACATGTGACAAAACAGTACATGTAATACATCTACCATGTGACAAAACAGTACATGTATTGTATCAATATGTTACATGTAATACATCTAATATGTTACAAAACAGTAGATGTATTGTATCAATATGTTGCATGTAATACATCAGATATGTGACAAAGCAGTAGATGTATTGTATCAATATGTTACATGTAATACATCTAACATGTGACAAAACAGTACATGTATTGTATCAATATGTTACATGTAATACATCTAACATGTGACAAAACAGTACATGTATTGTATCAATATGTTACATGTAATACATCAGATATGTGACAAAGCAGTAGATGTATTGTATCAATATGTTACATGTAATACATCGAACATGTGACAAAACAGTACATGTATTGTATCAATATGTTACATGTAATACATCTAATATGTGACAAAACAGTAGATGTATTGTATCAATATGTTACATGTAATACATCAGATATGTGACAAAGCAGTAGATGTATTGTATCAATATGTTACATGTAATACATCTAACATGTGACAAAACAGTACATGTATTGTATCAATATGTTACATGTAATACATCTAACATGTGACAAAACAGTATATGTATCAATATGTTACATGTAATTCATCTAACATGTGACAAAACAGTACATGTAATACATCTACCATGTGACAAAACAGTACATGTATTGTATCAATATGTTACATGTAATACATCTAATATGTCACAAAACAGTACATGTATTGTATCAATATGTTACATGTAATACATCAGATATGTGACAAAGCAGTAGATGTATTGTATCAATATGTTACATGTAATACATCTAACATGTGACAAAACAGTACATGTATTGTATCAACATGTTACATGTAATACATCTAACATGTGACAAAACAGTACATGTATTGTATCAATATGTTACATGTAATACATCTAATATGTTACAAAACAGTAGATGTATTGTATCAATATGTTGCATGTAATACATCAGATATGTGACAAAACAGTAGATGTATTGTATCAATATGTGACAAAACAGTAGATGTATTGTATCAATATGTTACATGTAATACATCTAATATGTGACAAAACAGTAGATGTATTATATCAATATGTTACATGTAATACATCTAATATGTGACAAAGCAGTAGATGTATTGTATCAATATGTTACATGTAATACATCTAATATGTGACAAAGCAGTAGATGTATTGTATCAATATGTTAAATGTAATATTATTGACTAGATATAAAAATTTTGTTTGTAATATTTAAATGCAGAATTTTGTCATGGTCTAGAATGTGAGATGGGAAATTTCACATTTTCGAGTTAGCAATGAGGCTTACCAATTCTCTGATGGCAGAAATTGGGAACCTGACAGTGGTGTTGTCTCATCTCAATTATTGGAGTCAGACACTAGCTTCATTTTATCCATTTCCAGTTTATTTGTGTCAAAAAAAAACACTAGACCCATTCCAGTGTCATCTTTTCTCCTTACTTGTGGTTTGTGAACTTGATCTGGTCATATAATATAGATGAAATACAGCTCACTTGACCTTAATAATAGAAAAAAATACTATTACATTGTATATCTTTTAATATGAAGATACATACTTTCAGGCCAAATTAACAGAGGTTGATGGTGAAAATGAATGTTTTAAAGTACAACTTAAACAAAAGGACCAGGAAATATCAAGCTTGAAAAAGGTTTGTCTTAACACTATATGAAAATAAAACAGTGATCACAAGGGATGGCAAACTTGGGACTTTTATGATCGTATTTAAACTAAGGATATGTCAATGATTAAATATACATTTGAAAAAGAATAATAATAACAAGTAGATTTTCTTCCCAGTTTTATGTACCATTACAGTGTATATAGTTAATAGTTGTGGATAATTCATATTAAATATTAAAGTTTTTGATCATTGTTAATTTGTCATTAATATAGTAATATCTATATGAGACGTCACCATCATCAGGTCATCACGTGGCAAATTTGTCATTACTTTGCATCTGCCATTGTCTATAACCATTATTCTAAGAAACCATTGGACTGCATGGAACCAAGCTTTACAGGGACATTATTAATAAGATGGCCCTGAACAAATCTGTTACGGTCAGACATGAGTTCTGATAGAGTAACATGTCAAAAATATTCTTCCCAGAAAAAAATGTGTGGTAGAATTGTTACTTGGTGGGAAAGTTCTTTAAAGGACCCTCTGCAAAGTATTTGTTTGTTTGTTATTTTTGTTGAAATTCCAAATGACTACCACCACAAACTATAGTTTAACATGGGAAAATTCACCAAAAAATATTTATCTAAAACAACAAAATTGATTTGATGTCAAACAGTATTTAAATTATCATTGGATTTTTTTTTTTTTTTTTTTTTTATAAAGTTTACAATTGTTGTGTTGATTAGAAATCCAAGATGGCCACAAGGACAGGACATAGAAACCTATTCAACGAAAAAATGAAAATAAAAATTCTTGGACAGATCATTCACAAGCAATTCAGTTCATAGTTTTAATGATTATTACAGGTTTTGCCAATTTATTGGGGTTTTTTTTTTTTTTTTTTTTCGTGGAACACCTTTATTTATAAGACAAACTACTGGTCATCAATTGATTTTGAGTGTTTATTGGTATTAGGTATTACATTAATTGTTTATTTTTGTTATCACATCAAACACTGTGTTAATGGACACTGTAATTAGACATGGAATTATTTTCATAATAGCTGTCAAACAATTCATTGTCTGGTTATGTCATATTCTGAATTATATTATACTAGAAATCATAAGTACGTCAATTGTCATGGTACAATGTAGATCATAATTATTTGTTTTGTTGATCAGTTTTAGAATTCATTGTGTTTCCTGACAAAAAAAACCAATCTTTTGAATTTATACAATTTTTGGTTTTAACTTTTTGTATGAAAAAACAAATTAAGTCCACCGACAAAAGATTTAATGCATGTAAGAGAAAAGGTTATTGATGAAAAATATATATTTTTCATAAAAATGCAGGTTTTTTTGGAGGAAAAATGGGGTATTGAAAGGCCACGAAAATTAGTTAGGTTTTTTGTTGTTTGTTTGGTTGTTTTTTTTTGCAAAGGAGTCTTAAAATGGGCCTAAATTCCGATATTGTCCATATTTGGAAGGTATATAGAATTTTTATTTTACATCCAACTTTGATATGGTTTTTTTTTCTTTTGTATACAAATTACCTCTGAGATAAACTTGACAGAAGCAGCTGAAAAGTGCTAATTTCCAAAATTTTGGTTTTTATCTTTCATCCAATTTTATTAAAGTTTTTTTTTTTGCAGAAAACTCATCTTAATGAGTTATTTATGAATTTATATAGTAAATTACCTATTTTATTTTGGAAAAAGGTCTAAATGATGCACAAATTTTGAAATTTCAAATACATACATATTTAGAAAATATACACATTAAATTTTCCATCTAATTTTGACATTTGATGTATTGTCTTCTTTGAGGGCTTCAGGTAGTATTGCAGAAGATTTCCTGTATCAATTATTGTTTTCAAGTTAGACCCGAGTGCATTTAAACTGGAGCAGGAGGAAGCCCATGTCGACTTGCTGTCAATTGTATCATGCTATATCTGACGTAGCCCTTTATTTTAGAATTGGTTAGGTATAATTTGTTTCAAAATTTAGAATTTTCAGTGTGAACAAATGTATTTGATGATTTTATTTGCTTTTATGTCCATCAAATTTCATCTTAAAAATATAGACATCTATTTCACTTTAATGTTTTAATTTTCAATCAGTTAACAGATAAAATGCATCAAGAAAGAGATCGTGTATCAGATATAATAAGACAAGAATTTGCCGATCGCTTAGTGACAACAGATGAGGAGAACAAACGACTGAAGAATGACATGTCAGAAATGAAAGCTAGACACAGGATAGAACTGGATAGACAGAAGGATCATATAGAAGAAATTAGAAAACAGAAAGATGAAGAAATGGAAGAAGTACATAGAAGGTAAACTGATGTTGTTTTTAGCTCACATGGTCCAAAGGGTCATTGGACCACTTGGCGTCCGTCGTCGTCGTACGTCGTAAACTTTTTAAAAAATCTTCTCCTCTGAAAGTACTAGATCAATGGAAACCAAACTTGGTCTGAATCATCACTAGGGTGTCTAGTTTCAAAAATAGAACATGTGGTAAAATTGCAGGTTTTGGGTAATAACTCAAAAACCGTTAATAATATCAAAAAATCTGATGGGGTAAAAAGGATCAGCACATCAAGATCTACCTACCCTGCAATTTTGAAGTAAATCCCATTACCCATTTTGGAGTTATTTCCCTTTTTTCACCAAATTTGTAAAATTTTAATACTTTTCGTCCTTTATTTCAAAAACTATAAGAGACAGGGGGTAAGTTGAAACTGCAAACATGTTCAGCACATCAAGATCTGCCTACCCTGCAATTTTGAAGTAAATCCCATTACCCATCTTGGAGTTATTGCCCTTTTTTCATCAATTATTTTTTTTATTATAATACTTTTCGTCTTATATTTCAAAAACTATTTAGAGATAGATGTTAAGTTTAAATTGCAAAAATGTGCAGCATGTCAAGATCTACCTACCCTGCAATTTTGAAGTAAATCCCATTACCCATTTTGACCGATTATTCAAATTAGAAAAAAAGGGGGGATGAAATTTTAAAAAATCTTCTCCTCTGAAACTACTTAGCCAATCTCAACCAAACTTTGCTGAAATGATCCTTGGGTGGTCCCCTTTCAAAATTGTGTCCGTCAGTGCCGTCCTGTATCCAATATGGCTGCCATTACTAAAAATAGAAATTTCTTCAAATGGCCAAAACTGCTCTATTTTAAGCCAGAAAGTGCCCAAATTTGAACTGTATAAGCATAATGATGAGCTTTTTAACATATATTATGGGATTTTTTATGAACTTTGAACTTTTGCCTATTTTGACCGATTATGCAAATTAGAAAAAAAGGGGGATGAAATTTAAAAAAAATCTTCTCCTCTGAAACCACTGAGCCAATCTCAACCAAACTTTGCTGAAATGATTCTTGGGTGGCCCTCTTCCAAGATGGCCACCACAGCCGAACTTAATTTAACATAGGACCCTATGGGAAATTCCCATAAAACTCTTCTTGTCTGAAACCATTTGCTCAATAAGAACAAAATTTTGATGAAATAGTCATTGGATGGTTCTCTTCCAAAAATGTGTCCGGCGGTTCGGCCCTTTGATCAAGATTGCCCCCACAGCCGAACTTAGCTTAACATAGGACCCTATGGGAAATTCACATAAAAATCTTCTCCTCAGAAACCACTGGGCCAATTGCAATCAAACTTTTGTGGAATGATCCTTGGATGGCCCCCTTCCAAAATTGTGTCCAGTGATCCCGACTTCCAACCAAGATGGCCGCCAAGCTAAAAATAGAAAAAATGGGGGATGAAATTATTCCTCTTGAAATGCATTTTTTTGTTGACACTGCTTTTGGTTACTCAAATAATCAAAGGGAAGCAACTCTATTACAAAATGTGAAGTAGGAAAAGCTAAACTTTGAGAATCATTGACATATATGTTTTTTTACAGCAATTTTGATAACTTACATTAAAGGGGGAACCCCTGCCCAAATTTTTTTGTAGAAGGGATCTACAATGACGAAGGCTACATTTGTTAATTTTTTTTGCCGAAGTTATCAAGTTTTATTGACTGATGTTGTTATTATTAATCCAGGTGAGCTATACAGGCTCCTGGGAGCCTCTAGTTTTTATTCTGATCTAACTTAATGTTATTTTAGATTTTGTCATCACTTGGTATAGATCTACATTACAGTCTTCTCAGAAAACTCTGAGCCATGTGAAGTGACATGGAGCACATGATGAATGTATGGAAAGTCATCAAAAATTGTTTTTATTTCATTCTGATCTGATATCCAATTTACCCAACACAGAGCCTAATAGATTTTGACTGACTACAATCTGAACATAAACCACTGCATAATTGGTACAAAATATGTAGAAGCTTCTCTAAAGACATTTTGTAATTTCCTTTGTGTTGTGAGTTGATTGATATTTTGTCCTAAATTGTTGAATATTGAAATATGCCCCATCTTGACAAACTTTAAACAAATGCTACAGTTTTTTTCATTGTTTGTAATTTCCTCAATTGAGAAGGTAGTGGCCATTTAAGCGAAGATAATAAAATGAAGGAATCGTACAGTGGAACCTGTGCAATCCGACACCTGATTTTTCTGACATCCTGTGACATCCGACAAAAATATATGGTCCCAAAGTAGTTCTGTTAACATAAATAAAACTGGAGTATTCCGACATCTTGTACAATCCGACACAGTTCCCTGGTTCCTGGGTGTGTCAGATTAGACAGGTTCCACTGTATTTAACATTTGCACGTATCACTAAACAATATTATCTTCCTGAATTGCACTATGTTCAATTGTTGAGACTACCATTGCTAATTATAACTTTTTTGTTAACTTTGAGGTATCTCAATACAAATATTACAGATTGAATTACAAAAATGAAATGGCTAAGATGAGTAATATAGAATGTTTGACCAATCTTGTAAACTGGATGTGTAAAATAAATATTCATAGAGGTATAAAATGCTAGATGCAGCAAATGTGTACCTCAGAATTAAATTATTATCAAAAAATCAAAATAAAGCAAATTATATGATGTGATGGTCAATACAGATTTATTTCTTTACACAAATGAAATATTGGTTCCGTCCATGGTGTGCTTTTATAAGTTGTCAAACTTGTGTCCTATCTAATTGTTTATTATCAAACAATAAAATATGTTTAAAGTGACCAATCCATTCATATGTCACTCATAAAGAAACTTTTATTTTTATTTTTTATAATAAATATAAGAAAAAATAATAGATTGATTAATTGATTGGTGGGTGTTTAATGCCAACTTTACCAGTATTTCACCTATATTATGGTGTAAAAAGAATAGAAGAAGAAGAAGAAGAAAGAAAAAAACCCAGAGAAACTGTATACCGTCTAGTGTAAACTATGTATTTAATAGATAATTTTTTTTATTTTTTTTTGTAGAGTGAAAGATGCTATCGTTAAGAAGGAAGAGGTTGTAACACAAATAAAGCAACAGTACCATGCTGCTCAGAAACGTGCTGACCACCTGGAGGGATTACTACAACAACAGAGAAAACAATTACTGGGAAAATGAACCTTAAAAACACTGTGTCTTATAGAGCAGAACTGATAGATTAATAAACCTACAAACCAAAAAATTGAAGAAAAACGACTATGTGCAGAGAGCTTGTTACATTGGTAGTGCCACTACTGTGAAATATGATGGTGGTTTATGTCCAGTATAGATAGTAGAAACTTCAGTCCAGCATCAAGTATGCTTGTAGAAAACTATGTCTTAGAATTATCACTGTAGTCTTAATTTGTATATTGCTAAGATTAGAAGGGATAGAGGGGGAATCATTGATTTTAAGATATCTATAACTACAAAATCTTTTAAATTGCCTCTGAATATTTATGAAATATTTGATGCATAGAGCCAACATTTTGATATTCTATACTTATGCAAATTGTTCCATGCCTGTCTTTCATGTGTTGTAAATGTCACTTATTGTACAATAAATAACATGATGTTATGTGAGAAAAAAGAAGAAATAACTTAAGTCAGTACTCTCCCTCTTAGTCAGAAGTAATGTCCCTCTTACTCAGAAGTAACCTCCATCTTAGTCAGAAGTAATCTCCCTCTTAGTCAGAAGTAATCTCCCTCTTACTCAGAAGTAATGTCCCTCTTACTCAGAAGTTAATGTCCCTCTTACTCAGAGGTAATATCCCTCTCACTCAGAAGTAATCTCCCTCTTACTCAGAAGTAATGTCCCTCTTACTCAGAAGTAATCTCCCTCTTACTCAGAAGTAATGTCCCTCTCACTCAGAAGTAATGTCCCTCTTACTCAGAAATAATCTCCCTCTCACTCAGAAGTAATCTCCCTCTTAGTCAGAAGTAATGTCCCTCTTAGTCACAAGTAATGTCCCTCTTAGTCACAAGTAATGTCCCTCTTAGTCACAAGTTATGTCCCTCTTAGTCAGAAGTAACATCCCTTAGTCAGAAGTAACCTCCCTCTTAGTCAGAAGCAATGTCCCTCTTAGTCAGAAGTAATGTCCCTCTTAGTCAGAAGTAACCTCCCTCTTAGTCAGAAGTAACCTCCCTTAGTCAGAAGTAACCTCCCTCTTAGTCAGAAGTAATGTCCCTCTTAGTCAGAAGTTATGTCCCTCTTAGTCAGAAGTAACCTCCCTCTTACTCAGAAGTAATGTCCCTCTTAGTCAGAAGTAACCTCCCTCTTAGTCAGAAGTAATGTCCATCATACTCAGAAGTAATGTCCCTCTTAGTCAGAAGTAATCTCTGTATTAGTCAATAGTAATCTCACCCTTAGTTGAATGTAATCTCTGTCAGTAAACAGTGATCTCTCTTTTAGTCAGAAGTATTTTTCCTACTTAGTACATAGTAATAATGGGAGAAGACTGTATAAGTTGTTAAAACTTGTGTCTTATCCTTTTGTCTTTTTGAACAATAAAATATGTTTAAAGTAGTAATATTCCTCTTGGTGAATAGCAATATAATTAAGATTTGATCTTTAATTGCTCCCGGTTTTGTTATGTTGTGCATAAAGCGACTCAACCGGGAGCAATCAAAGATAGAATTTTAATTAGATTGGGTGAATAGTAACATTTTGCTAAATCTCTTCAAAATTACATAATAATTATGAACTAAGTTAAATTGTCAGAATTTCTTTATAAATCATTTACCCGAAGAAGGACTTTTGGTTATTCCATAAAAGGGGTTGTGAGTTTTAAATAAAACATCTACATTTTTATTACTTAGATATCTATACAGCCTAAAAGTGAAATTCATTAAAGCAACAATTCATATTTCCCTATATACTGTTACAAAGTAGAACTGCAGATTACGTTGACAACCATCATGTTTTGTTGATGTAACAATGACTTCTATGCAAAAAAACATTATGCAGAACAGTTACAAGCACAGGACATAGTTTGATATAGGAAATCATTAAACCAAATGATTTAAAGTTTGGCTGGCTTCCTTTACAAGGAAATCATTAAACCAAATGACATAAAGTTTGGCTGGCTTCCTTTACAAGGAAATCACTAAACCGTTTCTTATTATTATTATTATTATTCTCTTTCTTCTCCTTTCTTTCTTTGGCACATGAACTTGTCCATGGCAGATCTCAGGAACTACTGGACAGAATTTCATGAAACTTGGTGGAGTTACATTGTCTGATGTCAACGCCATTTCATATATGGGTAGATTATGATGTCCCAAATTGATTTCTGACATCGAAAAATTTCTACCGGTCGCCATTTTCAAATTGGCCACCACAATACCGCACAAATTCAACATTGTCCGATTTCAACGACATTTCATATGTGGGTAGATTATGATGTCCCAAAATGAATCCTGACATCGAAAAATTTCTACAGGTCGTCATTTTCAAAATGGCCGCCACAATACAGCACAAATTCAACATTGTCCGATTTCAACGACATTTCATATGTGGGTAGATTATGATGTCCCGAAATGATTCCTTACATCGAAAAATTTCTACCGGTCGCCATTTTCAAAATGGCCACCACAATACCGCACAAATTCAACATTGTTCGATTTCAACGTCCTGAATTGATTCCCGACATTGAAAAATTTCTACTGGTTTCCATTTTCAAAATGGCCACCACAATACCGCAAAAATTCAACATTGTTTGATTTCAAAGGTAGCTTTTAATTTATTTTTTAAACCGGTTGTCAGTGGCCGGTTTGGGAGACTTCATAATCGTTAGATTATAATCATATCTTGTTCTAATTTGTTTTAAATCTTCATTCAGAAATAGCCAAACCCGTGTTTACATTTGTCACCATAGTAACATAGAAGCATCTAATGTTTTGGGTTTTTTTATTATTTATTACTGTGATTTTGTAAATTAAATATTTAATTTTAATTTTTCTTTGCCTGTTGTGAAGATAATGTATTATTTTGTTTCTGTTAATCAAAACTGTATTTGTAGTTTTTAAAGTGCTAAGATAACAGTGAAGAATTTGTACTTTGTATTTTGTATATATTTGTAGACTTTTATTTATTATGATATTATTGTTAACTAGATATTAAAAAATAAGGCTATTTTACCTGGTGTTCTTTACTTGTGTTTTATTACTGGCTGCTGACCTAACATATACACCCAAGATGGCCAACAAGTCTTCCTATTTGTTGATAATTGAAAATCTTTCACTGTCCTGTTATTTAGCACCACTGGATTAAATGAAAACATTTGGTCCAAATAGTCCTTTGTTGGTCCCCTTCCAAAAGTGTATCTTTTGACCTGGCAATTATCGAGAATGGTCTTTGGGGTCTATTGAGACTTTTCGTTTCCCACCGTTGTCTTCGGTTTATTATATTAATCTAATATTTTGAAGTTTCATATGATATATTACAGGTCATCTTTTATTTTCAGGGGTATAACTTATCGTTCCAGATTTATTCACTTAATTATGCTATAATGGTGTTTTCATTTATTTCAGGGGATTATCTTGCAGTAAGTTTTCAATATCACATTTTGATAACATGCAAAGAGAGTTAAAAGGGGTCTAAAGTGGAAAAAAATCGGAAAATTTGAATATTCGGAATGTTTTTAGAATTTTTCTTTTTGGTCCAATTTTGATGCAGTATTTTTGTAATGAGGTTTCTGCAGATCTCCCACACACAACATAGCAGTAAAGGGGAACAACTGAAAGATATGATTTTAATCAGATTTATTGTTGTGGTTTTTTTTTGGGTTTTTTTATATGTTTCTGGTAGTAAGTGGACAGATTTCCTCTACCTCCATTATACACACATGTCAATAAATTTCAAGGTGAAATTGATCCTAGTAAGTGTTGCAGGGAACACCTATTGCATATTTTCTTTTCCTTGTCTAGTACAGACAGGGAGTGACCCAAATGTAAGATTGTCAATAGAGGGAGCAGTAATAATTTGAGTTTGACTTGGGAGGCATAAAACAACACACGTGAAACCGTATATATCGATTATGTTGCAGTATCAGCACGGACACTGACCTAGTCCACAGGCACAAGACACTGTCAATAAAAAAAAATCCATACAGTCAAACGTAAGAAGATAGTGTCTGATGTATAATGAAAAGAGAAGGTTTCCATTGCAAAAATGTGAACAAATAGGTTTATAATTTCATTAGCGTATTACACTTTTAAACTGGTATCATTGGCCATAGGACTAATATTTTCTCTGCCACATGATTTATTCTTCTTCTTTATTTACGGAAAACCTTCAACATAATGAAGATTATTTTCCGGCGCATGCCTGGTATGACATAGCTGCGGAGCCTTGGCCAGTTTTCTGATATTTGCGGACCATAGGAGGATGGTCCACAAATATCAGAAAATTGGCCAAGGACCATAAGGGCTACCGTTCCGCAGCTAGTTATAACAATGATCTATATATATATACATATTTTCCCTATCTTTTCACTATTCAACCTACTTTTCTTCCATATTTTTCATATCTTTTCACAATTTTCTTTTGTATTTTCCAAATCTTTTCACTATTCGACTTGGCTTCCTTCCATATTTTCCATATCATTTCACTATTCAACTTACTTTTCTTCCATATTTTCCATATCGTTTCACATTTCAACTTACTTTTCTTTCATATTTTCCATATTTCACTATTCAACCTACTTTTCTTCCATATTTTTCATATCTTTTCACAATTTTCTTCCATATTTTCCATATCATTTCACATTTCAACTTGCCTTTCCTCCATATTTTCCATATCATTTCACATTTCAACTTACTTTTCTTCCATATTTTCCATATCATTTCACATTTCAACTTACTTTTCTTCCATATTTTCCATCTTTTCACTTTTCACTATTTTCTACCATATTTTCCATATCGTTCCACAATTTTCTTCTGTATTTTCCATATCATTTCACAATTTTCTTCCATATTTTCCCTATCTTTTCACTATTCAACTTGGGTTTCTTCCGTATTTTCCATATCTTATCACTATTCAACTTATCTTTCTTCCATAATTTCCAAATCTTTTCACTATTTTCTTCCGTATTTTCCATATTTTCCAAGTCATTCCACTATTCAACATATCTTTCTTCCATATTTTCAAAATCATTTCACTATTTTCTTCCATATTTTCCCTATCTTTGCACTATTTTCCCTATCTTTTCACTATTCAACTTACTTTTCTTCAATATTTCCCATATCATTTCACAATTCAACCTACTTTTCTTCCACATTTTCCATATCTTTTGACTATTCAACTTACTTTTCTTCCATATTTTCCATATCATTTCACTATTCAACTTGCCTTTCTTCTGTATTTTCCAAATCTTTTCACTATTCAACTTGGGTTTCTTCCATAATTTTCATATCTTTTTCACTATTCCGCTTACTTTTCTTCCATATTTTCCCTATCTTATTCACTATTCAACTTGGCTTTCTTCCATATTTTCCATATCATTTCACAATTTTTTTCCATATCATTTCACTATTCATCCTACTTTTCTTCCATATTTTTCATATCTTTTCACAATTTTCTTCCATATTTTCCATATCATTTCACATTTCAACTTGCCTTTCCTCCATATTTTCCATATCATTTCACATTTCAACTTACTTTTCTTCCATATTTTCCATATCATTTCACATTTCAACTTACTTTTCTTCCATATTTTCCATCTTTTCACTTTTCACTATTTTCTACCATATTTTCCATATCGTTCCACAATTTTCTTCTGTATTTTCCATATCATTTCACAATTTTCTTCCATATTTTCCCTATCTTTTCACTATTCAACTTGGGTTTCTTCCGTATTTTCCATATCTTATCACTATTCAACTTATCTTTCTTCCATAATTTCCAAATCTTTTCACTATTTTCTTCCGTATTTTCCATATTTTCCAAGTCATTCCACTATTCAACATATCTTTCTTCCATATTTTCAAAATCATTTCACTATTTTCTTCCATATTTTCCCTATCTTTGCACTATTTTCTTCTGTATTTTCCCTATCTTTTCACTATTCAACTTACTTTTCTTCAATATTTCCCATATCATTTCACAATTCAACCTACTTTTCTTCCACATTTTCCATATCTTTTGACTATTCAACTTACTTTTCTTCCATATTTTCCATATCATTTCACTATTCAACTTGCCTTTCTTCTGTATTTTCCAAATCTTTTCACTATTCAACTTGGGTTTCTTCCATAATTTTCATATCTTTTTCACTATTCCGCTTACTTTTCTTCCATATTTTCCCTATCTTATTCACTATTCAACTTGGCTTTCTTCCATATTTTCCATATCATTTCACAATTTTTTTCCATATCATTTCACTATTCATCCTACTTTTCTTCCATATTTTTCATATCTTTTCACAATTTTCTTCCATATTTTCCATATCATTTCACATTTCAACTTGCCTTTCCTCCATATTTTCCATATCATTTCACATTTCAACTTACTTTTCTTCCATATTTTCCATATCATTTCACATTTCAACTTACTTTTCTTCCATATTTTCCATCTTTTCACTTTTCACTATTTTCTACCATATTTTCCATATCGTTCCACAATTTTCTTCTGTATTTTCCATATCATTTCACAATTTTCTTCCATATTTTCCCTATCTTTTCACTATTCAACTTGGGTTTCTTCCGTATTTTCCATATCTTATCACTATTCAACTTATCTTTCTTCCATAATTTCCAAATCTTTTCACTATTTTCTTCCGTATTTTCCATATTTTCCAAGTCATTCCACTATTCAACATATCTTTCTTCCATATTTTCAAAATCATTTCACTATTTTCTTCCATATTTTCCCTATCTTTGCACTATTTTCTTCTGTATTTTCCCTATCTTTTCACTATTCAACTTACTTTTCTTCAATATTTCCCATATCATTTCACAATTCAACCTACTTTTCTTCCACATTTTCCATATCTTTTGACTATTCAACTTACTTTTCTTCCATATTTTCCATATCATTTCACTATTCAACTTGCCTTTCTTCTGTATTTTCCAAATCTTTTCACTATTCAACTTGGGTTTCTTCCATAATTTTCATATCTTTTTCACTATTCCGCTTACTTTTCTTCCATATTTTCCCTATCTTATTCACTATTCAACTTGGCTTTCTTCCATATTTTCCATATCATTTCACAATTTTTTTCCATATCATTTCACTATTCATCTTGCCTTTCTTCCAAATTTACCAAATATTTTCACTATTCGACTTACTTTTCTTCCATATTTTCCCTATCTTATCATTATTCAACTTGCCTTTCTTTCATATTTTCCCCATTTTTTGACTATTTTCTTCTGTATTTTCCAAATCTTTTCACTATTCAACTTACCTTTCTTTTGTATTTTCCCTATCTTTTCACTATTCGACTTACTTTTCTTCCATATTTTCCATATCATTTCACATTTCAACTTGCCTTTCTTCCATATTTTCCATATCATTTCACATTTCAACATACTTTTCTTCCATATTTTCCATATCATTTCACATTTCAACTCACTTTTCTTCCATATTTTCCATATCTTTTCACTTTTCACTATTTTCTTCAATATTTTCCATATCACTTCACAATTTTCTTCTGTATATTCCATATCATTTCACAATTTTCTTCCATATTTTCCCTATCTTTTCACTATTCAACTTGGGTTTCTTCCGTATTTTTCATATCTTTTCAATATTTTCTTCCATATTTCCCAAATCTTTTCACTATTCGACTTGGGTTTCTTCCATATCTTTTCAATATTCAACTTACTTTTCTTCCATATTTTCCCAATCTTATCACTATTAAACTTGGCTTTCTTCCATATTTTCCCTATCTTTTTACTATTTTCTTCTGTATTTTCCAAATCTTTTCACTATTCAACTTACTTTACTTCTGTATTTTCCCTATCTTTTCACTATTCGACTTACTTTTCTTTCATATTTTCCATATCTTTTCACTATTCAACCTACTTTTCTTCTGCATTTTCCATATCTTTTCACTATTCAACTTTCTTTTCTTCCATATTTTCCCAATCATTTCACTATTCAACTTGACTTTCTTCCATATTTTTCAAATCTTTTCACTATTCAACTTGGGTTTCTTCCATAATTTCCATATCTTTTTCACTATTCAACTTTTCTTCCGTATTTTCCATATCTTATCACTATTCAACTTACTTTTCTTCTGTATTTTCCGATTTTTTGCTATTTTCTTCTGTATTTTCTATATCATTTCACTATTCAACTCGCCTTTCTTCCATATTTCCTAAATCTTTTCACTATTCGACTTGCCTTTCTGCCATATTTTCCAGATCATTTCACATTTCAACTTACTTTTCTTCCATATTTTCCATATCATTTCACATTTCAACTTGCCTTTCTTCCATATTTTCCATATCATTTCACATTTCAACATACTTTTCTTCCATATTTTCCATATCATTTCACATTTCAACTCACTTTTCTTCCATATTTTCCATATCTTTTCACTTTTCACTATTTTCTTCAATATTTTCCATATCACTTCACAATTTTCTTCTGTATATTCCATATCATTTCACAATTTTCTTCCATATTTTCCCTCTTTTCACTATTCAACTTGGGTTTCTTCCGTATTTTTCATATCTTTTCAATATTTTCTTCCATATTTCCCAAATCTTTTCACTATTCGACTTGGGTTTCTTCCATATCTTTTCAATATTCAACTTACTTTTCTTCCATATTTTCCCTATCTTATCACTATTAAACTTGGCTTTCTTCCATATTTTCCCTATCTTTTTACTATTTTCTTCTGTATTTTCCAAATCTTTTCACTATTCAACTTACTTTACTTCTGTATTTTCCCTATCTTTTCACTATTCGACTTACTTTTCTTTCATATTTTCCATATCTTTTCACTATTCAACCTACTTTTCTTCTGCATTTTCCATATCTTTTCACTATTCAACTTTCTTTTCTTCCATATTTTCCCAATCATTTCACTATTCAACTTGACTTTCTTCCATATTTTTCAAATCTTTTCACTATTCAACTTGGGTTTCTTCCATAATTTCCATATCTTTTTCACTATTCAACTTTTCTTCTGTATTTTCCATATCTTATCACTATTCAACTTACTTTTCTTCTGTATTCTCCATTTTTTTGCTATTTTCTTCTGTATTTTCCATATCATTTCACTATTCAACTCGCCTTTCTTCCATATTTCCAAAATCTTTTCACTATTCGACTTGCCTTTCTGCCATATTTTCCAGATCATTTCACATTTCAACTTACTTTTCTTCCATATTTTCCATATCATTTCACTATTCAACTTGCCTTTCTTCCAAATTGTCCATATCTTATCACTATTCAACTTGGGTTTCTTCCATATTTTTCATATCTTTTCACTATTCAACTTACTTTTCTTCCATATTTTCCATATCATTTCACAGTTTTCTTCCGTATTTTCCATATCTTATCACTATTCAACTTACTTTTCTTCTGTATTTTCCCTGATTTTTTGCTATTTCTTCTGTATTTTCCATATTTCACTATTCAACTCGCATTTCTTCCAAATTTCCCAATTCTTTTCACTATTCGACTTGCCTTTCTTCCATATTTTCCAGGCCATTTCACATTTCAACTTGCCTTTCTTCCATATTGTCCATATCTTATCACTATTCGACTTACTTTTCTTCCATATTTAAGTCTCCCAAACAACGTTTGGAGACTTATTGTTTTTGCTCCGTTTCTTCTTATTATTATTATTATTATTATTCTCCTCCTTTCTTTCTTTCCGTGGCACATGAACTTGTCCATGGCAGATCTCAGGAACTACTGGACAGAATTTCATGAAACTTGGTGGAGTTATAGATATATGTTTCTAGTTGGTCCTAAAGTTTTCAGCTTTGTGGTAAAGGAGGTCAAAGTCATATTTTGAGGGGTTCAAAGGGGGTGGGGGTTACTATTGAATCCTATAGGAAAGTTGAATATAGGATAATGATAGAGACATAAAATTTGACATAGTGATAGGTCACCATTAGAGGAGCAATTCTGCGTTTTCAAAATTTTCGAGATGTCTGCTAAAACACGGCATAAAAAATGGGCGGTAAAAATTCAACATTGTCCGATATCATCAAAATTTGATATGTGGCTAGATAATGATGTCCCAAATTGCTTCACGACATTAAAAAATTTCTACCGATCGCCATTTTCAAAATGGCCACCATGATACCGCAAAAATTCAACATTGTCCGATTTCAACGACATTTCATATATGGGTAGATTATGATGTCCCAAATATATTCCCGACATTGAAAAATTTCTAGCGGTCGCCATTTTCAAAATGGCCACCACAATACCACACAAATTCAACAATGTCCAATTTCAACGACATTTTCTATATCATTTCACAATTCAATCTACCTTTCTTCTGCATTTGTCATATCTTTTCACTATTCAACTTGGTTTTCTTCTGTATTTTCCATATCTTCACAATTCGACTTGCTCTTCTTCTGTATTTTCCATATCTTTTCACTATTCAACTTGGGTTTCTTCCATAATTTCCATATCTTTTTCACTATTCAACTTTTCTTCCGTATTTTCCATATCTTATCACTATTCAACTTACTTTTCTTCTGTATTTTCCGTTTTTTTGCTATTTTCTTCTGTATTTTCTATATCATTTCACTATTCAACTCGCCTTTCTTCCATATTTCCAAAATCTTTTCACTATTCGACTTGCCTTTCTGCCATATTTTCCAGATCATTTCACATTTCAACTTACTTTTCTTCCATATTTTCCATATCATTTCACATTTCAACTTGCCTTTCTTCCATATTTTCCATATCATTTCACATTTCAACATACTTTTCTTCCATATTTTCCATATCATTTCACATTTCAACTCACTTTTCTTCCATATTTTCCATATCTTTTCACTTTTCACTATTTTCTTCAATATTTTCCATATCACTTCACAATTTTCTTCTGTATATTCCATATCATTTCACAATTTTCTTCCATATTTTCCCTATCTTTTCACTATTCAACTTGGGTTTCTTCCGTATTTTTCATATCTTTTCAATATTTTCTTCCATATTTCCCAAATCTTTTCACTATTCGACTTGGGTTTCTTCCATATCTTTTCAATATTCAACTTACTTTTCTTCCATATTTTCCCTATCTTATCACTATTAAACTTGGCTTTCTTCCATATTTTCCCTATCTTTTTACTATTTTCTTCTGTATTTTCCAAATCTTTTCACTATTCAACTTACTTTACTTCTGTATTTTCCCTATCTTTTCACTATTCAACTTACTTTTCTTCCATATTTTCCATATCATTTCACATTTCAACTTGCCTTTCTTCCATATTTTCCATATCATTTCACATTTCAACATACTTTTCTTCCATATTTTCCATATCATTTCACATTTCAACTCACTTTTCTTCCATATTTTCCATATCTTTTCACTTTTCACTATTTTCTTCAATATTTTCCATATCACTTCACAATTTTCTTCTGTATATTCCATATCATTTCACAATTTTCTTCCATATTTTCCCTATCTTTTCACTATTCAACTTGGGTTTCTTCCGTATTTTTCATATCTTTTCAATATTTTCTTCCATATTTCCCAAATCTTTTCACTATTCGACTTGGGTTTCTTCCATATCTTTTCAATATTCAACTTACTTTTCTTCCATATTTTCCCTATCTTATCACTATTAAACTTGGCTTTCTTCCATATTTTCCCTATCTTTTTACTATTTTCTTCTGTATTTTCCAAATCTTTTCACTATTCAACTTACTTTACTTCTGTATTTTCCCTATCTTTTCACTATTCGACTTACTTTTCTTTCATATTTTCCATATCTTTTCACTATTCAACCTACTTTTCTTCTGCATTTTCCATATCTTTTCACTATTCAACTTTCTTTTCTTCCATATTTTCCCAATCATTTCACTATTCAACTTGACTTTCTTCCATATTTTTCAAATCTTTTCACTATTCAACTTGGGTTTCTTCCATAATTTCCATATCTTTTTCACTATTCAACTTTTCTTCCGTATTTTCCATATCTTATCACTATTCAACTTACTTTTCTTCTGTATTCTCCATTTTTTTGCTATTTTCTTCTGTATTTTCCATATCATTTCACTATTCAACTCGCCTTTCTTCTGTATTTTCCATATCATTTCACTATTCAACTCGCCTTTCTTCCATATTTCCCAAATCTTTTCACTATTCGACTTGCCTTTCTGCCATATTTTCCAGATCATTTCACATTTCAACTTACTTTTCTTCCATATTTTCCATATCATTTCACTATTCAACTTACCTTTCTTCCAAATTGTCCATATCTTATCACTATTCAACTTGGGTTTCTTCCATATTTTTCATATCTTTTCACTATTCAACTTACTTTTCTTCCATATTTTCCATATCATTTCACAGTTTTCTTCCGTATTTTCCATATCTTATCACTATTCAACTTACTTTTCTTCTGTATTTTCCCTGATTTTTTGCTATTTCTTCTGTATTTTCCATATTTCACTATTCAACTCGCATTTCTTCCAAATTTCCCAATTCTTTTCACTATTCGACTTGCCTTTCTTCCATATTTTCCAGGCCATTTCACATTTCAACTTGCCTTTCTTCCATATTGTCCATATCTTATCACTATTCGACTTACTTTTCTTCCATATTTAAGTCTCCCAAACAACGTTTGGAGACTTATTGTTTTTGCTCCGTTTCTTCTTATTATTATTATTATTATTATTCTCCTCCTTTCTTTCTTTCCGTGGCACATGAACTTGTCCATGGCAGATCTCAGGAACTACTGGACAGAATTTCATGAAACTTGGTGGAGTTATAGATATATGTTTCTAGTTGGTCCTAAAGTTTTCAGCTTTGTGGTAAAGGGGGTCAAAGTGATATTTTGAGGGGTTCAAAGGGGGTGGGGGTTACTATTGAATCCTATAGGAAAGTTGAATATAGGATAATGATAGAGACATAAAATTTGACATAGTGATAGGTCACCATTAGAGGAGCAATTCTGCGTTTTCAAAATTTTCGAGATGTCTGCTAAAACACGGCATAAAAAATGGGCGGTAAAAATTCAACATTGTCCGATATCATCAAAATTTGATATGTGGCTAGATAATGATGTCCCAAATTACTTCACGACATTAAATAATTTCTACCGATCGCCATTTTCAAAATGGCCACCATGATACCGCAAAAATTCAACATTGTCCGATTTCAACGACATTTCATATATGGGTAGATTATGATGTCCCAAATATATTCCCGACATTGAAAAATTTCTAGCGGTCGCCATTTTCAAAATGGCCACCACAATACCACACAAATTCAACAATGTCCAATTTCAACGACATTTTCTATATCATTTCACAATTCAATCTACCTTTCTTCTGCATTTGTCATATCTTTTCACTATTCAACTTGGTTTTCTTCTGTATTTTCCATATCTTCACAATTCGACTTGCTCTTCTTCTGTATTTTCCATATCTTTTCACTATTCAACTTGGGTTTCTTCCATAATTTCCATATCTTTTTCACTATTCAACTTTTCTTCCGTATTTTCCATATCTTATCACTATTCAACTTACTTTTCTTCTGTATTTTCCGTTTTTTTGCTATTTTCTTCTGTATTTTCCATATCATTTCACATTTCAACATACTTTTCTTCCATATTTTCCATATCATTTCACATTTCAACTCACTTTTCTTCCATATTTTCCATATCTTTTCACTTTTCACTATTTTCTTCAATATTTTCCATATCACTTCACAATTTTCTTCTGTATATTCCATATCATTTCACAATTTTCTTCCATATTTTCCCTATCTTTTCACTATTCAACTTGGGTTTCTTCCGTATTTTTCATATCTTTTCAATATTTTCTTCCATATTTCCCAAATCTTTTCACTATTCGACTTGGGTTTCTTCCATATCTTTTCAATATTCAACTTACTTTTCTTCCATATTTTCCCTATCTTATCACTATTAAACTTGGCTTTCTTCCATATTTTCCCTATCTTTTTACTATTTTCTTCTGTATTTTCCAAATCTTTTCACTATTCAACTTACTTTACTTCTGTATTTTCCCTATCTTTTCACTATTCGACTTACTTTTCTTTCATATTTTCCATATCTTTTCACTATTCAACCTACTTTTCTTCTGCATTTTCCATATCTTTTCACTATTCAACTTTCTTTTCTTCCATATTTTCCCAATCATTTCACTATTCAACTTGACTTTCTTCCATATTTTTCAAATCTTTTCACTATTCAACTTGGGTTTCTTCCATAATTTCCATATCTTTTTCACTATTCAACTTTTCTTCCGTATTTTCCATATCTTATCACTATTCAACTTACTTTTCTTCTGTATTCTCCATTTTTTTGCTATTTTCTTCTGTATTTTCCATATCATTTCACTATTCAACTCGCCTTTCTTCCATATTTCCAAAATCTTTTCACTATTCGACTTGCCTTTCTGCCATATTTTCCAGATCATTTCACATTTCAACTTACTTTTCTTCCATATTTTCCATATCATTTCACTATTCAACTTACTTTTCTTCTGTATTTTCCCTGATTTTTTGCTATTTCTTCTGTATTTTCCATATTTCACTATTCAACTCGCATTTCTTCCAAATTTCCCAATTCTTTTCACTATTCGACTTGCCTTTCTGCCATATTTTCCAGATCATTTCACATTTCAACTTACTTTTCTTCCATATTTTCCATATCATTTCACTATTCAACTTGCCTTTCTTCCAAATTGTCCATATCTTATCACTATTCAACTTGGGTTTCTTCCATATTTTTCATATCTTTTCACTATTCAACTTACTTTTCTTCCATATTTTCCATATCATTTCACAGTTTTCTTCCGTATTTTCCATATCTTATCACTATTCAACTTACTTTTCTTCTGTATTTTCCCTGATTTTTTGCTATTTCTTCTGTATTTTCCATATTTCACTATTCAACTCGCATTTCTTCCAAATTTCCCAATTCTTTTCACTATTCGACTTGCCTTTCTTCCATATTTTCCAGGCCATTTCACATTTCAACTTGCCTTTCTTCCATATTGTCCATATCTTATCACTATTCGACTTACTTTTCTTCCATATTTAAGTCTCCCAAACAACGTTTGGAGACTTATTGTTTTTGCTCCGTTTCTTCTTCTTATTATTATTATTATTATTCTCCTCCTTTCTTTCTTTCCGTGGCACATGAACTTGTCCATGGCAGATCTCAGGAACTACTGGACAGAATTTCATGAAACTTGGTGGAGTTATAGATATATGTTTCTAGTTGGTCCTAAAGTTTTCAGCTTTGTGGTAAAGGGGGTCAAAGTCATATTTTGAGGGGTTCAAAGGGGGTGGGGGTTACTATTGAATCCTATAGGAAAGTTGAATATAGGATAATGATAGAGACATAAAATTTGACATAGTGATAGGTCACCATTAGAGGAGCAATTCTGCGTTTTCAAAATTTTCGAGATGTCTGCTAAAACACGGCATAAAAAATGGGCGGTAAAAATTCAACATTGTCCGATATCATCAAAATTTGATATGTGGCTAGATAATGATGTCCCAAATTGCTTCACGACATTAAAAAATTTCTACCGATCGCCATTTTCAAAATGGCCACCATGATACCGCAAAAATTCAACATTGTCCGATTTCAACGACATTTCATATATGGGTAGATTATGATGTCCCAAATATATTCCCGACATTGAAAAATTTCTAGCGGTCGCCATTTTCAAAATGGCCACCACAATACCACACAAATTCAACAATGTCCAATTTCAACGACATTTTCTATATCATTTCACAATTCAATCTACCTTTCTTCTGCATTTGTCATATCTTTTCACTATTCAACTTGGTTTTCTTCTGTATTTTCCATATCTTCACAATTCGACTTGCTCTTCTTCTGTATTTTCCATATCTTTTCACTATTCAACTTGGGTTTCTTCCATAATTTCCATATCTTTTTCACTATTCAACTTTTCTTCCGTATTTTCCATATCTTATCACTATTCAACTTACTTTTCTTCTGTATTTTCCGTTTTTTTGCTATTTTCTTCTGTATTTTCCATATCATTTCACATTTCAACATACTTTTCTTCCATATTTTCCATATCTTATCACTATTCAACTTGGGTTTCTTCCATATTTTTCATATCTTTTCACTATTCAACTTACTTTTCTTCCATATTTTCCATATCATTTCACAGTTTTCTTCCGTATTTTCCATATCTTATCACTATTCAACTTACTTTTCTTCTGTATTTTCCCTGATTTTTTGCTATTTCTTCTGTATTTTCCATATTTCACTATTCAACTCGCATTTCTTCCAAATTTCCCAATTCTTTTCACTATTCGACTTGCCTTTCTTCCATATTTTCCAGGCCATTTCACATTTCAACTTGCCTTTCTTCCATATTGTCCATATCTTATCACTATTCGACTTACTTTTCTTCCATATTTAAGTCTCCCAAACAACGTTTGGAGACTTATTGTTTTTGCTCCGTTTCTTCTTATTATTATTATTATTATTATTCTCCTCCTTTCTTTCTTTCCGTGGCACATGAACTTGTCCATGGCAGATCTCAGGAACTACTGGACAGAATTTCATGAAACTTGGTGGAGTTATAGATATATGTTTCTAGTTGGTCCTAAAGTTTTCAGCTTTGTGGTAAAGGGGGTCAAAGTGATATTTTGAGGGGTTCAAAGGGGGTGGGGGTTACTATTGAATCCTATAGGAAAGTTGAATATAGGATAATGATAGAGACATAAAATTTGACATAGTGATAGGTCACCATTAGAGGAGCAATTCTGCGTTTTCAAAATTTTCGAGATGTCTGCTAAAACACGGCATAAAAAATGGGCGGTAAAAATTCAACATTGTCCGATATCATCAAAATTTGATATGTGGCTAGATAATGATGTCCCAAATTGCTTCACGACATTAAAAAATTTCTACCGATCGCCATTTTCAAAATGGCCACCATGATACCGCAAAAATTCAACATTGTCCGATTTCAACGACATTTCATATATGGGTAGATTATGATGTCCCAAATATATTCCCGACATTGAAAAATTTCTAGCGGTCGCCATTTTCAAAATGGCCACCACAATACCACACAAATTCAACAATGTCCAATTTCAACGACATTTTCTATATCATTTCACAATTCAATCTACCTTTCTTCTGCATTTGTCATATCTTTTCACTATTCAACTTGGTTTTCTTCTGTATTTTCCATATCTTCACAATTCGACTTGCTCTTCTTCTGTATTTTCCATATCTTTTCACTATTCAACTTGGGTTTCTTCCATAATTTCCATATCTTTTTCACTATTCAACTTTTCTTCCGTATTTTCCATATCTTATCACTATTCAACTTACTTTTCTTCTGTATTTTCCGTTTTTTTGCTATTTTCTTCTGTATTTTCCATATCATTTCACATTTCAACATACTTTTCTTCCATATTTTCCATATCATTTCACATTTCAACTCACTTTTCTTCCATATTTTCCATATCTTTTCACTTTTCACTATTTTCTTCAATATTTTCCATATCACTTCACAATTTTCTTCTGTATATTCCATATCATTTCACAATTTTCTTCCATATTTTCCCTATCTTTTCACTATTCAACTTGGGTTTCTTCCGTATTTTTCATATCTTTTCAATATTTTCTTCCATATTTCCCAAATCTTTTCACTATTCGACTTGGGTTTCTTCCATATCTTTTCAATATTCAACTTACTTTTCTTCCATATTTTCCCTATCTTATCACTATTAAACTTGGCTTTCTTCCATATTTTCCCTATCTTTTTACTATTTTCTTCTGTATTTTCCAAATCTTTTCACTATTCAACTTACTTTACTTCTGTATTTTCCCTATCTTTTCACTATTTGACTTACTTTTCTTTCATATTTTCCATATCTTTTCACTATTCAACCTACTTTTCTTCTGCATTTTCCATATCTTTTCACTATTCAACTTTCTTTTCTTCCATATTTTCCCAATCATTTCACTATTCAACTTGACTTTCTTCCATATTTTTCAAATCTTTTCACTATTCAACTTGGGTTTCTTCCATAATTTCCATATCGTTTTCACTATTCAACTTTTCTTCCGTATTTTCCATATCTTATCACTATTCAACTTACTTTTCTTCTGTATTCTCCATTTTTTTGCTATTTTCTTCTGTATTTTCCATATCATTTCACTATTCAACTCGCCTTTCTTCTGTGTTTTCCATATCATTTCACTATTCAACTCGCCTTTCTTCCATATTTCCCAAATCTTTTCACTATTCGACTTGCCTTTCTGCCATATTTTCCAGATCATTTCACATTTCAAATTACTTTTCTTCCATATTTTCCATATCATTTCACTATTCAACTTGCCTTTCTTCCAAATTGTCCATATCTTATCACTATTCAACTTGGGTTTCTTCCATATTTTTCATATCTTTTCACTATTCAACTTACTTTTCTTCCATATTTTCCATATCATTTCACAGTTTTCTTCCGTATTTTCCATATCTTATCACTATTCAACTTACTTTTCTTCTGTATTTTCCCTGATTTTTTGCTATTTCTTCTGTATTTTCCATATTTCACTATTCAACTCGCATTTCTTCCAAATTTCCCAATTCTTTTCACTATTCGACTTGCCTTTCTTCCATATTTTCCAGGCCATTTCACATTTCAACTTGCCTTTCTTCCATATTGTCCATATCTTATCACTATTCGACTTACTTTTCTTCCATATTTAAGTCTCCCAAACAACGTTTGGAGACTTATTGTTTTTGCTCCGTTTCTTCTTCTTATTATTATTATTATTATTCTCCTCCTTTCTTTCTTTCCGTGGCACATGAACTTGTCCATGGCAGATCTCAGGAACTACTGGACAGAATTTCATGAAACTTGGTGGAGTTATAGATATATGTTTCTAGTTGGTCCTAAAGTTTTCAGCTTTGTGGTAAAGGGGGTCAAAGTCATATTTTGAGGGGTTCAAAGGGGGTGGGGGTTACTATTGAATCCTATAGGAAAGTTGAATATAGGATAATGATAGAGACATAAAATTTGACATAGTGATAGGTCACCATTAGAGGAGCAATTCTGCGTTTTCAAAATTTTCGAGATGTCTGCTAAAACACGGCATAAAAAATGGGCGGTAAAAATTCAACATTGTCCGATATCATCAAAATTTGATATGTGGCTAGATAATGATGTCCCAAATTGCTTCACGACATTAAAAAATTTCTACCGATCGCCATTTTCAAAATGGCCACCATGATACCGCAAAAATTCAACATTGTCCGATTTCAACGACATTTCATATATGGGTAGATTATGATGTCCCAAATATATTCCCGACATTGAAAAATTTCTAGCGGTCGCCATTTTCAAAATGGCCACCACAATACCACACAAATTCAACAATGTCCAATTTCAACGACATTTTCTATATCATTTCACAATTCAATCTACCTTTCTTCTGCATTTGTCATATCTTTTCACTATTCAACTTGGTTTTCTTCTGTATTTTCCATATCTTCACAATTCGACTTGCTCTTCTTCTGTATTTTCCATATCTTTTCACTATTCAACTTGGGTTTCTTCCATAATTTCCATATCTTTTTCACTATTCAACTTTTCTTCCGTATTTTCCATATCTTATCACTATTCAACTTACTTTTCTTCTGTATTTTCCGTTTTTTTGCTATTTTCTTCTGTATTTTCTATATCATTTCACTATTCAACTCGCCTTTCTTCCATATTTCCAAAATCTTTTCACTATTCGACTTGCCTTTCTGCCATATTTTCCAGATCATTTCACATTTCAACATACTTTTCTTCCATATTTTCCATATCATTTCACATTTCAACTCACTTTTCTTCCATATTTTCCATATCTTTTCACTTTTCACTATTTTCTTCAATATTTTCCATATCACTTCACAATTTTCTTCTGTATATTCCATATCATTTCACAATTTTCTTCCATATTTTCCCTATCTTTTCACTATTCAACTTGGGTTTCTTCCGTATTTTTCATATCTTTTCAATATTTTCTTCCATATTTCCCAAATCTTTTCACTATTCGACTTGGGTTTCTTCCATATCTTTTCAATATTCAACTTACTTTTCTTCCATATTTTCCCTATCTTATCACTATTAAACTTGGCTTTCTTCCATATTTTCCCTATCTTTTTACTATTTTCTTCTGTATTTTCCAAATCTTTTCACTATTCAACTTACTTTACTTCTGTATTTTCCCTATCTTTTCACTATTCAACTTACTTTTCTTCCATATTTTCCATATCATTTCACATTTCAACTTGCCTTTCTTCCATATTTTCCATATCATTTCACATTTCAACATACTTTTCTTCCATATTTTCCATATCATTTCACATTTCAACTCACTTTTCTTCCATATTTTCCATATCTTTTCACTTTTCACTATTTTCTTCAATATTTTCCATATCACTTCACAATTTTCTTCTGTATATTCCATATCATTTCACAATTTTCTTCCATATTTTCCCTATCTTTTCACTATTCAACTTGGGTTTCTTCCGTATTTTTCATATCTTTTCAATATTTTCTTCCATATTTCCCAAATCTTTTCACTATTCGACTTGGGTTTCTTCCATATCTTTTCAATATTCAACTTACTTTTCTTCCATATTTTCCCTATCTTATCACTATTAAACTTGGCTTTCTTCCATATTTTCCCTATCTTTTTACTATTTTCTTCTGTATTTTCCAAATCTTTTCACTATTCAACTTACTTTACTTCTGTATTTTCCCTATCTTTTCACTATTCGACTTACTTTTCTTTCATATTTTCCATATCTTTTCACTATTCAACCTACTTTTCTTCTGCATTTTCCATATCTTTTCACTATTCAACTTTCTTTTCTTCCATATTTTCCCAATCATTTCACTATTCAACTTGACTTTCTTCCATATTTTTCAAATCTTTTCACTATTCAACTTGGGTTTCTTCCATAATTTCCATATCTTTTTCACTATTCAACTTTTCTTCCGTATTTTCCATATCTTATCACTATTCAACTTACTTTTCTTCTGTATTCTCCATTTTTTTGCTATTTTCTTCTGTATTTTCCATATCATTTCACTATTCAACTCGCCTTTCTTCTGTATTTTCCATATCATTTCACTATTCAACTCGCCTTTCTTCCATATTTCCCAAATCTTTTCACTATTCGACTTGCCTTTCTGCCATATTTTCCAGATCATTTCACATTTCAACTTACTTTTCTTCCATATTTTCCATATCATTTCACTATTCAACTTGACTTTCTTCCATATTTTTCAAATCTTTTCACTATTCAACTTGGGTTTCTTCCATAATTTCCATATCTTTTTCACTATTCAACTTTTCTTCCGTATTTTCCATATCTTATCACTATTCAACTTACTTTTCTTCTGTATTTTCCGTTTTTTTGCTATTTTCTTCTGTATTTTTCATATCATTTCACTATTCAACTCGCCTTTCTTCCATATTTCCAAAATCTTTTCACTATTCGACTTGTCTTTCTGCCATATTTTCCAGATCATTTCACATTTCAACTTACTTTTCTTCCATATTTTCCATATCATTTCACATTTCAACTTGCCTTTCTTCCATATTTTCCATATCATTTCACATTTCAACATACTTTTCTTCCAAATTTTCCATATCATTTCACATTTCAGCTCACTTTTCTTCCATATTTTCCATATCTTTTCACTTTTCACTATTTTCTTCAATATTTTCCATATCACTTCACAATTTTCTTCTGTATATTCCATATCATTTCACAATTTTCTTCCATATTTTCCCTATCTTTTCACTATTCAACTTGGGTTTCTTCCGTATTTTTCATATCTTTTCAATATTTTCTTCCATATTTCCCAAATCTTTTCACTATTCGACTTGGGTTTCTTCCATATCTTTTCAATATTCAACTTACTTTTCTTCCATATTTTCCCTATCTTATCACTATTAAACTTGGCTTTCTTCCATATTTTCCCTATCTTTTTACTATTTTCTTCTGTATTTTCCAAATCTTTTCACTATTCAACTTACTTTACTTCTGTATTTTCCCTATCTTTTCACTATTCGACTTACTTTTCTTTCATATTTTCCATATCTTTTCACTATTCAACCTACTTTTCTTCTGCATTTTCCATATCTTTTCACTATTCATCTTTCTTTTCTTCCATATTTTCCCAATCATTTCACTATTCAACTTGACTTTCTTCCATATTTTTCAAATCTTTTCACTATTCAACTTGGGTTTCTTCCATAATTTCCATATCTTTTTCACTATTCAACTTTTCTTCCGTATTTTCCATATCTTATCACTATTCAACTTACTTTTCTTCTGTATTTTCCGTTTTTTTGCTATTTTCTTCTGTATTTTCCATATCATTTCACTATTCAACTCGCCTTTCTTCCATATTTCCAAAATCTTTTCACTATTCGACTTGCCTTTCTGCCATATTTTCCAGATCATTTCACATTTCAAATTACTTTTCTTCCATATTTTCCATATCATTTCACTATTCAACTTGCCTTTCTTCCAAATTGTCCATATCTTATCACTATTCAACTTGGGTTTCTTCCATATTTTTCATATCTTTTCACTATTCAACTTACTTTTCTTCCATATTTTCCATATCATTTCACAGTTTTCTTCCGTATTTTCCATATCTTATCACTATTCAACTTACTTTTCTTCTGTATTTTCCCTGATTTTTTGCTATTTCTTCTGTATTTTCCATATTTCACTATTCAACTCGCATTTCTTCCAAATTTCCCAATTCTTTTCACTATTCGACTTGCCTTTCTTCCATATTTTCCAGGCCATTTCACATTTCAACTTGCCTTTCTTCCATATTGTCCATATCTTATCACTATTCGACTTACTTTTCTTCCATATTTAAGTCTCCCAAACAACGTTTGGAGACTTATTGTTTTTGCTCCGTTTCTTCTTCTTATTATTATTATTATTACTATTATTATTATTATTATTCTCCTCCTTTCTTTCTTTCCGTGGCACATGAACTTGTCCATGGCAGATCTCAGGAACTACTGGACAGAATTTCATGAAACTTGGTGGAGTTATAGATATATGTTTCTAGTTGGTCCTAAAGTTTTCAGCTTTGTGGTAAAGGGGGTCAAAGTCATATTTTGAGGGGTTCAAATGGGGTGGGGGTTACTATTGAATCCTATAGGAAAGTTGAATATAGGATAATGATAGAGACATAAAATTTGACATAGTGATAGGTCACCATTAGAGGAGCAATTCTGCGTTTTCAAAATTTTCGAGATGTCTGCTAAAACACGGCATAAAAAATGGGCGGTAAAAATTCAACATTGTCCGATATCATCAAAATTTGATATGTGGCTAGATAATGATGTCCCAAATTGCTTCACGACATTAAATAATTTCTACCGATCGCCATTTTCAAAATGGCCACCATGATACCGCAAAAATTCAACATTGTCCGATTTCAACGACATTTCATATATGGGTAGATTATGATGTCCCAAATATATTCCCGACATTGAAAAATTTCTAGCGGTCGCCATTTTCAAAATGGCCACCACAATACCACACAAATTCAACAATGTCCAATTTCAACGACATTTTCTATATCATTTCACAATTCAATCTACCTTTCTTCTGCATTTGTCATATCTTTTCACTATTCAACTTGGTTTTCTTCTGTATTTTCCATATCTTCACAATTCGACTTGCTCTTCTTCTGTATTTTCCATATCTTTTCACTATTCAACTTGGGTTTCTTCCATAATTTCCATATCTTTTTCACTATTCAACTTTTCTTCCGTATTTTCCATATCTTATCACTATTCAACTTACTTTTCTTCTGTATTTTCCGTTTTTTTGCTATTTTCTTCTGTATTTTCCATATCATTTCACATTTCAACATACTTTTCTTCCATATTTTCCATATCATTTCACATTTCAACTCACTTTTCTTCCATATTTTCCATATCTTTTCACTTTTCACTATTTTCTTCAATATTTTCCATATCACTTCACAATTTTCTTCTGTATATTCCATATCATTTCACAATTTTCTTCCATATTTTCCCTATCTTTTCACTATTCAACTTGGGTTTCTTCCGTATTTTTCATATCTTTTCAATATTTTCTTCCATATTTCCCAAATCTTTTCACTATTCGACTTGGGTTTCTTCCATATCTTTTCAATATTCAACTTACTTTTCTTCCATATTTTCCCTATCTTATCACTATTAAACTTGGCTTTCTTCCATATTTTCCCTATCTTTTTACTATTTTCTTCTGTATTTTCCAAATCTTTTCACTATTCAACTTACTTTACTTCTGTATTTTCCCTATCTTTTCACTATTCGACTTACTTTCTTTCATATTTTCCATATCTTTTCACTATTCAACCTACTTTTCTTCTGCATTTTCCATATCTTTTCACTATTCAACTTTCTTTTCTTCCATATTTTCCCAATCATTTCACTATTCAACTTGACTTTCTTCCATATTTTTCAAATCTTTTCACTATTCAACTTGGGTTTCTTCCATAATTTCCATATCTTTTTCACTATTCAACTTTTCTTCCGTATTTTCCATATCTTATCACTATTCAACTTACTTTTCTTCTGTATTTTCCGTTTTTTTGCTATTTTCTTCTGTATTTTCCATATCATTTCACTATTCAACTCGCCTTTCTTCCATATTTCCAAAATCTTTTCACTATTCGACTTGCCTTTCTGCCATATTTTCCAGATCATTTCACATTTCAACTTACTTTTCTTCCATATTTTCCATATCATTTCACATTTCAACTTGCCTTTCTTCCATATTTTCCATATCATTTCACATTTCAACATACTTTTCTTCCATATTTTCCATATCATTTCACATTTCAACTCACTTTTCTTCCATATTTTCCATATCTTTTCACTTTTCACAATTTTCTTCAATATTTTCCATATCACTTCACAATTTTCTTCTGTATATTCCATATCATTTCACAATTTTCTTCCATATTTTCCATATCATTTCACTATTCAACTCGCCTTTCTTCTGTATTTTCCATATCATTTCACTATTCAACTCGCCTTTCTTCCATATTTCCAAAATCTTTCACTATTCGACTTGCCTTTCTGCCATATTTTCAAGATCATTTCACATTTCAACTTACTTTTCTTCCATATTTTCCATATCATTTCACTATTCAACTTGCCTTTCTTCCAAATTGTCCATATCTTTTCACTATTCAACTTACTTTTCTTCCATATTTTCCATATCATTTCACAGTTTTCTTCCGTATTTTCCATATCTTATCACTATTCAACTTACTTTTCTTCTGTATTTTCCCAGATTTTTTGCTATTTCTTCTGTATTTTCCATATTTCACTATTCAACTCGCATTTCTTCCAAATTTCCCAATTCTTTTCACTATTCGACTTGCCTTTCTTCCATATTTTCCAGGCCATTTCACATTTCAACTTGCCTTTCTTCCATATTGTCCATATCTTATCACTATTCGACTTACTTTTCTTCCATATTTAAGTCTCCCAAACAACGTTTGGAGACTTATTGTTTTTGCTCCGTTTCTTCTTATTATTATTATTATTATTATTCTCCTCCTTTCTTTCTTTCCGTGGCACATGAACTTGTCCATGGCAGATCTCAGGAACTACTGGACAGAATTTCATGAAACTTGGTGGAGTTATAGATATATGTTTCTAGTTGGTCCTAAAGTTTTCAGCTTTGTGGTAAAGGGGGTCAAAGTGATATTTTGAGGGGTTCAAAGGGGGTGGGGGTTACTATTGAATCCTATAGGAAAGTTGAATATAGGATAATGATAGAGACATAAAATTTGACATAGTGATAGGTCACCATTAGAGGAGCAATTCTGCGTTTTCAAAATTTTCGAGATGTCTGCTAAAACACGGCATAAAAAATGGGCGGTAAAAATTCAACATTGTCCGATATCATCAAAATTTGATATGTGGCTAGATAATGATGTCCCAAATTGCTTCACGACATTAAAAAATTTCTACCGATCGCCATTTTCAAAATGGCCACCATGATACCGCAAAAATTCAACATTGTCCGATTTCAACGACATTTCATATATGGGTAGATTATGATGTCCCAAATATATTCCCGACATTGAAAAATTTCTAGCGGTCGCCATTTTCAAAATGGCCACCACAATACCACACAAATTCAACAATGTCCAATTTCAACGACATTTTCTATATCATTTCACAATTCAATCTACCTTTCTTCTGCATTTGTCATATCTTTTCACTATTCAACTTGGTTTTCTTCTGTATTTTCCATATCTTCACAATTAGACTTGCTCTTCTTCTGTATTTTCCATATCTTTTCACTATTCAACTTGGGTTTCTTCCATAATTTCCATATCTTTTTCACTATTCAACTTTTCTTCCGTATTTTCCATATCTTATCACTATTCAACTTACTTTTCTTCTGTATTTTCCGTTTTTTTGCTATTTTCTTCTGTATTTTCCATATCATTTCACATTTCAACATACTTTTCTTCCATATTTTCCATATCATTTCACATTTCAACTCACTTTTCTTCCATATTTTCCATATCTTTTCACTTTTCACTATTTTCTTCAATATTTTCCATATCACTTCACAATTTTCTTCTGTATATTCCATATCATTTCACAATTTTCTTCCATATTTTCCCTATCTTTTCACTATTCAACTTGGGTTTCTTCCGTATTTTTCATATCTTTTCAATATTTTCTTCCATATTTCCCAAATCTTTTCACTATTCGACTTGGGTTTCTTCCATATCTTTTCAATATTCAACTTACTTTTCTTCCATATTTTCCCTATCTTATCACTATTAAACTTGGCTTTCTTCCATATTTTCCCTATCTTTTTACTATTTTCTTCTGTATTTTCCAAATCTTTTCACTATTCAACTTACTTTACTTCTGTATTTTCCCTATCTTTTCACTATTCGACTTACTTTTCTTTCATATTTTCCATATCTTTTCACTATTCAACCTACTTTTCTTCTGCATTTTCCATATCTTTTCACTATTCAACTTTCTTTTCTTCCATATTTTCCCAATCATTTCACTATTCAACTTGACTTTCTTCCATATTTTTCAAATCTTTTCACTATTCAACTTGGGTTTCTTCCATAATTTCCATATCTTTTTCACTATTCAACTTTTCTTCCGTATTTTCCATATCTTATCACTATTCAACTTACTTTTCTTCTGTATTTTCCGTTTTTTTGCTATTTTCTTCTGTATTTTCCATATCATTTCACTATTCAACTCGCCTTTCTTCCATATTTCCAAAATCTTTTCACTATTCGACTTGCCTTTCTGCCATATTTTCCAGATCATTTCACATTTCAACTTACTTTTCTTCCATATTTTCCATATCATTTCACATTTCAACTTGCCTTTCTTCCATATTTTCCATATCATTTCACATTTCAACATACTTTTCTTCCAAATTTTCCATATCATTTCACATTTCAGCTCACTTTTCTTCCATATTTTCCATATCTTTTCACTTTTCACTATTTTCTTCAATATTTTCCATATCACTTCACAATTTTCTTCTGTATATTCCATATCATTTCACAATTTTCTTCCATATTTTCCCTATCTTTTCACTATTCAACTTGGGTTTCTTCCGTATTTTTCATATCTTTTCAATATTTTCTTCCATATTTCCCAAATCTTTTCACTATTCGACTTGGGTTTCTTCCATATCTTTTCAATATTCAACTTACTTTTCTTCCATATTTTCCCTATCTTATCACTATTAAACTTGGCTTTCTTCCATATTTTCCCTATCTTTTTACTATTTTCTTCTGTATTTTCCAAATCTTTTCACTATTCAACTTACTTTACTTCTGTATTTTCCCTATCTTTTCACTATTCGACTTACTTTTCTTTCATATTTTCCATATCTTTTCACTATTCAACCTACTTTTCTTCTGCATTTTCCATATCTTTTCACTATTCAACTTTCTTTTCTTCCATATTTTCCCAATCATTTCACTATTCAACTTGACTTTCTTCCATATTTTTCAAATCTTTTCACTATTCAACTTGGGTTTCTTCCATAATTTCCATATCTTTTTCACTATTCAACTTTTCTTCCGTATTTTCCATATCTTATCACTATTCAACTTACTTTTCTTCTGTATTTTCCGTTTTTTTGCTATTTTCTTCTGTATTTTCCATATCATTTCACTATTCAACTCGCCTTTCTTCCATATTTCCAAAATCTTTTCACTATTCGACTTGCCTTTCTGCCATATTTTCCAGATCATTTCACATTTCAACTTGCCTTTCTTCCATATTTTCCATATCATTTCACATTTCAACATACTTTTCTTCCATATTTTCCATATCATTTCACATTTCAACTCACTTTTCTTCCATATTTTCCATATCTTTTCACTTTTCACTATTTTCTTCAATATTTTCCATATCACTTCACAATTTTCTTCTGTATATTCCATATCATTTCACAATTTTCTTCCATATTTTCCCTATCTTTTCACTATTCAACTTGGGTTTCTTCCGTATTTTTCATATCTTTTCAATATTTTCTTCCATATTTCCCAAATCTTTTCACTATTCGACTTGGGTTTCTTCCATATCTTTTCAATATTCAACTTACTTTTCTTCCATATTTTCCCTATCTTATCACTATTAAACTTGGCTTTCTTCCATATTTTCCCTATCTTTTTACTATTTTCTTCTGTATTTTCCAAATCTTTTCACTATTCAACTTACTTTACTTCTGTATTTTCCCTATCTTTTCACTATTCGACTTACTTTTCTTTCATATTTTCCATATCTTTTCACTATTCAACCTACTTTTCTTCTGCATTTTCCATATCTTTTCACTATTCAACTTTCTTTTCTTCCATATTTTCCCAATCATTTCACTATTCAACTTGACTTTCTTCCATATTTTTCAAATCTTTTCACTATTCAACTTGGATTTCTTCCATAATTTCCATATCTTTTTCACTATTCAACTTTTCTTCCGTATTTTCTATATCTTATCACTATTCAACTTACTTTTCTTCTGTATTTTCCGTTTTTTTGCTATTTTCTTCTGTATTTTCCATATCATTTCACTATTCAACTCGCCTTTCTTCCATATTTCCAAAATCTTTTCACTATTCGACTTGCCTTTCTTCCATATTTTCCATATCATTTCACATTTCAACTTGCCTTTCTTCCATATTTTCCATATCATTTCACATTTCAACATACTTTTCTTCCATATTTTCCATATCATTTCACATTTCAACTCACTTTTCTTCCATATTTTCCATATCTTTTCACTTTTCACTATTTTCTTCAATATTTTCCATATCACTTCACAATTTTCTTCTGTATATTCCATATCATTTCTCAATTTTCTTCCATATTTTCCCTATCTTTTCACTATTCAACTTGGGTTTCTTCCGTATTTTTCATATCTTTTCAATATTTTCTTCCATATTTCCCAAATCTTTTCACTATTCGACTTGGGTTTCTTCCATATCTTTTCAATATTCAACTTACTTTTCTTCCATATTTTCCCTATCTTATCACTATTAAACTTGGCTTTCTTCCATATTTTCCCTATCTTTTTACTATTTTCTTCTGTATTTTCCAAATCTTTTCACTATTCAACTTACTTTACTTCTGTATTTTCCCTATCTTTTCACTATTCGACTTACTTTTCTTTCATATTTTCCATATCTTTTCACTATTCAACCTACTTTTCTTCTGCATTTTCCATATCTTTTCACTATTCAACTTTCTTTTCTTCCATATTTTCCCAATCATTTCACTATTCAACTTGACTTTCTTCCATATTTTTCAAATCTTTTCACTATTCAACTTGGGTTTCTTCCATAATTTCCATATCGTTTTCACTATTCAACTTTTCTTCCGTATTTTCCATATCTTATCACTATTTAACTTACTTTTCTTCTGTATTCTCCATTTTTTTGCTATTTTCTTCTGTATTTTCCATATCATTTCACTATTCAACTCGCCTTTCTTCTGTGTTTTCCATATCATTTCACTATTCAACTCGCCTTTCTTCCATATTTCCCAAATCTTTTCACTATTCGACTTGCCTTTCTGCCATATTTTCCAGATCATTTCACATTTCAAATTACTTTTCTTCCATATTTTCCATATCATTTCACTATTCAACTTGCCTTTCTTCCAAATTGTCCATATCTTATCACTATTCAACTTGGGTTTCTTCCATATTTTTCATATCTTTTCACTATTCAACTTACTTTTCTTCCATATTTTCCATATCATTTCACAGTTTTCTTCCGTATTTTCCATATCTTATCACTATTCAACTTACTTTTCTTCTGTATTTTCCCTGATTTTTTGCTATTTCTTCTGTATTTTCCATATTTCACTATTCAACTCGCATTTCTTCCAAATTTCCCAATTCTTTTCACTATTCGACTTGCCTTTCTTCCATATTTTCCAGGCCATTTCACATTTCAACTTGCCTTTCTTCCATATTGTCCATATCTTATCACTATTCGACTTACTTTTCTTCCATATTTAAGTCTCCCAAACAACGTTTGGAGACTTATTGTTTTTGCTCCGTTTCTTCTTCTTATTATTATTATTATTACTATTATTATTATTATTATTCTCCTCCTTTCTTTCTTTCCGTGGCACATGAACTTGTCCATGGCAGATCTCAGGAACTACTGGACAGAATTTCATGAAACTTGGTGGAGTTATAGATATATGTTTCTAGTTGGTCCTAAAGTTTTCAGCTTTGTGGTAAAGGGGGTCAAAGTGATATTTTGAGGGGTTCAAAGGGGGTGGGGGTTACTATTGAATCCTATAGGAAAGTTGAATATAGGATAATGATAGAGACATAAAATTTGACATAGTGATAGGTCACCATTAGAGGAGCAATTCTGCGTTTTCAAAATTTTCGAGATGTCTGCTAAAACACGGCATAAAAAATGGGCGGTAAAAATTCAACATTGTCCGATATCATCAAAATTTGATATGTGGCTAGATAATGATGTCCCAAATTGCTTCACGACATTAAATAATTTCTACCGATCGCCATTTTCAAAATGGCCACCATGATACCGCAAAAATTCAACATTGTCCGATTTCAACGACATTTCATATATGGGTAGATTATGATGTCCCAAATATATTCCCGACATTGAAAAATTTCTAGCGGTCGCCATTTTCAAAATGGCCACCACAATACCACACAAATTCAACAATGTCCAATTTCAACGACATTTTCTATATCATTTCACAATTCAATCTACCTTTCTTCTGCATTTGTCATATCTTTTCACTATTCAACTTGGTTTTCTTCTGTATTTTCCATATCTTTTCACTATTCAACTTGGGTTTCTTCCATAATTTCCATATCTTTTTCACTATTCAACTTTTCTTCCGTATTTTCCATATCTTATCACTATTCAACTTACTTTTCTTCTGTATTTTCCGTTTTTTTGCTATTTTCTTCTGTATTTTCCATATCATTTCACATTTCAACATACTTTTCTTCCATATTTTCCATATCATTTCACATTTCAACTCACTTTTCTTCCATATTTTCCATATCTTTTCACTTTTCACTATTTTCTTCAATATTTTCCATATCACTTCACAATTTTCTTCTGTATATTCCATATCATTTCACAATTTTCTTCCATATTTTCCCTATCTTTTCACTATTCAACTTGGGTTTCTTCCGTATTTTTCATATCTTTTCAATATTTTCTTCCATATTTCCCAAATCTTTTCACTATTCGACTTGGGTTTCTTCCATATCTTTTCAATATTCAACTTACTTTTCTTCCATATTTTCCCTATCTTATCACTATTAAACTTGGCTTTCTTCCATATTTTCCCTATCTTTTTACTATTTTCTTCTGTATTTTCCAAATCTTTTCACTATTCAACTTACTTTACTTCTGTATTTTCCCTATCTTTTCACTATTCGACTTACTTTTCTTTCATATTTTCCATATCTTTTCACTATTCAACCTACTTTTCTTCTGCATTTTCCATATCTTTTCACTATTCAACTTTCTTTTCTTCCATATTTTCCCAATCATTTCACTATTCAACTTGACTTTCTTCCATATTTTTCAAATCTTTTCACTATTCAACTTGGGTTTCTTCCATAATTTCCATATCTTTTTCACTATTCAACTTTTCTTCCGTATTTTCCATATCTTATCACTATTCAACTTACTTTTCTTCTGTATTCTCCATTTTTTTGCTATTTTCTTCTGTATTTTCCATATCATTTCACTATTCAACTCGCCTTTCTTCTGTATTTTCCATATCATTTCACTATTCAACTCGCCTTTCTTCCATATTTCCCAAATCTTTTCACTATTCGACTTGCCTTTCTGCCATATTTTCCAGATCATTTCACATTTCAACTTACTTTTCTTCCATATTTTCCATATCATTTCACTATTCAACTTGCCTTTCTTCCAAATTGTCCATATCTTATCACTATTCAACTTGGGTTTCTTCCATATTTTTCATATCTTTTCACTATTCAACTTACTTTTCTTCCATATTTTCCATATCATTTCACAGTTTTCTTCCGTATTTTCCATATCTTATCACTATTCAACTTACTTTTCTTCTGTATTTTCCCTGATTTTTTGCTATTTCTTCTGTATTTTCCATATTTCACTATTCAACTCGCATTTCTTCCAAATTTCCCAATTCTTTTCACTATTCGACTTGCCTTTCTTCCATATTTTCCAGGCCATTTCACATTTCAACTTGCCTTTCTTCCATATTGTCCATATCTTATCACTATTCGACTTACTTTTCTTCCATATTTAAGTCTCCCAAACAACGTTTGGAGACTTATTGTTTTTGCTCCGTTTCTTCTTATTATTATTATTATTATTATTCTCCTCCTTTCTTTCTTTCCGTGGCACATGAACTTGTCCATGGCAGATCTCAGGAACTACTGGACAGAATTTCATGAAACTTGGTGGAGTTATAGATATATGTTTCTAGTTGGTCCTAAAGTTTTCAGCTTTGTGGTAAAGGGGGTCAAAGTGATATTTTGAGGGGTTCAAAGGGGGTGGGGGTTACTATTGAATCCTATAGGAAAGTTGAATATAGGATAATGATAGAGACATAAAATTTGACATAGTGATAGGTCACCATTAGAGGAGCAATTCTGCGTTTTCAAAATTTTCGAGATGTCTGCTAAAACACGGCATAAAAAATGGGCGGTAAAAATTCAACATTGTCCGATATCATCAAAATTTGATATGTGGCTAGATAATGATGTCCCAAATTGCTTCACGACATTAAATAATTTCTACCGATCGCCATTTTCAAAATGGCCACCATGATACCGCAAAAATTCAACATTGTCCGATTTCAACGACATTTCATATATGGGTAGATTATGATGTCCCAAATATATTCCCGACATTGAAAAATTTCTAGCGGTCGCCATTTTCAAAATGGCCACCACAATACCACACAAATTCAACAATGTCCAATTTCAACGACATTTTCTATATCATTTCACAATTCAATCTACCTTTCTTCTGCATTTGTCATATCTTTTCACTATTCAACTTGGTTTTCTTCTGTATTTTCCATATCTTTTCACTATTCGACTTGCTCTTCTTCTGTATTTTCCATATCTTTTCACTATTCAACTTGGGTTTCTTCCATAATTTCCATATCTTTTTCACTATTCAACTTTTCTTCTGTATTTTCCATATCTTATCACTATTCAACTTACTTTTCTTCTGTATTTTCCATTTTTTTGCTATTTTCTTCTGTATTTTCCATATCATTTCACATTTCAACATACTTTTCTTCCATATTTTCCATATCATTTCACATTTCAACTCACTTTTCTTCCATATTTTCCATATCTTTTCACTTTTCACTATTTTCTTCAATATTTTCCATATCACTTCACAATTTTCTTCTGTATATTCCATATCATTTCACAATTTTCTTCCATATTTTCCCTATCTTTTCACTATTCAACTTGGGTTTCTTCCGTATTTTTCATATCTTTTCAATATTTTCTTCCATATTTCCCAAATCTTTTCACTATTCGACTTGGGTTTCTTCCATATCTTTTCAATATTCAACTTACTTTTCTTCCATATTTTCCCTATCTTATCACTATTAAACTTGGCTTTCTTCCATATTTTCCCTATCTTTTTACTATTTTCTTCTGTATTTTCCAAATCTTTTCACTATTCAACTTACTTTACTTCTGTATTTTCCCTATCTTTTCACTATTCGACTTACTTTTCTTTCATATTTTCCATATCTTTTCACTATTCAACCTACTTTTCTTCTGCATTTTCCATATCTTTTCACTATTCAACTTTCTTTTCTTCCATATTTTCCCAATCATTTCACTATTCAACTTGACTTTCTTCCATATTTTTCAAATCTTTTCACTATTCAACTTGGGTTTCTTCCATAATTTCCATATCTTTTTCACTATTCAACTTTTCTTCCGTATTTTCTATATCTTATCACTATTCAACTTACTTTTCTTCTGTATTTTCCGTTTTTTTGCTATTTTCTTCTGTATTTTCCATATCATTTCACTATTCAACTCGCCTTTCTTCCATATTTCCAAAATCTTTTCACTATTCGACTTGCCTTTCTTCCATATTTTCCATATCATTTCACATTTCAACTTGCCTTTCTTCCATATTTTCCATATCATTTCACATTTCAACATACTTTTCTTCCATATTTTCCATATCATTTCACATTTCAACTCACTTTTCTTCCATATTTTCCATATCTTTTCACTTTTCACTATTTTCTTCAATATTTTCCATATCACTTCACAATTTTCTTCTGTATATTCCATATCATTTCACAATTTTCTTCCATATTTTCCCTATCTTTTCACTATTCAACTTGGGTTTCTTCCGTATTTTTCATATCTTTTCAATATTTTCTTCCATATTTCCCAAATCTTTTCACTATTCGACTTGGGTTTCTTCCATATCTTTTCAATATTCAACTTACTTTTCTTCCATATTTTCCCTATCTTATCACTATTAAACTTGGCTTTCTTCCATATTTTCCCTATCTTTTTACTATTTTCTTCTGTATTTTCCAAACTTTTCACTATTCAACTTACTTTACTTCTGTATTTTCCCTATCTTTTCACTATTCGACTTACTTTTCTTTCATATTTTCCATATCTTTTCACTATTCAACCTACCTTTCTTCTGCATTTTCCATATCTTTTCACTATTCAACTTTCTTTTCTTCCATATTTTCCCAATCATTTCACTATTCAACTTGACTTTCTTCCATATTTTTCAAATCTTTTCACTATTCAACTTGGGTTTCTTCCATAATTTCCATATCTTTTTCACTATTCAACTTTTCTTCCGTATTTTCCATATCTTATCACTATTCAACTTACTTTTCTTCTGTATTCTCCATTTTTTTGCTATTTTCTTCTGTATTTTCCATATCATTTCACTATTCAACTCGCCTTTCTTCCATATTTCCAAAATCTTTTCACTATTCGACTTGCCTTTCTGCCATATTTTCCAGATCATTTCACATTTCAACTTACTTTTCTTCCATATTTTCCATATCATTTCACTATTCAACTTGCCTTTCTTCCAAATTGTCCATATCTTATCACTATTCAACTTGGGTTTCTTCCATATTTTTCATATCTTTTCACTATTCAACTTACTTTTCTTCCATATTTTCCATATCATTTCACAGTTTTCTTCCGTATTTTCCATATCTTATCACTATTCAACTTACTTTTCTTCTGTATTTTCCCTGATTTTTTGCTATTTCTTCTGTATTTTCCATATTTCACTATTCAACTCGCATTTCTTCCAAATTTCCCAATTCTTTTCACTATTCGACTTGCCTTTCTTCCATATTTTCCAGGCCATTTCACATTTCAACTTGCCTTTCTTCCATATTGTCCATATCTTATCACTATTCGACTTACTTTTCTTCCATATTTAAGTCTCCCAAACAACGTTTGGAGACTTATTGCTTTTGCTCCGTTTCTTCTTCTTATTATTATTATTATTACTATTATTATTATTATTATTCTACTCCTTTCTTTCTTACCGTGGCACATGAACTTGTCCATGGCAGATCTCAGGAACTACTGGACAGAATTTCATGAAACTTGGTGGAGTTATAGATATATGTTTCTAGTTGGTCCTAAAGTTTTCAGCTTTGTGGTAAAGGGGGTCAAAGTCATATTTTGAGGGGTTCAAATGGGGTGGGGGTTACTATTGAATCCTATAGGAAAGTTGAATATAGGATAATGATAGAGACATAAAATTTGACATAGTGATAGGTCACCATTAGAGGAGCAATTCTGCGTTTTCAAAATTTTCGAGATGTCTGCTAAAACACGGCATAAAAAATGGGCGGTAAAAATTCAACATTGTCCGATATCATCAAAATTTGATATGTGGCTAGATAATGATGTCCCAAATTGCTTCACGACATTAAATAATTTCTACCGATCGCCATTTTCAAAATGGCCACCATGATACCGCAAAAATTCAACATTGTCCGATTTCAACGACATTTCATATATGGGTAGATTATGATGTCCCAAATATATTCCCGACATTGAAAAATTTCTAGCGGTCGCCATTTTCAAAATGGCCACCACAATACCACACAAATTCAACAATGTCCAATTTCAACGACATTTTCTATATCATTTCACAATTCAATCTACCTTTCTTCTGCATTTGTCATATCTTTTCACTATTCAACTTGGTTTTCTTCTGTATTTTCCATATCTTCACAATTCGACTTGCTCCTCTTCTGTATTTTCCATATCTTTTCACTATTCAACTTGGGTTTCTTCCAAATTTTTCATATCTTTTCACTATTCGACTTGCCTTTCTTCCATGTTTTCCATATCATTTCACTATTCAACTTGGGTTTCCTCCATATTTTCCATATCATTTCACAATTCAACCTACTTTTCTTCCACATTTGTCATATCTTTTCACTATTCAACTTGCCTTTCTTCTGTATTTTCCATATCATTTCACAATTCAACCTAATTTTCTTCCGCATTTGTCATATCTTTTCACTATTCAACTTGCCTTTCTTCTGTATTTTCCATATATTTTCACAATTCAACCTACTTTTCTTCTGCATTTGTCATATCTTTTCACTATTCAAATTGCATTTCTTCTGTATTTTTCATATCTTCACAATTCAACTTGCCTTTCTTCTGTATTTTCCATATCTTTTCACAATTCTACTTGCTTTCCTTCTGTATTTTCCATATCTTTTCACTCTTCAACTTGGGTTTCTTCCATATTTTCCATATTTCACAATTCAACCTACTTTTCTTCCACATTTTCCATATCTTCACATTTGAACTTACTTTTCTTCCATATTTCACAAATTTCTTCCATATTTTCCAAATCTTTTCACTATTCAACTTGGGTTTCTTCTATACTTTCCAAATCTTATCACTATTCAACTTTGTTTTCTTCCATGTTTTCCATGTCTTTTCAGTATTCAACTTACTTTTCTTCCATATTTTCCATATCTTTTCACTTTTCAACTTACTTTTCTTCCATATTTTCCATATCATTTCACTATTCAACTTACTTTTCTTCCATATTTTCCAAGTTTTTCCACTATTCAACCTACCTTTCTTCCATATTTTCTAAATCATTTCACTATTCAACTGACTTTTCTTCCATATTTTGGAAGAAAGGTAGATTGAATAGTGGAAAGATTTGGAAAATATGGAAGAAAAGTAAGTTGAAAAGTGAAAAGATATGGGAAATATGGAAGAAAAGTAAGTTGAACTGTGAAAACACATGGAAAACATGGAAGAAAAGAAAGTTGAATAGTGATAAGATTTGGAAAGTATGGGAAAAACCCAAATTGAATAGTGAAAAGATTTGAAAAATATGGAAGAAAATTGTGAAATGATATGGAAAATATGGAAGAAAAGTAAGTTGAAATGTGAAAACATATGGAAAATGTGGAGGAAAAGTAGGTTGAATTGTGAAATGATATGGAAAATATGGAAGAAAAGTAAGTTGAAATGTGAAATGATGTCGAATAGTGAAAAGATGTGAAAAATATGGAAGAAACCCAAGTTGAATAGTGAAAAGATATGGAAAATACAGAAGAAAACCAAGTCGAATTGTGAAAAGATATGGAAAATACAGAAGAAAGGCAAGTTGAATAGTGAAAAGATATGACAAATGCGGAAGAAAAGTAGGTTGAATTGTGAAATGATATGGAAAATGTGGAAGAAACCCAAGTTGAATAGTGAAATGATATGGAAAACCTGGAAGAAAGGCAAGTTGAATAGCGAACAGATATGAAAAATATGGAAGAAAGCCAAGTTCAACGAATTGTGGAAAGATATGGAAAATACAGAAGAAAGCCAAGTTCAATAGTGAAAAGATATAACAAATGCGGAAGAAAAATAGGTTGAATTGTGAAATGATATGGAAAAGTAAGTTGAAAAGTGAAAAGATGTGGGAAATATGGAAGAAAACAAAGTTGAATAGTGAAAAGATATGGGAAATACAGAAGAATAAGGGTAATAACAAAATTACCGAAATCCGAACAATCTTACAAAGGGAAAGTCAAAACTCATAATTATATAAACAGACAAAATCAGTCAACAACCGGAAAACTGAAAACCGTAATGACCCTGACTTGGTACAGGCATTTCTAAAGAAATGGTGGGTTGAATCAGATTTTTAGAAGAAAAATAAGTTGAATAGTGAAAAGATATGGAAAATACAGAAGAAAATTGTGAAATGATATGGAAAATATGGAAGAAACCCAAGTTGAATAGTGAAATGTTTTGGAAAATACAGAAGAAAATTGTGAAATGATATGGAAAATATGGAAGAAAAGTAAGTTGAATAGTGATAAGATATGGAAAATATGGAGGAAAAGTAAGTTGAATAGTGAAAAGATGGAAAATATGGAAGAAAGGCAACTTGAATAGTGAAATGATATGGAAAATATGGAAGATTTCTGTGTGTCATAATTACACCCAAAGAGACCCCCTCCTCCTCCACCCTCCTCCTCATCCTCCTCCTCTATACATGTATATACATTGTTTTTCAGAATTGAGAAGAATCATCCTGGAATAGTTTTTTTGTTAGAGTAGGGATCAAATTTACCATTTCATTCATTTGACTCTTAGGTTAGTAGAAATACCACAATGAGAACGCAGACGTGATAGACTACTTGGAGTACTACACAACATAATCTATATCCGAAAACACCCGGAAAAAATGGTTGTGTAATTATTGAAATAAATAGTGTAATTATGAAAATGAAATGGCAGGAAAGGGGCAGATAACCAGTGAAAGGGCTAGAAAACGCGAACATATCCGAAAACACCGTAGGTGAAAACCATTATTGAAATAAATAATGTAATTATGAAAATAAAATGGTGGGAAAGGGGTAGATAACCAGTGAAATGGCTAGTTCGTAGAAAACAATAGTGGAAGCGACGGACATTTTACCGATTTTGACCGATTATGCAAATTAGAAAAAAGGGGGGATGAAATTAAAAAAATCTTCTCCTCTGAAATTAGTGAGCCAATCTCAACCAAACTTTGCTGAAATGATCCTTAGGTGGTCCCCTTTCAAAATTGTGTCCGTCAGCGCCGTCCTGTATCCAAGATGACCGCCATTACTAAAAATAGGTATTTCTTCAAAGGGCCAAAACTGCTCTATTTTAAGCCAGAAAGTGCCCAAATTTGAACTGTATAAGCATAATGATGAGCTTTTTAACATATATTACGGGATTTTTATGAACTTTGAAATTTTGCTGATTTTGACCGATTATGCAAATTAGAAAAAGGGGGGATGAAATTAAAAAAAAATCTTCTGCTCTGAAACTACTGAGCCAATCTCAACCAAACTTTGCTGAAATGATCCTTAGGTGGTCCCCTTTCAAAATTGTGTCCGTCAGCGCCGTCCTGTATCCAAGATGGCCGCCATTACTAAAAATAGGAATTTCTTCAAAGGGCCAAAACTGCTCTATTTTAAGCCAGAAAGTGCCCAAATTTGAACTGTATAAGCATAATGATGAGCTTTTTAACATATATTACGGGATTTTTTATGAACTTTGAACTTTTGCTGATTTTGACCGATTATGCAAATTAGAAAAAAGGGGGGATGAAATTAAAAAAATCTTCTCCTCTGAAATTAGTGAGCCAATCTCAACCAAACTTTGCTGAAATGATCCTTAGGTGGTCCCCTTTCAAAATTGTGTCCGTCAGCGCCGTCCTGTATCCAAGATGGCCGCCATTACTAAAAATAGGAATTTCTTCAAAGGGCCAAAACTGCTCTATTTTAAGCCAGAAAGTGCCCAAATTTGAACTGTATAAGCATAATGATGAGCTTTTTAACATATATTACGGGATTTTTTATGAACTTTGAACTTTTGCTGATTTTGACCGATTATGCAAATTAGAAAAAAGGGGGGATGAAATTAAAAAAATCTTCTCCTCTGAAATTAGTGAGCCAATCTCAACCAAACTTTGCTGAAATGATCCTTAGGTGGTCCCCTTTCAAAATTGTGTCCGTCAGCGCCGTCCTGTATCCAAGATGGCCGCCATTACTAAAAATAGAAATTTCTTCAAATGGCCAAAACTGCTCTATTTTAAGCCAGAAAGTGCCCAAATTTGAACTGTATAAGCATAATGATGGGCTTTTTAACATATATTACGGGATCTTTTATGAACTTTGAACTTTTACCGATTTTGACCGATTATGCAAATTAGAAAAAAGGGGGGATGAAATTTAAAAAAAAATCTTCTCCTCTGAAACTACTGAGCCAATCTCAACCAAACTTTGCTGAAATGATCCTTAGGTGGTCCCCTTTCAAACTTGTGTCCGTCAGCGCCGTCCTGTATCCAAGATGGCCGCCATTACTAAAAATAGAAATTTCTTCAAATGGCCAAAACTGCTCTATTTTAAGCCAGAAAGTGCCCAAATTTGAACTGTATAAGCATAATGATGAGCTTTTTAACATATATTACCGGATATTTTATGAACTTTGAACTTTTACCGATTTTGACCGATTATGCAAATTAGAAAAAAGGGGGGATGAAATTTAAAAAAATCTTCTCCTCTGAAACTACTGAGCCAATCTCAACCAAACTTTGCTGAAATAATCCTTAGGTGGTCCTCTTTCAAAATTGTGTCCGTCAGTGCCGTCCTGTATCCAAGATTGCCGCCATTACTAAAAATAGAAATTTCTTCAAAGGGCCAAAACTGCTCTATTTTAAGCCAGAAAGTGCCCAAATTTGAACTGTATAAGCATAATGATGAGCTTTTTAACATATATTACGGGATTTTTTATGAACTTTGAACTTTTGCTGATTTTGACCGATTATGCAAATTAGAAAAAGGGGGGGATGAAATTAAAAAAATCTTCTCCTCTGAAACTACTGTGCCAATCTCAACCAAATTTGCTGAAATGATCCTTAGGTGGTCCCCTTTCAAAATTGTGTCCGTCAGCGCCGTCCTGTATCCAAGATGGCCGCCATTACTAAAAATAGAAATTTCTTCAAATGGCCAAAACTGCTCTATTTTAAGCCAGAAAGTGCCCAAATTTGAACTGTATAAGCATAATGATGAACTTTTTAACATATATTACGGGATTTTTTATGAACTTTGAAATTTTGCTGATTTTGACCGATTATGCAAATTAGAAAAAGGGGGGGGATGAAATTAAAAAAATCTTCTCCTCTGAAACTACTGAGCCAATCTCAACCAAACTTTGCTGAAATGATCCTTAGGTGGTCCCCTTTCAAAATTGTGTCCGTCAGCGCCGTCCTGTATCCAAGATGGCCGCCATTACTAAAAATAGAAATTTCTTCAAATGGCCAAAACTGCTCTATTTTAAGCCAGAAAGTGCCCAAATTTGAACTGCATAAGCATAATGATGAGCTTTTTAACATATATTACCGGATTTTTTATGAACTTTGAACTTTTACCGATTTTGACCGATTATGCAAATTAGAAAAAAGGGGGGATGAAATTTAAAAAAATCTTCTCCTCTAAAACTACTGAGCCAATCTCAACCAAACTTTGCTGAAATAATCCTTAGGTGGTCCTCTTTCAAAATTGTGTCCGTCAGTGCCGTCCTGTATCCAAGATTGCCGCCATTACTAAAAATAGGAATTTCTTCAAAGGGCCAAAACTGCTCTATTTTAAGCCAGAAAGTGCCCAAATTTGAACTGTATAAGCATAATGATGAGCTTTTTAACATATATTACGGGATTTTTTATGAACTTTGAACTTTTGCTGATTTTGACCGATTATGCAAATTAGAAAAAAGGGGGGATGAAATTAAAAAAATCTTCTCCTCTGAAATTAGTGAGCCAATCTCAACCAAACTTTGCTGAAATGATCCTTAGGTGGTCCCCTTTCAAAATTGTGTCCGTCAGCGCCGTCCTGTATCCAAGATGGCCGCCATTACTAAAAATAGAAATTTCTTCAAATGGCCAAAACTGCTCTATTTTAAGCCAGAAAGTGCCCAAATTTGAACTGTATAAGCATAATGATGAACTTTTTAACATATATTACGGGATTTTTTATGAACTTTGAAATTTTGCTGATTTTGACCGATTATGCAAATTAGAAAAAGGGGGGGGATGAAATTAAAAAAATCTTCTCCTCTGAAACTACTGAGCCAATCTCAACCAAACTTTGCTGAAATGATCCTTAGGTGGCCCCCTTTCAAAATTGTGTCCGTCAGCGCCGTCCTGTATCCAAGATGGCCGCCATTACTAAAAATAAGAATTTCTTCAAAGGGCCAAAACTGCTCTATTTTAAGCCAGAAAGTGCCCAAATTTGAACTGTATAAGCATAATGATGAGCTTTTTAACATATATTACGGGATTTTTATGAACTTTGAAATTTTGCCGATTTTGACCGATTATGCAAATTAGAAAAAGGGGGGATGAAATTAAAAAAAATCTTCTGCTCTGAAACTACTGAGCCAATCTCAACCAAACTTTGCTGAAATGATCCTTAGGTGGTCCCCTTTCAAAATTGTGTCCGTCAGCGCCGTCCTGTATCCAAGATGACCGCCATTACTAAAAATAGAAATTTCTTCAAATGGCCAAAACTGCTCTATTTTAAGCCAGAAAGTGCCCAAATTTGAAATGTATAAGCATAATGATGAGCTTTTTAACATATAATATTACGGGATTTTTTATGAACTTTGAACTTTTACCGATTTTGACCGATTATGCAAATTAGAAAAAAGGGGGGATGAAATTTAAAAAAAATCTTCTCCTCTGAAACTACTGAGCCAATCTCAACCAAACTTTGCTGAAATGATCCTTAGGTGGTCCCCTTTCAAAATTGTGTCCGTCAGCGCCGTCCTGTATGCAAGATGGCCGCCATTGCTAAAAATAGAAATTTCTTCAAATGGCCAAAACTGCTCTATTTTAAGCCAGAAAGTGCCCAAATTTGAACTGTATAAGCATAATGATGAACTTTTTAACATATATTACGGGATTTTTTATGAACTTTGAAATTTTGCCGATTTTGACCGATTATGCAAATTAGAAAAAAGGGGGGATGAAATTTAAAAAAAATTCTTCTCCTCTGAAACTACTGTGTCAATCTCAACCAAACTTTGCTGAAATGATCCTTAGGTGGTCCCCTTTCAAAATTGTGTCCGTCAGCGCCGTCCTGTATCCAAGATGACCGCCATTACTAAAAATAGGTATTTCTTCAAAGGGCCAAAACTGCTCTATTTTAAGCCAGAAAGTGCCCAAATTTGAACTGTATAAGCATAATGATGAGCTTTTTAACATATATTACGGGATTTTTATGAACTTTGAAATTTTGCTGATTTTGACCGATTATGCAAATTAGAAAAAGGGGGGATGAAATTAAAAAAAAATCTTCTGCTCTGAAACTACTGAGCCAATCTCAACCAAACTTTGCTGAAATGATCCTTAGGTGGTCCCCTTTCAAAATTGTGTCCGTCAGCGCCGTCCTGTATCCAAGATGGCCGCCATTACTAAAAATAGGAATTTCTTCAAAGGGCCAAAACTGCTCTATTTTAAGCCAGAAAGTGCCCAAATTTGAACTGTATAAGCATAATGATGAGCTTTTTAACATATATTACGGGATTTTTTATGAACTTTGAACTTTTGCTGATTTTGACCGATTATGCAAATTAGAAAAAAGGGGGGATGAAATTAAAAAAATCTTCTCCTCTGAAATTAGTGAGCCAATCTCAACCAAACTTTGCTGAAATGATCCTTAGGTGGTCCCCTTTCAAAATTGTGTCCGTCAGCGCCGTCCTGTATCCAAGATGGCCGCCATTACTAAAAATAGGAATTTCTTCAAAGGGCCAAAACTGCTCTATTTTAAGCCAGAAAGTGCCCAAATTTGAACTGTATAAGCATAATGATGAGCTTTTTAACATATATTACGGGATTTTTTATGAACTTTGAACTTTTGCTGATTTTGACCGATTATGCAAATTAGAAAAAAGGGGGGATGAAATTAAAAAAATCTTCTCCTCTGAAATTAGTGAGCCAATCTCAACCAAACTTTGCTGAAATGATCCTTAGGTGGTCCCCTTTCAAAATTGTGTCCGTCAGCGCCGTCCTGTATCCAAGATGGCCGCCATTACTAAAAATAGAAATTTCTTCAAATGGCCAAAACTGCTCTATTTTAAGCCAGAAAGTGCCCAAATTTGAACTGTATAAGCATAATGATGGGCTTTTTAACATATATTACGGGATCTTTTATGAACTTTGAACTTTTACCGATTTTGACCGATTATGCAAATTAGAAAAAAGGGGGGATGAAATTTAAAAAAAAATCTTCTCCTCTGAAACTACTGAGCCAATCTCAACCAAACTTTGCTGAAATGATCCTTAGGTGGTCCCCTTTCAAACTTGTGTCCGTCAGCGCCGTCCTGTATCCAAGATGACCGCCATTACTAAAAATAGAAATTTCTTCAAATGGCCAAAACTGCTCTATTTTAAGCCAGAAAGTGCCCAAATTTGAACTGTATAAGCATAATGATGAGCTTTTTAACATATATTACCGGATATTTTATGAACTTTGAACTTTTACCGATTTTGACCGATTATGCAAATTAGAAAAAAGGGGGGATGAAATTTAAAAAAATCTTCTCCTCTGAAACTACTGAGCCAATCTCAACCAAACTTTGCTGAAATAATCCTTAGGTGGTCCTCTTTCAAAATTGTGTCCGTCAGTGCCGTCCTGTATCCAAGATTGCCGCCATTACTAAAAATAGAAATTTCTTCAAAGGGCCAAAACTGCTCTATTTTAAGCCAGAAAGTGCCCAAATTTGAACTGTATAAGCATAATGATGAGCTTTTTAACATATATTACGGGATTTTTTATGAACTTTGAACTTTTGCTGATTTTGACCGATTATGCAAATTAGAAAAAGGGGGGGATGAAATTAAAAAAATCTTCTCCTCTGAAACTACTGTGCCAATCTCAACCAAATTTGCTGAAATGATCCTTAGGTGGTCCCCTTTCAAAATTGTGTCCGTCAGCGCCGTCCTGTATCCAAGATGGCCGCCATTACTAAAAATAGAAATTTCTTCAAATGGCCAAAACTGCTCTATTTTAAGCCAGAAAGTGCCCAAATTTGAACTGTATAAGCATAATGATGAACTTTTTAACATATATTACGGGATTTTTTATGAACTTTGAAATTTTGCTGATTTTGACCGATTATGCAAATTAGAAAAAGGGGGGATGAAATTAAAAAAAAATCTTCTCCTCTGAAACTACTGAGCCAATCTCAACCAAACTTTGCTGAAATGATCCTTAGGTGGTCCCCTTTCAAAATTGTGTCCGTCAGCGCCGTCCTGTATCCAAGATGGCCGCCATTACTAAAAATAGAAATTTCTTCAAATGGCCAAAACTGCTCTATTTTAAGCCAGAAAGTGCCCAAATTTGAACTGCATAAGCATAATGATGAGCTTTTTAACATATATTACCGGATTTTTTATGAACTTTGAACTTTTACCGATTTTGACCGATTATGCAAATTAGAAAAAAGGGGGGATGAAATTTAAAAAAATCTTCTCCTCTAAAACTACTGAGCCAATCTCAACCAAACTTTGCTGAAATAATCCTTAGGTGGTCCTCTTTCAAAATTGTGTCCGTCAGTGCCGTCCTGTATCCAAGATTGCCGCCATTACTAAAAATAGGAATTTCTTCAAAGGGCCAAAACTGCTCTATTTTAAGCCAGAAAGTGCCCAAATTTGAACTGTATAAGCATAATGATGAGCTTTTTAACATATATTACGGGATTTTTTATGAACTTTGAACTTTTGCTGATTTTGACCGATTATGCAAATTAGAAAAAAGGGGGGATGAAATTAAAAAAATCTTCTCCTCTGAAATTAGTGAGCCAATCTCAACCAAACTTTGCTGAAATGATCCTTAGGTGGTCCCCTTTCAAAATTGTGTCCGTCAGCGCCGTCCTGTATCCAAGATGGCCGCCATTACTAAAAATAGAAATTTCTTCAAAGGGCCAAAACTGCTCTATTTTAAGCCAGAAAGTGCCCAAATTTGAACTGCATAAGCATAATGATGAGCTTTTTAACATATATTACGGGATTTTTTATGAACTTTGAACTTTTGCTGATTTTGACCGATTATGCAAATTAGAAAAAGGGGGGGATGAAATTAAAAAAATCTTCTCTGAAACTACTGTGCCAATCTCAACCAAATTTGCTGAAATGATCCTTAGGTGGTCCCCTTTCAAAATTGTGTCCGTCAGCGCCGTCCTGTATCCAAGATGGCCGCCATTACTAAAAATAGAAATTTCTTCAAATGGCCAAAACTGCTCTATTTTAAGCCAGAAAGTGCCCAAATTTGAACTGTATAAGCATAATGATGAACTTTTTAACATATATTACGGGATTTTTTATGAACTTTGAAATTTTGCTGATTTTGACCGATTATGCAAATTAGAAAAAGGGGGGATGAAATTAAAAAAAAATCTTCTCCTCTGAAACTACTGAGCCAATCTCAACCAAACTTTGCTGAAATGATCCTTAGGTGGTCCCCTTTCAAAATTATGTCCGTCAGCGCCGTCCTGTATCCAAGATGGCCGCCATTACTAAAAATAGAAATTTCTTCAAATGGCCAAAACTGCTCTATTTTAAGCCAGAAAGTGCCCAAATTTGAACTGCATAAGCATAATGATGAGCTTTTTAACATATATTACGGGATTTTTTATGAACTTTGAACTTTTACCGATTTTGACCGATTATGCAAATTAGAAAAAAGGGGGGATGAAATTTAAAAAAATCTTCTCCTCTGAAACTACTGAGCCAATCTCAACCAAACTTTGCTGAAATAATCCTTAGGTGGTCCTCTTTCAAAATTGTGTCCGTCAGTGCCGTCCTGTATCCAAGATTGCCGCCATTACTAAAAATAGGAATTTCTTCAAAGGGCCAAAACTGCTCTATTTTAAGCCAGAAAGTGCCCAAATTTGAACTGTATAAGCATAATGATGAGCTTTTTAACATATATTACGGGATTTTTTATGAACTTTGAAATTTTGCTGATTTTGACCGATTATGCAAATTAGAAAAAGGGGGGGTGAAATTAAAAAAATCTTCTCCTCTGAAACTACTGAGCCAATCTCAACCAAACTTTGCTGAAATGATCCTTAGGTGGTCCCCTTTCAAAATTGTGTCCGTCAGCGCCGTCCTGTATCCAAGATGGCCGCCATTACTAAAAATAGGAATTTCTTCAAAGGGCCAAAACTGCTCTATTTTAAGCCAGAAAGTGCCCAAATTTGAACTGTATAAGCATAATGATGAGCTTTTTAACATATATTACGGGATTTTTTATGAACTTTGAACTTTTGCTGATTTTGACCGATTATGCAAATTAGAAAAAAGGGGGGATGAAATTAAAAAAATCTTCTCCTCTGAAATTAGTGAGCCAATCTCAACCAAACTTTGCTGAAATGATCCTTAGGTGGTCCCCTTTCAAAATTGTGTCCGTCAGCGCCGTCCTGTATCCAAGATGGCCGCCATTACTAAAAATAGAAATTTCTTCAAAGGGCCAAAACTGCTCTATTTTAAGCCAGAAAGTGCCCAAATTTGAACTGTATAAGCATAATGATGAGCTTTTTAACATATATTACGGGATTTTTTATGAACTTTGAACTTTTGCTGATTTTGACCGATTATGCAAATTAGAAAAAGGGGGGATGAAATTAAAAAAAATCTTCTCCTCTGAAACTACTGAGCCAATCTCAACCAAACTTTGCTGAAATGATCCTTAGGTGGTCCCCTTTCAAAATTATGTCCGTCAGCGCCGTCCTGTATCCAAGATGGCCGCCATTACTAAAAATAGAAATTTCTTCAAATGGCCAAAACTGCTCTATTTTAAGCCAGAAAGTGCCCAAATTTGAACTGCATAAGCATAATGATGAGCTTTTTAACATATATTACCGGATTTTTTATGAACTTTGAACTTTTACCGATTTTGACCGATTATGCAAATTAGAAAAAAGGGGGGATGAAATTTAAAAAAATCTTCTCCTCTGAAACTACTGAGCCAATCTCAACCAAACTTTGCTGAAATAATCCTTAGGTGGTCCTCTTTCAAAATTGTGTCCGTCAGTGCCGTCCTGTATCCAAGATTGCCGCCATTACTAAAAATAGGAATTTCTTCAAAGGGCCAAAACTGCTCTATTTTAAGCCAGAAAGTGCCCAAATTTGAACTGTATAAGCATAATGATGAACTTTTTAACATATATTACGGGATTTTTTATGAACTTTGAAATTTTGCTGATTTTGACCGATTATGCAAATTAGAAAAAGGGGGGGATGAAATTAAAAAAATCTTCTCCTCTGAAACTACTGAGCCAATCTCAACCAAACTTTGCTGAAATGATCCTTAGGTGGTCCCCTTTCAAAATTGTGTCCGTCAGCGCCGTCCTGTATCCAAGATGGCCGCCATTACTAAAAATAGGAATTTCTTCAAAGGGCCAAAACTGCTCTATTTTAAGCCAGAAAGTGCCCAAATTTGAACTGTATAAGCATAATGATGAGCTTTTTAACATATATTACGGGATTTTTTATGAACTTTGAACTTTTGCTGATTTTGACCGATTATGCAAATTAGAAAAAAGGGGGGATGAAATTAAAAAAATCTTCTCCTCTGAAATTAGTGAGCCAATCTCAACCAAACTTTGCTGAAATGATCCTTAGGTGGTCCCCTTTCAAAATTGTGTCCGTCAGCGCCGTCCTGTATCCAATATGGCCGCCATTACTAAAAATAGACATTTCTTCAAAGGGCCAAAACTGCTCTATTTTAAGCCAGAAAGTGCCCAAATTTGAACTGTATAAGCATAATGATGAGCTTTTTAACATATATTACGGGATTTTTTATGAACTTTGAACTTTTGCTGATTTTGACCGATTATGCAAATTAGAAAAAGGGGGGGATGAAATTAAAAAAATCTTCTCCTCTGAAACTACTGAGCCAATCTCAACCAAACTTTGCTGAAATGATCCTTAGGTGGTCCCCTTTCAAAATTGTGTCCGTCAGCGCCGTCCTGTATCCAAGATGGCCGCCATTACTAAAAATAGAAATTTCTTCAAATGGCCAAAACTGCTCTATTTTAAGCCAGAAAGTGCCCAAATTTGAACTGCATAAGCATAATGATGAGCTTTTTAACATATATTACCGGATTTTTTATGAACTTTGAACTTTTACCGATTTTGACCGATTATGCAAATTAGAAAAAAGGGGGGATGAAATTTAAAAAAATCTTCTCCTCTGAAACTACTGAGCCAATCTCAACCAAACTTTGCTGAAATAATCCTTAGGTGGTCCTCTTTCAAAATTGTGTCCGTCAGTGCCGTCCTGTATCCAAGATTGCCGCCATTACTAAAAATAGGAATTTCTTCAAAGGGCCAAAACTGCTCTATTTTAAGCCAGAAAGTGCCCAAATTTGAACTGTATAAGCATAATGATGAACTTTTTAACATATATTACGGGATTTTTTATGAACTTTGAACTTTTACCGATTTTGACCGATTATGCAAATTAGATAAAGGGGGGATGAAATTAAAAAAAAATCTTCTCCTCTGAAACTACTGAGCCAATCTCAACCAAACTTTGCTGAAATGATCCTTAGGTGGCCCCCTTTCCAAATTGTGTCCGTCAGCGCCGTCCTGTATCCAAGATGGCCGCCATTACTAAAAATAGAAATTTCTTCAAATGGCCAAAACTGCTCTATTTTAAGCCAGAAAGTGCCCAAATTTGAACTGTATAAGCATAATGATGAGCTTTTTAACATATAATATTACGGGATTTTTTATGAACTTTGAACTTTTGCCGATTTTGACCGATTATGCAAATTAGAAAAAGGGGGGGGATGAAATTAAAAAAATCTTCTCCTCTGAAACTACTGAGCCAATCTCAACCAAACTTTGCTGAAATGATCCTTAGGTGGCCCCCTTTCAAAATTGTGTCCGTCAGCGCCGTCCTGTATCCAAGATGGCCGCCATTACTAAAAATAAGAATTTCTTCAAAGGGCCAAAACTGCTCTATTTTAAGCCAGAAAGTGCCCAAATTTGAACTGTATAAGCATAATGATGAGCTTTTTAACATATATTACGGGATTTTTATGAACTTTGAAATTTTGCCGATTTTGACCGATTATGCAAATTAGAAAAAGGGGGGATGAAATTAAAAAAAATCTTCTGCTCTGAAACTACTGAGCCAATCTCAACCAAACTTTGCTGAAATGATCCTTAGGTGGTCCCCTTTCAAAATTGTGTCCGTCAGCGCCGTCCTGTATCCAAGATGACCGCCATTACTAAAAATAGAAATTTCTTCAAATGGCCAAAACTGCTCTATTTTAAGCCAGAAAGTGCCCAAATTTGAAATGTATAAGCATAATGATGAGCTTTTTAACATATAATATTACGGGATTTTTTATGAACTTTGAACTTTTACCGATTTTGACCGATTATGCAAATTAGAAAAAAGGGGGGATGAAATTTAAAAAAAATCTTCTCCTCTGAAACTACTGAGCCAATCTCAACCAAACTTTGCTGAAATGATCCTTAGGTGGTCCCCTTTCCAAATTGTGTCCGTCAGCGCCGTCCTGTATGCAAGATGGCCGCCATTGCTAAAAATAGAAATTTCTTCAAATGGCCAAAACTGCTCTATTTTAAGCCAGAAAGTGCCCAAATTTGAACTGTATAAGCATAATGATGAACTTTTTAACATATATTACGGGATTTTTTATGAACTTTGAAATTTTGCCGATTTTGACCGATTATGCAAATTAGAAAAAAGGGGGGATGAAATTTAAAAAAAATTCTTCTCCTCTGAAACTACTGTGTCAATCTCAACCAAACTTTGCTGAAATGATCCTTAGGTGGTCCCCTTTCAAAATTGTGTCCGTCAGCGCCGTCCTGTATCCAAGATGACCGCCATTACTAAAAATAGGTATTTCTTCAAAGGGCCAAAACTGCTCTATTTTAAGCCAGAAAGTGCCCAAATTTGAACTGTATAAGCATAATGATGAGCTTTTTAACATATATTACGGGATTTTTATGAACTTTGAAATTTTGCTGATTTTGACCGATTATGCAAATTAGAAAAAGGGGGGATGAAATTAAAAAAAAATCTTCTGCTCTGAAACTACTGAGCCAATCTCAACCAAACTTTGCTGAAATGATCCTTAGGTGGTCCCCTTTCAAAATTGTGTCCGTCAGCGCCGTCCTGTATCCAAGATGACCGCCATTACTAAAAATAGAAATTTCTTCAAATGGCCAAAACTGCTCTATTTTAAGCCAGAAAGTGCCCAAATTTGAAATGTATAAGCATAATGATGAGCTTTTTAACATATAATATTACGGGATTTTTTATGAACTTTGAACTTTTACCAATTTTGACCGATTATGCAAATTAGAAAAAAGGGGGGATGAAATTTAAAAAAAATCTTCTCCTCTGAAACTACTGAGCCAATCTCAACCAAACTTTGCTGAAATGATCCTTAGGTGTTCCCCTTTCCAAATTGTGTCCGTCAGCGCCGTCCTGTATCCAAGATGGCCGCCATTGCTAAAAATAGAAATTTCTTCAAATGGCCAAAACTGCTCTATTTTAAGCCAGAAAGTGCCCAAATTTGAACTGCATAAGCATAATGATGAACTTTTTAACATATATTACGGGATTTTTTATGAACTTTGAAATTTTGCCGATTTTGACCGATTATGCAAATTAGAAAAAAGGGGGGATGAAATTTAAAAAAAATTCTTCTCCTCTGAAACTACTGAGCCAATCTCAACCAAACTTTGCTGAAATGATCCTTAGGTGGTCCCCTTTCAAAATTGTGTCCGTCAGCGCCGTCCTGGATCCAAGATGACCGCCATTACTAAAAATAGAAATTTCTTCAAAGGGCCAAAACTGCTCTATTTTAAGCCAGAAAGTGCCCAAATTTGAACTGTATAAGCATAATGATGAACTTTTTAACATATATTACGGGATTTTTTATGAACTTTGAAATTTTGCCGATTTTGACCGATTATGCAAATTAGAAAAAGGGGGGATGAAATTAAAAAAAAATCTTCTCCTCTGAAACTATTGAGCCAATCTCAACCAAACTTTGCTGAAATGATCCTTAGGTGGTCCCCTTTCAAAATTATGTCCGTCAGCGCCGTTCTGTATCCAAGATGGCCGCCATTACTAAAAATAGAAATTTCTTCAAATGGCCAAAACTGCTCTATTTTAAGCCAGAAAGTGCCCAAATTTGAACTGTATAAGCATAATGATGAGCTTTTTAACATATATTACGGGATTTTTTATGAACTTTGAACTTTTGCTGATTTTGACCGATTATGCAAATTAGAAAAAGGGGGGATGAAATTAAAAAAAAATCTTCTCCTCTGAAACTACTGAGCCAATCTCAACCAAACTTTGCTGAAATAATCCTTAGGTGGCCCCCTTTCCAAATTGTGTCCGTCAGCGCCGTCCTGTATCCAAGATGGCCGCCATTACTAAAAATAGAAATTTCTTCAAATGGCCAAAACTGCTCTATTTTAAGCCAGAAAGTGCCCAAATTTGAACTGTATAAGCATAATGATGAACTTTTTAACATATATTACGGGATTTTTTATGAACTTTGAAATTTTGCTGATTTTGACCGATTATGCAAATTAGAAAAAGGGGGGATGAAATTAAAAAAAAATCTTCTCCTCTGAAACTACTGAGCCAATCTCAACCAAACTTTGCTGAAATGATCCTTAGGTGGCCCCCTTTCCAAATTGTGTCCGTCAGCGCCGTCCTGTATCCAAGATGGCCGCCATTACTAAAAATAGAAATTTCTTCAAATGGCCAAAACTGCTCTATTTTAAGCCAGAAAGTGCCCAAATTTGAACTGTATAAGCATAATGATGAGCTTTTTAACATATATTACGGGATTTTTATGAACTTTGAAATTTTGCTGATTTTGACCGATTATGCAAATTAGAAAAAGGGGGGATGAAATGAAAAAAAATCTTCTGCTCTGAAACTACTGAGCCAATCTCAACCAAACTTTGCTGAAATGATCCTTAGGTGGTCCCCTTTCAAAATTGTGTCCGTCAGCGCCGTCCTGTATCCAAGATGACCGCCATTACTAAAAATAGAAATTTCTTCAAATGGCCAAAACTGCTCTATTTTAAGCCAGAAAGTGCCCAAATTTGAAATGTATAAGCATAATGATGAGCTTTTTAACATATAATATTACAGGATTTTTTATGAACTTTGAACTTTTACCGATTTTGACCGATTATGCAAATTAGAAAAAGGGGGGATGAAATTTAAAAAAAATCTTCTCCTCTGAAACTACTGAGCCAATCTCAACCAAACTTTGCTGAAATGATCCTTAGGTGGTCCCCTTTCCAAATTGTGTCCGTCAGCGCCGTCCTGTATGCAAGATGGCCGCCATTGCTAAAAATAGAAATTTCTTCAAATGGCCAAAACTGCTCTATTTTAAGCCAGAAAGTGCCCAAATTTGAACTGTATAAGCATAATGATGAACTTTTTAACATATATTACGGGATTTTTTATGAACTTTGAAATTTTGCCGATTTTGACCGATTATGCAAATTAGAAAAAAGGGGGGATGAAATTTAAAAAAAATTCTTCTCCTCTGAAACTACTGTGCCAATCTCAACCAAACTTTGCTGAAATGATCCTTAGGTGGTCCCCTTTCAAAATTGTGTCTGTCAGCGCCGTCCTGGATCCAAGATGACCGCCATTACTAAAAATAGGTATTTCTTCAAAGGGCCAAAACTGCTCTATTTTAAGCCAGAAAGAGCCCAAATTTGAACTGTATAAGCATAATGATGAGCTTTTTAACATATATTACGGGATTTTTATGAACTTTGAAATTTTGCTGATTTTGACCGATTATGCAAATTAGAAAAAGGGGGGATGAAATTAAAAAAAAATCTTCTGCTCTGAAACTACTGAGCCAATCTCAACCAAACTTTGCTGAAATGATCCTTAGGTGGTCCCCTTTCAAAATTGTGTCCGTCAGCGCCGTCCTGTATCCAAGATGACCGCCATTACTAAAAATAGAAATTTCTTCAAAGGGCCAAAACTGCTCTATTTTAAGCCAGAAAGTGCCCAAATTTGAAATGTATAAGCATAATGATGAGCTTTTTAACATATAATATTACGGGATTTTTTATGAACTTTGAACTTTTACCGATTTTGACCGATTATGCAAATTAGAAAAAAGGGGGGATGAAATTAAAAAAAAATCTTCTCCTCTGAAACTACTGAGCCAATCTCAACCAAACTTTGCTGAAATGATCCTTAGGTGGTCCCCTTTCCAAATTGTGTCCGTCAGCGCCGTCCTGTATCCAAGATGGCCGCCATTGCTAAAAATAGAAATTTCTTCAAATGGCCAAAACTGCTCTATTTTAAGCCAGAAAGTGCCCAAATTTGAACTGTATAAGCATAATGATGAACTTTTTAACATATATTACGGGATTTTTTATGAACTTTGAAATTTTGCCGATTTTGACCGATTATGCAAATTAGAAAAAAGGGGGGATGAAATTTAAAAAAAATTCTTCTCCTCTGAAACTACTGTGCCAATCTCAACCAAACTTTGCTGAAATGATCCTTAGGTGGTCCCCTTTCAAAATTGTGTCCGTCAGCGCCGTCCTGGATCCAAGATGACCGCCATTACTAAAAATAGAAATTTCTTCAAAGGGCCAAAACTGCTCTATTTTAAGCCAGAAAGTGCCCAAATTTGAACTGTATAAGCATAATGATGAACTTTTTAACATATATTACGGGATTTTTTATGAACTTTGAAATTTTGCTGATTTTGACCGATTATGCAAATTAGAAAAAGGGGGGATGAAATTAAAAAAAAATCTTCTCCTCTGAAACTATTGAGCCAATCTCAACCAAACTTTGCTGAAATGATCCTTAGGTGGTCCCCTTTCAAAATTATGTCCGTCAGCGCCGTTCTGTATCCAAGATGGCCGCCATTACTAAAAAAAGAAATTTCTTCAAATGGCCAAAACTGCTCTATTTTAAGCCAGAAAGTGCCCAAATTTGAACTGTATAAGCATAATGATGAGCTTTTTAACATATATTACGGGATTTTTTATGAACTTTGAACTTTTACCGATTTTGACCGATTATGCAAATTAGAAAAAAGGGGGGATGAAATTAAAAAAAATCTTCTCCTCTGAAACTACTAAGCCAATCTCAACCAAACTTTGCTGAAATAATCCTTAGGTGGTCCTCTTTCAAAATTGTGTCCGTCAGTCCCGTCCTGTATCCAAGATGGCCGCCATTACTAAAAATAGGAATTTCTTCAAATGGCCAAAACTGCTCTATTTTAAGCCAGAAAGTGCCCAAATTTGAACTGTATAAGCATAATGATGAGCTTTTTAACATATATTACGGGATTTTTGATGAACTTTGAACTTTTGCTGATCTTGACCGATTATGCAAATTAGAAAAAGGGGGGGATGAAATTAAAAAAATCTTCTCCTCTGAAACTACTGAGGCAATCTCAACCAAACTTTGCTGAAATGATCCTTAGGTGGCCCCCTTTCAAAATTGTGTCCGTCAGCGCCGTCCTGTATCCAAGACGGCCGCCATTACTAAAAATAGGAATTTCTTCAAAGGGCCAAAACTGCTCTATTTTAAGCCAGAAAGTGCCCAAATTTGAACTGTATAAGCATAATGATGAGCTTTTTAACATATATTACGGGATTTTTTATGAACTTTGAAATTTTGCTGATTTTGACCGATTATGCAAATTAGAAAAAAGGGGGGATGAAATTAAAAAAAATCTTCTCCTCTGAAACTACTGAGCCAATCTCAACCAAACTTTGCTGAAATGATCCTTAGGTGGTCCCCTTTCAAAATTGTGTCCGTCAGCGCCGTCCTGTATCCAAGATGGCCGCCATTACTAAAAAAAGAAATTTCTTCAAATGGCCAAAACTGCTCTATTTTAAGCCAGAAAGTGCCCAAATTTGAACTGTATAAGCATAATGATGAGCTTTTTAACATATATTACGGGATTTTTTATGAACTTTGAAATTTTGCTGATTTTGACCGATTATGCAAATTAGAAAATGGGGGGATGAAATTAAAAAAAAATCTTCTCCTCTGAAACTACTGAGCCAATCTCAACCAAACTTTGCTGAAATGATCCTTAGGTAGTCCCCTTTCAAAATTGTGTCCGTCAGCGCCGTCCTGTATCCAAGATGGCCGCCATTACTAAAAAAAGAAATTTCTTCAAATGGCCAAAACTGCTCTATTTTAAGCCAGAAAGTGCCCAAATTTGAACTGTATAAGCATAATGATGAGCTTTTTAACATATATTACGGGATTTTTTATGAACTTTGAACTTTTACCGATTTTGACCGATTATGCAAATTAGAAAAAAGGGGGGATGAAATTAAAAAAAATCTTCTCCTCTGAAACTATTGAGCCAATCTCAACCAAACTTTGCTGAAATAATCCTTAGGTGGTCCTCTTTCAAAATTGTGTCCGTCAGTCCCGTCCTGTATCCAAGATGGCCGCCATTACTAAAAATAGGAATTTCTTCAAATGGCCAAAACTGCTCTATTTTAAGCCAGAAAGTGCCCAAATTTGAACTGTATAAGCATAATGATGAGCTTTTTAACATATATTACGGGATTTTTGATGAACTTTGAACTTTTGCTGATCTTGACCGATTATGCAAATTAGAAAAAGGGGGGGATGAAATTAAAAAAATCTTCTCCTCTGAAACTACTGAGCCAATCTCAACCAAACTTTGCTGAAATGATCCTTAGGTGGTCCCCTTTCAAAATTGTGTCCGTCAGCGCCGTCCTGTATCCAAGACGGCCGCCATTACTAAAAATAGGAATTTCTTCAAAGGGCCAAAACTGCTCTATTTTAAGCCAGAAAGTGCCCAAATTTGAACTGTATAAGCATAATGATGAGCTTTTTAACATATATTACGGGATTTTTTATGAACTTTGAAATTTTGCTGATTTTGACCGATTATGCAAATTAGAAAAAAGGGGGGATGAAATTAAAAAAAAATCTTCTCCTCTGAAACTACTGAGCCAATCTCAACCAAACTTTGCTGAAATGATCCTTAGGTGGTCCCCTTTCAAAATTGTGTCCGTCAGCGCCGTCCTGTATCCAAGATGACCGCCATTACTAAAAATAGAAATTTCTTCAAATGGCCAAAACTGCTCTATTTTAAGCCAGAAAGTGCCCAAATTTGAACTGTATAAGCATAATGATGAGCTTTTTAACATATAATATTACGGGATTTTTTATGAACTTTGAACTTTTACCGATTTTGACCGATTATGCAAATTAGAAAATGGGGGGATGAAATTAAAAAAAAATCTTCTCCTCTGAAACTACTGAGCCAATCTCAACCAAACTTTGCTGAAATGATCCTTAGGTAGTCCCCTTTCAAAATTGTGTCCGTCAGCGCCGTCCTGTATCCAAGATGGCCGCCATTACTAAAAAAAGAAATTTCTTCAAATGGCCAAAACTGCTCTATTTTAAGCCAGAAAGTGCCCAAATTTGAACTGTATAAGCATAATGATGAGCTTTTTAACATATATTACGGGATTTTTTATGAACTTTGAACTTTTACCGATTTTGACCGATTATGCAAATTAGAAAAAAGGGGGGATGAAATTAAAAAAAATCTTCTCCTCTGAAACTATTGAGCCAATCTCAACCAAACTTTGCTGAAATAATCCTTAGGTGGTCCTCTTTCAAAATTGTGTCCGTCAGTCCCGTCCTGTATCCAAGATGGCCGCCATTACTAAAAATAGGAATTTCTTCAAATGGCCAAAACTGCTCTATTTTAAGCCAGAAAGTGCCCAAATTTGAACTGTATAAGCATAATGATGAGCTTTTTAACATATATTACGGGATTTTTGATGAACTTTGAACTTTTGCTGATCTTGACCGATTATGCAAATTAGAAAAAGGGGGGGATGAAATTAAAAAAATCTTCTCCTCTGAAACTACTGAGCCAATCTCAACCAAACTTTGCTGAAATGATCCTTAGGTGGTCCCCTTTCAAAATTGTGTCCGTCAGCGCCGTCCTGTATCCAAGACGGCCGCCATTACTAAAAATAGGAATTTCTTCAAAGGGCCAAAACTGCTCTATTTTAAGCCAGAAAGTGCCCAAATTTGAACTGTATAAGCATAATGATGAGCTTTTTAACATATATTACGGGATTTTTTATGAACTTTGAAATTTTGCTGATTTTGACCGATTATGCAAATTAGAAAAAAGGGGGGATGAAATTAAAAAAAAATCTTCTCCTCTGAAACTACTGAGCCAATCTCAACCAAACTTTGCTGAAATGATCCTTAGGTGGTCCCCTTTCAAAATTGTGTCCGTCAGCGCCGTCCTGTATCCAAGATGACCGCCATTACTAAAAATAGAAATTTCTTCAAATGGCCAAAACTGCTCTATTTTAAGCCAGAAAGTGCCCAAATTTGAACTGTATAAGCATAATGATGAGCTTTTTAACATATAATATTACGGGATTTTTTATGAACTTTGAACTTTTACCGATTTTGACCGATTATGCAAATTAGAAAAAGGGGGGATGAAATTTAAAAAAAATCTTCTCCTCTGAAACTACTGAGTCAATCTCAACCAAACTTTGCTGAAATGATCCTTAGGTGGTCCCCTTTCCAAATTGTGTCCGTCAGCGCCGTCCTGTATCCAAGATGGCCGCCATTACTAAAAATAGAAATGTCTTCAAATGGCCAAAACTGCTCTATTTTAAGCCAGAAAGTGCCCAAATTTGAACTGTATAAGCATAATGATGAGCTTTTTAACATATATTACGGGATTTTTTATGAACTTTGAAATTTTGCTGATTTTAACCGATTATGCAAATTAGAAAAAGGGGGGATGAAATTTAAAAAAAATCTTCTCCTCTGAAACTATTGAGCCAATCTCAACCAAACTTTGCTGAAATGATCCTTAGGTGGTCCCCTTTCAAAATTATGTCGTCAGCGCCGTTCTGTATCCAAGATGGCCGCCATTACTAAAAATAGAAATTTCTTCAAATGGCCAAAACTGCTCTATTTTAAGCCAGAAAGTGCCCAAATTTGAACTGTATAAGCATAATGATGAGCTTTTTAACATATATTTCGGGATTTTTTATGAACTTTGAACTTTTGCTGATTTTGACCGATTATGCAAATTAGAAAAAGGGGGGATGAAATTTAAAAAAAATCTTCCCCTCTGAAACTACTGAGCCAATCTCAACCAAACTTTGCTGAAATGATCCTTAGGTGGTCCCCTTTCAAAATTGTGTCCGTCAGCGCCGTCCTGTATCCAAGATGGCCGCCATTACTAAAAAAAGAAATTTCTTCAAATGGCCAAAACTGCTCTATTTTAAGCCAGAAAGTGCCCAAATTTGAACTGTATAAGCATAATGATGAGCTTTTTAACATATATTACGGGATTTTTTATGAACTTTGAAATTTTGCCGATTTTAACCGATTATGCAAATTAGAAAAAAGGGGGGATGAAATTTAAAAAAAATCTTCTCCTCTGAAACTATTGAGCCAATCTCAACCAAACTTTGCTGAAATGATCCTTAGGTGGTCCCCTTTCAAAATTATGTCCGTCAGCGCCGTTCTGTATCCAAGATGGCCGCCATTACTAAAAATAGAAATTTCTTCAAATGGCCAAAACTGCTCTATTTTAAGCCAGAAAGTGCCCAAATTTGAACTGTATAAGCATAATGATGAGCTTTTTAACATATATTTCGGGATTTTTTATGAACTTTGAACTTTTGCTGATTTTGACCGATTATGCAAATTAGAAAAAGGGGGATGAAATTAAAAAAATCTTCTCCTCTGAAACTACTGAGCCAATCTCAACCAAACTTTGCTGAAATGATCCTTAGGTGGTCCCCTTTCAAAATTGTGTCCGTCAGCGCCGTCCTGTATCCAAGATGGCCGCCATTACTAAAAATAGAAATTTCTTCAAATGGCCAAAACTGCTCTATTTTAAGCCAGAAAGTGCCCAAATTTGAACTGTATAAGCATAATGATGAACTTTTTAACATATATTACGGGATTTTTTATGAACTTTTAACTTTTGCTGATTTTGACCGATTATGCAAATTAGAAAAAAGGGGGGATGAAATTAAAAAAATCTTCTCCTCTGAAACTACTGAGCCAATCTCAACCAAACTTTGCTGAAATGATCCTTAGGTGGTCCCCTTTCAAAATTGTGTCCGTCAGCGCCGTCCTGTATCCAAGATGACCGCCATTACTAAAAATAGAAATTTCTTCAAAGGGCCAAAACTGCTCTATTTTAAGCCAGAAAGTGCCCAAATTTGAACTGTATAAGCATAATGATGAGCTTTTTAACATATATTACGGGATTTTTTATGAACTTTGAAATTTTGCTGATTTTGACCGATTATGCAAATTAGAAAAAGGGGGGATGAAATTAAAAAAAAATCTTCCCCTCTGAAACTACTGAGCCAATCTCAACCAAACTTTGCTGAAATGATCCTTAGGTGGTCCCCTTTCAAAATTATGTCCGTCAGCGCCGTCCTGTATCCAAGATGGCCGCCATTACTAAAAATAAAAATTTCTTCAAATGGCCAAAACTGCTCTATTTTAAGCCAGAAAGTGCCCAAATTTGAACTGTTTAAGCATAATGATGAGCTTTTTAACATATAATATTACGGGATTTTTTATGAACTTTGAACTTTTACCGATTTTGACCGATTATGCAAATTAGAAAAAAGGGGGGATGAAATTTATAAAAAATCTTCTCCGCTGAAACTACTGAGCCAATCTCAACCAAACTTTGCTGAAATGATCCTTAGGTGGTCCCCTTTTAAAATTGTGTCCGTCAGCGCCGTCCTGTATCCAAGATGGCCGCCATTACTAAAAATAGAAATTTCTTCAAATGGCCAAAACTGCTCTATTTTAAGCCAGAAAGTGCCCAAATTTGAACTGTATAAGCATAATGATGAGCTTTTTAACATATATTACGGGATTTTTTATGAACTTTGAAATTTTGCCGATTTTGACCGATTATGCAAATTAGAAAAAAGGGGGGATGAAATTAAAAAAAAATTCTTCTCCTCGGAAACTACTGAGCCAATCTCAACCAAACTTTGCTGAAATGATTCTTAGGTGGTCCCCTTTCAAAATTGTGCCCGTCAGCGCCGTCCTGTATCCAAGACGGCCGCCATTACTAAAAATAGGAATTTCTTCAAAGGGCCAAAACTGCTCTATTTTAAGCCAGAAAGTGCCCAAATTTGAACTGTATAAGCATAATGATGAGCTTTTTAACATATATTACGGGATTTTTTATGAACTTTGAAATTTTGCTGATTTTGACCGATTATGCAAATTAGAAAAAGGGGGGATGAAATTAAAAAAAAATCTTCTCCTCTGAAACTACTGAGCCAATCTCAACCAAACTTTGCTGAAATGATCCTTAGGTGGTCCCCTTTCAAAATTGTGTCCGTCAGCGCCGTCCTGTATCCAAGATGACCGCCATTACTAAAAATAGAAATTTCTTCAAATGGCCAAAACTGCTCTATTTTAAGCCAGAAAGTGCCCAAATTTGAACTGTATAAGCATAATGATGAGCTTTTTAACATATAATATTACGGGATTTTTTATGAACTTTGAACTTTTACCGATTTTGACCGATTATGCAAATTAGAAAAAGGGGGGATGAAATTTAAAAAAAATCTTCTCCTCTGAAACTACTGAGCCAATCTCAACCAAACTTTGCTGAAATGATCCTTAGGTGGTCCCCTTTCCAAATTGTGTCCGTCAGCGCCGTCCTGTATCCAAGATGGCCGCCATTACTAAAAATAGAAATGTCTTAAAATGGCCAAAACTGCTCTATTTTAAGCCAGAAAGTGCCCAAATTTGAACTGTATAAGCATAATGATGAGCTTTTTAACATATATTACGGGATTTTTTATGAACTTTGAACTTTTGCTGATTTTGACCGATTATGCAAATTAGAAAAAGGGGGGATGAAATTTAAAAAAAATCTTCTCCTCTGAAACTACTGAGCCAATCTCAACCAAACTTTGCTGAAATGATCCTTAGGTGGTCCCCTTTCAAAATTATGTCGTCAGCGCCGTTCTGTATCCAAGATGGCCGCCATTACTAAAAATAGAAATTTCTTCAAATGGCCAAAACTGCTCTATTTTAAGCCAGAAAGTGCCCAAATTTGAACTGTATAAGCATAATGATGAGCTTTTTAACATATATTTCGGGATTTTTTATGAACTTTGAACTTTTGCTGATTTTGACCGATTATGCAAATTAGAAAAAGGGGGGATGAAATTTAAAAAAAATCTTCTCCTCTGAAACTACTGAGCCAATCTCAACCAAACTTTGCTGAAATGATCCTTAGGTGGTCCCCTTTCAAAATTGTGTCCGTCAGCGCCGTCCTGTATCCAAGATGACCGCCATTACTAAAAATAGAAATTTCTTCAAATGGCCAAAACTGCTCTGTTTTAAGCCAGAAAGTGCCCAAATTTGAACTGTATAAGCATAATGATGAGCTTTTTAACATATAATATTACGGGATTTTTTATGAACTTTGAAATTTTGCCGATTTTAACCGATTATGCAAATTAGAAAAAAGGGGGGGATGAAATTTAAAAAAAATCTTCTCCTCTGAAACTATTGAGCCAATCTCAACCAAACTTTGCTGAAATGATCCTTAGGTGGTCCCCTTTCAAAATTATGTCCGTCAGCGCCGTTCTGTATCCAAGATGGCCGCCATTACTAAAAATAGAAATTTCTTCAAATGGCCAAAACTGCTCTATTTTAAGCCAGAAAGTGCCCAAATTTGAACTGTATAAGCATAATGATGAGCTTTTTAACATATATTACGGGATTTTTGATGAACTTTGAACTTTTGCTGATCTTGACCGATTATGCAAATTAGAAAAAGGGGGGGATGAAATTAAAAAAATCTTCTCCTCTGAAACTACTGAGCCAATCTCAACCAAACTTTGCTGAAATGATCCTTAGGTGGTCCCCTTTCAAAATTGTGTCCGTCAGCGCCGTCCTGTATCCAAGACGGCCGCCATTACTAAAAATAGGAATTTCTTCAAAGGGCCAAAACTGCTCTATTTTAAGCCAGAAAGTGCCCAAATTTGAACTGTATAAGCATAATGATGAGCTTTTTAACATATATTACGGGATTTTTTATGAACTTTGAAATTTTGCTGATTTTGACCGATTATGCAAATTAGAAAAAAGGGGGGATGAAATTAAAAAAAAATCTTCTCCTCTGAAACTACTAAGCCAATCTCAACCAAACTTTGCTGAAATGATCCTTAGGTGGTCCCCTTTCAAAATTGTGTCCGTCAGCGCCGTCCTGTATCCAAGATGGCCGCCATTACTAAAAATAGAAATGTCTTCAAATGGCCAAAACTGCTCTATTTTAAGCCAGAAAGTGCCCAAATTTGAACTGTATAAGCATAATGATGAGCTTTTTAACATATATTACGGGATTTTTTATGAACTTTGAAATTTTGCTGATTTTAACCGATTATGCAAATTAGAAAAAGGGGGGATGAAATTTAAAAAAAATCTTCTCCTCTGAAACTATTGAGCCAATCTCAACCAAACTTTGCTGAAATGATCCTTAGGTGGTCCCCTTTCAAAATTATGTCGTCAGCGCCGTTCTGTATCCAAGATGGCCGCCATTACTAAAAATAGAAATTTCTTCAAATGGCCAAAACTGCTCTATTTTAAGCCAGAAAGTGCCCAAATTTGAACTGTATAAGCATAATGATGAGCTTTTTAACATATATTTCGGGATTTTTTATGAACTTTGAACTTTTGCTGATTTTGACCGATTATGCAAATTAGAAAAAGGGGGGATGAAATTTAAAAAAAATCTTCTCCTCTGAAACTACTGAGCCAATCTCAACCAAACTTTGCTGAAATGATCCTTAGGTGGTCCCCTTTCAAAATTGTGTCCGTCAGCGCCGTCCTGTATCCAAGATGGCCGCCATTACTAAAAAAAGAAATTTCTTCAAATGGCCAAAACTGCTCTATTTTAAGCCAGAAAGTGCCCAAATTTGAACTGTATAAGCATAATGATGAGCTTTTTAACATATATTACGGGATTTTTTATGAACTTTGAAATTTTGCCGATTTTAACCGATTATGCAAATTAGAAAAAAGGGGGGATGAAATTTAAAAAAAATCTTCTCCTCTGAAACTATTGAGCCAATCTCAACCAAACTTTGCTGAAATGATCCTTAGGTGGTCCCCTTTCAAAATTATGTCCGTCAGCGCCGTTCTGTATCCAAGATGGCCGCCATTACTAAAAATAGAAATTTCTTCAAATGGCCAAAACTGCTCTATTTTAAGCCAGAAAGTGCCCAAATTTGAACTGTATAAGCATAATGATGAGCTTTTTAACATATATTTCGGGATTTTTTATGAACTTTGAACTTTTGCTGATTTTGACCGATTATGCAAATTAGAAAAAGGGGGATGAAATTAAAAAAATCTTCTCCTCTGAAACTACTGAGCCAATCTCAACCAAACTTTGCTGAAATGATCCTTAGGTGGTCCCCTTTCAAAATTGTGTCCGTCAGCGCCGTCCTGTATCCAAGATGGCCGCCATTACTAAAAATAGAAATTTCTTCAAATGGCCAAAACTGCTCTATTTTAAGCCAGAAAGTGCCCAAATTTGAACTGTATAAGCATAATGATGAACTTTTTAACATATATTACGGGATTTTTTATGAACTTTTAACTTTTGCTGATTTTGACCGATTATGCAAATTAGAAAAAAGGGGGGATGAAATTAAAAAAATCTTCTCCTCTGAAACTACTGAGCCAATCTCAACCAAACTTTGCTGAAATGATCCTTAGGTGGTCCCCTTTCAAAATTGTGTCCGTCAGCGCCGTCCTGTATCCAAGATGACCGCCATTACTAAAAATAGAAATTTCTTCAAAGGGCCAAAACTGCTCTATTTTAAGCCAGAAAGTGCCCAAATTTGAACTGTATAAGCATAATGATGAGCTTTTTAACATATATTACGGGATTTTTTATGAACTTTGAAATTTTGCTGATTTTGACCGATTATGCAAATTAGAAAAAGGGGGGATGAAATTAAAAAAAAATCTTCCCCTCTGAAACTACTGAGCCAATCTCAACCAAACTTTGCTGAAATGATCCTTAGGTGGTCCCCTTTCAAAATTATGTCCGTCAGCGCCGTCCTGTATCCAAGATGGCCGCCATTACTAAAAATAAAAATTTCTTCAAATGGCCAAAACTGCTCTATTTTAAGCCAGAAAGTGCCCAAATTTGAACTGTTTAAGCATAATGATGAGCTTTTTAACATATAATATTACGGGATTTTTTATGAACTTTGAACTTTTACCGATTTTGACCGATTATGCAAATTAGAAAAAAGGGGGGATGAAATTTATAAAAAATCTTCTCCTCTGAAACTACTGAGCCAATCTCAACCAAACTTTGCTGAAATGATCCTTAGGTGGTCCCCTTTTAAAATTGTGTCCGTCAGCGCCGTCCTGTATCCAAGATGGCCGCCATTACTAAAAATAGAAATTTCTTCAAATGGCCAAAACTGCTCTATTTTAAGCCAGAAAGTGCCCAAATTTGAACTGTATAAGCATAATGATGAGCTTTTTAACATATATTACGGGATTTTTTATGAACTTTGAAATTTTGCCGATTTTGACCGATTATGCAAATTAGAAAAAAGGGGGGATGAAATTAAAAAAAAATTCTTCTCCTCGGAAACTACTGAGCCAATCTCAACCAAACTTTGCTGAAATGATTCTTAGGTGGTCCCCTTTCAAAATTGTGCCCGTCAGCGCCGTCCTGTATCCAAGACGGCCGCCATTACTAAAAATAGGAATTTCTTCAAAGGGCCAAAACTGCTCTATTTTAAGCCAGAAAGTGCCCAAATTTGAACTGTATAAGCATAATGATGAGCTTTTTAACATATATTACGGGATTTTTTATGAACTTTGAAATTTTGCTGATTTTGACCGATTATGCAAATTAGAAAAAGGGGGGATGAAATTAAAAAAAAATCTTCTCCTCTGAAACTACTGAGCCAATCTCAACCAAACTTTGCTGAAATGATCCTTAGGTGGTCCCCTTTCAAAATTGTGTCCGTCAGCGCCGTCCTGTATCCAAGATGACCGCCATTACTAAAAATAGAAATTTCTTCAAATGGCCAAAACTGCTCTATTTTAAGCCAGAAAGTGCCCAAATTTGAACTGTATAAGCATAATGATGAGCTTTTTAACATATAATATTACGGGATTTTTTATGAACTTTGAACTTTTACCGATTTTGACCGATTATGCAAATTAGAAAAAGGGGGGATGAAATTTAAAAAAAATCTTCTCCTCTGAAACTACTGAGCCAATCTCAACCAAACTTTGCTGAAATGATCCTTAGGTGGTCCCCTTTCCAAATTGTGTCCGTCAGCGCCGTCCTGTATCCAAGATGGCCGCCATTACTAAAAATAGAAATGTCTTAAAATGGCCAAAACTGCTCTATTTTAAGCCAGAAAGTGCCCAAATTTGAACTGTATAAGCATAATGATGAGCTTTTTAACATATATTACGGGATTTTTTATGAACTTTGAACTTTTGCTGATTTTGACCGATTATGCAAATTAGAAAAAGGGGGGATGAAATTTAAAAAAAATCTTCTCCTCTGAAACTACTGAGCCAATCTCAACCAAACTTTGCTGAAATGATCCTTAGGTGGTCCCCTTTCAAAATTATGTCGTCAGCGCCGTTCTGTATCCAAGATGGCCGCCATTACTAAAAATAGAAATTTCTTCAAATGGCCAAAACTGCTCTATTTTAAGCCAGAAAGTGCCCAAATTTGAACTGTATAAGCATAATGATGAGCTTTTTAACATATATTTCGGGATTTTTTATGAACTTTGAACTTTTGCTGATTTTGACCGATTATGCAAATTAGAAAAAGGGGGGATGAAATTTAAAAAAAATCTTCTCCTCTGAAACTACTGAGCCAATCTCAACCAAACTTTGCTGAAATGATCCTTAGGTGGTCCCCTTTCAAAATTGTGTCCGTCAGCGCCGTCCTGTATCCAAGATGACCGCCATTACTAAAAATAGAAATTTCTTCAAATGGCCAAAACTGCTCTGTTTTAAGCCAGAAAGTGCCCAAATTTGAACTGTATAAGCATAATGATGAGCTTTTTAACATATAATATTACGGGATTTTTTATGAACTTTGAAATTTTGCCGATTTTAACCGATTATGCAAATTAGAAAAAAGGGGGGGATGAAATTTAAAAAAAATCTTCTCCTCTGAAACTATTGAGCCAATCTCAACCAAACTTTGCTGAAATGATCCTTAGGTGGTCCCCTTTCAAAATTATGTCCGTCAGCGCCGTTCTGTATCCAAGATGGCCGCCATTACTAAAAATAGAAATTTCTTCAAATGGCCAAAACTGCTCTATTTTAAGCCAGAAAGTGCCCAAATTTGAACTGTATAAGCATAATGATGAGCTTTTTAACATATATTACGGGATTTTTTATGAACTTTGAACTTTTGCTGATTTTGACCGATTATGCAAATTAGAAAAAGGGGGATGAAATTAAAAAAATCTTCTCCTCTGAAACTACTGAGCCAATCTCAACCAAACTTTGCTGAAATGATCCTTAGGTGGTCCCCTTTCAAAATTGTGTCCGTCAGCGCCGTCCTGTATCCAAGATGGCCGCCATTACTAAAAATAGAAATTTCTTCAAATGGCCAAAACTGCTCTATTTTAAGCCAGAAAGTGCCCAAATTTGAACTGTATAAGCATAATGATGAACTTTTTAACATATATTACGGGATTTTTTATGAACTTTGAACTTTTGCTGATTTTGACCGATTATGCAAATTAGAAAAAAGGGGGGATGAAATTAAAAAAATCTTCTCCTCTGAAACTACTGAGCCAATCTCAACCAAACTTTGCTGAAATGATCCTTAGGTGGTCCCCTTTCAAAATTGTGTCCGTCAGCGCCGTCCTGTATCCAAGATGACCGCCATTACTAAAAATAGAAATTTCTTCAAAGGGCCAAAACTGCTCTATTTTAAGCCAGAAAGTGCCCAAATTTGAACTGTATAAGCATAATGATGAGCTTTTTAACATATATTACGGGATTTTTTATGAACTTTGAAATTTTGCTGATTTTGACCGATTATGCAAATTAGAAAAAGGGGGGATGAAATTAAAAAAAAATCTTCCCCTCTGAAACTACTGAGCCAATCTCAACCAAACTTTGCTGAAATGATCCTTAGGTGGTCCCCTTTCAAAATTATGTCCGTCAGCGCCGTCCTGTATCCAAGATGGCCGCCATTACTAAAAATAAAAATTTCTTCAAATGGCCAAAACTGCTCTATTTTAAGCCAGAAAGTGCCCAAATTTGAACTGTTTAAGCATAATGATGAGCTTTTTAACATATAATATTACGGGATTTTTTATGAACTTTGAACTTTTACCGATTTTGACCGATTATGCAAATTAGAAAAAAGGGGGGATGAAATTTATAAAAAATCTTCTCCTCTGAAACTACTGAGCCAATCTCAACCAAACTTTGCCGAAATGATCCTTAGGTGGTCCCCTTTTAAAATTGTGTCCGTCAGCGCCGTCCTGTATCCAAGATGGCCGCCATTACTAAAAATAGAAATTTCTTCAAATGGCCAAAACTGCTCTATTTTAAGCCAGAAAGTGCCCAAATTTGAACTGTATAAGCATAATGATGAGCTTTTTAACATATATTACGGGATTTTTTATGAACTTTGAAATTTTGCCGATTTTGACCGATTATGCAAATTAGAAAAAAGGGGGGATGAAATTAAAAAAAAATTCTTCTCCTCGGAAACTACTGAGCCAATCTCAACCAAACTTTGCTGAAATGATTCTTAGGTGGTCCCCTTTCAAAATTGTGTCCGTCAGCGCCGTCCTGTATCCAAGATGGCCGCCATTACTAAAAATAGAAATTTCTTCAAATGGCCAAAACTGCTCTATTTTAATCCAGAAAGTACCCAAATTTGAACTGTATAAGCATAATGATTAGCTTTTTAACATATATTACGGGATTTTTTATGAACTTTGAAATTTTGCTGATTTTGACCGATTATGCAAATTAGAAAAAGGGGGGATGAAATTAAAAAAAAATCTTCTCCTCTGAAACTACTTAGCCAATCTCAACCAAACTTTGCTGAAATGATCCTTAGGTGGTCCCCTTTCAAAATTGTGTCCGTCAGCGCCGTCCTGTATCCAAGATGGCCGCCATTACTAAAAATAGAAATTTTTTCAAAGGGCCAAAACTGCTCTATTTTAAGCCAGAAAGTGCCCAAATTTGAACTGTATAAGCATAATGATGAGCTTTTTAACATATAATATTACGGGATTTTTTATGAACTTTGAACTTTTACCGATTTTGACCGATTATGCAAATTAGAAAAAAGGGGAGATGAAATTTAAAAAAAATCTTTTCCTCTGAAACTACTGAGCCAATCTCAACCAAACTTTGCTGAAATGATCCTTATGTGGTCCCCTTTCCAAATTGTGTCCATCAGCTCCGTCCTGTATCCAAGATGGCCGCCATTACTAAAAATAGAAATTTCTTCAAATGGCCAAAACTGCTCTATTTTAAGCCAGAAAGTGCCCAAATTTGAACTGTATAAGCATAATGATGAGCTTTTTAACATATATTACGGGATTTTTTATGAACTTTGAAATTTTGCCGATTTTGACCGATTATGCAAATTAGAAAAAAGGGGGGATGAAATTTAAAAAAATTTCTTCTCCTCTGAAACTACTGAGCCAATCTCAACCAAACTTTGCTGAAATGATTCTTAGGTGGTCCCCTTTCAAAATTGTGTCCGTCAGCGCCGTCCTGTATCCAAGATGGCCGCCATTACTAAAAATAGAAATTTCTTCAAATGGCCAAAACTGCTCTATTTTAAGCCAGAAAGTGCCCAAATTTGAACTGTATAAGCATAATGATGAGCTTTTTAACATATAATATTACAGGATTTTTTATGAACTTTGAACTTTTACCGATTTTGACCGATTATGCAAATTAGAAAAAAGGGGGGATGAAATTTAAAAAAAATCTTCTCCTCTGAAACTACTGAGCCAATCTCAACCAAACTTTGCTGAAATGATCCTTAGGTGATCCCCTTTCCAAATTGTGTCCGTCAGCGCCGTCCCGTATCCAAGATGGCCGCCATTACTAAAAATAGAAATTTCTTCAAATGGCCAAAACTGCTCTATTTTAAGCCAGAAAGTGCCCAACTTTGAACTGTATATAAGCATAATGATGAGCTTTTTAACATATTTTACGGGATTTTTTATGAACTTTGAAATTTTGCCGATTTTGACCGATTATGCAAATTAGAAAAAAGGGGGGATGAAATTTAAAAAAAATTCTTCTCCTCTGAAACTACTGAGCCAATCTCAACCAAACTTTGCTGAAATAATTCTTAGGTGGTCCCCTTTCAAAATTGTGTCCGTCAGCGCCGTCCTGTATCCAAGATGGCCGCCATTACTAAAAATAGAAATTTCTTCAAATGGCCAAAACTGCTCTATTTTAATCCAGAAAGTGCCCAAATTTGAACTGTATAAGCATAATGATGAGCTTTTTAACATATATTACGGGATTTTTTATGAACTTTGAAATTTTGCCGATTTTGACCGATTATGCAAATTAGAAAAAAGGGGGGATGAAATTAAAAAAATCTTCTCCTCTGAAACTACTGAGCCAATCTCAACCAAACTTTGCTGAAATGATCCTTAGGTGGTCCCCTTTCAAAATTGTGTCCGTCAGCGCCGTCCTGTATCCAAGATGACCGCCATTACTAAAAATAGAAATTTCTTCAAATGACCAAAACTGCTCTATTTTAAGCCAGAAAGTGCCCAAATTTGAACTGTATAAGCATAATGATGAACTTTTTAACATATATTACGGGATTTTTTATGAACTTTTAACTTTTGCTGATTTTGACCGATTATGCAAATTAGAAAAAGGGGGGATGAAATTAAAAAATCTTCTCCTCTGAAACTACTGAGCCAATCTCAACCAAACTTTGCTGAAATGATCCTTAGGTGGTGCCCTTTCAAAATTGTGTCCGTCAGCGCCGTCCTGTATCCAAGATGACCGCCATTACTAAAAATAGAAATTTCTTCAAAGGGCCAAAACTGCTCTATTTTAAGCCAGAAAGTGCCCAAATTTGAACTGTATAAGCATAATGATGAGCTTTTTAACATATATTACGGGATTTTTTATGAACTTTGAAATTTTGCTGATTTTGACCGATTATGCAAATTAGAAAAATGGGGGATGAAATTAAAAAAAAATCTTCTCCTCTGAAACTACTGAGCCAATCTCAACCAAACTTTGCTGAAATGATCCTTAGGTGGTCCCCTTTCAAAATTATGTCCGTCAGCGCCGTTCTGTATCCAAGATGGCCGCCATTACTAAAAATAGAAATTTCTTCAAATGGCCAAAACTGCTCTATTTTAAGCCAGAAAGTGCCCAAATTTGAACTGTATAAGCATAATGATGAGCTTTTTAACATATATTACGGGATTTTTTATGAACTTTGAACTTTTGCTGATTTTGACCGATTATGCAAATTAGAAAAAGGGGGATGAAATTAAAAAAATCTTCTCCTCTGAAACTACTGAGCCAATCTCAACCAAACTTTGCTGAAATGATCCTTAGGTGGTCCCCTTTCAAAATTGTGTCCGTCAGCGCCGTCCTGTATCCAAGATGGCCGCCATTACTAAAAATAGAAATTTCTTCAAATGGCCAAAACTGCTCTATTTTAAGCCAGAAAGTGCCCAAATTTGAACTGTATAAGCATAATGATGAACTTTTTAACATATATTACGGGATTTTTTATGAACTTTGAACTTTTGCTGATTTTGACCGATTATGCAAATTAGAAAAAAGGGGGGATGAAATTAAAAAAATCTTCTCCTCTGAAACTACTGAGCCAATCTCAACCAAACTTTGCTGAAATGATCCTTAGGTGGTCCCCTTTCAAAATTGTGTCCGTCAGCGCCGTCCTGTATCCAAGATGACCGCCATTACTAAAAATAGAAATTTCTTCAAAGGGCCAAAACTGCTCTATTTTAAGCCAGAAAGTGCCCAAATTTGAACTGTATAAGCATAATGATGAGCTTTTTAACATATATTACGGGATTTTTTATGAACTTTGAAATTTTGCTGATTTTGACCGATTATGCAAATTAGAAAAAGGGGGGATGAAATTAAAAAAAAATCTTCCCCTCTGAAACTACTGAGCCAATCTCAACCAAACTTTGCTGAAATGATCCTTAGGTGGTCCCCTTTCAAAATTATGTCCGTCAGCGCCGTCCTGTATCCAAGATGGCCGCCATTACTAAAAATAAAAATTTCTTCAAATGGCCAAAACTGCTCTATTTTAAGCCAGAAAGTGCCCAAATTTGAACTGTTTAAGCATAATGATGAGCTTTTTAACATATAATATTACGGGATTTTTTATGAACTTTGAACTTTTACCGATTTTGACCGATTATGCAAATTAGAAAAAAGGGGGGATGAAATTTATAAAAAATCTTCTCCTCTGAAACTACTGAGCCAATCTCAACCAAACTTTGCCGAAATGATCCTTAGGTGGTCCCCTTTTAAAATTGTGTCCGTCAGCGCCGTCCTGTATCCAAGATGGCCGCCATAACTAAAAATAGAAATTTCTTCAAATGGCCAAAACTGCTCTATTTTAAGCCAGAAAGTGCCCAAATTTGAACTGTATAAGCATAATGATGAGCTTTTTAACATATATTACGGGATTTTTTATGAACTTTGAAATTTTGCCGATTTTGACCGATTATGCAAATTAGAAAAAAGGGGGGATGAAATTAAAAAAAAATTCTTCTCCTCGGAAACTACTGAGCCAATCTCAACCAAACTTTGCTGAAATGATTCTTAGGTGGTCCCCTTTCAAAATTGTGTCCGTCAGCGCCGTCCTGTATCCAAGATGGCCGCCATTACTAAAAATAGAAATTTCTTCAAATGGCCAAAACTGCTCTATTTTAATCCAGAAAGTACCCAAATTTGAACTGTATAAGCATAATGATTAGCTTTTTAACATATATTACGGGATTTTTTATGAACTTTGAAATTTTGCTGATTTTGACCGATTATGCAAATTAGAAAAAGGGGGGATGAAATTAAAAAAAAATCTTCTCCTCTGAAACTACTTAGCCAATCTCAACCAAACTTTGCTGAAATGATCCTTAGGTGGTCCCCTTTCAAAATTGTGTCCGTCAGCGCCGTCCTGTATCCAAGATGGCCGCCATTACTAAAAATAGAAATTTTTTCAAAGGGCCAAAACTGCTCTATTTTAAGCCAGAAAGTGCCCAAATTTGAACTGTATAAGCATAATGATGAGCTTTTTAACATATAATATTACGGGATTTTTTATGAACTTTGAACTTTTACCGATTTTGACCGATTATGCAAATTAGAAAAAAGGGGAGATGAAATTTAAAAAAAATCTTTTCCTCTGAAACTACTGAGCCAATCTCAACCAAACTTTGCTGAAATGATCCTTATGTGGTCCCCTTTCCAAATTGTGTCCATCAGCTCCGTCCTGTATCCAAGATGGCCGCCATTACTAAAAATAGAAATTTCTTCAAATGGCCAAAACTGCTCTATTTTAAGCCAGAAAGTGCCCAAATTTGAACTGTATAAGCATAATGATGAGCTTTTTAACATATATTACGGGATTTTTTATGAACTTTGAAATTTTGCCGATTTTGACCGATTATGCAAATTAGAAAAAAGGGGGGATGAAATTTAAAAAAATTTCTTCTCCTCTGAAACTACTGAGCCAATCTCAACCAAACTTTGCTGAAATGATTCTTAGGTGGTCCCCTTTCAAAATTGTGTCCGTCAGCGCCGTCCTGTATCCAAGATGGCCGCCATTACTAAAAATAGAAATTTCTTCAAATGGCCAAAACTGCTCTATTTTAAGCCAGAAAGTGCCCAAATTTGAACTGTATAAGCATAATGATGAGCTTTTTAACATATAATATTACAGGATTTTTTATGAACTTTGAACTTTTACCGATTTTGACCGATTATGCAAATTAGAAAAAAAGGGGGGATGAAATTTAAAAAAAATCTTCTCCTCTGAAACTACTGAGCCAATCTCAACCAAACTTTGCTGAAATGATCCTTAGGTGATCCCCTTTCCAAATTGTGTCCGTCAGCGCCGTCCCGTATCCAAGATGGCCGCCATTACTAAAAATAGAAATTTCTTCAAATGGCCAAAACTGCTCTATTTTAAGCCAGAAAGTGCCCAACTTTGAACTGTATATAAGCATAATGATGAGCTTTTTAACATATTTTACGGGATTTTTTATGAACTTTGAAATTTTGCCGATTTTGACCGATTATGCAAATTAGAAAAAAGGGGGGATGAAATTTAAAAAAAATTCTTCTCCTCTGAAACTACTGAGCCAATCTCAACCAAACTTTGCTGAAATGATCCTTATGTGGTCCCCTTTCCAAATTGTGTCCATCAGCTCCGTCCTGTATCCAAGATGGCCGCCATTACTAAAAATAGAAATTTCTTCAAATGGCCAAAACTGCTCTATTTTAAGCCAGAAAGTGCCCAAATTTGAACTGTATAAGCATAATGATGAGCTTTTTAACATATATTACGGGATTTTTTATGAACTTTGAAATTTTGCCGATTTTGACCGATTATGCAAATTAGAAAAAAGGGGGGATGAAATTTAAAAAAATTTCTTCTCCTCTGAAACTACTGAGCCAATCTCAACCAAACTTTGCTGAAATGATTCTTAGGTGGTCCCCTTTCAAAATTGTGTCCGTCAGCGCCGTCCTGTATCCAAGATGGCCGCCATTACTAAAAATAGAAATTTCTTCAAATGGCCAAAACTGCTCTATTTTAAGCCAGAAAGTGCCCAAATTTGAACTGTATAAGCATAATGATGAGCTTTTTAACATATAATATTACAGGATTTTTTATGAACTTTGAACTTTTACCGATTTTGACCGATTATGCAAATTAGAAAAAAAGGGGGGATGAAATTTAAAAAAAATCTTCTCCTCTGAAACTACTGAGCCAATCTCAACCAAACTTTGCTGAAATGATCCTTAGGTGATCCCCTTTCCAAATTGTGTCCGTCAGCGCCGTCCCGTATCCAAGATGGCCGCCATTACTAAAAATAGAAATTTCTTCAAATGGCCAAAACTGCTCTATTTTAAGCCAGAAAGTGCCCAACTTTGAACTGTATATAAGCATAATGATGAGCTTTTTAACATATTTTACGGGATTTTTTATGAACTTTGAAATTTTGCCGATTTTGACCGATTATGCAAATTAGAAAAAAGGGGGGATGAAATTTAAAAAAAATTCTTCTCCTCTGAAACTACTGAGCCAATCTCAACCAAACTTTGCTGAAATAATTCTTAGGTGGTCCCCTTTCAAAATTGTGTCCGTCAGCGCCGTCCTGTATCCAAGATGGCCGCCATTACTAAAAATAGAAATTTCTTCAAATGGCCAAAACTGCTCTATTTTAATCCAGAAAGTGCCCAAATTTGAACTGTATAAGCATAATGATGAGCTTTTTAACATATATTACGGGATTTTTTATGAACTTTGAAATTTTGCCGATTTTGACCGATTATGCAAATTAGAAAAAAGGGGGGATGAAATTAAAAAAATCTTCTCCTCTGAAACTACTGAGCCAATCTCAACCAAACTTTGCTGAAATGATCCTTAGGTGGTCCCCTTTCAAAATTGTGTCCGTCAGCGCCGTCCTGTATCCAAGATGACCGCCATTACTAAAAATAGAAATTTCTTCAAATGACCAAAACTGCTCTATTTTAAGCCAGAAAGTGCCCAAATTTGAACTGTATAAGCATAATGATGAACTTTTTAACATATATTACGGGATTTTTTATGAACTTTTAACTTTTGCTGATTTTGACCGATTATGCAAATTAGAAAAAGGGGGGATGAAATTAAAAAATCTTCTCCTCTGAAACTACTGAGCCAATCTCAACCAAACTTTGCTGAAATGATCCTTAGGTGGTGCCCTTTCAAAATTGTGTCCGTCAGCGCCGTCCTGTATCCAAGATGACCGCCATTACTAAAAATAGAAATTTCTTCAAAGGGCCAAAACTGCTCTATTTTAAGCCAGAAAGTGCCCAAATTTGAACTGTATAAGCATAATGATGAGCTTTTTAACATATATTACGGGATTTTTTATGAACTTTGAAATTTTGCTGATTTTGACCGATTATGCAAATTAGAAAAATGGGGGATGAAATTAAAAAAAAATCTTCTCCTCTGAAACTACTGAGCCAATCTCAACCAAACTTTGCTGAAATGATCCTTAGGTGGTCCCCTTTCAAAATTATGTCCGTCAGCGCCGTTCTGTATCCAAGATGGCCGCCATTACTAAAAATAGAAATTTCTTCAAATGGCCAAAACTGCTCTATTTTAAGCCAGAAAGTGCCCAAATTTGAACTGTATAAGCATAATGATGAGCTTTTTAACATATATTACGGGATTTTTTATGAACTTTGAACTTTTGCTGATTTTGACCGATTATGCAAATTAGAAAAAGGGGGATGAAATTAAAAAAATCTTCTCCTCTGAAACTACTGAGCCAATCTCAACCAAACTTTGCTGAAATGATCCTTAGGTGGTCCCCTTTCAAAATTGTGTCCGTCAGCGCCGTCCTGTATCCAAGATGGCCGCCATTACTAAAAATAGAAATTTCTTCAAATGGCCAAAACTGCTCTATTTTAAGCCAGAAAGTGCCCAAATTTGAACTGTATAAGCATAATGATGAACTTTTTAACATATATTACGGGATTTTTTATGAACTTTGAACTTTTGCTGATTTTGACCGATTATGCAAATTAGAAAAAAGGGGGGATGAAATTAAAAAAATCTTCTCCTCTGAAACTACTGAGCCAATCTCAACCAAACTTTGCTGAAATGATCCTTAGGTGGTCCCCTTTCAAAATTGTGTCCGTCAGCGCCGTCCTGTATCCAAGATGACCGCCATTACTAAAAATAGAAATTTCTTCAAAGGGCCAAAACTGCTCTATTTTAAGCCAGAAAGTGCCCAAATTTGAACTGTATAAGCATAATGATGAGCTTTTTAACATATATTACGGGATTTTTTATGAACTTTGAAATTTTGCTGATTTTGACCGATTATGCAAATTAGAAAAAGGGGGGATGAAATTAAAAAAAAATCTTCCCCTCTGAAACTACTGAGCCAATCTCAACCAAACTTTGCTGAAATGATCCTTAGGTGGTCCCCTTTCAAAATTATGTCCGTCAGCGCCGTCCTGTATCCAAGATGGCCGCCATTACTAAAAATAAAAATTTCTTCAAATGGCCAAAACTGCTCTATTTTAAGCCAGAAAGTGCCCAAATTTGAACTGTTTAAGCATAATGATGAGCTTTTTAACATATAATATTACGGGATTTTTTATGAACTTTGAACTTTTACCGATTTTGACCGATTATGCAAATTAGAAAAAAGGGGGGATGAAATTTATAAAAAATCTTCTCCTCTGAAACTACTGAGCCAATCTCAACCAAACTTTGCCGAAATGATCCTTAGGTGGTCCCCTTTTAAAATTGTGTCCGTCAGCGCCGTCCTGTATCCAAGATGGCCGCCATTACTAAAAATAGAAATTTCTTCAAATGGCCAAAACTGCTCTATTTTAAGCCAGAAAGTGCCCAAATTTGAACTGTATAAGCATAATGATGAGCTTTTTAACATATATTACGGGATTTTTTATGAACTTTGAAATTTTGCTGATTTTGACCGATTATGCAAATTAGAAAAAGGGAGGATGAAATTAAAAAAAAATCTTCTCCTCTGAAACTACTTAGCCAATCTCAACCAAACTTTGCTGAAATGATCCTTAGGTGGTCCCCTTTCAAAATTGTGTCCGTCAGCGCCGTCCTGTATCCAAGATGGCCGCCATTACTAAAAATAGAATTTTTTTCAAAGGGCCAAAACTGCTCTATTTTAAGCCAGAAAGTGCCCAAATTTGAACTGTATAAGCATAATGATGAGCTTTTTAACATATAATATTACGGGATTTTTTATGAACTTTGAACTTTTACCGATTTTGACCGATTATGCAAATTAGAAAAAAGGGGAGATGAAATTTAAAAAAAATCTTTTCCTCTGAAACTACTGAGCCAATCTCAACCAAACTTTGCTGAAATGATCCTTATGTGGTCCCCTTTCCAAATTGTGTCCATCAGCGCCGTCCTGTATCCAAGATGGCCGCCATTACTAAAAATAGAAATTTCTTCAAATGGCCAAAACTGCTCTATTTTAAGCCAGAAAGTGCCCAAATTTGAACTGTATAAGCATAATGATGAGCTTTTTAACATATATTACGGGATTTTTTATGAACTTTGAAATTTTGCCGATTTTGACCGATTATGCAAATTAGAAAAAAGGGGGGATGAAATTTAAAAAAAATTCTTCTCCTCTGAAACTACTGAGCCAATCTCAACCAAACTTTGCTGAAATGATTCTTAGGTGGTCCCCTTTCAAAATTGTGTCCGTCAGCGCCGTCCTGTATCCAAGATGGCCGCCATTACTAAAAATAGAAATTTCTTCAAATGGCCAAAACTGCTCTATTTTAAGCCAGAAAGTGCCCAAATTTGAACTGTATAAGCATAATGATGAGCTTTTTAACATATAATATTACAGGATTTTTTATGAACTTTGAACTTTTACCGATTTTGACCGATTATGCAAATTAGAAAAAAGGGGGGATGAAATTTAAAAAAAATCTTCTCCTCTGAAACTACTGAGCCAATCTCAACCAAACTTTGCTGAAATGATCCTTAGGTGATCCCCTTTCCAAATTGTGTCCGTCAGCGCCGTCCCGTATCCAAGATGGCCGCCATTACTAAAAATAGAAATTTCTTCAAATGGCCAAAACTGCTCTATTTTAAGCCAGAAAGTGCCCAACTTTGAACTGTATATAAGCATAATGATGAGCTTTTTAACATATTTTACGGGATTTTTTATGAACTTTGAAATTTTGCCGATTTTGACCGATTATGCAAATTAGAAAAAAGGGGGGATGAAATTTAAAAAAAATTCTTCTCCTCTGAAACTACTGAGCCAATCTCAACCAAACTTTGCTGAAATGATCCTTATGTGGTCCCCTTTCCAAATTGTGTCCATCAGCGCCGTCCTGTATCCAAGATGGCCGCCATTACTAAAAATAGAAATTTCTTCAAATGGCCAAAACTGCTCTATTTTAAGCCAGAAAGTGCCCAAATTTGAACTGTATAAGCATAATGATGAGCTTTTTAACATATATTACGGGATTTTTTATGAACTTTGAAATTTTGCCGATTTTGACCGATTATGCAAATTAGAAAAAAGGGGGGATGAAATTAAAAAAAAATTCTTCTCCTCGGAAACTACTGAGCCAATCTCAACCAAACTTTGCTGAAATGATTCTTAGGTGGTCCCCTTTCAAAATTGTGTCCGTCAGCGCCGTCCTGTATCCAAGATGGCCGCCATTACTAAAAATAGAAATTTCTTCAAATGGCCAAAACTGCTCTATTTTAATCCAGAAAGTACCCAAATTTGAACTGTATAAGCATAATGATTAGCTTTTTAACATATATTACGGGATTTTTTATGAACTTTGAAATTTTGCTGATTTTGACCGATTATGCAAATTAGAAAAAGGGGGGATGAAATTAAAAAAAAATCTTCTCCTCTGAAACTACTTAGCCAATCTCAACCAAACTTTGCTGAAATGATCCTTAGGTGGTTCCCTTTCAAAATTGTGTCCGTCAGCGCCGTCCTGTATCCAAGATGGCCGCCATTACTAAAAATAGAAATTTTTTCAAAGGGCCAAAACTGCTCTATTTTAAGCCAGAAAGTGCCCAAATTTGAACTGTATAAGCATAATGATGAGCTTTTTAACATATAATATTACGGGATTTTTTATGAACTTTGAACTTTTACCGATTTTGACCGATTATGCAAATTAGAAAAAAGGGGAGATGAAATTTAAAAAAAATCTTTTCCTCTGAAACTACTGAGCCAATCTCAACCAAACTTTGCTGAAATGATCCTTATGTGGTCCCCTTTCCAAATTGTGTCCATCAGCTCCGTCCTGTATCCAAGATGGCCGCCATTACTAAAAATAGAAATTTCTTCAAATGGCCAAAACTGCTCTATTTTAAGCCAGAAAGTGCCCAAATTTGAACTGTATAAGCATAATGATGAGCTTTTTAACATATATTACGGGATTTTTTATGAACTTTGAAATTTTGCCGATTTTGACCGATTATGCAAATTAGAAAAAAGGGGGGATGAAATTTAAAAAAATTTCTTCTCCTCTGAAACTACTGAGCCAATCTCAACCAAACTTTGCTGAAATGATTCTTAGGTGGTCCCCTTTCAAAATTGTGTCCGTCAGCGCCGTCCTGTATCCAAGATGGCCGCCATTACTAAAAATAGAAATTTCTTCAAATGGCCAAAACTGCTCTATTTTAAGCCAGAAAGTGCCCAAATTTGAACTGTATAAGCATAATGATGAGCTTTTTAACATATAATATTACAGGATTTTTTATGAACTTTGAACTTTTACCGATTTTGACCGATTATGCAAATTAGAAAAAAGGGGGGATGAAATTTAAAAAAAATCTTCTCCTCTGAAACTACTGAGCCAATCTCAACCAAACTTTGCTGAAATGATCCTTAGGTGATCCCCTTTCCAAATTGTGTCCGTCAGCGCCGTCCCGTATCCAAGATGGCCGCCATTACTAAAAATAGAAATTTCTTCAAATGGCCAAAACTGCTCTATTTTAAGCCAGAAAGTGCCCAACTTTGAACTGTATATAAGCATAATGATGAGCTTTTTAACATATTTTACGGGATTTTTTATGAACTTTGAAATTTTGCCGATTTTGACCGATTATGCAAATTAGAAAAAAGGGGGGATGAAATTTAAAAAAAATTCTTCTCCTCTGAAACTACTGAGCCAATCTCAACCAAACTTTGCTGAAATAATTCTTAGGTGGTCCCCTTTCAAAATTGTGTCCGTCAGCGCCGTCCTGTATCCAAGATGGCCGCCATTACTAAAAATAGAAATTTCTTCAAATGGCCAAAACTGCTCTATTTTAATCCAGAAAGTGCCCAAATTTGAACTGTATAAGCATAATGATGAGCTTTTTAACATATATTACGGGATTTTTTATGAACTTTGAAATTTTGCCGATTTTGACCGATTATGCAAATTAGAAAAAAGGGGGGATGAAATTAAAAAAATCTTCTCCTCTGAAACTACTGAGCCAATCTCAACCAAACTTTGCTGAAATGATCCTTAGGTGGTCCCCTTTCAAAATTGTGTCCGTCAGCGCCGTCCTGTATCCAAGATGACCGCCATTACTAAAAATAGAAATTTCTTCAAATGACCAAAACTGCTCTATTTTAAGCCAGAAAGTGCCCAAATTTGAACTGTATAAGCATAATGATGAACTTTTTAACATATATTACGGGATTTTTTATGAACTTTTAACTTTTGCTGATTTTGACCGATTATGCAAATTAGAAAAAGGGGGGATGAAATTAAAAAATCTTCTCCTCTGAAACTACTGAGCCAATCTCAACCAAACTTTGCTGAAATGATCCTTAGGTGGTGCCCTTTCAAAATTGTGTCCGTCAGCGCCGTCCTGTATCCAAGATGACCGCCATTACTAAAAATAGAAATTTCTTCAAAGGGCCAAAACTGCTCTATTTTAAGCCAGAAAGTGCCCAAATTTGAACTGTATAAGCATAATGATGAGCTTTTTAACATATAATATTACGGGATTTTTTATGAACTTTGAACTTTTACCGATTTTGACCGATTATGCAAATTAGAAAAAAGGGGAGATGAAATTTAAAAAAAATCTTTTCCTCTGAAACTACTGAGCCAATCTCAACCAAACTTTGCTGAAATGATCCTTATGTGGTCCCCTTTCCAAATTGTGTCCATCAGCGCCGTCCTGTATCCAAGATGGCCGCCATTACTAAAAATAGAAATTTCTTCAAATGGCCAAAACTGCTCTATTTTAAGCCAGAAAGTGCCCAAATTTGAACTGTATAAGCATAATGATGAGCTTTTTAACATATATTACGGGATTTTTTATGAACTTTGAAATTTTGCCGATTTTGACCGATTATGCAAATTAGAAAAAAGGGGGGATGAAATTTAAAAAAAATTCTTCTCCTCTGAAACTACTGAGCCAATCTCAACCAAACTTTGCTGAAATGATTCTTAGGTGGTCCCCTTTCAAAATTGTGTCCGTCAGCGCCGTCCTGTATCCAAGATGGCCGCCATTACTAAAAATAGAAATTTCTTCAAATGGCCAAAACTGCTCTATTTTAAGCCAGAAAGTGCCCAAATTTGAACTGTATAAGCATAATGATGAGCTTTTTAACATATAATATTACAGGATTTTTTATGAACTTTGAACTTTTACCGATTTTGACCGATTATGCAAATTAGAAAAAAGGGGGGATGAAATTTAAAAAAAATCTTCTCCTCTGAAACTACTGAGCCAATCTCAACCAAACTTTGCTGAAATGATCCTTAGGTGATCCCCTTTCCAAATTGTGTCCGTCAGCGCCGTCCCGTATCCAAGATGGCCGCCATTACTAAAAATAGAAATTTCTTCAAATGGCCAAAACTGCTCTATTTTAAGCCAGAAAGTGCCCAACTTTGAACTGTATATAAGCATAATGATGAGCTTTTTAACATATTTTACGGGATTTTTTATGAACTTTGAAATTTTGCCGATTTTGACCGATTATGCAAATTAGAAAAAAGGGGGGATGAAATTTAAAAAAAATTCTTCTCCTCTGAAACTACTGAGCCAATCTCAACCAAACTTTGCTGAAATGATCCTTATGTGGTCCCCTTTCCAAATTGTGTCCATCAGCGCCGTCCTGTATCCAAGATGGCCGCCATTACTAAAAATAGAAATTTCTTCAAATGGCCAAAACTGCTCTATTTTAAGCCAGAAAGTGCCCTATTTTAAGCCAGAAAGTGCCCAAATTTGAACTGTATAAGCATAATGATGAGCTTTTTAACATATATTACGGGATTTTTTATGAACTTTGAAATTTTGCCGATTTTGACCGATTATGCAAATTAGAAAAAAGGGGGGATGAAATTAAAAAAAAATTCTTCTCCTCGGAAACTACTGAGCCAATCTCAACCAAACTTTGCTGAAATGATTCTTAGGTGGTCCCCTTTCAAAATTGTGTCCGTCAGCGCCGTCCTGTATCCAAGATGGCCGCCATTACTAAAAATAGAAATTTCTTCAAATGGCCAAAACTGCTCTATTTTAATCCAGAAAGTACCCAAATTTGAACTGTATAAGCATAATGATTAGCTTTTTAACATATATTACGGGATTTTTTATGAACTTTGAAATTTTGCTGATTTTGACCGATTATGCAAATTAGAAAAAGGGGGGATGAAATTAAAAAAAAATCTTCTCCTCTGAAACTACTTAGCCAATCTCAACCAAACTTTGCTGAAATGATCCTTAGGTGGTTCCCTTTCAAAATTGTGTCCGTCAGCGCCGTCCTGTATCCAAGATTGCCGCCATTACTAAAAATAGAAATTTTTTCAAAGGGCCAAAACTGCTCTATTTTAAGCCAGAAAGTGCCCAAATTTGAACTGTATAAGCATAATGATGAGCTTTTTAACATATAATATTACGGGATTTTTTATGAACTTTGAACTTTTACCGATTTTGACCGATTATGCAAATTAGAAAAAAGGGGAGATGAAATTTAAAAAAAATCTTTTCCTCTGAAACTACTGAGCCAATCTCAACCAAACTTTGCTGAAATGATCCTTATGTGGTCCCCTTTCCAAATTGTGTCCATCAGCTCCGTCCTGTATCCAAGATGGCCGCCATTACTAAAAATAGAAATTTCTTCAAATGGCCAAAACTGCTCTATTTTAAGCCAGAAAGTGCCCAAATTTGAACTGTATAAGCATAATGATGAGCTTTTTAACATATATTACGGGATTTTTTATGAACTTTGAAATTTTGCCGATTTTGACCGATTATGCAAATTAGAAAAAAGGGGGGATGAAATTAAATTTTTTTTCTTCTCCTCTGAAACTACTGAGCCAATCTCAACCAAACTTTGCTGAAATGATTCTTAGGTGGTCCCCTTTCAAAATTGTGTCCGTCAGCGCCGTCCTGTATCCAAGATGGCCGCCATTACTAAAAATAGAAATTTCTTCAAATGGCCAAAACTGCTCTATTTTAAGCCAGAAAGTGCCCAAATTTGAACTGTATAAGCATAATGATGAGCTTTTTAACATATAATATTACAGGATTTTTTATGAACTTTGAACTTTTACCGATTTTGACCGATTATGCAAATTAGAAAAAAGGGGGGATGAAATTTAAAAAAAATCTTCTCCTCTGAAACTACTGAGCCAATCTCAACCAAACTTTGCTGAAATGATCCTTAGGTGATCCCCTTTCCAAATTGTGTCCGTCAGCGCCGTCCCGTATCCAAGATGGCCGCCATTACTAAAAATAGAAATTTCTTCAAATGGCCAAAACTGCTCTATTTTAAGCCAGAAAGTGCCCAACTTTGAACTGTATATAAGCATAATGATGAGCTTTTTAACATATTTTACGGGATTTTTTATGAACTTTGAAATTTTGCCGATTTTGACCGATTATGCAAATTAGAAAAAAGGGGGGATGAAATTTAAAAAAAATTCTTCTCCTCTGAAACTACTGAGCCAATCTCAACCAAACTTTGCTGAAATAATTCTTAGGTGGTCCCCTTTCAAAATTGTGTCCGTCAGCGCCGTCCTGTATCCAAGATGACCGCCATTACTAAAAATAGAAATTTCTTCAAATGACCAAAACTGCTCTATTTTAAGCCAGAAAGTGCCCAAATTTGAACTGTATAAGCATAATGATGAACTTTTTAACATATATTACGGGATTTTTTATGAACTTTTAACTTTTGCTGATTTTGACCGATTATGCAAATTAGAAAAAGGGGGGATGAAATTAAAAAATCTTCTCCTCTGAAACTACTGAGCCAATCTCAACCAAACTTTGCTGAAATGATCCTTAGGTGGTGCCCTTTCAAAATTGTGTCCGTCAGCGCCGTCCTGTATCCAAGATGACCGCCATTACTAAAAATAGAAATTTCTTCAAAGGGCCAAAACTGCTCTATTTTAAGCCAGAAAGTGCCCAAATTTGAACTGTATAAGCATAATGATGAGCTTTTTAACATATATTACGGGATTTTTTATGAACTTTGAAATTTTGCTGATTTTGACCGATTATGCAAATTAGAAAAATGGGGGATGAAATTAAAAAAAAATCTTCTCCTCTGAAACTACTGAGCCAATCTCAACCAAACTTTGCTGAAATGATCCTTAGGTGGTCCCCTTTCAAAATTATGTCCGTCAGCGCCGTTCTGTATCCAAGATGGCCGCCATTACTAAAAATAGAAATTTCTTCAAATGGCCAAAACTGCTCTATTTTAAGCCAGAAAGTGCCCAAATTTGAACTGTATAAGCATAATGATGAGCTTTTTAACATATATTACGGGATTTTTTATGAACTTTGAACTTTTGCTGATTTTGACCGATTATGCAAATTAGAAAAAGGGGGATGAAATTAAAAAAATCTTCTCCTCTGAAACTACTGAGCCAATCTCAACCAAACTTTGCTGAAATGATCCTTAGGTGGTCCCCTTTCAAAATTGTGTCCGTCAGCGCCGTCCTGTATCCAAGATGGCCGCCATTACTAAAAATAGAAATTTCTTCAAATGGCCAAAACTGCTCTATTTTAAGCCAGAAAGTGCCCAAATTTGAACTGTATAAGCATAATGATGAACTTTTTAACATATATTACGGGATTTTTTATGAACTTTGAACTTTTGCTGATTTTGACCGATTATGCAAATTAGAAAAAAGGGGGGATGAAATTAAAAAAATCTTCTCCTCTGAAACTACTGAGCCAATCTCAACCAAACTTTGCTGAAATGATCCTTAGGTGGTCCCCTTTCAAAATTGTGTCCGTCAGCGCCGTCCTGTATCCAAGATGACCGCCATTACTAAAAATAGAAATTTCTTCAAAGGGCCAAAACTGCTCTATTTTAAGCCAGAAAGTGCCCAAATTTGAACTGTATAAGCATAATGATGAGCTTTTTAACATATATTACGGGATTTTTTATGAACTTTGAAATTTTGCTGATTTTGACCGATTATGCAAATTAGAAAAAGGGGGGATGAAATTAAAAAAAAATCTTCCCCTCGGAAACTACTGAGCCAATCTCAACCAAACTTTGCTGAAATGATCCTTAGGTGGTCCCCTTTCAAAATTATGTCCGTCAGCGCCGTCCTGTATCCAAGATGGCCGCCATTACTAAAAATAAAAATTTCTTCAAATGGCCAAAACTGCTCTATTTTAAGCCAGAAAGTGCCCAAATTTGAACTGTTTAAGCATAATGATGAGCTTTTTAACATATAATATTACGGGATTTTTTATGAACTTTGAACTTTTACCGATTTTGACCGATTATGCAAATTAGAAAAAAGGGGGGATGAAATTTATAAAAAATCTTCTCCTCTGAAACTACTGAGCCAATCTCAACCAAACTTTGCCGAAATGATCCTTAGGTGGTCCCCTTTTAAAATTGTGTCCGTCAGCGCCGTCCTGTATCCAAGATGGTCGCCATTACTAAAAATAGAAATTTCTTCAAATGGCCAAAACTGCTCTATTTTAAGCCAGAAAGTGCCCAAATTTGAACTGTATAAGCATAATGATGAGCTTTTTAACATATATTACGGGATTTTTTATGAACTTTGAAATTTTGCTGATTTTGACCGATTATGCAAATTAGAAAAAGGGGGGATGAAATTAAAAAAAAATCTTCTCCTCTGAAACTACTTAGCCAATCTCAACCAAACTTTGCTGAAATGATCCTTAGGTGGTCCCCTTTCAAAATTGTGTCCGTCAGCGCCGTCCTGTATCCAAGATGGCCGCCATTACTAAAAATAGAAATTTTTTCAAAGGGCCAAAACTGCTCTATTTTAAGCCAGAAAGTGCCCAAATTTGAACTGTATAAGCATAATGATGAGCTTTTTAACATATAATATTACGGGATTTTTTATGAACTTTGAACTTTTACCGATTTTGACCGATTATGCAAATTAGAAAAAAGGGGAGATGAAATTTAAAAAAAATCTTTTCCTCTGAAACTACTGAGCCAATCTCAACCAAACTTTGCTGAAATGATCCTTATGTGGTCCCCTTTCCAAATTGTGTCCATCAGCGCCGTCCTGTATCCAAGATGGCCGCCATTACTAAAAATAGAAATTTCTTCAAATGGCCAAAACTGCTCTATTTTAAGCCAGAAAGTGCCCAAATTTGAACTGTATAAGCATAATGATGAGCTTTTTAACATATATTACGGGATTTTTTATGAACTTTGAAATTTTGCCGATTTTGACCGATTATGCAAATTAGAAAAAAGGGGGGATGAAATTTAAAAAAAATTCTTCTCCTCTGAAACTACTGAGCCAATCTCAACCAAACTTTGCTGAAATGATTCTTAGGTGGTCCCCTTTCAAAATTGTGTCCGTCAGCGCCGTCCTGTATCCAAGATGGCCGCCATTACTAAAAATAGAAATTTCTTCAAATGGCCAAAACTGCTCTATTTTAAGCCAGAAAGTGCCCAAATTTGAACTGTATAAGCATAATGATGAGCTTTTTAACATATAATATTACAGGATTTTTTATGAACTTTGAACTTTTACCGATTTTGACCGATTATGCAAATTAGAAAAAAGGGGGGATGAAATTTAAAAAAAATCTTCTCCTCTGAAACTACTGAGCCAATCTCAACCAAACTTTGCTGAAATGATCCTTAGGTGATCCCCTTTCCAAATTGTGTCCGTCAGCGCCGTCCCGTATCCAAGATGGCCGCCATTACTAAAAATAGAAATTTCTTCAAATGGCCAAAACTGCTCTATTTTAAGCCAGAAAGTGCCCAACTTTGAACTGTATATAAGCATAATGATGAGCTTTTTAACATATTTTACGGGATTTTTTATGAACTTTGAAATTTTGCCGATTTTGACCGATTATGCAAATTAGAAAAAAGGGGGGATGAAATTTAAAAAAAATTCTTCTCCTCTGAAACTACTGAGCCAATCTCAACCAAACTTTGCTGAAATGATCCTTATGTGGTCCCCTTTCCAAATTGTGTCCATCAGCGCCGTCCTGTATCCAAGATGGCCGCCATTACTAAAAATAGAAATTTCTTCAAATGGCCAAAACTGCTCTATTTTAAGCCAGAAAGTGCCCAAATTTGAACTGTATAAGCATAATGATGAGCTTTTTAACATATATTACGGGATTTTTTATGAACTTTGAAATTTTGCCGATTTTGACCGATTATGCAAATTAGAAAAAAGGGGGGATGAAATTTAAAAAAAATTCTTCTCCTCTGAAACTACTGAGCCAATCTCAACCAAACTTTGCTGAAATGATTCTTAGGTGGTCCCCTTTCAAAATTGTGTCCGTCAGCGCCGTCCTGTATCCAAGATGGCCGCCATTACTAAAAATAGAAATTTCTTCAAATGGCCAAAACTGCTCTATTTTAAGCCAGAAAGTGCCCAAATTTGAACTGTATAAGCATAATGATGAGCTTTTTAACATATAATATTACAGGATTTTTTATGAACTTTGAACTTTTACCGATTTTGACCGATTATGCAAATTAGAAAAAAGGGGGGATGAAATTTAAAAAAAATCTTCTCCTCTGAAACTACTGAGCCAATCTCAACCAAACTTTGCTGAAATGATCCTTAGGTGATCCCCTTTCCAAATTGTGTCCGTCAGCGCCGTCCCGTATCCAAGATGGCCGCCATTACTAAAAATAGAAATTTCTTCAAATGGCCAAAACTGCTCTATTTTAAGCCAGAAAGTGCCCAAATTTGAACTGTATAAGCATAATGATGAGCTTTTTAACATATATTACGGGATTTTTTATGAACTTTGAAATTTTGCTGATTTTGACCGATTATGCAAATTAGAAAAATGGGGGATGAAATTAAAAAAAAATCTTCTCCTCTGAAACTACTGAGCCAATCTCAACCAAACTTTGCTGAAATGATCCTTAGGTGGTCCCCTTTCAAAATTATGTCCGTCAGCGCCGTTCTGTATCCAAGATGGCCGCCATTACTAAAAATAGAAATTTCTTCAAATGGCCAAAACTGCTCTATTTTAAGCCAGAAAGTGCCCAAATTTGAACTGTATAAGCATAATGATGAGCTTTTTAACATATATTACGGGATTTTTTATGAACTTTGAACTTTTGCTGATTTTGACCGATTATGCAAATTAGAAAAAGGGGGATGAAATTAAAAAAATCTTCTCCTCTGAAACTACTGAGCCAATCTCAACCAAACTTTGCTGAAATGATCCTTAGGTGGTCCCCTTTCAAAATTGTGTCCGTCAGCGCCGTCCTGTATCCAAGATGGCCGCCATTACTAAAAATAGAAATTTCTTCAAATGGCCAAAACTGCTCTATTTTAAGCCAGAAAGTGCCCAAATTTGAACTGTATAAGCATAATGATGAACTTTTTAACATATATTACGGGATTTTTTATGAACTTTGAACTTTTGCTGATTTTGACCGATTATGCAAATTAGAAAAAAGGGGGGATGAAATTAAAAAAATCTTCTCCTCTGAAACTACTGAGCCAATCTCAACCAAACTTTGCTGAAATGATCCTTAGGTGGTCCCCTTTCAAAATTGTGTCCGTCAGCGCCGTCCTGTATCCAAGATGACCGCCATTACTAAAAATAGAAATTTCTTCAAAGGGCCAAAACTGCTCTATTTTAAGCCAGAAAGTGCCCAAATTTGAACTGTATAAGCATAATGATGAGCTTTTTAACATATATTACGGGATTTTTTATGAACTTTGAAATTTTGCTGATTTTGACCGATTATGCAAATTAGAAAAAGGGGGGATGAAATTAAAAAAAAATCTTCCCCTCGGAAACTACTGAGCCAATCTCAACCAAACTTTGCTGAAATGATCCTTAGGTGGTCCCCTTTCAAAATTATGTCCGTCAGCGCCGTCCTGTATCCAAGATGGCCGCCATTACTAAAAATAAAAATTTCTTCAAATGGCCAAAACTGCTCTATTTTAAGCCAGAAAGTGCCCAAATTTGAACTGTTTAAGCATAATGATGAGCTTTTTAACATATAATATTACGGGATTTTTTATGAACTTTGAACTTTTACCGATTTTGACCGATTATGCAAATTAGAAAAAAGGGGGGATGAAATTTATAAAAAATCTTCTCCTCTGAAACTACTGAGCCAATCTCAACCAAACTTTGCCGAAATGATCCTTAGGTGGTCCCCTTTTAAAATTGTGTCCGTCAGCGCCGTCCTGTATCCAAGATGGTCGCCATTACTAAAAATAGAAATTTCTTCAAATGGCCAAAACTGCTCTATTTTAAGCCAGAAAGTGCCCAAATTTGAACTGTATAAGCATAATGATGAGCTTTTTAACATATATTACGGGATTTTTTATGAACTTTGAAATTTTGCTGATTTTGACCGATTATGCAAATTAGAAAAAGGGGGGATGAAATTAAAAAAAAATCTTCTCCTCTGAAACTACTTAGCCAATCTCAACCAAACTTTGCTGAAATGATCCTTAGGTGGTCCCCTTTCAAAATTGTGTCCGTCAGCGCCGTCCTGTATCCAAGATGGCCGCCATTACTAAAAATAGAAATTTTTTCAAAGGGCCAAAACTGCTCTATTTTAAGCCAGAAAGTGCCCAAATTTGAACTGTATAAGCATAATGATGAGCTTTTTAACATATAATATTACGGGATTTTTTATGAACTTTGAACTTTTACCGATTTTGACCGATTATGCAAATTAGAAAAAAGGGGAGATGAAATTTAAAAAAAATCTTTTCCTCTGAAACTACTGAGCCAATCTCAACCAAACTTTGCTGAAATGATCCTTATGTGGTCCCCTTTCCAAATTGTGTCCATCAGCGCCGTCCTGTATCCAAGATGGCCGCCATTACTAAAAATAGAAATTTCTTCAAATGGCCAAAACTGCTCTATTTTAAGCCAGAAAGTGCCCAAATTTGAACTGTATAAGCATAATGATGAGCTTTTTAACATATATTACGGGATTTTTTATGAACTTTGAAATTTTGCCGATTTTGACCGATTATGCAAATTAGAAAAAAGGGGGGATGAAATTTAAAAAAAATTCTTCTCCTCTGAAACTACTGAGCCAATCTCAACCAAACTTTGCTGAAATGATTCTTAGGTGGTCCCCTTTCAAAATTGTGTCCGTCAGCGCCGTCCTGTATCCAAGATGGCCGCCATTACTAAAAATAGAAATTTCTTCAAATGGCCAAAACTGCTCTATTTTAAGCCAGAAAGTGCCCAAATTTGAACTGTATAAGCATAATGATGAGCTTTTTAACATATAATATTACAGGATTTTTTATGAACTTTGAACTTTTACCGATTTTGACCGATTATGCAAATTAGAAAAAAGGGGGGATGAAATTTAAAAAAAATCTTCTCCTCTGAAACTACTGAGCCAATCTCAACCAAACTTTGCTGAAATGATCCTTAGGTGATCCCCTTTCCAAATTGTGTCCGTCAGCGCCGTCCCGTATCCAAGATGGCCGCCATTACTAAAAATAGAAATTTCTTCAAATGGCCAAAACTGCTCTATTTTAAGCCAGAAAGTGCCCAACTTTGAACTGTATATAAGCATAATGATGAGCTTTTTAACATATTTTACGGGATTTTTTATGAACTTTGAAATTTTGCCGATTTTGACCGATTATGCAAATTAGAAAAAAGGGGGGATGAAATTTAAAAAAAATTCTTCTCCTCTGAAACTACTGAGCCAATCTCAACCAAACTTTGCTGAAATAATTCTTAGGTGGTCCCCTTTCAAAATTGTGTCCGTCAGCGCCGTCCTGTATCCAAGATGGCCGCCATTACTAAAAATAGAAATTTCTTCAAATGGCCAAAACTGCTCTATTTTAATCCAGAAAGTGCCCAAATTTGAACTGTATAAGCATAATGATGAGCTTTTTAACATATATTACGGGATTTTTTATGAACTTTGAAATTTTGCCGATTTTGACCGATTATGCAAATTAGAAAAAAGGGGGGATGAAATTAAAAAAATCTTCTCCTCTGAAACTACTGAGCCAATCTCAACCAAACTTTGCTGAAATGATCCTTAGGTGGTCCCCTTTCAAAATTGTGTCCGTCAGCGCCGTCCTGTATCCAAGATGACCGCCATTACTAAAAATAGAAATTTCTTCAAATGACCAAAACTGCTCTATTTTAAGCCAGAAAGTGCCCAAATTTGAACTGTATAAGCATAATGATGAGCTTTTTAACATATATTACGGGATTTTTTATGAACTTTGAAATTTTGCTGATTTTGACCGATTATGCAAATTAGAAAAAGGGGGATGAAATTAAAAAAATCTTCTCCTCTGAAACTACTGAGCCAATCTCAACCAAACTTTGCTGAAATGATCCTTAGGTGGTCCCCTTTCAAAATTGTGTCCGTCAGCGCCGTCCTGTATCCAAGATGACCGCCATTACTAAAAATAGAAATTTCTTCAAAGGGCCAAAACTGCTCTATTTTAAGCCAGAAAGTGCCCAAATTTGAACTGTATAAGCATAATGATGAGCTTTTTAACATATATTACGGGATTTTTTATGAACTTTGAAATTTTGCTGATTTTGACCGATTATGCAAATTAGAAAAATGGGGGATGAAATTAAAAAAAAATCTTCTCCTCTGAAACTACTGAGCCAATCTCAACCAAACTTTGCTGAAATGATCCTTAGGTGGTCCCCTTTCAAAATTATGTCCGTCAGCGCCGTCCTGTATCCAAGATGGCCGCCATTACTAAAAATAAAAATTTCTTCAAATGGCCAAAACTGCTCTATTTTAAGCCAGAAAGTGCCCAAATTTGAACTGTATAAGCATAATGATGAGCTTTTTAACATATATTACGGGATTTTTTATGAACTTTGAAATTTTGCCGATTTTGACTGATTATGCAAATTAGAAAAAAGGGGGGATGAAATTAAAAAAAAATTCTTCTCCTCTGAAACTACTGAGCCAATCTCAACCAAACTTTGCTGAAATGATTCTTAGGTGGTCCCCTTTCAAAATTGTGTCCGTCAGCGCCGTCCTGTATCCAAGATGGCCGCCATTACTAAAAATAGAAATTTCTTCAAATGGCCAAAACTGCTCTATTTTAATCCAGAAAGTGCCCAAATTTGAACTGTATAAGCATTATGATGAGCTTTTTAACATATATTACGGGATTTTTTATGAACTTTGAAATTTTGCTGATTTTGACCGATTATGCAAATTAGAAAAAGGGGGGATGAAATGAAAAAAAAATCTTCTCCTCTGAAACTACTGAGCCAATCTCAACCAAACTTTGCTGAAATGATCCTTAGGTGGTCCCCTTTCAAAATTGTGTCCGTCAGCGCCGTCCTGTATCCAAGATGGCCGCCATTACAAAAAATAGAAATTTCTTCAAATGGCCAAAACTGCTCTATTTTAATCCAGAAAGTGCCCAAATTTGAACTGTATAAGCATAATGATGAGCTTTTTAACATATATTACGGGATTTTTTATGAACTTTGAAATTTTGCTGATTTTGACCGATTATGCAAATTAGAAAAAGGGGGGATGAAATTAAAAAAAAATCTTCTCCTCTGAAACTACTGAGCCAATCTCAACCAAACTTTGCCGAAATGATCCTTAGGTGGTCCCCTTTCAAAATTGTGTCCGTCAGCGCCGTCCTGTATCCAAGATGACCGCCATTACTAAAAATAGGAATTTCTTCAAATGGCCAAAACTGCTCTATTTTAAGCCAGAAAGTGCCCAAATTTGAACTGTATAAGCATAATGATGAACTTTTTAACATATATTACGGGATTTTTTATGAACTTTTAACTTTTGCTGATTTTGACCGATTATGCAAATAAGAAAAAGGGGGGATGAAATTAAAAAAATCTTCTCCTCTGAAACTACTGAGCCAATCTCAACCAAGCTTTGCTGAAATGATCCTTAGGTGGTCCCCTTTCAAAATTGTGTCCGTCAGCGCCGTCCTGTATCCAAGATGGCCGCCATTACTAAAAATAGAAATTTCTTCAAATGGCCAAAACTGCTCTATTTTAAGCCAGAAAGTGCCCAAATTTGAACTGTATAAGCATAATGATGAACTTTTTAACATATATTACGGGATTTTTTATGAACTTTTAACTTTTGCTGATTTTGACCGATTATGCAAATTAGAAAAAAGGGGGGATGAAATTAAAAAAATCTTCTCCTCTGAAACTACTGAGCCAATCTCAACCAAACTTTGCTGAAATGATCCTTAGGTGGTCCCCTTTCAAAATTGTGTCCGTCAGCGCCGTCCTGTATCCAAGATGACCGCCATTACTAAAAATAGAAATTTCTTCAAAGGGCCAAAACTGCTCTATTTTAAGCCAGAAAGTGCCCAAATTTGAACTGTATAAGCATAATGATGAGCTTTTTAACATATATTACGGGATTTTTTATGAACTTTGAAATTTTGCTGATTTTGACCGATTATGCAAATTAGAAAAAGGGGGGATGAAATTTAAAAAAAATCTTCCCCTCTGAAACTACTGAGCCAATCTCAACCAAACTTTGCTGAAATGATCCTTAGGTGGTCCCCTTTCAAAATTATGTCCGTCAGCGCCGTCCTGTATCCAAGATGGCCGCCATTACTAAAAATAAAAATTTCTTCAAATGGCCAAAACTGCTCTATTTTAAGCCAGAAAGTGCCCAAATTTGAACTGTTTAAGCATAATGATGAGCTTTTTAACATATAATATTACGGGATTTTTTATGAACTTTGAACTTTTACCGATTTTGACCGATTATGCAAATTGAAAAAAAAAGGGAGGATGAAATTTATAAAAAATCTTCTCCTCTGAAACTACTGAGCCAATCTCAACCAAACTTTGCTGAAATGATCCTTAGGTGGTCCCCTTTTAAAATTGTGTCCGTCAGCGCCGTCCTGTATCCAAGATGGCCGCCATTACTAAAAATAGAAATTTCTTCAAATGGCCAAAACTGCTCTATTTTAAGCCAGAAAGTGCCCAAATTTGAACTGTATAAGCATAATGATGAGCTTTTTAACATATATTACGGGATTTTTTATGAACTTTGAAATTTTGCCGATTTTGACCGATTATGCAAATTAGAAAAAAGGGGGGATGAAATTAAAAAAAAATTCTTCTCCTCGGAAATTACTGAGCCAATCTCAACCAAACTTTGCTGAAATGATTCTTAGGTGGTCCCCTTTCAAAATTGTGTCCGTCAGCGCCGTCCTGTATCCAAGATGGCCGCCATTACTAAAAATAGAAATTTCTTCAAATGGCCAAAACTGCTCTATTTTAATCCAGAAAGTACCCAAATTTGAACTGTATAAGCATAATGATTAGCTTTTTAACATATATTACGGGATTTTTTATGAACTTTGAAATTTTGCTGATTTTGACCGATTATGCAAATTAGAAAAAGGGCGGATGAAATTAAAAAAAAATCTTCTCCTCTGAAACTACTTAGCCAATCTCAACCAAACTTTGCTGAAATGATCCTTAGGTGGTCCCCTTTCAAAATTGTGTCCGTCAGCGCCGTCCTGTATCCAAGATGGCCGCCATTACTAAAAATAGAAATTTTTTCAAAGGGCCAAAACTGCTCTATTTTAAGCCAGAAAGTGCCCAAATTTGAACTGTATAAGCATAATGATGAGCTTTTTAACATATAATATTACGGGATTTTTTATGAACTTTGAACTTTTACCGATTTTGACCGATTATGCAAATTAGAAAAAAGGGGAGATGAAATTTAAAAAAAATCTTTTCCTCTGAAACTACTGAGCCAATCTCAACCAAACTTTGCTGAAATGATCCTTAGGTGGTCCCCTTTCAAAATTATGTCCGTCAGCGCCGTTCTGTATCCAAGATGGCCGCCATTACTAAAAATAGAAATTTCTTCAAATGGCCAAAACTGCTCTATTTTAAGCCAGAAAGTGCCCAAATTTGAACTGTATAAGCATAATGATGAGCTTTTTAACATATATTACGGGATTTTTTATGAACTTTGAAATTTTGCCGATTTTGACCGATTATGCAAATTAGAAAAAAGGGGGGATGAAATTTAAAAAAAATTCTTCTCCTCTGAAACTACTGAGCCAATCTCAACCAAACTTTGCTGAAATGATTCTTAGGTGGTCCCCTTTCAAAATTGTGTCCGTCAGCGCCGTCCTGTATCCAAGATGGCCGCCATTACTAAAAATAGAAATTTCTTCAAATGGCCAAAACTGCTCTATTTTAAGCCAGAAAGTGCCCAAATTTGAACTGTATAAGCATAATGATGAGCTTTTTAACATATAATATTACAGGATTTTTTATGAACTTTGAACTTTTACCGATTTTGACCGATTATGCAAATTAGAAAAAAGGGGGGATGAAATTTAAAAAAAATCTTCTCCTCTGAAACTACTGAGCCAATCTCAACCAAACTTTGCTGAAATGATCCTTAGGTGATCCCCTTTCCAAATTGTGTCCGTCAGCGCCGTCCCGTATCCAAGATGGCCGCCATTACTAAAAATAGAAATTTCTTCAAATGGCCAAAACTGCTCTATTTTAAGCCAGAAAGTGCCCAACTTTGAACTGTATATAAGCATAATGATGAGCTTTTTAACATATTTTACGGGATTTTTTATGAACTTTGAAATTTTGCCCAATTTGACCGATTATGCAAATTAGAAAAAAGGGGGGATGAAATTTAAAAAAAATTCTTCTCCTCTGAAACTACTGAGCCAATCTCAACCAAACTTTGCTGAAATAATTCTTAGGTGGTCCCCTTTCAAAATTGTGTCCGTCAGCGCCGTCCTGTATCCAAGATGGCCGCCATTACTAAAAATAGAAATTTCTTCAAATGGCCAAAACTGCTCTATTTTAATCCAGAAAGTGCCCAAATTTGAACTGTATAAGCATAATGATGAGCTTTTTAACATATATTACGGGATTTTTTATGAACTTTGAAATTTTGCCGATTTTGACCGATTATGCAAATTAGAAAAAAGGGGGGATGAAATTAAAAAAATCTTCTCCTCTGAAACTACTGAGCCAATCTCAACCAAACTTTGCTGAAATGATCCTTAGGTGGTCCCCTTTCAAAATTGTGTCCGTCAGCGCCGTCCTGTATCCAAGATGACCGCCATTACTAAAAATAGAAATTTCTTCAAATGACCAAAACTGCTCTATTTTAAGCCAGAAAGTGCCCAAATTTGAACTGTATAAGCATAATGATGAGCTTTTTAACATATATTACGGGATTTTTTATGAACTTTGAAATTTTGCTGATTTTGACCGATTATGCAAATTAGAAAAAGGGGGATGAAATTAAAAAAATCTTCTCCTCTGAAACTACTGAGCCAATCTCAACCAAACTTTGCTGAAATGATCCTTAGGTGGTCCCCTTTCAAAATTGTGTCCGTCAGCGCCGTCCTGTATCCAAGATGGCCGCCATTACTAAAAATAGGAATTTCTTCAAATGGCCAAAACTGCTCTATTTTAAGCCAGAAAGTGCCCAAATTTGAACTGTATAAGCATAATGATGAACTTTTTAACATATATTACGGGATTTTTTATGAACTTTTAACTTTTGCTGATTTTGACCGATTATGCAAATTAGAAAAAGGGGGGATGAAATTAAAAAATCTTCTCCTCTGAAACTACTGAGCCAATCTCAACCAAACTTTGCTGAAATGATCCTTAGGTGGTGCCCTTTCAAAATTGTGTCCGTCAGCGCCGTCCTGTATCCAAGATGACCGCCATTACTAAAAATAGAAATTTCTTCAAAGGGCCAAAACTGCTCTATTTTAAGCCAGAAAGTGCCCAAATTTGAACTGTATAAGCATAATGATGAGCTTTTTAACATATATTACGGGATTTTTTATGAACTTTGAAATTTTGCTGATTTTGACCGATTATGCAAATTAGAAAAATGGGGGATGAAATTAAAAAAAAATCTTCTCCTCTGAAACTACTGAGCCAATCTCAACCAAACTTTGCTGAAATGATCCTTAGGTGGTCCCCTTTCAAAATTATGTCCGTCAGCGCCGTCCTGTATCCAAGATGGCCGCCATTACTAAAAATAAAAATTTCTTCAAATGGCCAAAACTGCTCTATTTTAAGCCAGAAAGTGCCCAAATTTGAACTGTATAAGCATAATGATGAGCTTTTTAACATATATTACGGGATTTTTTATGAACTTTGAAATTTTGCCGATTTTGACTGATTATGCAAATTAGAAAAAAGGGGGGATGAAATTAAAAAAAAATTCTTCTCCTCTGAAACTACTGAGCCAATCTCAACCAAACTTTGCTGAAATGATTCTTAGGTGGTCCCCTTTCAAAATTGTGTCCGTCAGCGCCGTCCTGTATCCAAGATGGCCGCCATTACTAAAAATAGAAATTTCTTCAAATGGCCAAAACTGCTCTATTTTAAGCCAGAAAGTGCCCAAATTTGAACTGTATAAGCATTATGATGAGCTTTTTAACATATATTACGGGATTTTTTATGAACTTTGAAATTTTGCTGATTTTGACCGATTATGCAAATTAGAAAAAGGGGGGATGAAATTAAAAAAAAATCTTCTCCTCTGAAACTACTGAGCCAATCTCAACCAAACTTTGCTGAAATGATCCTTAGGTGGTCCCCTTTCAAAATTGTGTCCGTCAGCGCCGTCCTGTATCCAAGATGGCCGCCATTACAAAAAATAGAAATTTCTTCAAATGGCCAAAACTGCTCTATTTTAATCCAGAAAGTGCCCAAATTTGAACTGTATAAGCATAATGATGAGCTTTTTAACATATATTACGGGATTTTTTATGAACTTTGAAATTTTGCTGATTTTGACCGATTATGCAAATTAGAAAAAGGGGGGATGAAATTAAAAAAAAATCTTCTCCTCTGAAACTACTGAGCCAATCTCAACCAAACTTTGCCGAAATGATCCTTAGGTGGTCCCCTTTCAAAATTGTGTCCGTCAGCGCCGTCCTGTATCCAAGATGACCGCCATTACTAAAAATAGGAATTTCTTCAAATGGCCAAAACTGCTCTATTTTAAGCCAGAAAGTGCCCAAATTTGAACTGTATAAGCATAATGATGAACTTTTTAACATATATTACGGGATTTTTTATGAACTTTTAACTTTTGCTGATTTTGACCGATTATGCAAATTAGAAAAAAGGGGGGATGAAATTAAAAAAATCTTCTCCTCTGAAACTACTGAGCCAATCTCAACCAAGCTTTGCTGAAATGATCCTTAGGTGGTCCCCTTTCAAAATTGTGTCCGTCAGCGCCGTCCTGTATCCAAGATGGCCGCCATTACTAAAAATAGAAATTTCTTCAAATGGCCAAAACTGCTCTATTTTAAGCCAGAAAGTGCCCAAATTTGAACTGTATAAGCATAATGATGAACTTTTTAACATATATTACGGGATTTTTTATGAACTTTTAACTTTTGCTGATTTTGACCGATTATGCAAATTAGAAAAAAGGGGGGATGAAATTAAAAAAATCTTCTCCTCTGAAACTACTGAGCCAATCTCAACCAAACTTTGCTGAAATGATCCTTAGGTGGTCCCCTTTCAAAATTGTGTCCGTCAGCGCCGTCCTGTATCCAAGATGACCGCCATTACTAAAAATAGAAATTTCTTCAAAGGGCCAAAACTGCTCTATTTTAAGCCAGAAAGTGCCCAAATTTGAACTGTATAAGCATAATGATGAGCTTTTTAACATATATTACGGGATTTTTTATGAACTTTGAAATTTTGCTGATTTTGACCGATTATGCAAATTAGAAAAAGGGGGGATGAAATTTAAAAAAAATCTTCCCCTCTGAAACTACTGAGCCAATCTCAACCAAACTTTGCTGAAATGATCCTTAGGTGGTCCCCTTTCAAAATTATGTCCGTCAGCGCCGTCCTGTATCCAAGATGGCCGCCATTACTAAAAATAAAAATTTCTTCAAATGGCCAAAACTGCTCTATTTTAAGCCAGAAAGTGCCCAAATTTGAACTGTTTAAGCATAATGATGAGCTTTTTAACATATAATATTACGGGATTTTTTATGAACTTTGAACTTTTACCGATTTTGACCGATTATGCAAATTGAAAAAAAAAGGGAGGATGAAATTTATAAAAAATCTTCTCCTCTGAAACTACTGAGCCAATCTCAACCAAACTTTGCTGAAATGATCCTTAGGTGGTCCCCTTTTAAAATTGTGTCCGTCAGCGCCGTCCTGTATCCAAGATGGCCGCCATTACTAAAAATAGAAATTTCTTCAAATGGCCAAAACTGCTCTATTTTAAGCCAGAAAGTGCCCAAATTTGAACTGTATAAGCATAATGATGAGCTTTTTAACATATATTACGGGATTTTTTATGAACTTTGAAATTTTGCCGATTTTGACCGATTATGCAAATTAGAAAAAAGGGGGGATGAAATTAAAAAAAAATTCTTCTCCTCGGAAATTACTGAGCCAATCTCAACCAAACTTTGCTGAAATGATTCTTAGGTGGTCCCCTTTCAAAATTGTGTCCGTCAGCGCCGTCCTGTATCCAAGATGGCCGCCATTACTAAAAATAGAAATTTCTTCAAATGGCCAAAACTGCTCTATTTTAATCCAGAAAGTACCCAAATTTGAACTGTATAAGCATAATGATTAGCTTTTTAACATATATTACGGGATTTTTTATGAACTTTGAAATTTTGCTGATTTTGACCGATTATGCAAATTAGAAAAAGGGCGGATGAAATTAAAAAAAAATCTTCTCCTCTGAAACTACTTAGCCAATCTCAACCAAACTTTGCTGAAATGATCCTTAGGTGGTCCCCTTTCAAAATTGTGTCCGTCAGCGCCGTCCTGTATCCAAGATGGCCGCCATTACTAAAAATAGAAATTTTTTCAAAGGGCCAAAACTGCTCTATTTTAAGCCAGAAAGTGCCCAAATTTGAACTGTATAAGCATAATGATGAGCTTTTTAACATATAATATTACGGGATTTTTTATGAACTTTGAACTTTTACCGATTTTGACCGATTATGCAAATTAGAAAAAAGGGGAGATGAAATTTAAAAAAAATCTTTTCCTCTGAAACTACTGAGCCAATCTCAACCAAACTTTGCTGAAATGATCCTTATGTGGTCCCCTTTCCAAATTGTGTCCGTCAGCGCCGTCCTGTATCCAAGATGGCCGCCATTACTAAAAATAGAAATTTCTTCAAATGGCCAAAACTGCTCTATTTTAAGCCAGAAAGTGCCCAAATTTGAACTGTATAAGCATAATGATGAGCTTTTTAACATATATTACGGGATTTTTTATGAACTTTGAAATTTTGCCGATTTTGACCGATTATGCAAATTAGAAAAAAGGGGGGATGAAATTTAAAAAAAATTCTTCTCCTCTGAAACTACTGAGCCAATCTCAACCAAACTTTGCTGAAATGATTCTTAGGTGGTCCCCTTTCAAAATTGTGTCCGTCAGCGCCGTCCTGTATCCAAGATGGCCGCCATTACTAAAAATAGAAATTTCTTCAAATGGCCAAAACTGCTCTATTTTAAGCCAGAAAGTGCCCAAATTTGAACTGTATAAGCATAATGATGAGCTTTTTAACATATAATATTACAGGATTTTTTATGAACTTTGAACTTTTACCGATTTTGACCGATTATGCAAATTAGAAAAAAGGGGGGATGAAATTAAAAAAAAATCTTCTCCTCTGAAACTACTGAGCCAATCTCAACCAAACTTTGCTGAAATGATCCTTAGGTGATCCCCTTTCCAAATTGTGTCCATCAGCGCCGTCCCGTATCCAAGATGGCCGCCATTACTAAAAATAGAAATTTCTTCAAATGGCCAAAACTGCTCTATTTTAAGCCAGAAAGTGCCCAACTTTGAACTGTATATAAGCATAATGATGAGCTTTTTAACATATTTTACGGGATTTTTTATGAACTTTGAAATTTTGCCGATTTTGACCGATTATGCAAATTAGAAAAAAGGGGGGATGAAATTTAAAAAAAATTCTTCTCCTCTGAAACTACTGAGCCAATCTCAACCAAACTTTGCTGAAATAATTCTTAGGTGGTCCCCTTTCCAAATTGTGTCCATCAGCGCCGTCCCGTATCCAAGATGGCCGCCATTACTAAAAATAGAAATTTCTTCAAATGGCCAAAACTGCTCTATTTTAAGCCAGAAAGTGCCCAACTTTGAACTGTATATAAGCATAATGATGAGCTTTTTAACATATTTTACGGGATTTTTTATGAACTTTGAAATTTTGCCGATTTTGACCGATTATGCAAATTAGAAAAAAGGGGGGATGAAATTTAAAAAAAATTCTTCTCCTCTGAAACTACTGAGCCAATCTCAACCAAACTTTGCTGAAATAATTCTTAGGTGGTCCCCTTTCTAAATTGTGTCCGTCAGCGCCGTCCTGTATCCAAGATGGCCGCCATTACTAAAAATAGAAATTTCTTCAAATGGCCAAAACTGCTCTATTTTAATCCAGAAAGTGCCCAAATTTGAACTGTATAAGCATAATGATGAGCTTTTTAACATATATTACGGGATTTTTTATGAACTTTGAAATTTTGCTGATTTTGACCGATTATGCAAATTAGAAAAAAGGGGGGATGAAATTAAAAAAATCTTCTCCTCTGAAACTACTGAGCCAATCTCAACCAAACTTTGCTGAAATGATCCTTAGGTGGTCCCCTTTCAAAATTGTGTCCGTCAGCGCCGTCCTGTATCCAAGATGACCGCCATTACTAAAAATAGAAATGTCTTCAAATGACCAAAACTGCTCTATTTTAAGCCAGAAAGTGCCCAAATTTGAACTGTATAAGCATAATGATGAGCTTTTTAACATATATTACGGGATTTTTTATGAACTTTGAAATTTTGCTGATTTTGACCGATTATGCAAATTAGAAAAAGGGGAATGAAATTAAAAAAATCTTCTCCTCTGAAACTACTGAGCCAATCTCAACCAAACTTTGCTGAAATGATCCTTAGGTGGTCCCCTTTCAAAATTGTGTCCGTCAGCGCCGTCCTGTATCCAAGATGGCCGCCATTACTAAAAATAGGAATTTCTTCAAATGGCCAAAACTGCTCTATTTTAAGCCAGAAAGTGCCCAAATTTGAACTGTATAAGCATAATGATGAACTTTTTAACATATATTACGGGATTTTTTATGAACTTTGAAATTTTGCTGATTTTGACCGATTATGCAAATTAGAAAAAGGGGGGATGAAATTAAAAAATCTTCTCCTCTGAAACTACTGAGCCAATCTCAACCAAACTTTGCTGAAATGATCCTTAGGTGGTGCCCTTTCAAAATTGTGTCCGTCAGCGCCGTCCTGTATCCAAGATGACCGCCATTACTAAAAATAGAAATTTCTTCAAAGGGCCAAAACTGCTCTATTTTAAGCCAGAAAGTGCCCAAATTTGAACTGTATAAGCATAATGATGAGCTTTTTAACATATATTACGGGATTTTTTATGAACTTTGAAATTTTGCTGATTTTGACCGATTATGCAAATTAGAAAAATGGGGGATGAAATTAAAAAAAAATCTTCTCCTCTGAAACTACTGAGCCAATCTCAACCAAACTTTGCTGAAATGATCCTTAGGTGGTCCCCTTTCAAAATTGTGTCCGTCAGCGCCGTCCTGTATCCAAGATGGCCGCCATTACTAAAAATAAAAATTTCTTCAAATGGCCAAAACTGCTCTATTTTAAGCCAGAAAGTGCCCAAATTTGAACTGTATAAGCATAATGATGAGCTTTTTAACATATAATATTACGGGATTTTTTATGAACTTTGAACTTTTACCGATTTTGACCGATTATGCAAATTAGAAAAAAGGGGGGATGAAATTTAAAAAAAATCTTCTCCTCTGAAACTACTGACCAATCTCAACCAAACTTTGCTGAAATGATCCTTAGGTGGTCCCCTTTCCAAATTGTGTCCGTCAGCGCCGTCCTGTATCCAAGATGGCCGCCATTACTAAAAATAGAAATTTCTTCAAATGGCCAAAACTGCTCTATTTTAAGCCAGAAAGTGCCCAAATTTGAACTGTATAAGCATAATGATGAGCTTTTTAACATATATTACGGGATTTTTTATGAACTTTGAAATTTTGCCGATTTTGACTGATTATGCAAATTAGAAAAAAGGGGGGATGAAATTAAAAAAAAATTCTTCTCCTCTGAAACTACTGAGCCAATCTCAACCAAACTTTGCTGAAATGATTCTTAGGTGGTCCCCTTTCAAAATTGTGTCCGTCAGCGCCGTCCTGTATCCAAGATGGCCGCCATTACTAAAAATAGAAATTTCTTCAAATGGCCAAAACTGCTCTATTTTAATCCAGAAAGTGCCCAAATTTGAACTGTATAAGCATTATGATGAGCTTTTTAACATATATTACGGGATTTTTTATGAACTTTGAAATTTTGCTGATTTTGACCGATTATGCAAATTAGAAAAAGGGGGGATGAAATTAAAAAAAAATCTTCTCCTCTGAAACTACTGAGCCAATCTCAACCAAACTTTGCTGAAATGATCCTTAGGTGGTCCCCTTTCAAAATTGTGTCCGTCAGCGCCGTCCTGTATCCAAGATGGCCGCCATTACTAAAAATAGAAATTTCTTCAAATGGCCAAAACTGCTCTATTTTAATCCAGAAAGTGCCCAAATTTGAACTGTATAAGCATAATGATGAGCTTTTTAACATATATTACGGGATTTTTTATGAACTTTGAAATTTTGCTGATTTTGACCGATTATGCAAATTAGAAAAAGGGGGGATGAAATTAAAAAAAAATCTTCTCCTCTGAAACTACTGAGCCAATCTCAACCAAACTTTGCTGAAATGATCCTTAGGTGGTCCCCTTTCAAAATTGTGTCCGTCAGCGCCGTCCTGTATCCAAGATGACCGCCATTACTAAAAATAGGAATTTCTTCAAATGGCCAAAACTGCTCTATTTTAAGCCAGAAAGTGCCCAAATTTGAACTGTATAAGCATAATGATGAACTTTTTAACATCTATTACGGGATTTTTTATGAACTTTTAACTTTTGCTGATTTTGACCGATTATGCAAATTAGAAAAAAGGGGGGATGAAATTAAAAAAATCTTCTCCTCTGAAACTACTGAGCCAATCTCAACCAAACTTTGCTGAAATGATCCTTAGGTGGTCCCCTTTCCAAATTGTGTCCGTCAGCGCCGTCCTGTATCCAAGATGGCCGCCATTACTAAAAATAGAAATTTCTTCAAATGGCCAAAACTGCTCTATTTTAAGCCAGAAAGTGCCCAAATTTGAACTGTATAAGCATAATGATGAGCTTTTTAACATATATTACGGGATTTTTTATGAACTTTGAAATTTTGCTGATTTTGACCGATTATGCAAATTAGAAAAAGGGGGGATGAAATTTAAAAAAAATCTTCTCCTCTGAAACTACTGAGCCAATCTCAACCAAACTTTGCTGAAATGATCCTTAGGTGGTCCCCTTTCAAAATTGTGTCCGTCAGCGCCGTCCTGTATCCAAGATGGCCGCCATTACTAAAAATAGAAATTTCTTCAAATGGCCAAAACTGCTCTATTTTAATCCAGAAAGTGCCCAAATTTGAACTGTATAAGCATAATGATGAGCTTTTTAACATATATTACGGGATTTTTTATGAACTTTGAAATTTTGCTGATTTTGACCGATTATGCAAATTAGAAAAAGGGGGGATGAAATTAAAAAAAAATCTTCTCCTCTGAAACTACTGAGCCAATCTCAACCAAACTTTGCTGAAATGATCCTTAGGTGGTCCCCTTTCACAATTGTGTCCGTCAGCGCCGTCCTGTATCCAAGATGACCGCCATTACTAAAAATAGGAATTTCTTCAAATGGCCAAAACTGCTCTATTTTAAGCCAGAAAGTGCCCAAATTTGAACTGTATAAGCATAATGATGAACTTTTTAACATATATTACGGGATTTTTTATGAACTTTTAACTTTTGCTGATTTTGACCGATTATGCAAATTAGAAAAAAGGGGGGATGAAATTAAAAAAATCTTCTCCTCTGAAACTACTGAGCCAATCTCAACCAAACTTTGCTGAAATGATCCTTAGGTGGTCCCCTTTCAAAATTGTGTCCGTCAGCGCCGTCCTGTATCCAAGATGACCGCCATTACTAAAAATAGAAATTTCTTCAAAGGGCCAAAACTGCTCTATTTTAAGCCAGAAAGTGCCCAAATTTGAACTGTATAAGCATAATGATGAGCTTTTTAACATATATTACGGGATTTTTTATGAACTTTGAAATTTTGCTGATTTTGACCGATTATGCAAATTAGAAAAATGGGGGATGAAATTAAAAAAAAATCTTCTCCTCTGAAACTACTGAGCCAATCTCAACCAAACTTTGCTGAAATGATCCTTAGGTGGTCCCCTTTCAAAATTGTGTCCGTCAGCGCCGTCCTGTATCCAAGATGACCGCCATTACTAAAAATAGGAATTTCTTCAAATGGCCAAAACTGCTCTATTTTAAGCCAGAAAGTGCCCAAATTTGAACTGTATAAGCATAATGATGAACTTTTTAACATATATTACGGGATTTTTTATGAACTTTTAACTTTTGCTGATTTTGACCGATTATGCAAATTAGAAAAATGGGGGATGAAATTAAAAAAAAATCTTCTCCTCTGAAACTACTGAGCCAATCTCAACCAAACTTTGCTGAAATGATCCTTAGGTGGTCCCCTTTCAAAATTGTGTCCGTCAGCGCCGTCCTGTATCCAAGATGGCCGCCATTACTAAAAATAAAAATTTCTTCAAATGGCCAAAACTGCTCTATTTTAAGCCAGAAAGTGCCCAAATTTGAACTGTATAAGCATAATGATGAGCTTTTTAACATATAATATTACGGGATTTTTTATGAACTTTGAACTTTTACCGATTTTGACCGATTATGCAAATTAGAAAAAAGGGGGGATGAAATTTAAAAAAAATCTTCTCCTCTGAAACTACTGACCAATCTCAACCAAACTTTGCTGAAATGATCCTTAGGTGGACCCCTTTCCAAATTGTGTCCGTCAGCGCCGTCCTGTATCCAAGATGGCCGCCATTACTAAAAATAGAAATTTCTTCAAATGGCCAAAACTGCTCTATTTTAAGCCAGAAAGTGCCCAAATTTGAACTGTATAAGCATAATGATGAGCTTTTTAACATATATTACGGGATTTTTTATGAACTTTGAAATTTTGCCGATTTTGACTGATTATGCAAATTAGAAAAAAGGGGGGATGAAATTAAAAAAAAATTCTTCTCCTCTGAAACTACTGAGCCAATCTCAACCAAACTTTGCTGAAATGATTCTTAGGTGGTCCCCTTTCAAAATTGTGTCCGTCAGCGCCGTCCTGTATCCAAGATGGCCGCCATTACTAAAAATAGAAATTTCTTCAAATGGCCAAAACTGCTCTATTTTAATCCAGAAAGTGCCCAAATTTGAACTGTATAAGCATTATGATGAGCTTTTTAACATATATTACGGGATTTTTTATGAACTTTGAAATTTTGCTGATTTTGACCGATTATGCAAATTAGAAAAAGGGGGGATGAAATTAAAAAAAAATCTTCTCCTCTGAAACTACTGAGCCAATCTCAACCAAACTTTGCTGAAATGATCCTTAGGTGGTCCCCTTTCAAAATTGTGTCCGTCAGCGCCGTCCTGTATCCAAGATGGCCGCCATTACTAAAAATAGAAATTTCTTCAAATGGCCAAAACTGCTCTATTTTAATCCAGAAAGTGCCCAAATTTGAACTGTATAAGCATAATGATGAGCTTTTTAACATATATTACGGGATTTTTTATGAACTTTGAAATTTTGCTGATTTTGACCGATTATGCAAATTAGAAAAAGGGGGGATGAAATTAAAAAAAAATCTTCTCCTCTGAAACTACTGAGCCAATCTCAACCAAACTTTGCTGAAATGATCCTTAGGTGGTCCCCTTTCAAAATTGTGTCCGTCAGCGCCGTCCTGTATCCAAGATGACCGCCATTACTAAAAATAGGAATTTCTTCAAATGGCCAAAACTGCTCTATTTTAAGCCAGAAAGTGCCCAAATTTGAACTGTATAAGCATAATGATGAACTTTTTAACATATATTACGGGATTTTTTATGAACTTTTAACTTTTGCTGATTTTGACCGATTATGCAAATTAGAAAAAAGGGGGGATGAAATTAAAAAAATCTTCTCCTCTGAAACTACTGAGCCAATCTCAACCAAACTTTGCTGAAATGATCCTTAGGTGGTCCCCTTTCCAAATTGTGTCCGTCAGCGCCGTCCTGTATCCAAGATGGCCGCCATTACTAAAAATAGAAATTTCTTCAAATGGCCAAAACTGCTCTATTTTAAGCCAGAAAGTGCCCAAATTTGAACTGTATAAGCATAATGATGAGCTTTTTAACATATATTACGGGATTTTTTATGAACTTTGAAATTTTGCTGATTTTGACCGATTATGCAAATTAGAAAAAGGGGGGATGAAATTTAAAAAAAATCTTCTCCTCTGAAACTACTGAGCCAATCTCAACCAAACTTTGCTGAAATGATCCTTAGGTGGTCCCCTTTCAAAATTGTGTCCGTCAGCGCCGTCCTGTATCCAAGATGGCCGCCATTACTAAAAATAGAAATTTCTTCAAATGGCCAAAACTGCTCTATTTTAATCCAGAAAGTGCCCAAATTTGAACTGTATAAGCATAATGATGAGCTTTTTAACATATATTACGGGATTTTTTATGAACTTTGAAATTTTGCTGATTTTGACCGATTATGCAAATTAGAAAAAGGGGGGATGAAATTAAAAAAAAATCTTCTCCTCTGAAACTACTGAGCCAATCTCAACCAAACTTTGCTGAAATGATCCTTAGGTGGTCCCCTTTCAAAATTGTGTCCGTCAGCGCCGTCCTGTATCCAAGATGACCGCCATTACTAAAAATAGGAATTTCTTCAAATGGCCAAAACTGCTCTATTTTAAGCCAGAAAGTGCCCAAATTTGAACTGTATAAGCATAATGATGAACTTTTTAACATATATTACGGGATTTTTTATGAACTTTTAACTTTTGCTGATTTTGACCGATTATGCAAATTAGAAAAAAGGGGGGATGAAATTAAAAAAATCTTCTCCTCTGAAACTACTGAGCCAATCTCAACCAAACTTTGCTGAAATGATCCTTAGGTGGTCCCCTTTCAAAATTGTGTCCGTCAGCGCCGTCCTGTATCCAAGATGACCGCCATTACTAAAAATAGAAATTTCTTCAAAGGGCCAAAACTGCTCTATTTTAAGCCAGAAAGTGCCCAAATTTGAACTGTATAAGCATAATGATGAGCTTTTTAACATATATTACGGGATTTTTTATGAACTTTGAAATTTTGCTGATTTTGACCGATTATGCAAATTAGAAAAATGGGGGATGAAATTAAAAAAAAATCTTCTCCTCTGAAACTACTGAGCCAATCTCAACCAAACTTTGCTGAAATGATCCTTAGGTGGTCCCCTTTCAAAATTGTGTCCGTCAGCGCCGTCCTGTATCCAAGATGACCGCCATTACTAAAAATAGGAATTTCTTCAAATGGCCAAAACTGCTCTATTTTAAGCCAGAAAGTGCCCAAATTTGAACTGTATAAGCATAATGATGAACTTTTTAACATATATTACGGGATTTTTTATGAACTTTTAACTTTTGCTGATTTTGACCGATTATGCAAATTAGAAAAAAGGGGGGATGAAATTAAAAAAATCTTCTCCTCTGAAACTACTGAGCCAATCTCAACCAAACTTTGCTGAAATGATCCTTAGGTGGTCCCCTTTCCAAATTGTGTCCGTCAGCGCCGTCCTGTATCCAAGATGGCCGCCATTACTAAAAATAGAAATTTCTTCAAATGGCCAAAACTGCTCTATTTTAAGCCAGAAAGTGCCCAAATTTGAACTGTATAAGCATAATGATGAGCTTTTTAACATATATTACGGGATTTTTTATGAACTTTGAAATTTTGCTGATTTTGACCGATTATGCAAATTAGAAAAAGGGGGGATGAAATTAAAAAAAAATCTTCTCCTCTGAAACTACTGAGCCAATCTCAACCAAACTTTGCTGAAATGATCCTTAGGTGGTCCCCTTTCAAAATTGTGTCCGTCAGCGCCGTCCTGTATCCAAGATGGCCGCCATTACTAAAAATAGAAATTTCTTCAAATGGCCAAAACTGCTCTATTTTAATCCAGAAAGTGCCCAAATTTGAACTGTATAAGCATAATGATGAGCTTTTTAACATATATTACGGGATTTTTTATGAACTTTGAAATTTTGCTGATTTTGACCGATTATGCAAATTAGAAAAAGGGGGGATGAAATTAAAAAAAAATCTTCTCCTCTGAAACTACTGAGCCAATCTCAACCAAACTTTGCTGAAATGATCCTTAGGTGGTCCCCTTTCAAAATTGTGTCCGTCAGCGCCGTCCTGTATCCAAGATGACCGCCATTACTAAAAATAGAAATTTCTTCAAATGGCCAAAACTGCTCTATTTTAAGCCAGAAAGTGCCCAAATTTGAACTGTATAAGCATAATGATGAACTTTTTAACATATATTACGGGATTTTTTATGAACTTTTAACTTTTGCTGATTTTGACCGATTATGCAAATTAGAAAAAAGGGGGATGAAATTAAAAAAATCTTCTCCTCTGAAACTACTGAGCCAATCTCAACCAAACTTTGCTGAAATGATCCTTAGGTGGTCCCCTTTCAAAATTGTGTCCGTCAGCGCCGTCCTGTATCCAAGATGGCCGCCATTACTAAAAATAGAAATTTCTTCAAATGGCCAAAACTGCTCTATTTTAAGCCAGAAAGTGCCCAAATTTGAACTGTATAAGCATAATGATGAGCTTTTTAACATATATTACGGGATTTTTTATGAACTTTGAAATTTTGCTGATTTTGACCGATTATGCAAATTAGAAAAAGGGGGGATGAAATTAAAAAAAAATCTTCTCCTCTGAAACTACTGAGCCAATCTCAACCAAACTTTGCTGAAATGATCCTTAGGTGGTCCCCTTTCAAAATTGTGTCCGTCAGCGCCGTCCTGTATCCAAGATGGCCGCCATTACTAAAAATAGAAATTTCTTCAAATGGCCAAAACTGCTCTATTTTAATCCAGAAAGTGCCCAAATTTGAACTGTATAAGCATAATGATGAGCTTTTTAACATATATTACGGGATTTTTTATGAACTTTGAAATTTTGCTGATTTTGACCGATTATGCAAATTAGAAAAAGGGGGGATGAAATTAAAAAAAAATCTTCTCCTCTGAAACTACTGAGCCAATCTCAACCAAACTTTGCTGAAATGATCCTTAGGTGGTCCCCTTTCAAAATTGTGTCCGTCAGCGCCGTCCTGTATCCAAGATGACCGCCATTACTAAAAATAGGAATTTCTTCAAATGGCCAAAACTGCTCTATTTTAAGCCAGAAAGTGCCCAAATTTGAACTGTATAAGCATAATGATGAACTTTTTAACATATATTACGGGATTTTTTATGAACTTTTAACTTTTGCTGATTTTGACCGATTATGCAAATTAGAAAAAAGGGGGGATGAAATTAAAAAAATCTTCTCCTCTGAAACTACTGAGCCAATCTCAACCAAACTTTGCTGAAATGATCCTTAGGTGGTCCCCTTTCAAAATTGTGTCCGTCAGCGCCGTCCTGTATCCAAGATGACCGCCATTACTAAAAATAGAAATTTCTTCAAAGGGCCAAAACTGCTCTATTTTAAGCCAGAAAGTGCCCAAATATGAACTGTATAAGCATAATGATGAGCTTTTTAACATATATTACGGGATTTTTTATGAACTTTGAAATTTTGCTGATTTTGACCGATTATGCAAATTAGAAAAATGGGGGATGAAATTAAAAAAAAATCTTCTCCTCTGAAACTACTGAGCCAATCTCAACCAAACTTTGCTGAAATGATCCTTAGGTGGTCCCCTTTCAAAATTATGTCCGTCAGCGCCGTCCTGTATCCAAGATGGCCGCCATTACTAAAAATAAAAATTTCTTCAAATGGCCAAAACTGCTCTATTTTAAGCCAGAAAGTGCCCAAATTTGAACTGCATAAGCATAATGATGAGCTTTTTAACATATAATATTACGGGATTTTTTATGAACTTTGAACTTTTACCGATTTTGACCGATTATGCAAATTAGAAAAAAGGGGGGATGAAATTAAAAAAATCTTCTCCTCTGAAACTACTGAGCCAATCTCAACCAAACTTTGCTGAAATGATCCTTAGGTGGTCCCCTTTCAAAATTGTGTCCGTCAGCGCCGTCCTGTATCCAAGATGACCGCCATTACTAAAAATAGAAATTTCTTCAAAGGGCCAAAACTGCTCTATTTTAAGCCAGAAAGTGCCCAAATTTGAACTGTATAAGCATAATGATGAACTTTTTAACATATATTACGGGATTTTTTATGAACTTTGAAATTTTGCTGATTTTGACCGATTATGCAAATTAGAAAAATGGGGGATGAAATTTAAAAAAATCTTCTCCTCTGAAACTACTGAGCCAATCTCAACCAAACTTTGCTGAAATGATCCTTAGGTGGTCCCCTTTCAAAATTATGTCCGTCAGCGCCGTCCTGTATCCAAAATGGCCGCCATTACTAAAAATAAAAATTTCTTCAAATGGCCAAAACTGCTCTATTTTAAGCCAGAAAGTGCCCAAATTTGAACTGTATAAGCATAATGATGAGCTTTTTAACATATATTACGGGATTTTTTATGAACTTTGAAATTTTGCCGATTTTGACTGATTATGCAAATTAGAAAAAAGGGGGGGATGAAATTAAAAAAAAATTCTTCTCCTCTGAAACTACTGAGCCAATCTCAACCAAACTTTGCTGAAATGATCCTTAGGTGGCCCCCTTTCCAAATTGTGTCCGTCAGCGCCGTCCTGTATCCAAGATGGCCGCCATTACTAAAAATAGAAATTTCTTCAAATGGCCAAAACTGCTCTATTTTAAGCCAGAAAGTGCCCAAATTTGAACTGTATAAGCATAATGATGAGCTTTTTAACATATAATATTACGGGATTTTTTATGAACTTTGAACTTTTGCCGATTTTGACCGATTATGCAAATTAGAAAAAGGGGGGGGATGAAATTAAAAAAATCTTCTCCTCTGAAACTACTGAGCCAATCTCAACCAAACTTTGCTGAAATGATCCTTAGGTGGCCCCCTTTCAAAATTGTGTCCGTCAGCGCCGTCCTGTATCCAAGATGGCCGCCATTACTAAAAATAAGAATTTCTTCAAAGGGCCAAAACTGCTCTATTTTAAGCCAGAAAGTGCCCAAATTTGAACTGTATAAGCATAATGATGAGCTTTTTAACATATATTACGGGATTTTTTATGAACTTTGAAATTTTGCCGATTTTGACTGATTATGCAAATTAGAAAAAAGGGGGGATGAAATTAAAAAAAAATTCTTCTCCTCTGAAACTACTGAGCCAATCTCAACCAAACTTTGCTGAAATGATTCTTAGGTGGTCCCCTTTCAAAATTGTGTCCGTCAGCGCCGTCCTGTATCCAAGATGGCCGCCATTACTAAAAATAGAAATTTCTTCAAATGGCCAAAACTGCTCTATTTTAATCCAGAAAGTGCCCAAATTTGAACTGTATAAGCATAATGATGAGCTTTTTAACATATATTACGGGATTTTTTATGAACTTTGAAATTTTGCTGATTTTGACCGATTATGCAAATTAGAAAAATGGGGGATGAAATTAAAAAAAAATCTTCTCCTCTGAAACTACTGAGCCAATCTCAACCAAACTTTGCTGAAATGATCCTTAGGTGGTCCCCTTTCAAAATTGTGTCCGTCAGCGCCGTCCTGTATCCAAGATGGCCGCCATTACTAAAAATAGAAATTTCTTCAAATGGCCAAAACTGCTCTATTTTAAGCCAGAAAGTGCCCAAATTTGAACTGTATAAGCATAATGATAGCTTTTTAACATATAATATTACGGGATTTTTTATGAACTTTGAACTTTTACCGATTTTGACCGATTATGCAAATTAGAAAAAAGGGGGGATGAAATTTAAAAAAAATCTTCTCCTCTGAAACTACTGAGCCAATCTCAACCAAACTTTGCTGAAATGATCCTTAGGTGGTCCCCTTTCCAAATTGTGTCCGTCAGCGCCGTCCTGTATCCAAGATGGCCGCCATTACTAAAAATAGAAATTTCTTCAAATGGCCAAAACTGCTCTATTTTAAGCCAGAAAGTGCCCAAATTTGAACTGTATAAGCATAATGATGAGCTTTTTAACATATTTTACGGGATTTTTTATGAACTTTGAAATTTTGCCGATTTTGACCGATTATGCAAATAAGAAAAAAGGGGGGATGAAATTAAAAAAAAATTCTTCTCTGAAACTACTGAGCCAATCTCAACCAAACTTTGCTGAAATGATTCTTAGGTGGTCCCCTTTCAAAATTGTGTCCGTCAGCGCCGTCCTGTATCCAAGATGGCCGCCATTACTAAAAATAGAAATTTCTTCAAATGGCCAAAACTGCTCTATTTTAATCCAGAAAGTGCCCAAATTTGAACTGTATAAGCATAATGATGAGCTTTTTAACATATATTACGGGATTTTTTATGAACTTTGAAATTTTGCTGATTTTGACCGATTATACAAATTAGAAAAAGGGGGGATGAAATTAAAAATTTTCTTCTCCTCTGAAACTACTGAGCCAATCTCAACCAAACTTTGCTGAAATGATCCTTAGGTGATCCCCTTTCCAAATTGTGTCCGTCAGCGCCGTCCTGTATCCAAGATGGCCGCCATTACTAAAAATAGAAATTTCTTCAAATGGCCAAAACTGCTCTATTTTAAGCCAGAAAGTGCCCAAATTTGAACTGTATAAGCATAATGATGAGCTTTTTAACATATTTTACGGGATTTTTTATGAACTTTGAAATTTTGCCGATTTTGACCGATTATGCAAATTAGAAAAAAGGGGGGATGAAATTTAAAAAAAATTCTTCTCCTCTGAAACTACTGAGCCAATCTCAACCAAACTTTGCTGAAATGATTCTTAGGTGGTCCCCTTTCAAAATTGTGTCCGTCAGCGCCGTCCTGTATCCAAGATGGCCGCCATTACTAAAAATAGAAATTTCTTCAAATGGCCAAAACTGCTCTATTTTAATCCAGAAAGTGCCCAAATTTGAACTGTATAAGCATAATGATGAGCTTTTTAACATATATTACGGGATTTTTTATGAACTTTGAACTTTTACCGATTTTGACCGATTATGCAAATTAGAAAAAAGGGGGGATGAAATTTAAAAAAAATCTTCTCCTCTGAAACTACTGAGCCAATCTCAACCAAACTTTGCTGAAATGATCCTTAGGTGGTCCCCTTTCCAAATTGTGTCCGTCAGCGCCGTCCTGTATCCAAGATGGCCGCCATTACTAAAAATAGAAATTTCTTCAAATGGCCAAAACTGCTCTATTTTAAGCCAGAAAGTGCCCAAATTTGAACTGTATAAGCATAATGATGAGCTTTTTAACATATATTACGGGATTTTTTTATGAACTTTGAAATTTTGCCGATTTTGACTGATTATGCAAATTAGAAAAAAGGGGGGATGAAATTAATTTTTTTTTATTTTCCTCTGAAACTACTGAGCCAATCTCAACCAAACTTTGCTGAAATGATCCTTAGGTGGTCCCCTTTCAAAATTGTGTCCGTCAGCGCCGTCCTGTATCCAAGATGACCGCCATTACTAAAAATAGAAATTTCTTCAAAGGGCCAAAACTGCTCTATTTTAAGCCAGAAAGTGCCCAAATTTGAACTGTATAAGCATAATGATGAGCTTTTTAACATATATTACGGGATTTTTTATGAACTTTGAAATTTTGCTGATTTTGACCGATTATGCAAATTAGAAAAATGGGGGATGAAATTAAAAAAAAATCTTCTCCTCTGAAACTACTGAGCCAATCTCAACCAAACTTTGCTGAAATGATCCTTAGGTGGTCCCCTTTCAAAATTATGTCCGTCAGCGCCGTCCTGTATCCAAGATGGCCGCCATTACTAAAAATAAAAATTTCTTCAAATGGCCAAAACTGCTCTATTTTAAGCCAGAAAGTGCCCAAATTTGAACTGCATAAGCATAATGATGAGCTTTTTAACATATAATATTACGGGATTTTTTATGAACTTTGAACTTTTACCGATTTTGACCGATTATGCAAATTAGAAAAAAGGGGGGATGAAATTAAAAAAATCTTCTCCTCTGAAACTACTGAGCCAATCTCAACCAAACTTTGCTGAAATGATCCTTAGGTGGTCCCCTTTCAAAATTGTGTCCGTCAGCGCCGTCCTGTATCCAAGATGACTGCCATTACTAAAAATAGAAATTTCTTCAAAGGGCCAAAACTGCTCTATTTTAATCCAGAAAGTGCCCAAATTTGAACTGTATAAGCATAATGATGAACTTTTTAACATATATTACGGGATTTTTTATGAACTTTGAAATTTTGCTGATTTTGACCGATTATGCAAATTAGAAAAATGGGGGATGAAATTTAAAAAAATCTTCTCCTCTGAAACTACTGAGCCAATCTCAACCAAACTTTGCTGAAATGATCCTTAGGTGGTCCCCTTTCAAAATTATGTCCGTCAGCGCCGTCCTGTATCCAAAATGGCCGCCATTACTAAAAATAAAAATTTCTTCAAATGGCCAAAACTGCTCTATTTTAAGCCAGAAAGTGCCCAAATTTGAACTGTATAAGCATAATGATGAGCTTTTTAACATATATTACGGGATTTTTTATGAACTTTGAAATTTTGCCGATTTTGACTGATTATGCAAATTAGAAAAAAGGGGGGGATGAAATTAAAAAAAAATTCTTCTCCTCTGAAACTACTGAGCCAATCTCAACCAAACTTTGCTGAAATGATCCTTAGGTGGTCCCCTTTCAAAATTATGTCCGTCAGCGCCGTCCTGTATCCAAAATGGCCGCCATTACTAAAAATAGGAATTTCTTCAAATGGCCAAAACTGCTCTATTTTAAGCCAGAAAGTGCCCAAATTTGAACTGTATAAGCATAATGATGAGCTTTTTAACATATATTACGGGATTTTTTATGAACTTTGAAATTTTGCCGATTTTGACCGATTATGCAAATTAGAAAAAAGGGGGGATGAAATTAAAAAAAAATTCTTCTCCTCTGAAACTACTGAGCCAATCTCAACCAAACTTTGCTGAAATGATTCTTAGGTGGTCCCCTTTCAAAATTGTGTCCGTCAGCGCCGTCCTGTATCCAAGATGGCCGCCATTACTAAAAATAGAAATTTCTTCAAATGGCCAAAACTGCTCTATTTTAATCCAGAAAGTGCCCAAATTTGAACTGTATAAGCATAATGATGAGCTTTTTAACATATATTACGGGATTTTTTTATGAACTTTGAAATTTTGCCGATTTTGACTGATTATGCAAATTAGAAAAAAGGGGGGATGAAATTAAAAAAAAATTCTTTTCCTCTGAAACTACTGAGCCAATCTCAACCAAACTTTGCTGAAATGATCCTTAGGTGATCCCCTTTCCAAATTGTGTCCGTCAGCGCCGTCCTGTATCCAAGATGGCCGCCATTACTAAAAATAGAAATTTCTTCAAATGGCCAAAACTGCTCTATTTTAAGCCAGAAAGTGCCCAAATTTGAACTGTATAAGCATAATGATGAGCTTTTTAACATATTTTACGGGATTTTTTATGAACTTTGAAATTTTGCCGATTTTGACCGATTATGCAAATTAGAAAAAAGGGGGGATGAAATTAAAAAAAAATTCTTCTCCTCTGAAACTACTGAGCCAATCTCAACCAAACTTTGCTGAAATGATTCTTAGGTGGTCCCCTTTCAAAATTGTGTCCGTCAGCACCGTCCTGTATCCAAGATGGCCGCCATTACTAAAAATAGAAATTTCTTCAAATGGCCAAAACTGCTCTATTTTAATCCAGAAAGTGCCCAAATTTGAACTGTATAAGCATAATGATGAGCTTTTTAACATATATTACGGGATTTTTTATGAACTTTGAAATTTTGCTGATTTTGACCGATTATACAAATTAGAAAAAGGGGGGATGAAATTAAAAATTTTCTTCTCCTCTGAAACTACTGAGCCAATCTCAACCAAACTTTGCTGAAATGATCCTTAGGTGATCCCCTTTCCAAATTGTGTCCGTCAGCGCCGTCCTGTATCCAAGATGGCCGCCATTACTAAAAATAGAAATTTCTTCAAATGGCCAAAACTGCTCTATTTTAAGCCAGAAAGTGCCCAAATTTGAACTGTATAAGCATAATGATGAGCTTTTTAACATATTTTACGGGATTTTTTATGAACTTTGAAATTTTGCCGATTTTGACCGATTATGCAAATTAGAAAAAAGGGGGGATGAAATTTAAAAAAAATTCTTCTCCTCTGAAACTACTGAGCCAATCTCAACCAAACTTTGCTGAAATGATTCTTAGGTGGTCTTCTTTCAAAATTGTGTCCGTCAGCGCCGTCCTGTATCCAAGATGGCCGCCATTACTAAAAATAGAAATTTCTTCAAATGGCCAAAACTGCTCTATTTTAATCCAGAAAGTGCCCAAATTTGAACTGTATAAGCATAATGATGAGCTTTTTAACATATATTACGGGATTTTTTATGAACTTTGAACTTTTACCGATTTTGACCGATTATGCAAATTAGAAAAAAGGGGGGATGAAATTTAAAAAAAATCTTCTCCTCTGAAACTACTGAGCCAATCTCAACCAAACTTTGCTGAAATGATCCTTAGGTGGTCCCCTTTCCAAATTGTGTCCGTCAGCGCCGTCCTGTATCCAAGATGGCCGCCATTACTAAAAATAGAAATTTCTTCAAATGGCCAAAACTGCTCTATTTTAAGCCAGAAAGTGCCCAAATTTGAACTGTATAAGCATAATGATGAGCTTTTTAACATATATTACGGGATTTTTTTATGAACTTTGAAATTTTGCCGATTTTGACTGATTATGCAAATTAGAAAAAAGGGGGGATGAAATTAATTTTTTTTTATTTTCCTCTGAAACTACTGAGCCAATCTCAACCAAACTTTGCTGAAATGATTCTTAGGTGGTCCCCTTTCAAAATTGTGTCCGTCAGCGCCGTCCTGTATCCAAGATGGCCGCCATTACTAAAAATAGAAATTTCTTCAAATGGCCAAAACTGCTCTATTTTAATCCAGAAAGTGCCCAAATTTGAACTGTATAAGCATAATGATGAGCTTTTTAACATATATTACGGGATTTTTTATGAACTTTGAAATTTTGCTGATTTTGACCGATTATGCAAATTAGAAAAAGGGGGGATGAAATTAAAAATTTTCTTCTCCTCTGAAACTACTGAGCCAATCTCAACCAAACTTTGCTGAAATGATTCTTAGGTGATCCCCTTTCCAAATTGTGTCCGTCAGCGCCGTCCTGTATCCAAGATGGCCGCCATTACTAAAAATAGAAATTTCTTCAAATGGCCAAAACTGCTCTATTTTAAGCCAGAAAGTGCCCAAATTTGAACTGTATAAGCATAATGATGAGCTTTTTAACATATTTTACGGGATTTTTTATGAACTTTGAAATTTTGCCGATTTTGACCGATTATGCAAATTAGAAAAAAGGGGGGATGAAATTAAAAAAAAATTCTTCTCCTCTGAAACTACTGAGCCAATCTCAACCAAACTTTGCTGAAATGATTCTTAGGTGGTCCCCTTTCAAAATTGTGTCCGTCAGCGCCGTCCTGTATCCAAGATGGCCGCCATTACTAAAAATAGAAATTTCTTCAAATGGCCAAAACTGCTCTATTTTAATCCAGAAAGTGCCCAAATTTGAACTGTATAAGCATAATGATGAGCTTTTTAACATATATTACGGGATTTTTTATGAACTTTGAAATTTTGCTGATTTTGACCGATTATGCAAATTAGAAAAAGGGGGGATGAAATTAAAAATTTTCTTCTCCTCTGAAACTACTGAGCCAATCTCAACCAAACTTTGCTGAAATGATCCTTAGGTGATCCCCTTTCCAAATTGTGTCCGTCAGCGCCGTCCTGTATCCAAGATGGCCGCCATTACTAAAAATAGAAATTTCTTCAAATGGCCAAAACTGCTCTATTTTAAGCCAGAAAGTGCCCAAATTTGAACTGTATAAGCATAATGATGAGCTTTTTAACATATTTTACGGGATTTTTTATGAACTTTGAAATTTTGCCGATTTTGACCGATTATGCAAATTAGAAAAAAGGGGGGATGAAATTTAAAAAAAATTCTTCTCCTCTGAAACTACTGAGCCAATCTCAACCAAACTTTGCTGAAATGATTCTTAGGTGGTCCCCTTTCAAAATTGTGTCCGTCAGCGCCGTCCTGTATCCAAGATGGCCGCCATTACTAAAAATAGAAATTTCTTCAAATGGCCAAAACTGCTCTATTTTAATCCAGAAAGTGCCCAAATTTGAACTGTATAAGCATAATGATGAGCTTTTTAACATATATTACGGGATTTTTTATGAACTTTGAAATTTTGCTGATTTTGACCGATTATGCAAATTAGAAAAAGGGGGGATGAAATTAAAAAAAAATCTTCTCCTCTGAAACTACTGAGCCAATCTCAACCAAAGTTTGCTGAAATGATCCTTAGGTGGTCCCCTTTCAAAATTGTGTCCATCAGCGCCGTCCTGTATCCAAGATGGCCGCCATTACTAAAAATAGAAATTTCTTCAAATGGCCAAAACTGCTCTATTTTAAGCCAGAAAGTGCCCAAATTTGAACTGTATAAGCATAATGATGAGCTTTTTAACATATAATATTACGGGATTTTTTATGAACTTTGAACTTTTACCGATTTTGACCGATTATGCAAATTAGAAAAAAGGGGGGATGAAATTTTAAAAAAATCTTCTCCTCTGAAACTACTGAGCCAATCTCAACCAAACTTTGCTGAAATGATCCTTAGGTCGTCCCCTTTCCAAATTGTGTCCGTCAGCGCCGTCCTGTATCCAATATGGCCGCCATTACTAAAAATAGAAATTTCTTCAAATGGCCAAAACTGCTCTATTTTAAGCCAGAAAGTGCCCAAATTTGAACTGTATAAGCATAATGATGAGCTTTTTAACATATATTACGGGATTTTTTATGAACTTTGAACTTTTGCCGATTTTGACCGATTATGCAAATTAGAAAAAAGGGGGGATGAAATTTAAAAAAATTCTTCTCCTCTGAAACTACTGAGCCAATCTCAACCAAACTTTTCTGAAATGATTCTTAGGTGGTCCCCTTTCAAAATTGTGTCCGTCAGCGCCGTTCTGTATCCAAGATGGCCGCCATTACTAAAAATAGAAATTTCTTCAAATGGCCAAAACTGCTCTATTTTAATCCAGAAAGTGCCCAAATTTGAACTGTATAAGCATAATGATGAGCTTTTTAACATATATTACGGGATTTTTTATGAACTTTGAACTTTTACCGATTATGCAAATTAGAAAAAAGGGGGTAAGAAATTAAAAAAAATCTTCTCTGAAACTATTGAGCCAATCTAATCCAAACTTTGCTGAAATGATCCTTAGATGGTCCCCTTTCAAAATTGTGTCCGTCAGCGCCGTCCTGTATCCAAGATGGCCACCTTTACTAAAAATAGAAATTTCTTCAAAGGGCCAAAACTGCTCTATTTTAAGCCAGAAAGTGCCCAAATTTGAACTGTATAAGCATAATGATGAGCTTTTTAACATTTATTACGGGAAATTTTATGAACTTTGAACTTTTACCGATTTTGACCGATTATGCAAATTAGAAAAAAGGGGGGATGAAATTTAAAAAAATCTTCTCCGCTGAAACTACTGAGCCAATCTCAACCAAACTTTGCTGAAAAGATTCTTGGGTGGTCCTCTTCCAAAATTGTGTCCGGCATTTCAGAACACCGACCAAGATGGCCGCCACAGTCGAACTTAATTTAACATAGGACCCTATGGGAAATTCCCGTAAAAATCTTTTTGTCTGAAACCATTTGCTCAACAAGAACAAAATTTTGATGAAATAGTCATTGGATGGTTCTCTTCCAAAAATGTGTCTGGCGGTTCGACCCTTCGATCAATTTTTTTTTTACCTGCAATTTTGAAGTAAATCTGATTACCCATCTTGGAGTTCTTGCCCTTTTTTCATCAAATTTATAAAAAAAAAATAATACTTTTCGTCTTATATTTCAAAAACTATAAGAGGTAAAGGTTAAGTTTAAATTGCAAAAATTTGCAGCATGTCAAGATCTACCTACCCTGCAATTTTGAAGTAAATCCAATTACCCATTTTGGAGTTATTGCCCTTTTTTCATCAAAATGTTCTCAATATTAATACTATCATCTTATATCTCAAAAACTATTAGAGATAGAGGGAAAGTTTAAACTGCAAAAATGTTCAGCATGTCAAGATCTACAAACAAATTCCCACAGTTGAAAATGTGAGACAACTGTGAAGAGTTATTCCTCTTGAAATGCATTTTTTTATTGACTCACTGCTTTTGGTTACTCAAATAATCAAAGGGAAGCAACTCTATTACAAAATGTGAAGTAGGAAAAGCTAAATTTTGAGAATCATTGACATATATGTTTTTTTTACAGCAATTTTGATAACTTACATTAAAGGGGGAACCCCTGCCCACATTTTTTTGTGTAGAAGGGGTCTGCAATGACGAAGGCTACATTTGTTAATTTTTTTTACCGAAGTTATCAAGTTTTATTGACTAATGTTGTTATTATACCCAGGTGAGCTATACAGGCTCCTGGTAGCATCTAGTTTTTTTTACATCAATGGATTCGGAATTTTATGATGTATAAAATATTTTTTTTATTACACATGCTTAAAGTTTCCTATATTCTAGATTATTTGTTTTATTGAAAATGTCAGCTCAAAAATTGTGACTCCTATAAGTATTCGTATAATTGGCATTAAAACTGGATTCTTAAACAAACATGGTGATTCCATTTTTGAAATCTATATTTACATGTATCTCGTGCAAAAAATCAGGGAGATGGCAATCTTTTGACTTTGAACGTACTTGATGCAGGTTATTCCAGAAACGTATCGTGTGCTCTAAATTAGATATCTACGTTTTTATTGAAAGACATGTCATTCGGTCCTGTCTTGTCCTATAATGAGACTACGCCTCTGGGTCTGTTTCCTAATTATTGTTCATTCTTGTGCTATAGGTATAAAAGCTACATAGTTACTATATTATTGTACTTGACTCTTTACTGCTTTACAATTTATTGGTTAATGGATCGGCAAGTGTTTTTGGGGGATGGGGGAGTTTATGCTTGTTCAACATCTATAATGGACACCGCCACAGAACATAAAATATTAATGATTACATATGGATAAAAACATCTTTGTTCCCTTTCATATCCGTTGTTTTTGTGATGGCCTGAACCATGAATGGTCGATAGGTTACAGTGAACTAGAAATACATGTAAACTTATTTCATTTGAACTAAGATTGTGATATATAGATATATTGTTTTCCTTAAGCCATACCTGACTAGGTGGTGATTTCATGAATAATAATAGATTCGTATGAACCTCTAATATGTATTGAACAGTCAAGATTATGGGACTTTTATACGACCCTGTACTGCTCTTTCGACCAAATCCAATGTTTTAGAATACGAGTTTTTGAAAGTTTTATGACTATTAAAACCTGTCTGTGGATTGAATGGGTTAATATTATTAATTTGTATCTTTTGTCGTGGTATAATATATATAGTAATAAATATTTCTCTATTTAATCCTTTATAAAAAATCGTGCAATATATTTTTGTATTTTACTGTTGGTCTCGATCGTCTGATAAGATTCGGAAAAAATACCGGTGCGTTCCGAATGTCATTCATATTACACTAGTGCAAATATCAAAATATCTTCTATTTTACTGTTGGTCTCGAACGTCTTTATAAGAACCCGAAAAAATACCGGTGCGTTCCGAATGTCATTCATATTGCACTAGTGCAAATATTAAAATATTCTTCCTAGTGCAATATAGTAATGATATATGAAAAAAATCACATCTTGACAGTATTAATAACACTTCTGAAGAAGAAATATTTATTACTATAAAATAAAAGGGTTATTGCATGATTATTGGTGAATATTGTCCTTCGCAGTGTATCACGCTCGTGCAATATGATATACTGCTCGGGACAATATTCATGCAATAGCCCTATGATATAACAACTCAACCTCATGACGTGCTTTATGGTGAAGTATTTTAGGTTCTAGTAAGTAGTATCATGACTGTACATACATGTAATCCAATTCATTTGTAAATGGCCTATATCTCATATTCTACAGATGACTGCATTGTTTCTAAAATAAGTAAAAACTCCATTCTAGATATTATACTGAACTGATTCTATACAATAAATAGGGGATTTATTATTTTTTGGTATTAACCATTTCAACAAACATGACAAAATAATTTGATACTGAAATTAGAACAAAATCCTCGTACTCCTTTCGGAAATTTGTTTCAAAAACACGGCTGGTAATTTTTATGAGACCTTAAAGGTTTCACATTGAGTTTTCAAATTAAAAATGGTTCCGTAGAATATTATTTAAAAAGGGATTAATTAACACTTAAGGTGAAACTAAGGGTGGCTATTCCGAATACGATGTCAATACATATGATCGAAAATTGTCCTCCAATAAAATCGAAATTAACGGATAACTATTCCATCAACTGAATAAATACCATTACGTTATACATATAATATGTATCGACATTCAATAAACATTATCAACACGAAACTATATGCTGAGAGTTTAATGCGTAAAATAACTTGGATGTGATTTCTTAATGACTTACTACATTACAAAGGAGGAAGATGTTTTCTGGATTTTTATTAGTTTTTTTAACCTTGTTGGGTAAGTTTTCCCCACAATCTAATGTAAGAAATAAAAAAAAGTATAGCTAAACGTCTAACAACCGATAAAAACTGTTTGAAAGTGTTTAATGTGATGATTTTGAATAGACCTAATGCACATTTCCTACTTTGATTCTAAAATTATACATTTTACAAGAGTTACTTCCCCCTAAGACGGACAAAAGGGTCACTTTTCATGTAAAGTTCAATGGAAATAACATGTTTTTTCCCATAATCTGTTCAAAATTTTAATGTGGTAACAACTTGGGAATTTTCTATTTGCTATAAATTAATCCTCTGATTTTTTTACGATGTTCAAGTATATACAAATTATGAGAAAATTATACTCAAATTCGTTGTCCTTTGTTTTGCTTATTCTTGACGGGTACCATTTTTCCCGTCGTAAGGAAAACAACTCGTATCTATAAGGGTATAAAAATGTATAATTCTAGAATCAAACGGGAATGAGCAAAAGATCTATTAGAAAATAAGTTTACATTGAATTTAATTTACAACACACAATTTAATGATACTAGGAAAAAGTATACATTTGTAAATTATATATATTATATCTATCTCTAGATTAGCCTTACAGGACAAGGTTACAATATATTGCATCACGTTGTGTAGCGTACCAGAGGTGCGAATTTTAACCCCGTTAAAAGATAGAACGAATCTAATTATAACTAGATGTTTGTTGTATCTTTTTTTTTATAATTATTATCATTATTATGTCTTTTTTGTAATATACTAGCATCTATTATAATATGACGTCATTAATTGGCTATATAGACAAGAAATACCTGCTGCTATATTATTTTTCGCACATGCGTATTGTCGGATAAAATGTGGCCATAAATCCGTTTTAGAGTACTGTGATACAATGTACATATACAATACATTTTCCCTTATTTAATAAAAACGTAGATATCAAATTCAATGCGCACGACGCGTTTCTGCAATAACTTTCATCAGGTATGCTCAAAATCGAGATTGGAAAGTCAAATAATTTAAAGTTTAGGGAGCAATAAAACCAAAGGTACTAAATAGATAGGCAAAATCAGGAAAATATTCATGTTGTTTCTTTACATATTCATTTTCTGGAAAACTTACTAGATATAACTATTCTCGATTTTGACTTTTGTAAATTGTCGACTCCGATACGTTGTTGAACGCTAACGACATTGGCATATGATTGTTGATTTATATTACCATTTTAGTAGCAGTTTACTTGTTTTAACCTGTAAAATCAGAATACCGTCACATTTGAAAATGTCAGCAACTTAACTGCAACATAGTGTATCCCCGTTTGTGTAGAAAAAAAACCATGATGTTTATGGATTTTGTTATGACATACATTTCGAATCAATACAGGGATTGTTTGACGCTAAATCAGCATTTTTTCAGCTACAAATGTATATCATGACGAGAACAAGTTACATCTCAATGAGATGATGATGATGATGTCCACTTTGTACTAGATAAACGTGATACGTCGGAAATTCATAGAGTTAGTTTACTGAAATAAAAGCCAGTGGGTAGACTTTTCGCTCCACTCTGACACATTATCCTGATCTAGAAGTCAACCAGTCTTACTCCTTAATACTGTGTGCTTAGCGGAGAAACAGCAAATACCCATTTTAAAAGTCTTTGGTTTGACCAGAGTGGGACTCGAAGCCACTCGAGGCGAGCACGCTAAACATGACTAATTACATATTAATAGACTCCAATTAACAATGTATGAATTATTGATTGGCAGAACACCATCAGTATACCTGAAAGTAAGATTGAGGGCTTAGTTTCTGTAATTTCTATTCTTTGATAAGGTTTTGTTTTTGTAAGAGCGTCTCAATTTAATGTAAGAGTCTCATTATAATGTAAGAGAGTTTCTATATGATGTAAGAGAGTCTCTATATAATGTAGGAGAGTCTCTATATAATGTAAGAGAGTCTCTATATGATGTAATAGTCTCTATATAATGTAAGAGAGTCTCTATATAATGTAAGAGAGTCTCTATATAATGTAAGAGAGTCTCTATATAATGCAAGAGAGTCTCTATATATTGTAAGAGAGTCTCTATATGATGTAAGAGAGTCTCTATATAATGTAAGAGAGTCTCTATATGATGTAAGAGAGTCCCTATATAATGTAAGAGAGTCTCTATATGATGTAAGAGTCTCTATATAATGTAAGAGAGTCTCTATATAATGTAGGAAAGTCTCTATATGATGTAAGTGAGTCTCTATATAATGTAAGAGAGCCTCTATATAATGTAAGAGAGTCTCTATATAATGTAAGAGAGTCTCTATATAATGTAGGAGAGTCTCTATATGATGTAAGAGAGTCTCTATATAATGTAAGAGAGTCTCTATATGATGTAAGAGAGTCCCTATATAATGTAAGAGAGTCTCTATATGATGTAATAGTCTCTATATAATGTAAGAGAGTCTCTATATAATGTAAGAGAGTTTCTATATAATGTAAGAGAGTCTCTATATAATGTAAGAGAGTCTCTATATAATGTAGGAGAGTCTCTATATGCTGTAATAGTCTCTATATAATGTAGGAGAGTCTCTGTGAAATGTAAGAGAGTCTCTATATAATGTAGGAGAGTCTCTATATAATGTAAGAGAGTCTCTATATAATGTAAGAGAGTCACTATATGATGTAATAGTCTCTATATAATGTAAGAGAGTCTCTATATAATGTAGGAGAGTCTCTATATAATGTAAGAGAGTCTCTATATAATGTAGGTGAGTCTCTATATAATGTAAGAAAGTCTCTATATAATGTAGGAGAGTCTCTATATAATGTAAGAGAGTCTCTATATAATGTAGGAGTCTCTATATAATGTAGGAGAGTCTCTATATAATGTAAGAGTCTCTATATAATGTAAGATAGTCTCTATATAATGTAAGAGAGTCTCTATATAATGTAAGAGAGTCTCTATATAATGTGGGAGAGTCTCTATATAATGTAGGAGAGTCTCTATATAATGTAAGAGAGTCTCTATATGATGTAATAATCTCTATATAATGTAGGAAAGTCTCTATATAATGTAAGAGAGTTTCTGTATAATGTAATAGAGTCTCTATATAATGTAAGAGAGTCTCTATATAATGTAGGAGAGTTTCTATATAATGTAAGAGAGTCTCTATATAATGTAGGAGAGTCTCTATATAATGTAAGAGAGTCTCTATATAATGTAAGAGAGTCTCTATATAATGTAAGAGAGTCTCTATATAATGTAAGAGAGTCTCTATATAATGTAAGAGAATCTCTATATGATGTAAGAGTCTCTATATAATGTAGGAGAGTCTCTATATAATGTAAGAGTCTCTATATAATGTAAGATAGTCTCTATATAATGTAAGAGAGTCTCTATATAATGTAAGAGAGTCTCTATGTAATGTAAAACATTTCGGTAATGTTAGAGAGTCTCAATATAAAGTAACAGAGTCTTTGTGTAATGCAAGAGGATCTCAATGTAATGCAGGAGTCTCAGTGTAATGTAAGATAGTCTCAATGTAAAATAAGAGAATCTCAGTGGAATGTAAGAGAGTCTCAATGTAATGTACGAAAGTCTCTGTGTAATGTAAGAGTCTCAGTGTAATGTGAGAAAGTCTCAGTGTAATGTAAGAAAGCCTCGGTGTAATGTAAGAGAGTATCAATACAATATAAGCTAGTTTTAATGTAATGGAGAAGTCTCAGTGTAATGTAAGAAAGTCTCAATGGAATGTATGAGAGTCTCAGTGTAATGTAAGAGAGTCTCTGTGAAATGTAAGAGAGTCTCTGTGAAATGTAAGAGAGTCTCAATGTAATGTAAGAGAGTCTCTGTGTAATGTAAGAGTCTCGGTGTAATGTAGGAGAGTCTCGGTGTAATGTAGGAGAGTCTCGGTGTAATGCAAGATAATCGCTGTGTAATGTAATGTGAAGGAGTCTATGTGAAATATAAGATAGTCTCTGTGTAATGTATGAGAGACTTTGTGTAATGTAAGAGAGTCTCTGTGTAATGTAAGAGAGTCTCGGTGTAATGCAAGAGAGTCTCTGTGAAATGTAAGAGAGTCTCAATGTAATGTAAGAGAGTCTCTGTGTAATGTAAGAGTCTCGGTGTAATGTAGGAGAGTCTCGGTGTAATGCAAGAGAGTTTCTGTGTAATGTAGGAGAGTTTCGGTGTAATGTAAGAGAGTCTCTGTGTAATGTAAGAGAGTCTCGGTGTAATGTAGGAGAGTCTCTATGTAATGTAGGAGAGTCTCTGTGTAATGTAGGAGTGTCTCGGTGTAATGTAAGAGAGTCTCTGTGTAATGTAATGTGAAAGAGTCTATGTGAAATGTAAGATAGTCTCTGTGTAATGTAGGAGAGTATTAATGTAATGTATGAGAGTCTCTGTGTAATGTAGAAGAGTCTCTGTGTAATGTAGAAAAGTCTCGGTGTAATGTAAGAGAGTCTCTGTGTAATGCAGGAGAGTCTCGGTGTAATGTAAGAGAGTCTCTGTGTAATGTAAGAGAGTCTCGGTGTAATGTAAGAGAGTCTCTGTGTAATGTAGGAGAGTCTCTGTGTAATGTAGGAGAGTCTCGGTGTAATGTAAGAGAGTCTCTGTGTAATGTAGGAGAGTCTCGGTGTAATGTAAGAGAGTCTCTGTGTAATGTAATGTGAAAGAGTCTATGTGAAATGTAAGATATTCTCTGTGTAATGTAGGAGAGTATTAATGTAATATAGGAGAGTTTCTGTGTAATGTAGGAGAGTCTCAGTATAATGTAGGAGAGTCTCTGTGTAATGTAGGAGAGTTTCTGTGTAATGTAGAAGAGTCTCTGTGTAATGTAGGAGAGTATTAAAGCAATGTAGGAGAGTCTCTGTGTAATGTGGGAGAGTCTCAGTGTAATGTAAGAGAGTCTCCGTGTAATGTAGGAAAGTCTCTGTGTAATGTAAGAGAGTCTCCGTGTAATGTAGGAAAGTCTCTGTGTAATGTAGGAGAGTCTCGATGTAATGTAAGAGAGTTTCTGTGTAATGTAGGAGAGTCTCGGTGCAATGTAAGAGAGTCTCTGTGTAATGTAATGTGAAAGAGTCTATGTGAAATGTAAGATAGTCTCTGTGTAATGTAGGAGAGTATTAATGTAATGTAGGAGAGTTTCTGTGTAATGTAGGAGAGTCTCAGTGTAATGTAGGAGAGTCTCTGTGTAATGTAGGAGAGTCTCTGTGTAATGTAGGAGAGTATTAATGCAATGTAGGAGAGTCTCTGTGTAATGTAGGAGAGTCTCTGTGTAATGTAAGAGAGTCTCCGTGTAATGTAGAAAAGTCTCTGTGTAATGTAAGATAGTATCTGTGTAGTGTAGGAGAGTATTAATGTAATATAGGAGAGTCTCGGTGTAATGTAGGAGAGTCTCAGTGTAATGTAAGATAGTCTCTGTGTAATGTAAGATAGTCTCTGTGTAATGTAAGATAGTATCTGTGTAGTTTAGGAGAGTATTAATGTAATATAGGAGAGTCTCGGTGTAATGTAGGAGAGTCTCAGTGTAATGTAAGATAGTCTCTGTGTAATGTAAGATAGTCTCTGTGTAATGTAGGAGAGTATCAGTGTAATGTAAAAGAGTCTCCGTGTAATGTAGGAAAGTCTCTGTGTAATGTAAGATAGTATCTGTGTAGTGTAGGAGAGTATTAATGTAATATAGGAGAGTCTCGGTGTAATATAGGAGAGTCTCAGTATAATGTAAGATAGTCTCTGTGTAATGTAAGATAGTCTCTGTGTAATGTAAGATAGTATCTGTGTAGTGTAGGAGAGTATTAATGTAAGATAGGAGAGTCTCAGTGTAATGTAGGAGAGTCTCAGTGTAATGTAAGATATTCTCTGTGTAATGTAAGATAGTCTCTGTGTAATGTAAGAGAGTCTCCGTGTAATGTAGGAAAGCCTCTGTGTAATGTAAGATAGTATCTGAGTAGTGTAGGAGAGTATTAATGTAATATAGGAGAGTCTCGGTGTAATGTAGGAGAGTCTCAGTGTAATGTAAGATAGTCTCTGTGTAATGTAAGAGAGTCTCTGTGTAATGCAGGAGAGTCTCGGTGTAATGTAAGAGAGCCTCTGTGTAATGTAAGAGAGTCTCGGTGTAATGTAAGAGAGTCTCTGTGTAATGCAGGAGAGTCTCGGTGTAATGTAAGAGAGTCTCTGTGTAATGTAAGAGAGTCTCGGTGTAATGTAAGAGAGTATCTGTGTAATGTAGGAGAGTCTCTGTGTAATGTAGGAGAGTCTATGTGTAATGTAAGAGAGTTTCTGTGCAATGTAGGAGAGTCTCGGTGTAATGTAAGAGAGTTTCTGTGCAATGTAAGATAGTCTCTGTGTAATGTAGGAGAGCATTAATGTAGTGTAGGAGAGTCTCTGTGTAATGTAGGAGAGTCTCAGTATAATGTAGGTGAGTCTCTGTGTAATGTATGAGAGTCTCTGTGTAATGTAGGGAAGTCTCTGTGTAATGTAGGAGAGTATTAATGCAGTGTAGGAGAGTCTCGGTGTAATGTAAGAGAGTCTCTGGGTTATGTAGGAGAGTATTAATGTAATGTAGGAGAGTCTCTGTGTAATGTAGGAGAGTCTCAGTATAATGTAGGAGAGTCTCTGTGTAATGTAGGAGAGTCTCTGTGTAATGTAGGGGAGTCTCTGTGTAATGTAGGAGAGTATTAATGCAGTGTAGGAGAGTCTCTGTGTAATGTGGGAGAGTCTCAGTGTAATGTAAGAGAGTCTCCGTGTAATGTAGGAAAGGCTCTGTGTAATGTAAGATAGTATCTGTGTAGTGTAGGAGAGTATTAATGTAATATAGGAGAGTCTCGGTGTAATGTAAGATAGTCGCTGTGTAATGTAAGATAGTCTCTGTGTAATGTAAGATAGTATCTGTGTAGTGTAGGAGAGTATTAATGTAATATAGGAGAGTCTCGGTGTAATGTAAGATAGTCGCTGTGTAATGTAAGATAGTCTCTGTGTAATGTAAGATAGTATCTGTGTAGTGTAGGAGAGTATTAATGTAATATAGGAGAGTCTCGGTGTAATGTAAGATAGTCGCTGTGTAATGTAAGATAGTCTCTGTGTAATGTAAGATAGTATCTGTGTAGTGTAGGAGAGTATTAATGTAATATAGGAGAGTCTCGGTGTAATGTAAGATAGTCGCTGTGTAATGTAAGATAGTCTCTGTGTAATGTAAGATAGTATCTGTGTAGTGTAGGAGAGTATTAATGTAATATAGGAGAGTCTCGGTGTAATGTAAGATAGTCGCTGTGTAATGTAAGATAGTCTCTGTGTAATGTAAGATAGTATCTGTGTAGTGTAGGAGAGTATTAATGTAATATAGGAGAGTCTCGGTGTAATGTAAGATAGTCGCTGTGTAATGTAAGATAGTCTCTGTGTAATGTAAGATAGTATCTGTGTAGTGTAGGAGAGTATTAATGTAATATAGGAGAGTCTCGGTGTAATGTAAGATAGTATCTGTGTAGTGTAGGAGAGTATTAATGTAATATAGGAGAGTCTCGGTATAATGTAAGAGAGTCTCTGTGTAATGTAAGATAGTATCTGTGTAGTGTAGGAGAGTATTAATGTAATATAGGAGAGTCTCGGTGTAATGTAAGATAGTCGCTGTGTAATGTAAGATAGTCTCTGTGTAATGTAAGATAGTATCTGTGTAGTGTAGGAGAGTATTAATGTAATATAGGAGAGTCTCGGTGTAATGTAAGATAGTCGCTGTGTAATGTAAGATAGTCTCTGTGTAATGTAAGATAGTATCTGTGTAATGTAGGAGAGTATTAATGTAATATAGGAGAGTCTCGGTGTAATGTAAGATAGTCGCTGTGTAATGTAAGATAGTCTCTGTGTAATGTAAGATAGTATCTGTGTAGTGTAGGAGAGTATTAATGTAATATAGGAGAGTCTCGGTGTAATGTAAGATAGTCGCTGTGTAATGTAAGATAGTCTCTGTGTAATGTAAGATAGTATCTGTGTAGTGTAGGAGAGTATTAATGTAATATAGGAGAGTCTCGGTGTAATGTAAGATAGTCGCTGTGTAATGTAAGATAGTCTCTGTGTAATGTAAGATAGTATCTGTGTAGTGTAGGAGAGTATTAATGTAATATAGGAGAGTCTCGGTGTAATGTAAGATAGTCGCTGTGTAATGTAAGATAGTCTCTGTGTAATGTAAGATAGTATCTGTGTAGTGTAGGAGAGTATTAATGTAATATAGGAGAGTCTCGGTGTAATGTAAGATAGTCGCTGTGTAATGTAAGATAGTCTCTGTGTAATGTAAGATAGTATCTGTGTAGTGTAGGAGAGTATTAATGTAATATAGGAGAGTCTCGGTGTAATGTAAGATAGTCGCTGTGTAATGTAAGATAGTCTCTGTGTAATGTAAGATAGTATCTGTGTAGTGTAGGAGAGTATTAATGTAATATAGGAGAGTCTCGGTGTAATGTAAGATAGTCTCTGTGTAATGTAAGATAGTCTCTGTGTAATGTAAGATAGTATCTGTGTAATGTAGGAGATTATTAATGTAATATAGGAGAGTCTCGGTGTAATGTAAGATAGTCTCTGTGTAATGTAAGATAGTCTCTGTGTAATGTAAGATAGTATCTGTGTAGTGTAGGAGAGTATTGATGTAATATAGGAGAGTCTCTGTGTAATGTAAGATAGTCTCTGTGTAATGTAAGATAGTATCTGTGTAGTGTAGGAGAGTATTAATGTAATATAGGAGAGTCTCGGTGTAATGTAAGATAGTCTCTGTGTAGTGTAGGAGAGTATTAATGTAATATAGGAGAGTCTCGGTGTAATGTAAGATAGTATCTGTGTAGTGTAGGAGAGTATTAATGTAATATAGGAGAGTCTCGGTGTAATGTAAGAGAGTCTCTGTGTAATGTAAGATAGTATCTGTGTAATGTAGGAGAGTATTAATGTAATATAGGAGAGTCTCGGTGTAATGTAAGATAGTCTCTGTGTAATGTAAGATAGTCTCTGTGTAATGTAAGATAGTATCTGTGTAGTGTAGGAGAGTATTAATGTAATATAGGAGAGTCTCTGTGTAATGTAAGATAGTCTCTGTGTAATGTAAGATAGTATCTGTGTAGTGTAGGAGAGTATTAATGTAATATAGGAGAGTCTCGGTGTAATGTAAGATAGTCTCTGTGTAGTGTAGGAGAGTATTAATGTAATATAGGAGAGTCTCGGTGTAATGTTAGAGAGTCTCAATGTAATCCAAGACGGTCTCTTATACCCGGTATTACATAGATATATGATCTTCGTAGGATATCCTGATTTGTCCTAGTAGAAATTGGAATTCCAATTTGTACTAGTAGGATTCTGGATCCTACTGTATTCCAATTTGTATTGTAACATATATATATATATATATACAAAAATGTGTGGTTACCCCAAAATAAGCCGCCAATAACAGGAACGATATATTGTCGTAATATCGTCAAAATTATTTCCATCACTTCTAGGTAACGTTTGATTAGATACCTCGAGTAACATGGGCTAAAATGAACCGTGTTCAATATTCGTAATACAAATTGTTGTTAATGTATACTCCAAGCTTATGTAGGATCACCGGTGTTAAAGAGTGTCCATTCAGTTTTCTGGAATATTCTATTACATCAAAACTAATAAAACATTGAAATATTTTGATACGATGCACAACAATATATAGTGTAGAAAGTGAAATAATTGACATCAAAGCTACCGTTAGCCGGTATTGATAATGCACATTTTCATCTATTAAGCAGACAACATACATTTTTAGTGTCAAATAAGAAGAGACAGGGATTAATATATGCAAATAGCGGGTTCACGTTTATTTTGTGAGTACGTCCTAAATAGCAACACTATGTCAGTGTCGTCCATATTGTTTTGTTCTAACTGTTCGATATTTGCGCATGCTCAAATTTGATACTAGAGTGAAACGTGTTATTTTAATCGTACGATATCCTAAATTAACATGATCGATAATCAGCGGATAATATACGTCTATCTTAGTTATGTTTGCAAAGAAGATTTGAAGATTATTGCTTAAGAAATGTGTTTATTGTTCATATTTCCTTTTAATTAAACAGGATTTCTTGTTATTTAGGGATCAACAGTTTTTGATATTAAAAGGAGCAATCTTATTATACAGTTGACAAACTATACTATGATTTATAATTGAATTACCCCACAATTACGTGGTAGATATTGAATTTGTAAAGACGAGGTCTTTGGGAGTAACGAACGAGAATTTAATATGCAATGAATAAATATAAAGTCACAATTGCTGATTATGCTTTTGATAAATGAAAGCTACAAATTGTCTTTGCTGATTAATTGAAAAAAAAGGTCAAATAATGAAAAATAAATTGTAAAAAAAACCCCAATTTATTCCGAACAATATCAGTCTGAATTATCAACAATAAATTGTTTCTTTGGACATGAACTGAATGCATTGAAATGAATGATTTAAATGTTGTTATAAAATAGGATTCTTACACAACTATTAAATAAATAAAGGGGCCATCATGATCGTGATCTTATGGTAGTTGGATTCACATCACCGCCACGATATGACTGAAATATTGTTGAAAGTGGCGTTAAACACCATAAACCTACATATGCAATCAGTGTATTCAGTGACTATCACCACGATTCTCGCTCAGGCGAGGTTTGTTCGTTACAACATTATGCGATAAAATTTGGCAGTGACTTGCGACAGATTTTCTCCGGGTACCCCTGTTTCCTCCACCAATAAAACTGACCGCCACGATATAACTGAAATATTGTTGAATGTGGCGTTAAGCACCATAACCCAAACCCTAAATAAATAAATATTATTTTACTTGTAAATGTGCTCTATATCTAAAAAAAGAAGAAGATTTATGAAGTATGCAGTGCCAGTTGTTTTGTTAAATGTTATATTTATTTCTAACGTGAACATATAATTAAATGTGATATTTTCCTTGTGGCTTTATATGATTGCATATCATATTTCTAATTTGAGACAGGTTTATCATAATAAGACATTTTTTACAACATTTACGTATATTTATTTATAAGAAAATCTTACCCGCAAATAGGAAACATTCATGTATACTACACTAATATATAATCTTTACGCTTGTCCACGTCTAACAATGATAAAGTGTAACAATAATAAAACAACGGCTAATCAAATGAAAAGTCTAAAAATACCACACTGTTGGAGCAATTCCAAAATCAAATATCAAAATCGTAGAAAGAGACAAAAGCGATAGCTGCACACAAATACATGACTGCCCGCTCTCCTAGCCTGACACGGGCACTTCAATAAAAAGTGGCGGGTTTAAACTCGCTTTATGGGCCCGAACCCCCAAACAGGTCAACTCGCTTCTGAATTACCAATTATAGACAATAAAGAAGTTCATCAAGTAAAGTCAATCCACTGTACACCCGACGGAATGTGCATTGAATACGCACTCGAAAGCATTGACAATTATCTTGGAGATAGCGAAATATTAGAAAACATATCACATATAGACACTGGCCATTTGTACCGTAACGAAGTACACATCATTGCAGTAAATGTGCCGCTAACTGAAAGCAGATCTGCAGGAAACAAACTTGTTTACCGAAAACCAAAATGAATATTTAACAAATAGTTCATGGTACTGAGGACCATATGGCAGCTTTTGGACCGGGATGTCACACACAAACTATTATATGGATCAAAGCCTCCAAAAACAAGCCCAATTTTCTCCAGAAAATAAGGCTCAGACATTACGCACGATAATGCGTCTTTAACGGTAACGTCAAATTTCGACGTTTTAGCACGAAAATTCGGGTATCAAAGGCAACGTCGCTTAAATGCGTTTTATTTAGCTCAACGTATATTTTATCAATTTGTATGCCAATCTAATTAAAATTAGATATCTGCACTTGCTCCCTATTTTCTATCGGTGTTTTGTAGTCGCCGCGTGGAAATAGGAAGAAAGTGCGGAGATCTAATTTTAATTATATTGTTTGTATGCCTGTCTCTATTTTGGTCTTATGGTTTTTATTGATACGATCTAAGGGATGAACAAACGAACGAACGGCCCAACGAACCGACAGACAGCTATTCCTAATACTGCATACCCATCGCTTTGAGAGAGGGTATGGTATTATCATCACAATAATCAAGGTGTAGCATTTATGATAACATTTCTTTTATTTATTATATACATGTATATAAAGACTGAAGAATGTCAAGATGTAATTCTTCCGGAACAAGAATTTCATCTTCTTTTAATTCTGCACAAATGAAACATGCGGCAGAATAACACGCGGCAGTTTTCCGGGAAATCAGTTTGAATAAAAATGGCTTGCTTTGTACCCTGTAATACAATCCTCTGACAATTTTTGAACGAACAAAAGTGCCACCCCAACTATCAGAAAATCTCCTTTCAATTGTTTCTGGACCTGTTGTCAGTTTTTGAGGGTAGTACTCATAATTCGGACCGTCAGCTAAAACTGCAACCATCATACAATATTTTCGATTGTATCGGAATCAAAATCTATACGTTCGTTATTGTTTTTACATGCAGTTTCTACCATTTTAACGCTCCTATGGTTACCAATGAATTCTATTTTTTCGCAGCTTCAAATTTTGCCAATAAAGCAATCACCAAAGTTGTAACAAGACAATTCTCGGACCAAAAGATCGTCTGAATTTGAAGAAATTATTTGGTGAATATTTCTATTTTGACGGACAGGTTTTAAGTTTTTGTTTTGGAGACGTGAAATTTCTTCAATGTGTATATACTACTGCGATAGTTCTGGAGATTTCTGTGGGCATATCGTCTGTTAATTAACATTTTAAAATTTATCTTTATATTTAATGACCAATTATTATTTCTAAATTTATACGGATATCAAACAATTATTTCTTCCTCTCATACAATTTTATCTAAATTAGTAATTTTTTGTTAAAGGCATACAGTCGCTCAGATTTTTTTTTTTTTTATATTGAAAGTTGCCAATATTCGATGTTTTATTCTAATTGCAGTTGAAATTTTTCATAATATCATACGTATTTAACCTGGAACGAAGGAAATATGTCGCTGTTTGATTTTCTTAGGTCCCGTAATTAAAGAATTCAATGTTTACCAGCATGATATTCATATATTCATGAATATGCTCATTTGACCATTGATGACCTACACAGTGACCTCATTCGGTAAAGCGTTTGCGCATGTGCGAAATTGTTTGCTGAGAAAAGCACATGTTATAAATAAAATTATTGACGGATTCTACGCGAAAACGACACAGGAGGATTCAGCAAGATTTGTGTAAAAATTAAAGAAAAGATGTTAAACCGACCTACTCCATTTTTCAACACGTAAGCATAATTTATATATATCTTTTTTCGGCTGAATCGTATTTTGACAGAATTGCATCGTAGTTTTTTTTATATATCTTTTTTTTTTCAGGAGAAAACGCTAGGTGAATCACCTGGTGATATCTCTTTTAAATTAGAGACTAAAATAATGAACTTCATGTCTGGTTTTTTTCTAAAAAAATATAATCATGACAACTCAAGTGTTGTCAATAATATGCAATATAATTTGTTTACAATTTTCCCTTTATCGGGCCCCTTTGCAGAGTTTGGGTTCGTTTTTATTGATTTCATGACGTATTTTCGATTTTAAGTGTCATTCTTACTAAATACCATTATATAATATTAACTGATTACTCCGGGATCCAATTTCATATATATATTTCTTAAATTATATTAATTTTAACCAATATTTACCTGCAACATGCTTTCTGGTTATTCATAGCAGTTATCAGTGTCCGGTAAACTTCGGAAAAGACAGCCAACTTATAATTAGGTGTGTTAATGGCGATTTCACCAACAAACATTCGAATTCTTTTCGCTAATTACGACATTATTTAGCGGTTGAAAATCAGCAACGTACATAATGGTTGTAAATGTATAACGTTAAAAACGTAAAAATCGCTAAGTGGACAAAATTGCAAGACATTCGGCTTTGCTCCAAAAGACGTTTTAAGAGTGGATACATTTTTAGAAACTATGCTCTGTGTCTCATTCAGTATAGGTACTTTTACAATTAACCACAATTTTTCCCAATTGAAACATTTATCTTACAATATGACGTCTTACTATGACTGTTTCGGTACTTTGAATTGTAAAACTTCGACGTTGGACATTTTTGCAAGACATCCGAAAACAGATGTGTCACTTTTATGCTTTGGTCCAAAGCTGTGAAAATTTTGTATTTTTTATAAACGATTCTTAGTACTTTTATGTGGTAAAATATCAAAATTGACTGTTTCCTTATTTTATAATTATTATAAGTCTAACTTGAAGAGACTTACCAATCCTTAGAATCTTACAGAAGCAAGTGAATTCGGAATTTTCGAAAATATTCTCTTTTTGTTCAACACAGCGTATTTTTTTATATGACATCAAAAAGAAAATATGACGTAAAATTGTCATGCAAAATTTCACTCCTGTTTTTTCTTTAGGTAAAATGCATATGTATACAATACTTGTGCACTGTCGAAGCATATAGGTAATATGTGAATGAGGCTTAGAAACGGGGGAAAAGGCGAGGCTTCGCCGAGCCTTTTCCCGCGTTTCGCGCCGAATACACATGTGCACATGTATTGTATTTATCCTGCAATTTTAAATCGTAAATAAACGTTTACTGGACGATGATAAAAGTATTTGAAATAATTTTGTGTATGTATTTGAAAACAATATCCCCCGATGTGCCCCGATGTGGGCAGAGCTTATATTTGTATGTTCTATTTATAACTGAGCAATATCAAAAAAAATATTGGGCAGGCTATATTGGTCGGTAAATGCTGTCATTGCAGGATAAAAATCTTTATACAGGGCACATGCCCTGTATAAATCTGTATTGGTTCTGTATAAATGTCAGGTTAAAGAACGTGCTGTCATATTAAATGGTCAATTTCTATTGTATTTTAAGTCATTGGTTAATAAACTGTTATATGGAACGGCTGGCTAAAAAGACAAATAGGGAAAATATAAACATAAAGTATAATATTTGTAGATGTTTGCAGCTAGCGGCGTCCTTAAGCTTTCTGCAAACATTGCCGCAAATGCGAAGAAGAATCAGTGTTTGATTTGATTGATTTGATTTATTCTGCTTAATGCCACTTTTAGCAATATTTCAGCTATATCATGGCAACCAGTTTTAGTGGTGGAAGAAGCCGGAGTACCATGAGAGAACCACCGACCATGGGCAAGTAACTGGTAATCTTTATCACTTGCGGCTGCGAGTCGAGTGGACCCTTTTTGTAATTTACAAAGCCGGACGCGAACCTACGCCGTATTGGTGATAGGCTTGTATGAGTTGTTAGGTAATCCAACTACCTAACTTATTGAGCCACCCGGGCTTTTCATCAATGTTTCAACAAACATTACAGGAACATCTAAATGAGATGTAGTCGAGTGGTCTAGGGCGCTGGACGTAAGGTTAAGCGAATGGTGCTGCAGTGTAACAATGGTGTGGGTTCAAATCCCGTCGAGGGAAGAACAAAAATTTAACAGCTCTAAAATCTAATTCTAACACTGTTTGGTTTAATTTTCAGACGTATATATATATATATATATATATACATGTAGTATACACTTATTGACTGGATATGAGGGTAATAGCACTTTTATTGTCCTCAATGTGCCAACTATTGTCCGAGGCAACGTTATATTATACATTCATTATTAACAAGTTTAATAAACTTTGCAAGATGTTAACTAGATTATAGGTCTGCTCATCGACTCGGATTGACAGTTAACTTTCTTTGAAATTAACTTGATTGTCAGTCCATTTTATTTCAGAAGAGCTTACCCATATATGTATATAGGTATATACTATTTTAAGTCATATATCATGTTTTTTTCAGATAAAATGTTATTGAAGAAGATACATTTAGTTTTATCAGTATTTACTGAAAGTTTCTACCTCTATTTTAGCAAAATTCTACTAAAATCCCCCAGCGTAATAGTTTGTAAATATATCAGTATTGTCACCATACAGTAATTCAGATATTTCTAAATAGATATGGGATAGACTATGACATATCTCCATAGCCAATGTTAATAGGAAACCGTTCAATTATAGTCAAACCTGTATCAAGAGATCACCTTTGGGACAAAGAAAAAGTGGTCTGACAAGACGTGACTTCTTAAAAGAAGAGGTCCAATTCATATGAAATTTTCTATGACAGGACAAGAAAAAGGCGACAACTGGCTGTTTAATAGAGGTGACCGCTGACTGTTTAATAGAGGTGACCACTGACTGTTTAATATAGGTGACCGCTGACTGTTTAATAGAGGTGACCGCTGACTGCTTAATAGAGGCGACAACTGACTGTTTAATAGAGGTGACTGCTGACTGTTTAATAGAGGCGACAACTGACTGTTTAATAGAGGTGACCGCTGACTGTTTAATAGAGGCGACAACTGACTGTTTAATAGAGGTGACCGCTGGCTGTTTAATAGAGGCGACAACTGACTGTTTAATAGAGGTGACCGCTGACTGTTTAATAGAGGCGACAACTGACTGTTTAATAGAGGTGACCGCTGACTGTTTAAGAGGTGACCGCTGACTGCTTAATAGAGGTGATCGCTGACTGTTTAATAGAGGCGACAACTGACTGTTTAATAGAGGTGATCGCTGACTGTTTAATAGAAGTGACCGCTGACTGTTTAATAGAGGTGACCGCTGACTGTTTAATAGAGGCGACAACTGACTGTTTAATAGAGGTGGCCGCTGACTGTTTAATAGAGGCGACAACTGACTGTTTAATAAAGGTGACCACTGACTGCTTAATAGAGGTGACCGCTGACTGTTTAATAGAGGGACAACTGACTGTTTAATAGAGGTGATCGCTGACTGTTTAATAGAGGCGACAACTGACTGTTTAATAGAGGTGACCGGTGACTGTTAAATAGAGGTGACCGTTGACTGTTTAATAGAGGTAACCGCTGACTGTTTAATAGAGGTGACCGCATGGACAGGTTTGACTGTACTTAAGATCTTCATCTAAATCTTTTTAAAAATAATTGAAAATGGCTGAATGATTTCCCTCTTACATTGTCCTTGTATACATGGGAACCTTCCGACAGGTCATTATTGTACAAACCACAAGATTTAACATTATATATAACTTGGAAACATTTTTTATTTAATATTACTTTTCAGAATCCATCCACCATTTTGCCAATTTGTATGAAGCGCCGTTCTAACATCAATAAATGTAGGGACTAATTTGTTACTAATAGAAGTATCAAGTGTAATAAGAACGTGTATTACAATAATAGTGACAGTGGTTTTTTATCATTGGTTTTACCTAATGACTGTTTGTTTGTCATCTTGTTAAAATTGATTGACATAGTATTTGGTAATCGTCAAGATATTTCATCTTGAGAATTTATAGATCAGGACTGTGCTGCACAAACCATAATTAAATTGTCAATTGAACCTTAATTGACGCTTAAAATTACTAGAAATGTTACACTTAAGGCTTTATTAACACTTAAATTTAATTGTCGTTTGTGCAACCATGTCCTGGAGAGGAATATAAAGTTGTAGAACTCTTCCTCTCTCATCAAAGAACTTGATACTAGTGTTTATAGGTGGCAACATTCACGATTAGTCAGTCATGCTAATTTAAATGGATTATAACCAAAAGAGATATTACATTGTTCTTATCATACGTATTTTGATATTATATATATATTTGTTTGTTTTACCAATTATTGATATAATTTACAGCGTTGAACACAGGAAATAAGATAAATTGATTTTGTTTAAATTCTGTCAATAGATTTAGCGGTGAATAACACAAAAAGCTTTGTACCAATGAAAGTATTGACCACAACACAAGACGTAGAAACAACAACAGCAGATGTATTTATTACTGGTGTAAATACGACCGACGATCCATTGAATGGCAAGAGACTTCACAAATCTGTTTCCTTCTCTTATATGTATTGTAATATATTGTTTGCATGCAGCCATTATAACATCAGTTGATTTTGTTATTGTATATTACAAAAAATATTAAAAAGTAAAAATAAATTAAAAGTAAAAATAAAACAAAGAGAACTGTCAATCATGTAAGTATTGTCTTTGTTGTAAAGAAAAAATACCTAGAGTTTCCCATGCCAACATACGTAAGTATTATACCCACTGTATGTTATCTTGTATTCCAAAACTTCCGCATGCCCAAAACATGTATGTATTATACCCACTATATGTCATCTTATATTCCAAAACTTTCGTATGCCCAAAACATGTATGTATTATACCCACTATATGTCATCTTATATTCCAAAACTTTCGTATGCCCAAAACATGTATGTATTATACCCACTATATGTGATCTTATATTCCAAAACTTTCGTATGCCCAAAACATGTATGTATTATACCCACTATATGTCATCTTATATTCCAAAACTTCCGCATGCCCAAAACATGTATGTATTATACCCACTATATGTCATCTTATATCCCAAAACTTCCGCATGCCCAAAACATGTATGTATTATACCCACTATATGTCATCTTATATTCCAAAACTTTCGTATGCCCAAAACATGTATGTATTATACCCACTATATGTCATCTTATATCCCAAAACTTTCGCATGCCCAAAACATGTATGTATTATACCCACTGTATGTTATCTTATATTACGAATTTAGTTTGTTACACATATTTTCATTGGTTCTTCAGCCCTGAATGTCAGCATATATTCGGAAAACAGACGGGGTATATATTTCAGTCCCCAAAAACGATTATTACATGCACGACAAAACATTACGCTTCACTGAATCAATGGTATAATACGGAATAATAAATGTATTTTTACCAAATTAAATGCTGTTTTTATACTCAAAACGGCTGCATGAACAAAAAATTATTACAACGGTTAATTCCGTCACAAATACCTGATCGATTCAGCAGACTCCTATGTTCCACGGCTTTACCATAACAAATAAACAAAACGTTGAGCCTTGAAAACTTTCGACGTCATGGGGCCACACCAAGGTTTTATTTACATGTTGTTAACATTTAAATTATTGAAACTGTTTCGCAAACCCGTTGTTTTGTTATGTGATATATTAATGTTATATTTATAAAGTTTATAAAATTTACTACATATGAAACTGTATTGATTTAGAAATTTAGTACAGTATTTTCCTTCATGAGACACCCTATACATGAAATATGACGTGGCACATATTTTGACGTCATTGAAGAATGACGTCAAAGGTACGGAAACGGATATCTAGAGATACGAAAAATGAAAATAAAAGAGGCAAATTTATTTAATACAGTTGGATGTTGTATTTAAAAAAAAAGGTTAAATCCGTAATATATCTGTTATTCAGCTATCAGACAGGGTATATAATGTGACATTCCCGGCTTAGGATTTATATTCCCTTCGGCTGCGCCTCAGAGAATATAGATCCTAAGACGGGAATGTCACATTATATACCCTGTCTGATAGCTGAATAACATATAATATCCCAAAACTTTCCCATGCCAACACATGTATGTATTATACCCACTGTATGTTATCTTATATCCCAAAACTTTCCCATGCCAACACATGTATATATTATACCCACTGTATGTCATCTTATATTCCAAAACTTTCGTATGCCTAAAACAGGTATGTATTATACCCACTATATGTCATCTTATATTCCAAAACTTTCGCATGCCCAACACATGTATGTATTATACCCACTATATGTCATCTTATAGTATAAACCTTTATTATAGCCATCATATGTATGTATTATAACCCAGTGTATGTCATCTTATATTGCAAAACTTCCTCATAACATATATTAATTGTATAGATATATATATTTTATATATATAATTATATACTGTCATAAAGGTATAATATTGTATGCATTTTAACGAGAGAAAAAATTAAACATATGTTCTTTTAATATTGAATACAAGTACTACTTTCGTAATAGAGAACAATATAACGATTCCTTCAGTCACTGTATATTAACTTTTTGCATGGCATGACGACATGAGAAACTTATATAAGGGATTCTGTTGGTATTCCACTCCGTGTTTATGAATAGACCTATGCGCATTTCCGACTTTGATTCTAAGCTTATACGTTTAACAGGAGTTATTTCCCTTTAAGGCGGCCAAAGCGGTCTCCTTCTGCAAAGCTCAACATACATTTAATAACTTTAAGGTTGTAGCAACTTGTGAATTTTCTATTTCTAGAAAATTATCCTCTAATTTTTTTGACAAGGTTCAGATATCTTCAATTTCGTTGTCTTTTCCATTGCTCTTACTATCTAGACCGGGTACCATTTTGCGCATCGTCAGGGAAATAACTCGTATAGAAAGGGTATTAAAACGTATAATTTTAGAATCAAATCGAGCATGTTCAAAAGGTCTTTCCTGACCTAATTTATAAACATGAGGTGGATTATCGATTTATTCTCTATGAAATATTTAGTACATTTCTGAACAAAATTTATATATAAACTGTCAGAATATCTGTTAAAAACCTTTTACATGATCCAATTTCTGTTGTCCCATAACGAAGTGTTATTTGCTATTTGCTATTTGCGATTGGTTTCATATGATGATATGTGGAAACCACACTTCATGTTTGCTGAAACTATTACTGCAAGGGCAAGGAAGCAAGATATTTTGTAGGAATAGATGACTGTGGAATGTAACAAAATGGTTTCCAAATTTTACTTCAAGGCAACGAAAATTATTAGAAATTTGTTACTTATAAATAAAAAAATACAGATAATATCAGATATCTACCTTGATAGCATTATTTACAAATTATAGCAGTGAGCAAAGGTATGTATCAAAATGACGACCAGGCTTAATTCTGAGGGTCCTTATCCAAGAGAACTTTAAATTACTGTTGTAAAGTGAAAATCAAAGACAAATATCACACAGACTGGGTTGCTCAAAACATTGGTTAGTGTTATCCACTGGTTAAATCTAGTTATCAAATGGATAAATTTTAACCATCGGTTAATTTTTGTTGCTCAACTTTTATCCACTCAAATGACTTATCCAGTGGATAAAGTTAACCCCTCAATGTTTGCCGGATAAATATTTAACCATTGGTTGAATATGGCAAAAGGACAGCAAAAAGAACGTGTATCGGCATATTGAGTTGGATTTTGATGATAGAGAATTCCGGGATAGATTTAGATTTTCTATTGAAAATCTTCAATTCATAACTAATCTTATAGAGCGACAATTGATTGTGCAGACCAACTCTTAGGTCTCATGTCATACTAGTAGACATACAAGTAAAGCTTGCCCTGATATACCTTGCATCAGGGAGTCCGATGAGAGTGATTGGTGATACAATGGGATATCATATATCAAGTGTCTCGAGTAAGAAATGTGTGTGATATAACTGGACAATATATCACCTGGCTCTCTACAGATGTTCAGAGAAACAGAATTAAAACAGGGTTTTATGACATTGTCTATTTTCCTGGCATTGTAGGGGCAATTGATTGCATACATGTTAGAATACAGGCACCACCCACCACCCATAGACTACGAATACGCCTTTGTTAATAGGAAGGGGTACTATTCTAAAAATGTACAGGGTGTCTGTGATCACACAGGTAATTTGTAATCTTAAGTTATATAAGCCCCTTTTCCGTTCGATACCTATTCCATGAAATATATAGATCTTCAAATATAATTAACAGGAATGTTAACGTATAAGATAGCTGGCAACCGACTCCACTTTTTGTTTTCCTGTGGTTTAACTAACGTGATGTTATTTTAGGATTCCACTTTTATTAGAAAATACATTGTAAATTGGATTAGAAAAAAAAGGTGTAATTCACCAGAAAATGAAAACTAGCCGAAACAAGATTATGCCTAGAAATTGCTACGTCTTCTGGTTCAAAAATAATCAAAATCCGTTTAAAAACGCCTTCGTTTTTTTTCTTTGAAACCATGTACCCTATATAGACGGACCGACGGTAATAACCATTCTTGTTAATTAACTATGCACTTTTTTATTGGTCTAAATATAATGATAAGAAATTGCAAGCCGCAGCTACATATAGACTTCAAAAACCAATAAGGAGGGATCAACACATATCCTTATAGTAGTGAATCTGTATCCCGTATTTGAAAAATGCATACATAATTTTGAACGGGTGTATATAGTTGGCTAGAAAGGGATGCAACATACATTCATTATTTTGTTTACCTGTGTTTTCTGAATATTGAAGAATGAAAGAAATGGTGTCATGCACCATTGATGGTATATCCATGACTGACATTAATTTCTTGGAAAGTACAGAGAAAATGTTTAAAACTATCCCTTTCCTTTTCTGATATGTCTTTAGTGCATCGGCGTGAAATTCTATAATTTTTTGTGTCACTTCACTTTCACTACCTGTAAACTACCTCAAAGATCTTAGTGATTTGGAACTTGACAAAGGAGGCGTAGATCCTTTTTCTCCTAAGTACAGATTGTCCAGTATTATATGTGACGTGGCGTCTTTTCAAACCAGTTCGATCTGAACCTCTTCATGATAATAACAGAAAATTCCTCCATATTCCGTTTGCTAACAAAGGAATCGATGCTTTTAACATCAGCAACATTCTTAATAGAAAAGAGGTCGTAAAAGAAATTCCACCATATTTCAAAAATCAATCTGTTCCCATTGTCTCCAAAAGCTACACTAACAGCATTGGCCGTAAAATTGTCAACTACAAAGAAGCATTGCAAGATATTAACATAGAAGAGTACCTTAAGAACCCTCTGACTTGTGACTGCTCCCACTCTCCTTTTCAATACAACCCATCTGGACATGTAATCACTGGTGATCTAAAATCATTCAACATGAGAGTCTCCGAAAGGTGATTTCTCATGGTCCTAAATTCAGGGAACCTCAACACATCAATTGGAAACATAATTTCAAGATAATTATGGATGCTGTTGAAAATTATGCCAGAAGGTGGATAAAGAGAGAAGTAGACCAAGATCCTTGTCAGACTGGGTTAGAACAATCAGGTGTCTAGTACAAGGTCGGATTCGCAAACTCAAAAATTGTGTTAATAGTCGACCTAAGTCTGCATTTAAAGACCAAGAAGCTGTTAAGTGTCTTTCCTCTCTTCATGACAAAATATGTTATCGTTCCTGCGGACAAGGCTTCCAACAACATCGTGTTTGTATGTAAATCATATTACTACGAATGCCTAATCAAGGAATTAGGCATAAATAACAACACCTCTGGTAATACCACATACAAACCAACTTCGTTCGACAAAGATAAAATCCTAGCTAACCACAGATCCTTCATGACCTCTTTAAGCATTCCCTCTGGTAAAGAGTGTGAGGATCTATTCTATTTGCATTGGATACCTATGCTCCATAAGACACCATACAAAGAAAAGTACATACCGGGATCATCAACTTGTTCGACGAAATAACTGTCTATTCACCTGACAAAGATTCTGTCTGCAGTAAAAGAGGGACAACAGAAATATTGTGAAACTGTTTACTCGCGTAGTGGCATAAATCACATGTGGATTTTGAAAAACTCTAAAGATCTTTTGGATAACCTTAAATCAAGATCTTTCTCTCAGGTATCCTCCATCAAAACTTTTGAATTTTCAACTCTATATACCACCCTACCGCACGACAAACTAAAAACCCGCTTAAAAGAAACCATTCACAAAGCTTTCAGTCATAGAAACTATGGCTCAAAATTTGTTGTATTAGGCTACAATTCCACATATTTTTCAAACAAAATTCAAAAAGGTAAAACATGATACTCCGAGGAACAAGTGATCAGTATGCTGGAGTTCCTCATCGATAATATATTTGTACCGATGGGTTAGAATTGTGCTCTTCTAGCCGATTTATTTTTATACTCATATGAGTCGGAGTTTCTTCAAAATATTGTAAAAGATAAGAAGATTCATGAAGCTATAGCCTTTAATTTCACATACAGGTATATTGATGATGTTTTATCTATCAATAATCCTAGATTTGCAGAATTTCTTCCATTGATATATCCTCCAGATCTGGAAGTTAAAGAGACCACAGATACAGCTTCGTCCGCATCATTTTTGGACTTATACCTCGCATTTGACGACAGTGGTCAACTCAGTACTAAAATTTATGATAAACGGGATGACTTCAATTTCAAAATCATAAATTTTCCAAATATGTGCAGCAATATACCAGCTTCTCCTGCATATGGTGTTTACATCTCGCAATTGATTCGTTATGCATGGGCCAGTAGCAATTATTATGATTTCTTGAAACGTCATCTTTATCTGAGAAACAGGCTACTGGACCAGGGCTATAAAAAGATTCGCCTTATTCGATCTCTTAAAAAGTTTATATACCGATACCAAGATCTTGTCGGAAAATATTCGGTCTCTGCAGAGACGATAGTAAGCGATGGATTTTCATAAATTAAATATGGAAAATGTATAAGGATAAGGATTAAGTAATCGTGGTTTAGACATGACGTCATTCAACATCTCATTTGAAATCAAATTCTGTAAGAAGATGACCGTTTAGTTAAACCGTTCTGCAGAGACGATAATAAACGACAGATTTTCATACAGTACTGCGTTGACTACTATTATACCTAATTTGTCTCAGTATTGTTAAAAATGCTGTTATAGTGACAACCGGAACATTTTAACCGTAATGGAAGCAAAGGGTTTGGCGCCGTAAAATCTGATTCAACCCACCATTTCTTTGGAAATGCCTGTACCAAGTCAGGGTCATTGCGGTTTTCCCAGTTTTCCGGTTGTTGACTGATTTTGTCTGTTTGTTGACTGATGAGTTTTGCCTTTCCCTTTGGAAGATTGCTCGGTGTTCGGTAATTTTGTTATTACCCTTATTTCCTCCACTTTTCCTTGATTTGGTCTACCGATCTTTTTTGCCCACCCGTCCTTGCATTCACAGAGTCTGTGATCTCTTTCCACACTTTTGCCTTCTCTGCATTTGTTATGACATTCGTTTGTTTTGACCTAATAATGGTTATGTTTTTCTCCACAAGTTCACATAAGAAAACCAAGTCAGCCTTGGAGAAATTTTCACCTTTCCGTCTTTTTTCTTTTGAACAGACGATTTCTGACATTTTTATTTTACAAAGAATACTATGGAATTATGGGATACTATCCACTGGTTAAGCTACTTACCCACTGGTTACTTATCCACAGCACTATCCAGAGGTTGAGCAACGTAACATTATCCAGCGGATACGGTACCACTGGTTAGCAATTTTATCCATCGGTTAACCTAACCAATGGCAATGGATAAAATTAACCAGTGTTTTGAGCAACCCAGTCCTGCAGAACAATTCCAAAATCTAATCGGAAGAAGACAAAATCGCTACCCCTAACATACATATACACGAACGCCCACTCTCCTGACTTGATACAGGCCCTTCAATAAACAAGGCGGGTTAAAATTAGCTTGATGGGCTCAAACCTCTTCTCTTAATGGATTTATGTCGTCACACGTCCAAACGTAAATAAATGATACATGATGTTTTTATAATATCACAAAACTTATATTTTAATATTGAATAAATGACAAGTTATTGGTATACCAACCAAATAATATAAAATATTTTAATTTGATTTGAGTACTGCAATCTGATTGGTTGATCCACGTGGAGAAATTTTTGGTTATACTTGATAACCTGGGTTGGTATTGTGACGTCACCAGCATATTCATTCGCCAACGACAAATTCAAATAATCACATGAAATAATCGTAATTAAAATCGAGGAATCATTAAATTTTGTTGTAAAAATTAAATTATAAGGAATATTTGAAATTTTTTAACAGATTATACTTGTGAAAGCTGGTTTGGTACAGCCTACGCTTTTCATATACTCAGGGCCGGATTAAAGCTAATTTATGCCGAAAGTACAGGCAATTTTCCTACATTTTTTTTTTTTAATTTTGAGTGTGTATTTTAGCCTAATATCTGGCTGATGAAATAAATTGCCTTGTGGTCGGATTTTGGTGATTCCCCCTTGCCCCTTGATGCCCTAAGCTTCGCGGTTTATTAAGCGTGAACAACCCCAAGCTAGGTTATATCGTATATTCCTTGAATATTTGAATTTTAAAATTAATGATGATCATTTTGATGTCGATAACACTAACTGAAAAATAATAAAAAGATTAAAACGAATATATTTCATTTGCAGATCTTCATAAATGTCTGCATTTCTATATGATTATGTTTCACTGTCGCCCCAGTCGAAATATGACAAGTTGTAAACGAAAAGAGACTATTCCTTTTTTAAATGAATATTTTCATAAATAGTTAGTATTGAAATCAGGAACAAACTAATGGAATATACGAAGCAAATAGTTGAAGTTCATTAATGTATAATTTTATGACCTTCGTTTGTGCATTCATTTTACATCATGCCCAAAAATAATTTACTTATAATGTTCAGCATTTAAGGTCACAATTTGTATTTTTTGAAATTTGTAAATGTTTGCTATTTATTCACCGGGTTCAATTAAAAAGTATATGTTTTGTGAATTTGTTTAAGAATTAATCGTTTTAAAATATTGTTGGCGATCTTAATGATATATCACAAGTATTAGGTACGACTTACAACTTGAATGATGTCATAAGACAAATATCCTAGTAATTCAAATACTCGTTTCACAGGCACTGGTTATACTGGTTGGACCTTCTGGACTGTTTGGGGACCATGTCTTATCAAAAACAATTCGGCAGACAAGAATTGTGAGGGGTACCAGACCAGGAAGCGAGATCATTACCACCATGGACACTGGGAAAAAGCACAGGAGCAATCCAAGTCTTGTTTCCTAACAGCAGGTATTTTATATAGCAGCTGATCACAGGAGCAATCTAAGTCTTGTTTCCTAACAGCAGGTATTTTATATAGCAGCTGATCACAGGAGCAATCTAAGTCTTGTTACCTAACAGCAGGTATTCTATATAGCAGCTGACCACAAGAACAATCTAAGTCTTGTTTCCTAACAGCAGGTATTTTATATAGCAGCTGATCACAGGAGCAATCTATGTCTTGTTTCCTAACAGCAGGTATTTTATATAGCAGCTAATCACAAGAGCAATCTAAGTCTTGTTACCTAACAGCAGGTATCCTATATAGCAGCTGATCACAGAAGCAATCTTAAATCTTGTTTCCTAACAGCAGGTATTCTATATAGCCGCTGATCACAGAAGCAATCTATTTCTTGTTTCCTAAAAGCAGGTATTCTATATAGCAGCTGATCACAGGAGCAATCTAAGTCTTGTTTCCTAAAAGCAGGTATTCTATATAGCAGCTGATCACAGGAGCAATCTAAGTTTTGTTTCAACAGGTATTTTATATTGCAGCTGATCACAGGAGCAATCTAAGTTTTGTTTCAACAGGTATTTTATATAGCAGCTGATAATATTTAATAGCTTTACAGTTTACACTGATAGAGCCAGTTACACCCAGTCAGAGGTCATCCATTCTGTTTTGGCGATCTTTATAATGTCTTTCATAACTGCAGGCTTTATGGACTTTGAGTATACAAGGGAAATTGATGTAATTGAACACAATAAAAGTAATGGAAGAATGTTTGAGTACTGTTCCTGATATCACATTAGCATTGAGATCACCACCAATAAGCATTCCTGATATCCAAAGATGAGCGAGAAAACATATCCTCTAACAGAGGAGTGCTACACTCGTCTGTATGAAACGTAGATTGATTGATTTTTGGTGTTTTAACGCCACTTTCAGCAATATTTCAGCTATATCATGGCTATCAGTTTTAATAGTGGAAGAAGCTGGAGTACCAGAAGAGAACCACCGACTATGAGCAAGCAACCGGTAAACTTTATCACTTGCGGCTGCGAGTCGAGTGCACCCTTTTTGTAATTGAACCCACGCCGTATTGGTGAAAGGCTTGTATGAGTTGTTAGGTAATCCAACTACCTAACTCATTGAGCCACCCGGGTCCTTGTAACGTTGATCTTACCAGCATAGTCCTAATATGTAATATCCTGGAGTAAGTTTGAAAACATCAAACAGGTAATCAGAAGTCGTTAATCAAAGGACATACAATACAATGGCCACATGAAAAAGGACAAAAAGACAAACAAAACAATACACAGAAAACTAATGATTGTCCCACACGAACCCCTTTAAAACCGAGGATGAATCAAGGTTCTTCGGGAGAGTAAGCAGAAACCACCCCTTTAACAAAATTGCATCTGATATTTTGAATTATCGTTAAAATGCCATTTATGTTTGTAGATGTTGTCAATGGCAACTACACAACATGGACAGAATGGCAGGACTGTTCGGCCAATTGTTTTGGGAATACAAATAGATATCGATATTGTAATAATCCTACACCTTGTAATGGAGGAAAAGATTGTAGTGTCATTGGAGTTGATACACTGACAAAGCCATGTGGTAAGTATGTGTTGTAATAAGTATGTAGTGTGATTGGAGGTGATACACTGACAAAGCCATGTGGTAAGTATGTGTTGTAATAAGTCTGTAGTGTGATTGGAGTTGATACACTGACAAAGCCATGTGGTAAGTATGTGTTGTAATAAGTATGTAGTGTGATTGGAGTTGATACACTGACAAAGACATGTGGTAAGTATGTGTTGTAATACGTATGTAGTGTGATTGGAGGTGATACACTGACAAAGCCATGTGGTAAGTATGTGTTGTAATAAGTCTGTAGTGTGATATTTGAGTTGACACACTGACAAAGCCATGTGGTATGTATGTGTTGTAATAAATCTGTAGTGTGATTAGAGTTGATACATTGACAAAGCCATGTTGTATGTATGTGTTGTACTAAGCATGAAGCGTGATTGGAGGTGATACACTGACAAAGCCATGTGGTAAGTATGTGTTGTAATAAGTGTGAAGCGTGATTGGAGGTGATACACTGACAAAGCCATGTGGTAAGTATGTGTTGTAATATGTCTGTAGTGTGATTGGAGTTGATACACTGACAAAGCCATGTGGTAAGTATGTGTTGTAATAAGTCTGTAGTGTCATTGGAGTTGATACACTGACAAAGCCATGTGGTAAGTATGTGTTGTAATAAGTCTGTAGTGTCATTGGAGTTGATACACTGACAAAGTCATGTGGTAAGTATGTATTGTAATACGTCTGTAGTGCCATTGTAGTCGATGCACTGACAAAGCCATGTGGTATGTATGTGTTGTAATAGTATGTAGTGCGATTGGAGTTGATACACTGGCAAAACCATGTGGTAACTATGTGTTGTAATAAGTCTGTAGTGTCATTGGAGTTGATACACTGACAAAGACATGTGGTTAGTATGTTTGTAATACGTATGTAGTGTGATTGGAGGTGATACACTGACAAAGACATGTGGTAAGTATGTGTTGTAATAAGTCTGTAGTGTGATATTTGAGTTGACACACTGACAAAGCCATGTGGTATGTATGTGTTGTAATAAATCTGCAGTGTTATTGGAGTTGATACATTGACAAAGCCATGCTGTATATATGTGTTGTACTAAGCATGAAGCGTGATTGGAGGTGATACACTGACAAAGCCATGTGGTAAGTATGTGTTGTAATAAGTGTGAAGCATGATTGGAGTTGATACACAGACAAAGCCATGTGGTAAGTATGTGTTGTAATAAGTCTGTAGTGTGATTGGAGGTGATACACTGACAAAGACATGTGGTAAGTATGTGTTGTAATAAGTCTGTAGTGTGATATTTGAGTTGACACACTGACAAAGCCATGTGGTATGTATGTGTTGTAATAAATCTGCAGTGTTATTGGAGTTGATACATTGACAAAGCCATGCTGTATATATGTGTTGTACTAAGCATGAAGCGTGATTGGAGGTGATACACTGACAAAGCCATGTGGTAAGTATGTGTTGTAATAAGTGTGAAGCATGATTGGAGTTGATACACAGACAAAGCCATGTGGTAAGTATGTGTTGTAATAAGTCTGTAGTGTCATTGGAGTTGATACACTGACAAAGTCATGTGGTAAGTATGTATTGTAATAAGTCTGTAGTGCCATTGGAGTCGATGCACTGACAAAGCCATGTGGTAAGTATGTGTTGTAATACGTATGTAGTGTGATTGGAGGTGATACACTGACAAAGCCATGTGGTAAGTATGTGTTGTAATATGTCTGTAGTGTGATTGGAGTTGATACACTGACAAAGCCATGTGGTAAGTATGTGTTGTAATAAGTCTGTAGTGTCATTGGAGTTGATACACAGACAAAGCCATGTGGTAAGTATGTGTTGTAATAAGTTTGTAGTGTCATTGGAGTTGATACACTGACAAAGTCATGTGGTAAGTATGTATTGTAATAAGTCTGTAGTGCCATTGGAGTCGATGCACTGACAAAGCCATGTGGTAAGTATGTGTTGTAATAGTATGTAGTGTGATTGGAGTTGATACACTGACAAAACCATGTGGTAACTATGTGTTGTAATATGTCTGTATTGTCATTGAATTTGATACACTGACAAAGCCATGTGATAAGTATGTGTTGTAATAAGTCTGTAGTGTCATTGGAGTTGATACACTGACAAAGACATGTGGTAAGTATGTGTTGTAATACGTATGTAGTGTGATTGGAGGTGATACACTGAAAAGTCCATGTGGTAAGTATGTGTTGTAATAAGTCTGTAGTGTGATATTTGAGTTGACACACTGACAAAGCCATGTGGTATGTATGTGTTGTAATAAATATGTAGTGTTATTGGAGTTGATACATTGACAAAGCCATGTTGTATGTATGTGTTGTATTAAGCATGAAGCGTGATTGGAGGTGATACACTGACAAAGCCATGTGGTAAGTATGTGTTGTAATAAGTGTGAAGCGTGATTGGAGGTGATACACTGACAAAGCCATGTGGTAAGTATGTGTTGTAATATGTCTGTAGTGTGATTGGAGTTGATACACTGACAAAGCCATGTGGTAAGTATGTGTTGTAATAAGTCTGTAGTGTCATTGGAGTTGATACACTGACAAAGCCATGTGGTAAGTATGTGTTGTAATAAGTCTGTAGTGTCATTGGAGTTGATACACTGACAAAGTCATGTGGTAAGTATGTATTGTAATAAGTCTGTAGTGCCATTGGAGTCGATGCACTGACAAAGCAATGTAGTAAGTATGTGTTGTAATAGTATGTAGTGTGATTGGAGTTGATACACTGACAAAACCATGTGGTAACTATGTGTTGTAATATGTCTGTAGTGTCATTGAAGTTGATACACTGACAAAGCCATGTGATAAGTATGTGTTGTAATAAGTCTGTAGTGTCATTGGAGTTGATACATTGACAAAGCCATGTTGTATGTATGTGTTGTACTAAGCATGAGGCGTGATTGGAGGTGATACACTGACAAAGCCATGTGGTAAGTATGTGTTGTAATAAGTGTGAAGCGTGATTGGAGGTGATACACTGACAAAGCCATGTGGTAAGTATGTGTTGTAATATGTCTGTAGTGTGATTGGAGTTGATACACTGACAAAGCCATGTGGTAAGTATGTGTTGTAATAAGTCTGTAGTGTCATTGGAGTTGATACACTGACAAAGACATGTGGTAAGTATGTGTTGTAATACGTATGTAGTGTGATTGGAGGTGATACACTGAAAAAGCCATGTGGTAAGTATGCGTTGTAATAAGTCTGTAGTGTGATATTTGAGTTGACACACTGACAAAGCCATGTGGTATGTATGTGTTGTAATAAATCTGTAGTGTTATTGGAGTTGATACATTGACAAAGCCATGTTGTATGTATGTGTTGTACCAAGCATGAAGCGTGATTGGAGGTGATACACTGACAAAGCCATGTGGTAAGTATGTGTTGTAATAAGTGTGAAGCGTGATTGGAGGTGATACACCGACAAAGCCATGTGGTAAGTATGTGTTGTAATAAGTCTGTAGTGTCATTGGAGTTGATACACTGACAAAGTCATGTGGTAAGTATGTATTGTAATAAGTCTGTAGTGCCATTGGAGTCGATGCACTGACAAAGCAATGTAGTAAGTATGTGTTGTAATAGTATGTAGTGTGATTGGAGTTGATACACTGACAAAACCATGTGGTAACTATGTGTTGTAATATGTCTGTAGTGTCATTGAAGTTGATACACTGACAAAGCCATGTGATAAGTATGTGTTGTAATAAGTCTGTAGTGTCATTGGAGTTGATACATTGACAAAGCCATGTTGTATGTATGTGTTGTACTAAGCATGAGGCGTGATTGGAGGTGATACACTGACAAAGCCATGTGGTAAGTATGTGTTGTAATAAGTGTGAAGCGTGATTGGAGGTGATACACTGACAAAGCCATGTGGTAAGTATGTGTTGTAATATGTCTGTAGTGTGATTGGAGTTGATACACTGACAAAGCCATGTGGTAAGTATGTGTTGTAATAAGTCTGTAGTGTCATTGGAGTTGATACACTGACAAAGACATGTGGTAAGTATGTGTTGTAATACGTATGTAGTGTGATTGGAGGTGATACACTGAAAAAGCCATGTGGTAAGTATGCGTTGTAATAAGTCTGTAGTGTGATATTTGAGTTGACACACTGACAAAGCCATGTGGTATGTATGTGTTGTAATAAATCTGTAGTGTTATTGGAGTTGATACATTGACAAAGCCATGTTGTATGTATGTGTTGTACCAAGCATGAAGCGTGATTGGAGGTGATACACTGACAAAGCCATGTGGTAAGTATGTGTTGTAATAAGTGTGAAGCGTGATTGGAGGTGATACACCGACAAAGCCATGTGGTAAGTATGTGTTGTAATATGTCTGTAGTGTGATTGGAGTTGATACACTGACAAACCCATTTGGTAGCTATGTGTTGTAATATGTCTGTAGTGTCATTGAAGTTGATACACTGACAAAGCCATGTGATAAGTATGTGTTGTAATAAGTCTGTAGTGTCATTGGAGTTGATACACTGACAAAGACATGTGGTAAGTATGTGTTGTAATACGTATGTAGTGTGATTGGAGGTGATACACTGACAAAGTCATGTGGTAAGTATGTGTTGTAATAAGTCTGTAGTGTGATATTTGAGTTGACACACTGACAAAGCCATGTGGTATGTATGTGTTGTAATAAATCTGTAGTGTTATTGGAGTTGATACATTGACAAAGCCATGTTGTATGTATGTGTTGTACTAAGCATGAAGCGTGATTGGAGGTGATACGCTGACAAAGCCATGTGGTAAGTATGTGTTGTAATATGTCTGTAGTGTGATTGGAGTTGATACACTGACAAAGCCATGTGGTAAGTATGTGTTGTAATAAGTCTGTAGTGTCATTGGAGTTGATACACTGACAAAGCCATGTGGTAAGTATGTGTTGTAATAAGTCTGTAGTGTCATTGGAGTTGATACACTGACAAAGTCATGTGGTAAGTATGTATTGTAATACGTCTGTAGTGCCATTGTAGTCGATGCACTGACAAAGCCATGTGGTAAGTATGTGTTGTAATAGTATGTAGTGCGATTGGAGTTGATACACTGGCAAAACCATGTGGTAACTATGTGTTGTAATAAGTCTGTAGTGTCATTGGAGTTGATACACTGACAAAGACATGTGGTTAGTATGTTTGTAATACGTATGTAGTGTGATTGGAGGTGATACACTGACAAAGACATGTGGTAAGTATATGTTGTAATAAGTTTGTAGTGTGATATTTGAGTTGACACACTGACAAAGCCATGTGGTATGTATGTGTTGTAATAAATCTGCAGTGTTATTGGAGTTGATACATTGACAAAGCCATGCTGTATATATGTGTTGTACTAAGCATGAAGCGTGATTGGAGGTGATACACTGACAAAGCCATGTGGTAAGTATGTGTTGTAATAAGTGTGAAGCATGATTGGAGTTGATACACTGACAGAGCCATGTGGTAAGTATGTGTTGTAATAAGTCTGTAGTGTCATTGGAGTTGATACACAGACAAAGCCATGTGGTAAGTATGTGTTGTAATAAGTCTGTAGTGTCATTGGAGTTGATACACTGACAAAGTCATGTGGTAAGTATGTATTGTAATAAGTCTGTAGTGCCATTGGAGTCGATGCACTGACAAAGCCATGTGGTAAGTATGTGTTGTAATACGTATGTAGTGTGATTGGAGGTGATACACTGACAAAGCCATGTGGTAAGTATGTGTTGTAATATGTCTGTAGTGTGATTGGAGTTGATACACTAACAAAGCCATGTGGTAAGTATGTGTTGTAATAAGTCTGTAGTGTCATTGGAGTTGATACACAGACAAAGCCATGTGGTAAGTATGTGTTGTAATAAGTTTGTAGTGTCATTGGAGTTGATACACTGACAAAGTCATGTGGTAAGTATGTATTGTAATAAGTCTGTAGTGCCATTGGAGTCGATGCACTGACAAAGCCATGTGGTAAGTATGTGTTGTAATAGTATGTAGTGTGATTGGAGTTGATACACTGACAAAACCATGTGGTAACTATGTGTTGTAATATGTCTGTATTGTCATTGAATTTGATACACTGACAAAGCCATGTGATAAGTATGTGTTGTAATAAGTCTGTAGTGTCATTGGAGTTGATACACTGACAAAGACATGTGGTAAGTATGTGTTGTAATACGTATGTAGTGTGATTGGAGGTGATACACTGAAAAGTCCATGTGGTAAGTATGTGTTGTAATAAGTCTGTAGTGTGATATTTGAGTTGACACACTGACAAAGCCATGTGGTATGTATGTGTTGTAATAAATATGTAGTGTTATTGGAGTTGATACATTGACAAAGCCATGTTGTATGTATGTGTTGTATTAAGCATGAAGCGTGATTGGAGGTGATACACTGACAAAGCCATGTGGTAAGTATGTGTTGTAATAAGTGTGAAGCGTGATTGGAGGTGATACACTGACAAAGCCATGTGGTAAGTATGTGTTGTAATATGTCTGTAGTGTGATTGGAGTTGATACACTGACAAAGCCATGTGGTAAGTATGTGTTGTAATAAGTCTGTAGTGTCATTGGAGTTGATACACTGACAAAGCCATGTGGTAAGTATGTGTTGTAATAAGTCTGTAGTGTCATTGGAGTTGATACACTGACAAAGTCATGTGGTAAGTATGTATTGTAATAAGTCTGTAGTGCCATTGGAGTCGATGCACTGACAAAGCAATGTAGTAAGTATGTGTTGTAATAGTATGTAGTGTGATTGGAGTTGATACACTGACAAAACCATGTGGTAACTATGTGTTGTAATATGTCTGTAGTGTCATTGAAGTTGATACACTGACAAAGCCATGTGATAAGTATGTGTTGTAATAAGTCTGTAGTGTCATTGGAGTTGATACATTGACAAAGCCATGTTGTATGTATGTGTTGTACTAAGCATGAGGCGTGATTGGAGGTGATACACTGACAAAGCCATGTGGTAAGTATGTGTTGTAATAAGTGTGAAGCGTGATTGGAGGTGATACACTGACAAAGCCATGTGGTAAGTATGTGTTGTAATATGTCTGTAGTGTGATTGGAGTTGATACACTGACAAAGCCATGTGGTAAGTATGTGTTGTAATAAGTCTGTAGTGTCATTGGAGTTGATACACTGACAAAGACATGTGGTAAGTATGTGTTGTAATACGTATGTAGTGTGATTGGAGGTGATACACTGAAAAAGCCATGTGGTAAGTATGCGTTGTAATAAGTCTGTAGTGTGATATTTGAGTTGACACACTGACAAAGCCATGTGGTATGTATGTGTTGTAATAAATCTGTAGTGTTATTGGAGTTGATACATTGACAAAGCCATGTTGTATGTATGTGTTGTACCAAGCATGAAGCGTGATTGGAGGTGATACACTGACAAAGCCATGTGGTAAGTATGTGTTGTAATAAGTGTGAAGCGTGATTGGAGGTGATACACCGACAAAGCCATGTGGTAAGTATGTGTTGTAATATGTCTGTAGTGTGATTGGAGTTGATACACTGACAAACCCATTTGGTAGCTATGTGTTGTAATATGTCTGTAGTGTCATTGAAGTTGATACACTGACAAAGCCATGTGATAAGTATGTGTTGTAATAAGTCTGTAGTGTCATTGGAGTTGATACACTGACAAAGACATGTGGTAAGTATGTGTTGTAATACGTATGTAGTGTGATTGGAGGTGATACACTGACAAAGTCATGTGGTAAGTATGTGTTGTAATAAGTCTGTAGTGTGATATTTGAGTTGACACACTGACAAAGCCATGTGGTATGTATGTGTTGTAATAAATCTGTAGTGTTATTGGAGTTGATACATTGACAAAGCCATGTTGTATGTATGTGTTGTACTAAGCATGAAGCGTGATTGGAGGTGATTCGCTGACAAAGCCATGTGGTAAGTATGTGTTGTAATAAGTGTGACGCCTGACTGGAGGTGATACACTGACAAAGCCATGTGGTAAGTATGTGTTGTAATATGTCTGTAGTGTGATTGGAGTTGATGCACTGACAAAGCCATGTGGTAAGTATGTGTTGTAATAAGTCTGTAGTGTCATTGGAGTTGATACACTGACAAAGCCATGTGGTAAGTATGTGTTGTAATAAGTCTGTAGTGTCATTGGAGTTGATACACTGACAAAGTCATGTGGTAAATATATATTGTAATAAGTCTGTAGTGCCATTGGAGTCGATGCACTGACAAAGCCATGTGGTAAGTATGTGTTGTAATAGTATGTAGTGTCATGGGAGTTGATGCACTGACAAAACCATGTGGTAACTATGTGTTGTAATATGTCTGTAGTGTCATTTGAAGTTGATACACTGACAAAACCATGTGATAAGTATGTGTTGTAATAAGTCTGTAGTGTCATTGGAGTTGATACACTGACAAAGCCATGTGGTAAGTATGTGTTGTAATAAGTCTGTAGTGTCATTGGAGTTAATACACTGACAAAGCCATGTGGTAAATATGTATTGTAATAAGTCTGTAGTGCCATTGGAGTCGATGCACTGACAAAGCCATGTGGTAAGTATGTGCTGTAATAGTATGTAGTGTCATGGGAGTTGATACACTGACAAAACCATGTGGTAACTATGTGTTGTAATATGTCTGTAGTGTCATTGAAGTTGATACACTGACAAAGCCATGTGATAAGTATGTGTTGTAATAAGTCTGTAGTGTCATTGGAGTTGATACACTGACAAAGCCAGGTGGCAAGTAGGTGTTGTAATAAGTATGTGGTGTCATTGGAGTTGATACCCTGACAAACTTTGTGTTAAATATGTGTTGTAATAAGTATGTAGTGTGATTGGAGCTAATACGCTGACAAAGCCATGTGGTATGTATGTGTTGTAATAAATAATGTAGTGTGATTGGAGTTGATACACTGATAAAGCCATGTGATAAGTATGTGTTGTAATAAGTCTGTAGTGTTATTGGAGTTGATACACTGACAAAGCAATGTGGTAAGTATGTGTTGTAATAAGTATGTAGTGTGATTGGAGTTGATACACTGATAAAGCCATGTGGTAAGTATGTGTTGTAATAAGTCTGTAGTGTCATTGGAGTTGATACACTGACAAAGCCATGTGATAAGTATGTGTTGTAATAAGTCTGTAGTGTCATTGGAGTTGATACACTGACAAAGCCAGGTGGTAAGTATGTGTTGTAATAAGTATGTGGTGTCATTGGAGTTGATACCCTGACAAACCTTGTGTTAAATATGTGTTGTAATAAGTATGCAGTGTGATTAGAGTTGATACACTGGCAAAGACATGTGATAAGTATGCGTTGTAATAAGTATGTAGTGTGATTGGAGTTGACACACTGACAAAGCCATGTGGTAAGTATGTGTTGTAATAAGTATGTAGTGTGATTGGAGTTGATACACTGACAAAGCCATGTGATAGGTATGTGTTGTAATAGGTATGTAGTGTCATTGGAGTTGATACACTGATAAAGCCTTATGTTAAATATGTGTCGTAATAAGTATGTAGCGTAATTGGAGCTAATACGCTGACAAAGCCATGTGGTATGTATGTGTTGTAATAAGTATGTAGTGTGATTGGAGTTGATACACTGATAAAGCCATGTGGTAAGTATGTGTTGTAATAAGTCTGTAGTGTCATTGGAGTTGATACACTGACAAACCTTGTGTTAAATATGTGTTGTAATAAGTATGTAGTGTGATTGGGGCTAATACGCTGACAAAGCCATGTGGTATGTATGTGTTGTAATAAATATGTAGTGTGATTGGAGTTGATACACTGACAAAGCCATGTGATATGTATGTGTTGTAATAAGTATGTAGTGTGATTGGAGTTGATACACTGACAAGGCCATGTGGTAAGTATGTGTTGTAATAAGTATGTAGTGTGATTGGAGTTGATACACTGACAAAGACATGTGGTAAGTATGTGTTGTAATAAATCTGTAGTGTGATTGGAGTTGATGCACTGACAAAGCCATGTGGTAAGTATGTGTTGTAATAAGTATATAGTGTGATTGTAGTTGATACACTGACAAAGACATGTGGTATGTATGTGTTGTAATAAGTATGTAGTGTGATTGGAGTTGATACACTGACAAAGCCATGTGGTAAGTATGTGTTGTAATAAATCTATAGTGTGATTGGAGTTGATACACTGACAAAGCCATGTGATAAATAGGTGTTGTAATAAGTATGTAGTGTGATTGGAGTTGATACACTGACAAAGCCATGTGATAAATAGGTGTTGTAATAAATCTGTAGTGTGATTGGAGTTGATACACTGACAAAGCCATTTGTTAAATATGTATTGTAATAAGTATGTAGTGTGATTAGAGTTGATAAAATGACAACGTCATGTATGAATTATCTGTATTTATTTACGTATACTGGTGTCCAACACGATTTCCATATCAGATGATCATCGTCTCGTTTTACACTAACATGACGAGTGTCACATGTGGAGCAGGAACTACTAATCCTTCCGGAGCACTTGAGTTCATCACCTGGTTTTAGTGGGCTTCGGTTTGCTAGATCGTTGTTTGTTCTTTTGCCCTTTTTCGCTTGACCATTGTATTGTCTGTCCTTATCCGATTTACGACTCTTTATTCTCCCGTTGTTATCTTCAAATATTTAATGTCTTGTAGGTGTGTGTGAGATGAGCTAAAAGTAATGTCTAATAAATAGGTGATGAAAGAAAATAATGTCACATTGATTGGTGATGAAATCAAATAATTTGCCCTAGATGCGAGATCAGATAACATAAATTGTTCGTGTTGTCGAATGAAGCAAATCTTCTTGTATAATGGATGCACATCTACTATTCGCTGTAATGTATGTTCGGACAACAGCAATCCAATTCAAGTTTCTTTTGTAAATGTTTTTGACTAACTCATGACGTGCATTCCGTGTTATTGTTTCTCCTGTAACATATAGGACCTGTAGATGCCGGTTGGTCAGAATGGGGATGGTGGAGTAACTGTGATATCCCTGAAAATAATAACAAGACATCTATCTATGGAACTGGCACTCATAACAGAATTCGAACATGTACCAATCCAGTGGAAATTTGTGGAGGCGCTCATTGTGAAGGGGCTAACAATGAAACTGACCTTTGTAAAGGTAAATAACCTACACTATTATGCTGTTTTACTACATATCTTCACTACAGCAAACAATAAAAATATCGGAAAGTTTACTAGCATTAGGGTTTAACATATACATGTTGTTTAATGCTAAATGCTGCAGATTTGAATGTCCATATTATTTAATAATGATAATAGTTTTTTTCAGATATAATTGTACATTGTCACTTGTCAACTTCTCATATGAATAATTATTGTACGATATCACGCGCTTGTTCATAGAGCTCTTGTTATTAGATCTTTAGTTTTCTGTGTAATGTTTTTCTTGACAATTGTTTGTCTTTTTGTCTTTTTTCTGTTGGCCATTGTTTTGTTTTTATCTGTCCTTCGAATTGAAGCTTTTGATTACACTTTTCTTCGCATCCATTCTCCAACACGATAACAGTATTAGCCTTTTTGTATGCCCAATTGCACCTTGAGATAACATTTGTGCGCGATTTGACAATGTTATATAGGGTGTTGATTGGTCCACACCGGCAACAACCTGTTTGTGTTGGTGTCAATGTCAGTTCTTGCTGGACCAGACAATGTGGAAATACTAAAAAAATCATTAAACAGACAACAATAAATTTTTGAAGTTAACAGGTTGATGCTTCTTCATGCAGCCGTTTTGAGTATTGAAAACAGCATTTAATTTGGTAAAAATACATTTATTATTCCGTATTATACCATTGATTCAGTGAAGCGTAATGTTTTGTCGTCCATGTTTTAATCGTTTTTGGGGACTGAAATATATACCCCGTCTGTTTTCCGAATATATGCTGACATTCAGGGTTGAAGAACCAATGAAAATATGTGTAACAAACTAAATTCGTAATATATTTTTACATTCAATTTGTGTATTTTGCTTTTTCAATGTACACAGAGAATGTAACATCCACGATTGTTAGCCAGTTTAACAGTTTATCAGTGTTGGCATTACTATGCGCTCAACTAAATCTAGAACAATTATTATTTCTTCATTGCTAGCTTAACATGTACAGCCAACCCTGTATATAAAAGGCACTCAATCGAACCTGAATATCTGCCCTTTATGAGCAGTTGCCTTTTATATGCAGATTAAAATTATATATGCACTATTCATTAATGGGGAATATTAAGCTGCCCTTTATAGACAGTGATGTGCTATATAGAGATTTGACTGTAAATCATAAGAGAGAAAACAATCACAATTTGTGTAAATTGTTATCCAATATCAATTATGATAAATTCGATAATGGTTATGTATTATTATTTGATATCAAATATCACGACTCGATTAACCAGCGATCTCAACTCAAACTCATTGTGAAGTCACGTGTTCCACGTATTAAGACCACTACATTACAGATGCACTTTTTGTTCCTCTATAAAATACTCTTTTTCTGTTCATGCGGAATCAAAAGACTCCCACGTGATATCTGGAGTTTTGATGTAGAAATTTTATTGCACGATTGCTAGTTGTAGCAATAATAAGCCATTCTTGAAATTGATGTGATGCCTTATACCGATCTGGAGTTATGGGCCCTGCGAAAGTAAAACAAAAACTTACTGTTACGGTATTTATCAACAATAAAGCTAACATATTAGAATTATTTTTACAGTTACGCCTCAATGTCTTACAAGTGAAATATTTGATTCACACTACTTATCATCTACCAATCCTATGGTTGTTTATACTTCTGCCAAGGTGGATGTAGAAACCCAGACACAGAATCTTTGTATAAAGAATACAACGGTATACTACTATTGGGAGCTATATGTACGACACATTAATGGTACTGTTACAGAAACTAAAACTAACCACACTAACGACAAATTATATTTCAAGTTACATCCTGATGAACTGGACCCAGGTTTGTATCGTTTATATGTTAAAATTGGATATCCGTCAGATTTCATCCACTGGATGGAAGAATCCATGTATCTTAAAATTGAGCACCCTCCGCCCAATACTTTTATTAAAGGGGGTACAGGCAGAATTATAGGTAAAGGCCTTATTGACTTTGATGGTCGTTCGGGATCATACAGTCTGAAAAATGGACCCGGAGATCCATCAGGACTTGTGTTTGATTGGATATGTATGAACTTTGTTACTCAATCAATATACAAACTATTAGAATTCAACATAGATCCCCGGTATGTGTTCCGTGATGATCTAGTTCTCGGTAAATGGTATGATACAGATTTTCTGTCACAAGTTCAAGAAAAAGTTATTCGGATAAATGCGTCAACGCTCTACACCCACGTTCAACAGATACAGAACAAGACAGGGACTAAGGCCAAACATTTAAGTGTTGCGTTTAATGATGTTCTTTTAACTGAGTATGATGCGAGCAACCCAGATAATTCTACCGGATACAGTAAGTTTGTTAGTAATAACTTTACCAATTATAATTATACTGTGAATGACACTTTGCCGTTGACTGATTTTTTTTCTATCACATGTATGGAAGATATGTCAATAAATAACGTGCCACAAATAACCAAAAATAATATAATTCTTCAGAGTAATAATGAACTTCTAAGGAATGAATTCATTACATTTGTCCACACATTGTTCAGTACCAATTCAACTTTTGCTGATGCGTTAGTCGACTTTCTAGAGCAACTTTCTGAAAGTTACCTGATGCTAAACAGTGTCAAAAATGTGAAAACATTACCAGGGATGGATAACATGTCATTCTTTGATAACCTTGAGGACTGGTTAGATATCGTCGGTGAGATAAGAAATGATTTAGGCGCCCTCAATACCAGTATCGGTATTTACCGCAATTATCTTCCTGTGATGGATGAAGCTATAAGTCTTTCTAATTACATCGGCATGGATGGTTTTCTACGCCTGAAAATCGACAAAGTCAAGAAAGGATGTGCATATCATTTTCTGGATTTTTTGCAAGATATATATGATATGTTATTTAAGATTCAAAACACCGATTGGGAAAGTATAAAAAATAACGAGTTGAATTATACAACATGGATAACGGACGAACTCATTGGTAATCATATGTGTGACAACTTTACTGGTACTTCTGATGGCTATGCTCAGATGAATGTTACAAGTGATGATGTTGATGCTGGGATGGGGTATATGGTGTATCTCAGAGCAGACAACGAAGGTTCTGTTGGTTACTTTCTACAGTATACACAGACAATAGATGGAGACCCTCCAGAGCTCGAAATTGAGTATGTATTGTCATCTGTATATTTGTTTCGTTTCGTTCTATATATTTACTACAAGCTATATCATTTATGTCGTCTGATGTTTACAAAGGCACACGTGAGACATTTCTCATTTCAGTGCTTTCGGAACTGATATGGTTTATTAGGTACTAGTATATATTTATTGAAATTTACAGTTCTTAAAGAATGTAATTATTATCAAAACTAGGGTTCTTCCCCCTCAGGCATAGGTGATCATAGCCGATTTTGGCTATTTAGTTTTATTGCTCCCAAACACATTTAAATTATTTGGCCTACCAATCTTTCGGCTTTGAGTGTACCTGATGAAGGTTCTTCCAGAAATACGTTGTGCGAATTAAAATACCACACTACTTACATGAACGACAAAAATGGTTGTAATTTCATTCTATAAAAGGTTTGTCTTCCTATAGTCTAAGGATGTAAAGGAGAACGTATTGATTACAACTTTTCAATAATGTTATGTCTCAATTTGTGGCCATTGTAAATTTCAGTATAAAAGTTAATAATTTCTTCCAAAACGATATCAAAAATCGATCACAAGAATAAAATTTATCTTAATTGAATTAATCGATAAAACTATTTACAACACTGTTGTCTGAAGTATATATTATATTGATATTTTAAAAGAGGAAATTGTCAACTCAAAAATCTTTCAAAACCAACGGAACTCGTTGGTAGACATAATGTGTCCACCACATCACTGAATCACCAGATTGCTACATGTACTATGTATTGACTCCTTAAATGACCAGAAAGTTTTGTTTGTTTCACTTGTTTCTTAAGTAACTGTTCTCCTCACAACTTCTTTGTAAACTTTTGCTTAAAGAAAATGAAGACAGTAATTTTCTGCTGAGGGTTCATGTGTTATTTATGTTATTTGTGTTTGTTTACGTAGAGTGGTGTCCAACACATATTGTGTTTTGATTTGTTTGTCTTCGTCGTATCTGGTGTACCATATGTTGCCAGTTTCTCTTGATTTTCCATTTTTGATTGCCCCTTAGGTATTCTTTAACGTTTTTTTTTACTCAAAACCTCTGTTTGATATCCTGATAAAGTTCATTCAATACTTGATTATAAATTGTTTACTACTGTTGACATTTAATAATTTTCTCTCTTGTATACTACTCTTTAGAGATATATCTTATTGTAATTGTTAACTAAGGTTCTCCTCTCTCAGGCATAGGTGACCGTGGTCGATTTTGCTATTCTGTTTAGGCCCTTTGATTCACTTTGTCCCCAAGACTTTTGAATTATTTAGCTTTCCAATCTTTTGATTATGAGCGTACATGATGAAGGTTATTCCAGAAACGCGTCGCGTGCACTAACTTCGATATATACGAAGGCTGTCCGTAAAGTTCGTGGACAATCTCTGTAATTTTGTTATTTAATTTGTTGAAAAAAAGAAATTGCAATTTTCATTTATAGTAGAGTTTACTCGATAAGTGAACAAAATTTTGTAAATAAAAAAGAACTACAAGTATGAATTTTTCTCGATCTTATAAATAAGCATACTCACACCCGGAGCACAGCGGTAAAAAAAATTGACGTTAAACGACGTCAACGCTCAAACCAATTTAACTTTTTTCGACGTAGTCACCTTTAAGTTCCACACATTTCTTGTGTCGTCTTACCCAGTCATCAAAAATTTGCACAAACTGATCAGTTTTCATGTGAAATATTACATTCATTACGGCTTGTCTTAATTCACTTAAATTGTCAAACCTCATTCCCCGTAAGAAGGATTTGATGTAGAGGAAAACTGCAAAGTCCATTGGTGCTAAGTACGTACGTTTTTATTGAAGTGATTCACTACATTTTATTACCATTTTATTACATATATATTAAACAGAGATATGATAAGAATAAAAATCGAATTTGCAAAGACTATTATTTGCCAACAATATTTACATCTTTAAGACCGGTTTTTAGTTTCTTTATATACAGTTAAAAGGTCCAACCTTAAATGAAATAAATTAGAACTGCTTGATGTTGTAGATCTGTTTTTTTTTATCTTGTTAATTGAATTAATTATTTTCAACCATCTGATGATCTTTAATACATCTGATCTCTCACAATTAACCATTAATTCTTATGACTTATCGATATTAATCTAGGAGAAATATAATTTGCTTTTTTATCTGTACATTATTGTACTGGTAGTATCCATGTTAATTTCGTAATGATTTGTTTGTTGTTTTGTTGAGTTGTTGTTTGTTCATATTTAATTGGTTGTTTTGGATCCATTGATGAAGAGAGAAGGTTATGATCCCATTATAACGGTTGCTATCCTTATTCTAAGAGAGAAGGCTATGATCCCATTATAACGGTTGCTATCCTTATTCTAAGAGAGAAGGTTATGATCCCATTATAACGGTTGCTATCCTTATTCTCAGAAAATGATTAAATAATGGAACACAAATATTGGAAAACGGCAGAAGGAAGACGACCGCCATTGTTATCAAACCAATCAATTATCGGACAGCAAACTTGAATGGAATGTTCATTGTGTTGTCCTGTAAGCAGTATGCGTGTTGATCAGGAATCCAAGATGATCATCATTGTCGACAATAATTTAACAAAATGTGTCCAAAAAACTAATGAGAAATTCGGTGATAAAAACAATCAATCTCACTTGCTGAGATAAACATTGTGGATAAGTCTTCCATGTATGCTTCGTTTTTACCTGAACCGGATTTCGTGTCCATTTAGCAATGAATATATGAACCTTTTATGACTGCCTCGTTGTATTCTTTGGTTTATAATAAACATGAAATGTACTAGTAAGGTCGCTGTCAAATAGCATATGCTTCATTGATTTGTAATGATGACAATAAAAAAACGATATGGACAAACAATGTGATAACTTTGTACTAAGACAAGCTAATATCCATGTATTTTGCCACAAATTGTGAGACAAGATTATCGAGAGGAACAAACTTTATATCAAACACACAAGTACCTTATGTTGAGTTCTCTCTCGTATTGACTTTAAATAGAGTAGATCAATCATAAGCAGTAATGATCGACTATATAATATAGGATCGTCCCTGTACCTGAATATTTGTACCGTGATATCTGTATACGGATTTCCCTTTTACCTGAGTATCTGTATACGGATTCTCCCTTTACCTGAGTATCTTTATACGGATTCTCCCTTTACCTTAGTATGTGTACCGTTGTATCTGTATACGGATTCTCCCTTTACCTTAGCATGTGTACCGTTGTATCTGTATACGGATTCTCCCTTTACCTTAGTATGTGTACCGTTGCATCTGTATACGGATTCTCCCTTTACCTTAGTATGTGTACCGTTGTATCTGTATACGGACCGTCTCTTTATCTTAATATGTGTGTCTGTATACATCAGTACCTCAAAATATTTGAAAGTCAAATAATTAAAAAAAACATTGGGAGCAAAGGGGCTAAGCAGAACAGCCGAAATCTGCTTAAGTCGCCTAGGAGATTATACGTGACTAGAACCAATGTGTAATACTGTGTAATTAACATATTCAAGAATATGTGTTGCGAAAGCCATCTTATACATGGTAATACATTTGCAGGTGTAGATTGAATTGTATGAAGAAAACAGCAGTTACATCTATAATGTCTTTGGTAGCTGTCTGTCCGTCATGTACTCTCACAGAATTACTCGACGCTACATTCACATGGGATTTTAAATACTTTCCTTTAGACACACGTATAGCAGAGACGTATCCTGACTGGGAATCATTGATGTTATCAGGTAAGCAAACACATGTGGTTAGTGGTAATATGCACTGACTACATAGGTAATCATAAATCCATCTACCATACGATCACGACAGTCCCTAGAAAGCAATGGAAGAGTATATACTTGTATAATGCTTTTAATTTACTTAAGGCATCTCGGTATTAACATATCCACTCAAAATACCTTGCGCGAGATAAATCTTCAGAACAATGAGTTCTATCCTATGAACTTAGGCATTTTGAGTGGAGAATTCCTACCTAAATGTTATACAGATATATCATGTCTGGGAGGGGTATTTGCGAAAAATACCAGTCGAGAAACGAAAAATATCCGGAGCCGAATGGTGAGGGAAATTTAGTCTCAAGACTGGTATTTTCGCAAATACCCCTCCCAAACATGATATATCTGTTTAATTACACCGAATATTATTTAGAACACAGACTAAATAAATAATACCTTTTGTTTGTCGTTTTCAGGACCTAACATGATGTATCTGTTTAATTCTACCGAATGATGTTACATAAAACGCACAACTGATAACGTTTTACAAATTTTGTTACAAGCGTCTCGGTGAAGGGTAAAAACGGCAAATACGATTGTTACATAAAACGCACAACTGATAACGTTTTACAAATTTTGCTAAAAGCGTCTCGGTGAAGGGTAAATACGGCAAATACGATTTTGCAAATACCATGAAAAAAGTTAAATCTTATGCAAATACACCTACATGAAGATAAAATTCTGCAAATTCACAATGCAAGGCCTGAATTTGTAAAAAATATCACGACTATTAACCAATAAGAATCCAGCATTCTTATATAAGGTATAATTAAATTAGAAACAATATATTTCATTACATGAAACCTAAATAGGACGATCTGTTTGTTTTTCAGCTCATTAACTATAGGCCATATGAGGTTTTGTCATCATTTGACACCAATTTAGTAAAATTTTCACATGTTCAGCTTTTCAAAAGCCACTTAGTCATTTGAAAACTTAATTTGTTTAAATGAATAGTCAGATAAACAGCCGTACATTAAATATTTGTATTTAAGACAAAACAAACCAAAGGTTCATTTTTGGTATTTCAGAATAAGGATAAAGCGTATGTTTATATTCCTTATAGATAACCCCTTTACTCTACATATTCTGTTTTTATTAAGTAATGCTAATTTCAACTCTCAATACTTCATACACTTGTACACACTCCATTAAAAGGGCAAATTACAGAACCAAAAGGAAAATTATTTATTTGTATTTCAGATATTACGACCAGAAAATTTGTATTGAAGGCAGGTTTACAACAGAATCAAGGCTATATTGTAGAAGCTAATATACTACTTCAGTCAGGAAGACTAAGTAAAAGCATCTGGATCGTAAATACAGATTATCTCCCTTATGGGGGAACCTGTTCAACAAAGAAAAGTCGATATTTTGGTTTGTATTATATATAATATTCTCAGTTTTCTAATGTCTACCAATCAAATCATTTTATTTACGAATGTTTTTTTTTTCAATTTTAAATGCGTCCCTTCTATCAGTCTATTTTGTCGTATTTCAAAAGCAAACGTTTAACATGAAATGCAACAATATATTCACCATGATATCAAATTCCATTCCCGGGTTTAGAGGGTCCTTTTCTTTTGTAATAAAATACCAATACTTGGTAGTCCTCAAACTTTTACTACCAAATTTATTTATCTCATTTCAAGATAAAAAACCTTTTCAGTCTGAAAACACAAAATCAAACAAATCAAACGTTTTAGCATCACAGGGTGGTCTTGATTCAATATCAAACGTTTTAACATCACAGGGTGGTCTTGATTCAATATCAAACGTTTTAACATCACAGGGTGGTCTTGATTCAATATCAAACGTTTTAGCATCACAGGGTGGTCTTGATTCAATATCAAATGTTTTAACTAACATCACAGGGTGGTCTTGATTCAATATCAAACGTTTTAACATCACAGGGTGGTCTTGATTCAATATCAAACGTTTTAACATCACAGGGTGGTCTTGATTCAATATCAAACGTTTTAACATCACAGGGTGGTCTTGATTCAATATCAAACGTTTTAACATCACAGGGTGGTCTTGATTCAATATCAAACGTTTTACCATCACAGGGAGGTCTTGATTCAATATCAAACGTTTTACCATCACACGGAGGTCTTGATTCAATATCAAACGTTTTAACAGCAAAGGGTGGTCTTAATTCAATATCAAACGTTTTAACATCAAAGGGTGGTCTTGATTCAATATCAAACGTTTTAACATCACAGGGTGGTCTTGATTCAATATCAAACGTTTTAACATCACAGGGTGGTCTTGATTCAATATCAAACGTTTTAACATCACAGGGTGGTCTTGATTCAATATCAAACGTTTTAGCATCACAGGGTGGTCTTGATTCAATATCAAACGTTTTAACATCACAGGGTGGTCTTGATTCAATATCAAACGTTTTAACATCAAAGGGTGGTCTTGATTCAATATCAAACGTTTTAGCATCACAGGGAGGTCTTGATTCAATATCAAACGTTTTACCATCACAGGGAGGTCTTGATTCAATATCAAACGTTTTAACAGCAAAGGGTGGTCTTGATTCAATATCAAACGTTTTAACATCACAGGGTGGTCTTGATTCAATATCAAACGTTTTAACATCACAGGGTGGTCTTGATTCAATATCAAACGTTTTAACATCACAGGGTGGTCTTGATTCAATATCAAACGTTTTAACATCACATGGTAGTCTTGATTCAATATCAAACGTTTTAGCATCACAGGGTGGTCTTGATTCAATATCAAACGTTTTAACATCACAGGGTGGTCTTGATTCAATATCAAACGTTATAACATCACAGGGTGGTCTTGATTCAATATCAAACGTTTTAACATCAAAAGGTGGTCTTGATTCAATATCAAACGTTTTAACATCACAGGGTGGTCTTGATTCAATATCAAACGTTTTAACATCACAGGGTGGTCTTGATTCAATATCAAACGTTTTAACATCACAGGGTGGTCTTGATTCAATATCAAACGTTTTAACATCACAGGGTGGTCTTGATTCAATATCAAACGTTTTAACATCACAGGGTGGTCTTGATTCAATATCAAACGTTTTAACATCACAGGGTGGTCTTGATTCAATATCAAACGTTTTAACATCACAGGGTGGTCTTGATTCAATATCAAACGTTTTAACATCACATGGTAGTCTTGATTCAATATCAAACGTTTTAGCATCACAGGGTGGTCTTGATTCAATATCAAACGTTTTAACATCACAGGGTGGTCTTGATTCAATATCAAACGTTATAACATCACAGGGTGGTCTTGATTCAATATCAAACGTTTTAACATCAAAAGGTGGTCTTGATTCAATATCAAACGTTTTAACATCACAGGGTGGTCTTGATTCAATATCAAACGTTTTAACATCACAGGGTGGTCTTGATTCAATATCAAACGTTTTAACATCACAGGGTGGTCTTGATTCAATATCAAACGTTTTAACATCACAGGGTGGTCTTGATTCAATATCAAACGTTTTAACATCACAGGGTGGTCTTGATTCAATATCAAACGTTTTAACATCACAGGGTGGTCTTGATTCAATATCAAACGTTTTAACATCCCAGGGTGGTCTTGATTCAATATCAAACGTTTTAACATCACAGGGTGGTCTTGATTCAATATCAAACGTTTTAACATCACAGGGTGGTCTTGATTCAATATCAATCGTTTTAACATCACAGGGTGGTCTTGATTCAATATCAAACGTTTTAACATCACATGGTGGTCTTGATTCAATATCAAACGTTTTAGCATCAAAGGGTGGTCTTGATTCAATATCAAACGTTTTAACATCACAGGGTGGTCTTGATTCAATATCAAACGTTTTAACATCACAGGGTGGTCTTGATTCCATATCGAACGTTTTAACATCACAGGGTGGTCTTGATTCAATATCAAACGTTTTAACATCACAGGGTGGTCTTGATTCAATATCAAACATTTTAACATCACAGGGTGGTCTTGATTCAATATCAAACGTTTTAACATCACAGGGTGGTCTTGATTCAATATCAAACGTTTTAATATCACAGGGTGGTCTTGATTCAATATCCAACGTTTTAACATCACAGGGTGGTCTTGATTCAATATCAAACGTTTTAACATCACAGGGTGGTCTTGATTCAATATCGAACGCTTTAGCATCAAAGGGTGGTCTTGATTCAATATCAAACGTTTTAGCATCAAAGGGTGGTCTTGATTCAATATCAAACGTTTTAGCATCACAGGGTGGTCTTGATTCAATATCAAACGTTTTAGCATCACAGGGTGGTCTTGATTCAATATCAAACGTTTTAGCATCAAAGGGTGGTCTTGATTCAATATCAAATGTTATAACATCACAGGGTGGTCTTGATTCAATATCAAACGTTTTACCATCACAGGGTGGTCTTGATTCAATATCAAACGTTTTAACAGCAAAGGGTGGTCTTGATTCAATATCAAACGTTTTAGCAACAAAGGGTGGTCTTGATTCAATATCAAACGTTTTAGCATCAAAGGGTGGTCTTGATTCAATATCAAACGTTTTAACATCACAGGGTGGTCTTGATTCAATATCAAAGGTTTTAGCATTAAAGGGTGGTCTTGATTCAATATCAAACGTTTTAGCATCACAGGGTGGTCTTGATTCAATATCAAACGTTTTAGCATCAAAGGGTGGTCTTGATTCAATATCAAACGTTTTAGCATCAAAGGGTGTTCTTGATTCAATATCAAACGTTTTAGCATCAAAGGGTGGTCTTGATTCAATATCAAACGTCTTAACATCACAGGGTGGTCTTGAATCAATATCAAACGTTTTAGCATCAAAGGGTGGTCTTGATTCAATATCAAACGTTTTAACATCAAAGGGTGGTCTTGATTCAATATCAAACGTTTTAACATCACAGGGTGGTCGTGATTCAATATCAAACGTTTTAACATCAAAGGGTGGTCTTGGTTCAATATCAAACGTTTTAACATCAAAGGGTGGTCTTGATTCAATATCAAACGTTTTAACATCACAAGGTGGTCTTGATTCAATATCAAACGTTTTAACATCAAAGGGTTGTCTTGATTCAATATCAAACGTTTTAACATCACAGGGTGGTCTTGATTCAATATCAAACGTTTTAACATCACAGGGTGGTCTTGATTCAATATCAAACGTTTTAACATCACAGGGTGGTCTTGATTCAATATCAAACGTTTTAACATCACAGGGTGGTCTTGATTCAATAACAAACGTTTTAGCATCACAGGGTGGTCTTGATTCAATATCAAATGTTTTAACATCACAGGGTGGTCTTGATTCAATATCAAACGTTTTAACATCCCAGGGTGCTCTTGATTCAATATCAAACGTTTTAACATCACAGGGTTGTCTTGATTCAATATCAAACGTTTTAACATCAAAGGGTGGTCTTGATTCAATATCAAACGTTTTAGCATCAAAGGGTGGTCTTGATTCAATATCAAACGTTTTAATATTACAGGGTGGTCTTGATTCAATATCAAACGTTTTAGCATCAATTGGTGGTCTTTCTTGATTCAATATCAAACGTTTTAGCATCAAAGGGTGGTCTTGATCCAATATCAAACGTTTTAACATCACAGGGTGGTCTTGATTCAATATCCAACGTTTTAGCATCAAAGGGTGGTCTTGATTCAATATCAAACGTTTTAACATCACAGGGTGGTCTTGATTCAATATCAAACGTTTTAGCATCAAAAGGTGGTCTTGATTCAATATCAAACGTTTTAGCATCAAAGGGTGGTCTTAATTCAATATCAAACGTTTTAGCATCAAAGGGTGTTCTTGATTCAATATCAAACGTTTTAGCATCAAAGGGTGGTCTTGATTCAATATCAAACGTTTTAACATCACAGGGTGGTCTTGATTCAATATCAAACGTTTTAGCATCAAAGGGTGGTCTTGATTCAATATCAAACGTTTTAACATCAAAGGGTGGTCTTGATTCAATATCAAACGTTTTAACATCACAGGGTGGTCTTGATTCAATATCAAACGTTTTAACATCAAAGGGTGGTCTTGATTCAATATCAAACGTTTTAACATCACAGGGTGGTCTTGATTCAATATCAAACGTTTTAACATCACAAGGTGGTCTTGATTCAATATCAAACGTTTTAACATCGCAGGGTGGTCTTGATTCAATATCAAACGTTTTAACATCACAGGGTGGTCTTGATTCAATATCAAACGTTTTAACATCACAGGGTGGTCTTGATTCAATATCAAACGTTTTAACATCACAGGGTGGTCTTGATTCAATATCAAACGTTTTAACATCACAGGGTGGTCTTGATTCAATATCAAACGTTTTAGCATCAAAGGGTGGTCTTGATTCAATATCAAACGTTTTAACATCACAGGGTGGTCTTGATTCAACATCAAACGTTTTAGCATCACAGGGTGGTCTTGATTCAATATCAAACGTTTTAACATCACAGGGTGGTCTTGATTCAATATCGAACGTTTTAACATCACAGGGTGGTCTTGATTCAATATCAAACGTTTTAACATCACAGGGTGGTCTTTATTCAATATCAAACGTTTTTAACATCACAGGGTGGTCTTGATTCAATATCAAACATTTTAACATCACAGGGTGGTCTTGATTCAATATCAAACGTTTTAACATCACAGGGTGGTCTTGATTCAATATCAAACGTTTTAACATCAAAGGGTGGTCTTGATTCAATATCCAACGTTTTAACATCACAGGGTGGTCTTGATTCAATATCAAACGTTTTAACATCACAGGGTGGTCTTGATTCAATATCAAACGTTTTAGCATCACAGGGTGGTCTTGATTCAATATCAAACGTTTTAGCATCAAAGGGTGGTCTTGATTCAATATCAAACGTTTTAATATCACAGGGTGGTCTTGATTCAATATCAAACGTTTTAACATCAAAGGGTGGTCTTGATTCAATATCAAACGTTTTAGCATCAAAGGATGGTCTTGATTCAATATCAAATGTTATAACATCACAGGGTGGTCTTGATTCAATATCAAACGTTTTACCATCACAGGGTGGTCGTGATTCAATATCAAACGTTTTAACATCAAAGGGTGGTCTTGATTCAATATCAAACGTTTTAACATCACAGGGTGGTCTTGATTCAATATCAAACGTTTTAACATCACAAGGTGGTCTTGATTCAATATCAAACGTTTTAACATCACAGGGTGGTCTTGATTCAATATCAAACGTTTTAACATCACAGGGTGGTCTTGATTCAATATCAAACGTTTTAACATCACAGGGTGGTCTTGATTCAATATCAAACGTTTTAACATCACAGGGTGGTCTTGATTCAATATCAAACGTTTTAACATCACAGGGTGGTCTTGATTCAATATCAAACGTTTTAGCATCAAAGGGTGGTCTTGATTCAATATCAAACGTTTTAACATCACAGGGTGGTCTTGATTCAATATCAAATGTTTTAACATCACAGGGTGGTCTTGATTCAATATCAAACGTTTTAACATCCCAGGGTGCTCTTGATTCAATATCAAACGTTTTAACATCACAGGGTTGTCTTGATTCAATATCAAACGTTTTAACATCAAAGGGTGGTCTTGATTTAATATCAAACGTTTTAGCATCAAAGGGTGGTCTTGATTCAATATCAAACGTTTTAATATTACAGGGTGGTCTTGATTCAATATCAAACGTTTTAGCATCAATGGGTGGTCTTTCTTGATTCAATATCAAACGTTTTAGCATCAAAGGGTGGTCTTGATCCAATATCAAACGTTTTAACATCACAGGGTGGTCTTGATTCAATATCCAACGTTTTAGCATCAAAGGGTGGTCTTGATTCAATATCAAACGTTTTAACATCACAGGGTGGTCTTGATTCAATATCAAACGTTTTAGCATCAAAAGGTGGTCTTGATTCAATATCAAACGTTTTAGCATCAAAGGGTGGTCTTAATTCAATATCAAACGTTTTAGCATCAAAGGGTGTTCTTGATTCAATATCAAACGTTTTAGCATCAAAGGGTGGTCTTGATTCAATATCAAACGTTTTAACATCACAGGGTGGTCTTGATTCAATATCAAACGTTTTAGCATCAAAGGGTGGTCTTGATTCAATATCAAACGTTTTAACATCAAAGGGTGGTCTTGATTCAATATCAAACGTTTTAACATCACAGGGTGGTCTTGATTCAATATCAAACGTTTTAACATCAAAGGGTGGTCTTGATTCAATATCAAACGTTTTAACATCACAGGGTGGTCTTGATTCAATATCAAACGTTTTAACATCACAAGGTGGTCTTGATTCAATATCAAACGTTTTAACATCACAGGGTGGTCTTGATTCAATATCAAACGTTTTAACATCACAGGGTGGTCTTGATTCAATATCAAACGTTTTAACATCACAGGGTGGTCTTGATTCAATATCAAACGTTTTAACATCACAGGGTGGTCTTGATTCAATATCAAACGTTTTAACATCACAGGGTGGTCTTGATTCAATATCAAACGTTTTAGCATCAAAGGGTGGTCTTGATTCAATATCAAACGTTTTAACATCACAGGGTGGTCTTGATTCAATATCAAACGTTTTAACATCAAAGGGTGGTCTTGATTCAATATCAAACGTTTTAACATCACAGGGTGGTCTTGATTCAATATCAAACGTTTTAACATCACAAGGTGGTCTTGATTCAATATCAAACGTTTTAACATCACAGGGTGGTCTTGATTCAATATCAAACGTTTTAACATCACAGGGTGGTCTTGATTCAATATCAAACGTTTTAACATGACAGGGTGGTCTTGATTCAATATCAAACGTTTTAACATCACAGGGTGGTCTTGATTCAATATCAAACGTTTTAACATCACAGGGTGGTCTTGATTCAATATCAAACGTTTTAGCATCAAAGGGTGGTCTTGATTCAATATCAAACGTTTTAGCATCAAAGGGTGTTCTTGATTCAATATCAAACGTTTTAGCATCAAAGGGTGGTCTTGATTCAATATCAAACGTTTTAACATCACAGGGTGGTCTTGATTCAATATCAAACGTTTTACCATCACAGGGTGGTCGTGATTCAATATCAAACGTTTTAACATCAAAGGGTGGTCTTGATTCAATATCAAACGTTTTAACATCACAGGGTGGTCTTGATTCAATATCAAACGTTTTAACATCAAAGGGTGGTCTTGATTCAATATCAAACGTTTTAACATCACTGGGTGGTCTTGATTCAATATCAAACGTTTTAACATCACAAGGTGGTCTTGATTCAATATCAAACGTTTTAACATCACAGGGTGGTCTTGATTCAATATCAAACGTTTTAACATCACAGGGTGGTCTTGATTCAATATCAAACGTTTTAACATCACAGGGTGGTCTTGATTCAATATCAAACGTTTTAACATCACAAGGTGGTCTTGATTCAATATCAAACGTTTTAACATCACAGGGTGGTCTTGATTCAATATCAAACGTTTTAGCATCAAAGGGTGGTCTTGATTCAATATCAAACGTTTTAACATCACAGGGTGGTCTTGATTCAACATCAAACGTTTTAACATCACAGGGTGGTCTTGATTCAATATCAAACGTTTTAACATCACAGGGTGGTCTTGATTCAATATCGAACGTTTTAACATCACAGGTGGTCTTGATTCAATATCAAACGTTTTAACATCACAGGGTGGTCTTTATTCAATATCAAACGTTTTTAACATCACAGGGTGGTCTTGATTCAATATCAAACATTTTAACATCACAGGGTGGTCTTGATTCAATATCAAACGTTTTAACATCACAGGGTGGTCTTGATTCAATATCAAACGTTTTAACATCAAAGGGTGGTCTTGATTCAATATCCAACGTTTTAACATCACAGGGTGGTCTTGATTCAATATCAAACGTTTTAACATCACAGGGTGGTCTTGATTCAATATCAAACGTTTTAGCATCACAGGGTGGTCTTGATTCAATATCAAACGTTTTAGCATCAAAGGGTGGTCTTGATTCAATATCAAACGTTTTAATATCACAGGGTGGTCTTGATTCAATATCAAACGTTTTAACATCAAAGGGTGGTCTTGATTCAATATCAAACGTTTTAGCATCAAAGGATGGTCTTGATTCAATATCAAATGTTATAACATCACAGGGTGGTCTTGATTCAATATCAAACGTTTTACCATCACAGGGTGGTCGTGATTCAATATCAAACGTTTTAACATCAAAGGGTGGTCTTGATTCAATATCAAACGTTTTAACATCACAGGGTGGTCTTGATTCAATATCAAACGTTTTAACATCACAAGGTGGTCTTGATTCAATATCAAACGTTTTAACATCACAGGGTGGTCTTGATTCAATATCAAACGTTTTAACATCACAGGGTGGTCTTGATTCAATATCAAACGTTTTAACATCACAGGGTGGTCTTGATTCAATATCAAACGTTTTAACATCACAGGGTGGTCTTGATTCAATATCAAACGTTTTAACATCACAGGGTGGTCTTGATTCAATATCAAACGTTTTAGCATCAAAGGGTGGTCTTGATTCAATATCAAACGTTTTAACATCACAGGGTGGTCTTGATTCAACATCAAACGTTTTAACATCACAGGGTGGTCTTGATTCAATATCAAACGTTTTAACATCACAGGGTGGTCTTGATTCAATATCAAACGTTTTAACATCACAGGGTGGTCTTGATTCAATATCGAACGTTTTAACATCACAGGGTGGTCTTGATTCAATATCAAACGTTTTAACATCACAGGGTGGTCTTGATTCAATATCAAACGTTTTTAACATCACAGGGTGGTCTTGATTCAATATCAAACATTTTAACATCACAGGGTGGTCTTGATTCAATATCAAACGTTTTAACATCACAGGGTGGTCTTGATTCAATATCAAACGTTTTAACATCAAAGGGTGGTCTTGATTCAATATCCAACGCTTTAACATCACAGGGTGGTCTTGATTCAATATCAAACGTTTTAACATCACAGGGTGGTCTTGATTCAATATCAAACGTTTTAGCATCACAGGGTGGTCTTGATTCAATATCAAACGTTTTAGCATCAAAGGGTGGTCTTGATTCAATATCAATCGTTTTAACATCACAGGGTGGTCTTGATTCAATATCAAACGTTTTAACATCAAAGGGTGGTCTTGATTCAATATCAAACGTTTTAGCATCAAAGGGTGGTCTTGATTCAATATCAAATGTTATAACATCACAGGGTGGTCTTGATTCAATATCAAACGTTTTACCATCACAGGGTGGTCTTGATTCAATATCAAACGTTTTAACAGCAAAGGGTGGTCTTGATTCAATATCAAACGTTTTAGCATCAAAGGGTGGTCTTGATTCAATATCAAACGTTTTAACATCACAGGGTGGTCTTGATTCAATATCAAACGTTTTAACATCACAGGGTGGTCTTGATTCAATATCAAACGTTTTAGCATCAAAGGGTGGTCTTGAATCAATATCAAACGTTTTAGCATCAAAGGGTGGTCTTGATTCAATATCAAACGTTTTAGCATCAAAGGGTGTTCGTGATTCAATATCAAACGTTTTAACATCACAGGGTGGTCTTGATTCAATATCAAACGTTTTAACATCACAGGGTGGTCTTGATTCAATATCAAACGTTTTAACATCACAGGGTGGTCTTGATTCAATATCAAACGTTTTAACATCACAGGGTGGTCTTGATTCAATATCAAACGTTTTAACATCACAGGGTGGTCTTGATTCAATATCAAACGTTTTAGCATCAAAGGGTGGTCTTGATTCAATATCAAACGTTTTAACATCACAGGGTGGTCTTGATTCAACATCAAACGTTTTAACATCACAGGGTGGTCTTGATTCAATATCAAACGTTTTAACATCACAGGGTGGTCTTGATTCAATATCGAACGTTTTAACATCACAGGGTGGTCTTGATTCAATATCAAACGTTTTAACATCACAGGGTGGTCTTTATTCAATATCAAACGTTTTTAACATCACAGGGTGGTCTTGATTCAATATCAAACATTTTAACATCACAGGGTGGTCTTGATTCAATATCAAACGTTTTAACATCACAGGGTGGTCTTGATTCAATATCAAACGTTTTAACATCAAAGGGTGGTCTTGATTCAATATCCAACGTTTTAACATCACAGGGTGGTCTTGGTTCAATATCAAACGTTTTAACATCACAGGGTGGTCTTGATTCAATATCAAACGTTTTAGCATCACAGGGTGGTCTTGATTCAATATCAAACGTTTTAGCATCAAAGGGTGGTCTTGATTCAATATCAAACGTTTTAATATCACAGGGTGGTCTTGATTCAATATCAAACGTTTTAACATCAAAGGGTGGTCTTGATTCAATATCAAACGTTTTAGCATCAAAGGATGGTCTTGATTCAATATCAAATGTTATAACATCACAGGGTGGTCTTGATTCAATATCAAACGTTTTACCATCACAGGGTGGTCGTGATTCAATATCAAACGTTTTAACATCAAAGGGTGGTCTTGATTCAATATCAAACGTTTTAACATCACAGGGTGGTCTTGATTCAATATCAAACGTTTTAACATCACAAGGTGGTCTTGATTCAATATCAAACGTTTTAACATCACAGGGTGGTCTTGATTCAATATCAAACGTTTTAACATCACAGGGTGGTCTTGATTCAATATCAAACGTTTTAACATCACAGGGTGGTCTTGATTCAATATCAAACGTTTTAACATCACAGGGTGGTCTTGATTCAATATCAAACGTTTTAACATCACAGGGTGGTCTTGATTCAATATCAAACGTTTTAGCATCAAAGGGTGGTCTTGATTCAATATCAAACGTTTTAACATCACAGGGTGGTCTTGATTCAACATCAAACGTTTTAACATCACAGGGTGGTCTTGATTCAATATCAAACGTTTTAACATCACAGGGTGGTCTTGATTCAATATCAAACGTTTTAACATCACAGGGTGGTCTTGATTCAATATCGAACGTTTTAACATCACAGGGTGGTCTTGATTCAATATCAAACGTTTTAACATCACAGGGTGGTCTTGATTCAATATCAAACGTTTTTAACATCACAGGGTGGTCTTGATTCAATATCAAACATTTTAACATCACAGGGTGGTCTTGATTCAATATCAAACGTTTTAACATCACAGGGTGGTCTTGATTCAATATCAAACGTTTTAACATCAAAGGGTGGTCTTGATTCAATATCCAACGCTTTAACATCACAGGGTGGTCTTGATTCAATATCAAACGTTTTAACATCACAGGGTGGTCTTGATTCAATATCAAACGTTTTAGCATCACAGGGTGGTCTTGATTCAATATCAAACGTTTTAGCATCAAAGGGTGGTCTTGATTCAATATCAAACGTTTTAACATCACAGGGTGGTCTTGATTCAATATCAAACGTTTTAACATCAAAGGGTGGTCTTGATTCAATATCAAACGTTTTAGCATCAAAGGGTGGTCTTGATTCAATATCAAATGTTATAACATCACAGGGTGGTCTTGATTCAATATCAAACGTTTTACCATCACAGGGTGGTCTTGATTCAATATCAAACGTTTTAACAGCAAAGGGTGGTCTTGATTCAATATCAAACGTTTTAGCATCAAAGGGTGGTCTTGATTCAATATCAAACGTTTTAACATCACAGGGTGGTCTTGATTCAATATCAAACGTTTTAACATCACAGGGTGGTCTTGATTCAATATCAAACGTTTTAGCATCAAAGGGTGGTCTTGAATCAATATCAAACGTTTTAGCATCAAAGGGTGGTCTTGATTCAATATCAAACGTTTTAGCATCAAAGGGTGTTCGTGATTCAATATCAAACGTTTTAGCATCAAAGGGTGGTCTTGATTCAATATCAAACGTTTTAACATCACAGGGTTGTCTTGATTCAATATCAAACGTTTTAACATCACAGGGTGGTCTTGATTCAATATCAAACGTTTTAACATCACAGGGTGGTCTTGATTCAATATCAAACGTTTTAACATCACAGGGTGGTCTTGATTCAATATCAAACGTTTTAACATCACAGGGTGGTCTTGATTCAATATCAAGCGTTTTAACATCACAGGGTGGTCTTGATTCAATAACAAACGTTTTAGCATCACAGGGTGGTCTTGATTCAATATCAAATGTTTTAACATCACAGGGTGGTCTTGATTCAATATCAAACGTTTTAACATCCCAGGGTGCTCTTGGTTCAATATCAAACGTTTTAACATCACAGGGTTGTCTTGATTCAATATCAAACGTTTTAACATCAAAGGGTGGTCTTGATTCAATATCAAACGTTTTAGCATCAAAGGGTGGTCTTGATTCAATATCAAACGTTTTAATATTACAGGGTGGTCTTGATTCAATATCAAACGTTTTAGCATCAATGGGTGGTCTTTCTTGATTCAATATCAAACGTTTTAGCATCAAAGGGTGGTCTTGATCCAATATCAAACGTTTTAACATCACAGGGTGGTCTTGATTCAATATCCAACGTTTTAGCAACAAAGGGTGGTCTTGATTCAATATCAAACGTTTTAACATCACAGGGTGGTCTTGATTCAATATCAAACGTTTTAGCATCAAAAGGTGGTCTTGATTCAATATCAAACGTTTTAGCATCAAAGGGTGGTCTTATTTCAATATCAAACGTTTTAGCATCAAAGGGTGTTCTTGATTCAATATCAAACGTTTTAGCATCAAAGGGTGGTCTTGATTCAATATCAAACGTTTTAACATCAAAGGGTGGTCTTGATTCAATATCAAACGTTTTAACATCACAGGGTGGTCGTGATTCAATATCAAACGTTTTAACATCAAAGGGTGGTCTTGATTCAATATCAAACGTTTTAACATCACAGGGTGGTCTTGATTCAATATCAAACGTTTTAACATCACAAGGTGGTCTTGATTCAATATCAAACGTTTTAACATCACAGGGTGGTCTTGATTCAATATCAAACGTTTTAACATCACAGGGTGGTCTTGATTCAATATCAAACGTTTTAACATCACAGGGTGGTCTTGATTCAATATCAAACGTTTTAACATCACAGGGTGGTCTTGATTCAATATCAAACGTTTTAACATCACAGGGTGGTCTTGATTCAATATCAAACGTTTTAGCATCAAAGGGTGGTCTTGATTCAATATCAAACGTTTTAACATCACAGGGTGGTCTTGAATCAACATCAAACGTTTTAACATCACAGGGTGGTCTTGATTCAATATCAAACGTTTTAACATCACAGGGTGGTCTTGATTCAATATCGAACGTTTTAACATCACAGGGTGGACTTGATTCAATATCAAACGTTTTAACATCACAGGGTGGTATTTATTCAATATCAAACGTTTTTAACATCACAGGGTGGTCTTGATTCAATATCAAACAATTTTACATCACAGGGTGGTCTTGATTCAATATCAAACGTTTTAACATCACAGGGTGGTCTTGATTCAATATCAAACGTTTTAACATCAAAGGGTGGTCTTGATTCAATATCCAACGTTTTAACATCACAGGGTGGTCTTGATTCAATATCAAACGTTTTAACATCACAGGGTGGTCTTGATTCAATATCAAACGTTTTAGCATCACAGGGTGGTCTTGATTCAATATCAAACGTTTTAGCATCAAAGGGTGGTCTTGATTCAATATCAAACGTTTTAATATCACAGGGTGGTCTTGATTCAATATCAAACGTTTTAACATCAAAGGGTGGTCTTGATTCAATATCAAACGTTTTAGCATCAAAGGGTGGTCTTGATTCAATATCAAATGTTATAACATCACAGGGTGGTCTTGATTCAATATCAAACGTTTTACCATCACAGGGTGGTCGTGATTCAATATCAAACGTTTTAACATCAAAGGGTGGTCTTGATTCAATATCAAACGTTTTAACATCACAGGGTGGTCTTGATTCAATATCAAACGTTTTAACATCACAGGGTGGTCTTGATTCAATATCAAACGTTTTAGCATCACAGGGTGGTCTTGATTCAATATCAAACGTTTTAGCATCAAAGGGTGGTCTTGATTCAATATCAAACGTTTTAATATCACAGGGTGGTCTTGATTCAATATCAAACGTTTTAACATCAAAGGGTGGTCTTGATTCAATATCAAACGTTTTAGCATCAAAGGGTGGTCTTGATTCAATATCAAATGTTATAACATCACAGGGTGGTCTTGATTCAATATCAAACGTTTTACCATCACAGGGTGGTCGTGATTCAATATCAAACGTTTTAACATCAAAGGGTGGTCTTGATTCAATATCAAACGTTTTAACATCACAGGGTGGTCTTGATTCAATATCAAACGTTTTAACATCACAAGGTGGTCTTGATTCAATATCAAACGTTTTAACATCAAAGGGTGGTCTTGATTCAATATCAAACGTTTTAACATCACAGGGTGGTCTTGATTCAATATCAAACGTTTTAACATCACAGGGTGGTCTTGATTCAATATCAAACGTTTTAACATCACAGGGTGGTCTTGATTCAATATCAAACGTTTTAACATCACAGGGTGGTCTTGATTCAATATCAAACGTTTTAGCATCAAAGGGTGGTCTTGATTCAATATCAAACGTTTTAACATCACAGGGTGGTCTTGATTCAACATCAAACGTTTTAACATCACAGGGTGGTCTTGATTCAATATCAAACGTTTTTAACATCACAGGGTGGTCTTGATTCAATATCAAACATTTTAACATCACAGGGTGGTCTTGATTCAATATCAAACGTTTTAACATCACAGGGTGGTCTTGATTCAATATCAAACGTTTTAACATCAAAGGGTGGTCTTGATTCAATATCCAACGCTTTAACATCACAGGGTGGTCTTGATTCAATATCAAACGTTTTAACATCACAGGGTGGTCTTGATTCAATATCAAACGTTTTAGCATCACAGGGTGGTCTTGATTCAATATCAAACGTTTTAGCATCAAAGGGTGGTCTTGATTCAATATCAAACGTTTTAACATCACAGGGTGGTCTTGATTCAATATCAAACGTTTTAGCATCAAAGGATGGTCTTGATTCAATATCAAATGTTATAACATCACAGGGTGGTCTTGATTCAATATCAAACGTTTTACCATCACAGGGTGGTCGTGATTCAATATCAAACGTTTTAACATCAAAGGGTGGTCTTGATTCAATATCAAACGTTTTAACATCACAGGGTGGTCTTGATTCAATATCAAACGTTTTAACATCACAAGGTGGTCTTGATTCAATATCAAACGTTTTAACATCACAGGGTGGTCTTGATTCAATATCAAACGTTTTAACATCACAGGGTGGTCTTGATTCAATATCAAACGTTTTAACATCACAGGGTGGTCTTGATTCAATATCAAACGTTTTAACATCACAGGGTGGTCTTGATTCAATATCAAACGTTTTAACATCACAGGGTGGTCTTGATTCAATATCAAACGTTTTAGCATCAAAGGGTGGTCTTGATTCAATATCAAACGTTTTAACATCACAGGGTGGTCTTGATTCAACATCAAACGTTTTAACATCACAGGGTGGTCTTGATTCAATATCAAACGTTTTAACATCACAGGGTGGTCTTGATTCAATATCAAACGTTTTAACATCACAGGGTGGTCTTGATTCAATATCGAACGTTTTAACATCACAGGGTGGTCTTGATTCAATATCAAACGTTTTAACATCACAGGGTGGTCTTGATTCAATATCAAACGTTTTTAACATCACAGGGTGGTCTTGATTCAATATCAAACATTTTAACATCACAGGGTGGTCTTGATTCAATATCAAACGTTTTAACATCACAGGGTGGTCTTGATTCAATATCAAACGTTTTAACATCAAAGGGTGGTCTTGATTCAATATCCAACGCTTTAACATCACAGGGTGGTCTTGATTCAATATCAAACGTTTTAACATCACAGGGTGGTCTTGATTCAATATCAAACGTTTTAGCATCACAGGGTGGTCTTGATTCAATATCAAACGTTTTAGCATCAAAGGGTGGTCTTGATTCAATATCAAACGTTTTAACATCACAGGGTGGTCTTGATTCAATATCAAACGTTTTAACATCAAAGGGTGGTCTTGATTCAATATCAAACGTTTTAGCATCAAAGGGTGGTCTTGATTCAATATCAAATGTTATAACATCACAGGGTGGTCTTGATTCAATATCAAACGTTTTACCATCACAGGGTGGTCTTGATTCAATATCAAACGTTTTAACAGCAAAGGGTGGTCTTGATTCAATATCAAACGTTTTAGCATCAAAGGGTGGTCTTGATTCAATATCAAACGTTTTAACATCACAGGGTGGTCTTGATTCAATATCAAACGTTTTAACATCACAGGGTGGTCTTGATTCAATATCAAACGTTTTAGCATCAAAGGGTGGTCTTGAATCAATATCAAACGTTTTAGCATCAAAGGGTGGTCTTGATTCAATATCAAACGTTTTAGCATCAAAGGGTGTTCGTGATTCAATATCAAACGTTTTAGCATCAAAGGGTGGTCTTGATTCAATATCAAACGTTTTAACATCACAGGGTTGTCTTGATTCAATATCAAACGTTTTAACATCACAGGGTGGTCTTGATTCAATATCAAACGTTTTAACATCACAGGGTGGTCTTGATTCAATATCAAACGTTTTAACATCACAGGGTGGTCTTGATTCAATATCAAACGTTTTAACATCACAGGGTGGTCTTGATTCAATATCAAGCGTTTTAACATCACAGGGTGGTCTTGATTCAATAACAAACGTTTTAGCATCACAGGGTGGTCTTGATTCAATATCAAATGTTTTAACATCACAGGGTGGTCTTGATTCAATATCAAACGTTTTAACATCCCAGGGTGCTCTTGGTTCAATATCAAACGTTTTAACATCACAGGGTTGTCTTGATTCAATATCAAACGTTTTAACATCAAAGGGTGGTCTTGATTCAATATCAAACGTTTTAGCATCAAAGGGTGGTCTTGATTCAATATCAAACGTTTTAATATTACAGGGTGGTCTTGATTCAATATCAAACGTTTTAGCATCAATGGGTGGTCTTTCTTGATTCAATATCAAACGTTTTAGCATCAAAGGGTGGTCTTGATCCAATATCAAACGTTTTAACATCACAGGGTGGTCTTGATTCAATATCCAACGTTTTAGCAACAAAGGGTGGTCTTGATTCAATATCAAACGTTTTAACATCACAGGGTGGTCTTGATTCAATATCAAACGTTTTAGCATCAAAAGGTGGTCTTGATTCAATATCAAACGTTTTAGCATCAAAGGGTGGTCTTATTTCAATATCAAACGTTTTAGCATCAAAGGGTGTTCTTGATTCAATATCAAACGTTTTAGCATCAAAGGGTGGTCTTGATTCAATATCAAACGTTTTAACATCAAAGGGTGGTCTTGATTCAATATCAAACGTTTTAACATCACAGGGTGGTCGTGATTCAATATCAAACGTTTTAACATCAAAGGGTGGTCTTGATTCAATATCAAACGTTTTAACATCACAGGGTGGTCTTGATTCAATATCAAACGTTTTAACATCACAAGGTGGTCTTGATTCAATATCAAACGTTTTAACATCACAGGGTGGTCTTGATTCAATATCAAACGTTTTAACATCACAGGGTGGTCTTGATTCAATATCAAACGTTTTAACATCACAGGGTGGTCTTGATTCAATATCAAACGTTTTAACATCACAGGGTGGTCTTGATTCAATATCAAACGTTTTAACATCACAGGGTGGTCTTGATTCAATATCAAACGTTTTAGCATCAAAGGGTGGTCTTGATTCAATATCAAACGTTTTAACATCACAGGGTGGTCTTGAATCAACATCAAACGTTTTAACATCACAGGGTGGTCTTGATTCAATATCAAACGTTTTAACATCACAGGGTGGTCTTGATTCAATATCGAACGTTTTAACATCACAGGGTGGACTTGATTCAATATCAAACGTTTTAACATCACAGGGTGGTATTTATTCAATATCAAACGTTTTTAACATCACAGGGTGGTCTTGATTCAATATCAAACAATTTTACATCACAGGGTGGTCTTGATTCAATATCAAACGTTTTAACATCACAGGGTGGTCTTGATTCAATATCAAACGTTTTAACATCAAAGGGTGGTCTTGATTCAATATCCAACGTTTTAACATCACAGGGTGGTCTTGATTCAATATCAAACGTTTTAACATCACAGGGTGGTCTTGATTCAATATCAAACGTTTTAGCATCACAGGGTGGTCTTGATTCAATATCAAACGTTTTAGCATCAAAGGGTGGTCTTGATTCAATATCAAACGTTTTAATATCACAGGGTGGTCTTGATTCAATATCAAACGTTTTAACATCAAAGGGTGGTCTTGATTCAATATCAAACGTTTTAGCATCAAAGGGTGGTCTTGATTCAATATCAAATGTTATAACATCACAGGGTGGTCTTGATTCAATATCAAACGTTTTACCATCACAGGGTGGTCGTGATTCAATATCAAACGTTTTAACATCAAAGGGTGGTCTTGATTCAATATCAAACGTTTTAACATCACAGGGTGGTCTTGATTCAATATCAAACGTTTTAACATCACAGGGTGGTCTTGATTCAATATCAAACGTTTTAGCATCACAGGGTGGTCTTGATTCAATATCAAACGTTTTAGCATCAAAGGGTGGTCTTGATTCAATATCAAACGTTTTAATATCACAGGGTGGTCTTGATTCAATATCAAACGTTTTAACATCAAAGGGTGGTCTTGATTCAATATCAAACGTTTTAGCATCAAAGGGTGGTCTTGATTCAATATCAAATGTTATAACATCACAGGGTGGTCTTGATTCAATATCAAACGTTTTACCATCACAGGGTGGTCGTGATTCAATATCAAACGTTTTAACATCAAAGGGTGGTCTTGATTCAATATCAAACGTTTTAACATCACAGGGTGGTCTTGATTCAATATCAAACGTTTTAACATCACAAGGTGGTCTTGATTCAATATCAAACGTTTTAACATCAAAGGGTGGTCTTGATTCAATATCAAACGTTTTAACATCACAGGGTGGTCTTGATTCAATATCAAACGTTTTAACATCACAGGGTGGTCTTGATTCAATATCAAACGTTTTAACATCACAGGGTGGTCTTGATTCAATATCAAACGTTTTAACATCACAGGGTGGTCTTGATTCAATATCAAACGTTTTAGCATCAAAGGGTGGTCTTGATTCAATATCAAACGTTTTAACATCACAGGGTGGTCTTGATTCAACATCAAACGTTTTAACATCACAGGGTGGTCTTGATTCAATATCAAACGTTTTTAACATCACAGGGTGGTCTTGATTCAATATCAAACATTTTAACATCACAGGGTGGTCTTGATTCAATATCAAACGTTTTAACATCACAGGGTGGTCTTGATTCAATATCAAACGTTTTAACATCAAAGGGTGGTCTTGATTCAATATCCAACGCTTTAACATCACAGGGTGGTCTTGATTCAATATCAAACGTTTTAACATCACAGGGTGGTCTTGATTCAATATCAAACGTTTTAGCATCACAGGGTGGTCTTGATTCAATATCAAACGTTTTAGCATCAAAGGGTGGTCTTGATTCAATATCAAACGTTTTAACATCACAGGGTGGTCTTGATTCAATATCAAACGTTTTAACATCAAAGGGTGGTCTTGATTCAATATCAAACGTTTTAGCATCAAAGGGTGGTCTTGATTCAATATCAAATGTTATAACATCACAGGGTGGTCTTGATTCAATATCAAACGTTTTACCATCACAGGGTGGTCTTGATTCAATATCAAACGTTTTAACAGCAAAGGGTGGTCTTGATTCAATATCAAACGTTTTAACATCAAAGGGTGGTCTTGATTCAATATCAAACGTTTTAACATCACAGGGTGGTCTTGATTCAATATCAAACGTTTTAACATCACAGGGTGGTCTTGATTCAATATCAAACGTTTTATCATCAAAGGGTGGTCTTGATTCAATATCAAACGTTTTAGCATCAAAGGGTGGTCTTGATTCAATATCAAACGTTTTAGCATCAAAGGGTGTTCGTGATTCAATATCAAACGTTTTAGCATCAAAGGGTGGTCTTGATTCAATATCAAACGCTTTAACATCACAGGGTGGTCTTGATTCAATATCAAACGTTTTAACATCACAGGGTGGTCTTGATTCAATATCAAACATTTTAACATCACAGGGTGGTCTTGATTCAATATCAAACGTTTTAACATCACAGGGTGGTCTTGATTCAATATCAAACGTTTTAACATCAAAGGGTGGTCTTGATTCAATATCAAACGTTTTAGCATCAAAGGGTGGTCTTGATTCAATATCAAATGTTATAACATCACAGGGTGGTCTTGATTCAATATCAAACGTTTTACCATCACAGGGTGGTCGTGATTCAATATCAAACGTTTTAACATCAAAGGGTGGTCTTGATTCAATATCAAACGTTTTAACATCACAGGGTGGTCTTGATTCAATATCAAACGTTTTAACATCAAAGGGTGGTCTTGATTCAATATCAAACGTTTTAACATCAAAGGGTGGTCTTGATTCAATATCAAACGTTTTAACATCACAGGGTGGTCTTGATTCAATATCAAACGTTTTAACATCACAGGGTGGTCTTGATTCAATATCAAACGTTTTAACATCACAGGGTGGTCTTGATTCAATATCAAACGTTTTAACATCACAGGGTGGTCTTGATTCAATATCAAACGTTTTAGCATCAAAGGGTGGTCTTGATTCAATATCAAACGTTTTAACATCACAGGGTGGTCTTGATTCAACATCAAACGTTTTAACATCACAGGGTGGTCTTGATTCAATATCAAACGTTTTTAACATCACAGGGTGGTCTTGATTCAATATCAAACATTTTAACATCACAGGGTGGTCTTGATTCAATATCAAACGTTTTAACATCACAGGGTGGTCTTGATTCAATATCAAACGTTTTAACATCAAAGGGTGGTCTTGATTCAATATCCAACGCTTTAACATCACAGGGTGGTCTTGATTCAATATCAAACGTTTTAACATCACAGGGTGGTCTTGATTCAATATCAAACGTTTTAGCATCACAGGGTGGTCTTGATTCAATATCAAACGTTTTAGCATCAAAGGGTGGTCTTGATTCAATATCAAACGTTTTAACATCACAGGGTGGTCTTGATTCAATATCAAACGTTTTAACATCAAAGGGTGGTCTTGATTCAATATCAAACGTTTTAGCATCAAAGGGTGGTCTTGATTCAATATCAAATGTTATAACATCACAGGGTGGTCTTGATTCAATATCAAACGTTTTACCATCACAGGGTGGTCTTGATTCAATATCAAACGTTTTAACAGCAAAGGGTGGTCTTGATTCAATATCAAACGTTTTAACATCAAAGGGTGGTCTTGATTCAATATCAAACGTTTTAACATCACAGGGTGGTCTTGATTCAATATCAAACGTTTTAACATCACAGGGTGGTCTTGATTCAATATCAAACGTTTTATCATCAAAGGGTGGTCTTGATTCAATATCAAACGTTTTAGCATCAAAGGGTGGTCTTGATTCAATATCAAACGTTTTAGCATCAAAGGGTGTTCGTGATTCAATATCAAACGTTTTAGCATCAAAGGGTGGTCTTGATTCAATATCAAACGCTTTAACATCACAGGGTGGTCTTGATTCAATATCAAACGTTTTAACATCACAGGGTGGTCTTGATTCAATATCAAACGTTTTAACATCACAGGGTGGTCTTGATTCAATATCAAACGTTTTAACATCACAGGGTGGTCTTGATTCAATATCAAACGTTTTAGCATCAAAGGGTGGTCTTGATTCAATATCAAACGTTTTAACATCACAGGGTGGTCTTGATTCAACATCAAACGTTTTAACATCACAAGGTGGTCTTGATTCAATATCAAACGTTTTAACATCAAAGGGTGGTCTTGATTCAATATCAAACGTTTTAACATCACAGGGTGGTCTTGATTCAATATCAAACGTTTTAACATCACAGGGTGGTCTTGATTCAATATCAAACGTTTTAACATCACAGGGTGGTCTTGATTCAATATCAAACGTTTTAACATCACAGGGTGGTCTTGATTCAATATCAAACGTTTTAGCATCAAAGGGTGGTCTTGATTCAATATCAAACGTTTTAACATCACAGGGTGGTCTTGATTCAACATCAAACGTTTTAACATCACAGGGTGGTCTTGATTCAATATCAAACGTTTTAACATCACAGGGTGGTCTTGATTCAATATCGAACGTTTTAACATCACAGGGTGGTCTTGATTCAATATCAAACGTTTTAACATCACAGGGTGGTCTTGATTCAATATCAAACGTTTTTAACATCACAGGGTGGTCTTGATTCAATATCAAACATTTTAACATCACAGGGTGGTCTTGATTCAATATCAAACGTTTTAACATCACAGGGTGGTCTTGATTCAATATCAAACGTTTTAACATCAAAGGGTGGTCTTGATTCAATATCCAACGCTTTAACATCACAGGGTGGTCTTGATTCAATATCAAACGTTTTAACATCACAGGGTGGTCTTGATTCAATATCAAACGTTTTAGCATCACAGGGTGGTCTTGATTCAATATCAAACGTTTTAGCATCAAAGGGTGGTCTTGATTCAATATCAAACGTTTTAACATCACAGGGTGGTCTTGATTCAATATCAAACGTTTTAACATCAAAGGGTGGTCTTGATTCAATATCAAACGTTTTAGCATCAAAGGGTGGTCTTGATTCAATATCAAATGTTATAACATCACAGGGTGGTCTTGATTCAATATCAAACGTTTTACCATCACAGGGTGGTCTTGATTCAATATCAAACGTTTTAACAGCAAAGGGTGGTCTTGATTCAATATCAAACGTTTTAACATCAAAGGGTGGTCTTGATTCAATATCAAACGTTTTAACATCACAGGGTGGTCTTGATTCAATATCAAACGTTTTAACATCACAGGGTGGTCTTGATTCAATATCAAACGTTTTAGCATCAAAGGGTGGTCTTGATTCAATATCAAACGTTTTAGCATCAAAGGGTGGTCTTGATTCAATATCAAACGTTTTAGCATCAAAGGGTGTTCGTGATTCAATATCAAACGTTTTAGCATCAAAGGGTGGTCTTGATTCAATATCAAACGCTTTAACATCACAGGGTGGTCTTGATTCAATATCAAATGTTTTAACATCACAGGGTGGTCTTGATTCAATATCAAACGTTTTAACATCACAGGGTGGTCTTGATTCAATATCAAACGTTTTAACATCACAGGGTGGTCTTGATTCAATATCAAACGTTTTAGCATCAAAGGGTGGTCTTGATTCAATATCAAACGTTTTAACATCACAGGGTGGTCTTGATTCAACATCAAACGTTTTAACATCACAGGGTGGTCTTGATTCAATATCAAACGTTTTAACATCACAGGGTGGTCTTGATTCAATATCAAACGTTTTAACATCACAGGGTGGTCTTGATTCAATATCAAACGTTTTAACATCACAGGGTGGTCTTTATTCAATATCAAACGTTTTTAACATCACAGGGTGGTCTTGATTCAATATCAAACATTTTAACATCACAGGGTGGTCTTGATTCAATATCAAACGTTTTAACATCACAGGGTGGTCTTGATTCAATATCAAACGTTTTAACATCAAAGGGTGGTCTTGATTCAATATCCAACGTTTTAACATCACAGGGTGGTCTTGATTCAATATCAAACGTTTTAACATCACAGGGTGGTCTTGATTCAATATCAAACGTTTTAGCATCACAGGGTGGTCTTGATTCAATATCAAACGTTTTAACATCACAGGGTGGTCTTGATTCAATATCAAACGTTTTAACATCACAGGGTGGTCTTGATTCAATATCAAACGTTTTAGCATCAAAGGGTGGTCTTGATTCAATATCAAACGTTTTAACATCACAGGGTGGTCTTGATTCAACATCAAACGTTTTAACATCACAGGGTGGTCTTGATTCAATATCAAACGTTTTAACATCACAGGGTGGTCTTGATTCAATATCAAACGTTTTAACATCACAGGGTGGTCTTGATTCAATATCAAACGTTTTAACATCACAGGGTGGTCTTTATTCAATATCAAACGTTTTTAACATCACAGGGTGGTCTTGATTCAATATCAAACATTTTAACATCACAGGGTGGTCTTGATTCAATATCAAACGTTTTAACATCACAGGGTGGTCTTGATTCAATATCAAACGTTTTAACATCAAAGGGTGGTCTTGATTCAATATCCAACGTTTTAACATCACAGGGTGGTCTTGATTCAATATCAAACGTTTTAACATCACAGGGTGGTCTTGATTCAATATCAAACGTTTTAGCATCACAGGGTGGTCTTGATTCAATATCAAACGTTTTAGCATCAAAGGGTGGTCTTGATTCAATATCAAACGTTTTAATATCACAGGGTGGTCTTGATTCAATATCAAACGTTTTAACATCAAAGGGTGGTCTTGATTCAATATCAAACGTTTTAGCATCAAAGGGTGGTCTTGATTCAATATCAAATGTTATAACATCACAGGGTGGTCTTGATTCAATATCAAACGTTTTACCATCACAGGGTGGTCGTGATTCAATATCAAACGTTTTAACATCAAAGGGTGGTCTTGATTCAATATCAAACGTTTTAACATCACAGGGTGGTCTTGATTCAATATCAAACGTTTTAACATCACAAGGTGGTCATGATTCAATATCAAACGTTTTAACATCACAGGGTGGTCTTGATTCAATATCAAACGTTTTAACATCACAGGGTGGTCTTGATTCAATATCAAACGTTTTAACATCACAGGGTGGTCTTGATTCAATATCAAACGTTTTAACATCACAGGGTGGTCTTGATTCAATATCAAACGTTTTAACATCACAGGGTGGTCTTGATTCAATATCAAACGTTTTAACATCACAGGGTGGTCTTGATTCAATATCAAACGTTTTAACATCACAGGGTGGTCTTGATTCAATATCAAACGTTTTAACATCACAGGGTGGTCTTGATTCAACATCAAACGTTTTAACATCACAGGGTGGTCTTGATTCAATATCAAACGCTTTAACATCACAGGGTGGTCTTGATTCAATATCAAATGTTTTAACATCACAGGGTGGTCTTGATTCAATATCAAACGTTTTAACATCACAGGGTGGTCTTGATTCAATATCAAACGTTTTAACATCACAGGGTGGTCTTGATTCAATATCAAACGTTTTAGCATCAAAGGGTGGTCTTGATTCAATATCAAACGTTTTAACATCACAGGGTGGTCTTGATTCAACATCAAACGTTTTAACATCACAGGGTGGTCTTGATTCAATATCAAACGTTTTAACATCACAGGGTGGTCTTGATTCAATATCGAACGTTTTAACATCACAGGGTGGTCTTGATTCAATATCAAACGTTTTAACATCACAGGGTGGTCTTTATTCAATATCAAACGTTTTTAACATCACAGGGTGGTCTTGATTCAATATCAAACATTTTAACATCACAGGGTGGTCTTGATTCAATATCAAACGTTTTAACATCACAGGGTGGTCTTGATTCAATATCAAACGTTTTAACATCAAAGGGTGGTCTTGATTCAATATCCAACGTTTTAACATCACAGGGTGGTCTTGATTCAATATCAAACGTTTTAACATCACAGGGTGGTCTTGATTCAATATCAAACGTTTTAGCATCACAGGGTGGTCTTGATTCAATATCAAACGTTTTAGCATCAAAGGGTGGTCTTGATTCAATATCAAACGTTTTAATATCACAGGGTGGTCTTGATTCAATATCAAACGTTTTAACATCAAAGGGTGGTCTTGATTCAATATCAAACGTTTTAGCATCAAAGGGTGGTCTTGATTCAATATCAAATGTTATAACATCACAGGGTGGTCTTGATTCAATATCAAACGTTTTACCATCACAGGGTGGTCGTGATTCAATATCAAACGTTTTAACATCAAAGGGTGGTCTTGATTCAATATCAAACGTTTTAACATCACAGGGTGGTCTTGATTCAATATCAAACGTTTTAACATCACAAGGTGGTCTTGATTCAATATCAAACGTTTTAACATCACAGGGTGGTCTTGATTCAATATCAAACGTTTTAACATCACAGGGTGGTCTTGATTCAATATCAAACGTTTTAACATCACAGGGTGGTCTTGATTCAATATCAAACGTTTTAACATCACAGGGTGGTCTTGATTCAATATCAAACGTTTTAACATCACAGGGTGGTCTTGATTCAATATCAAACGTTTTAACATCACAGGGTGCTCAAACGTTTTAACATCACAGGGTGGTCTTGATTCAATATCAAACGTTTTAACATCACAGGGTGGTCTTGATTCAATATCAAACGTTTTAACATCACAGGGTGGTCTTGATTCAATATCAAACGTTTTAACATCACAGGGTGCTTGATTCAATATCAAACGTTTTAACATCACAGGGTGGTCTTGATTCAATATCAAACGTTTTAACATCACAGGGTGGTCTTGATTCAACATCAAACGTTTTAACATCACAGGGTGGTCTTGATTCAATATCAAACGTTTTAACATCACAGGGTGGTCTTGATTCAATATCAAACGTTTTAACATCACAGGGTGGTCTTGATTCAATATCGAACGTTTTAACATCACAGGGTGGTCTTGATTCAATATCAAACGTTTTAACATCACAGGGTGGTCTTGATTCAATATCAAACGTTTTTAACATCACAGGGTGGTCTTGATTCAATATCAAACATTTTAACATCACAGGGTGGTCTTGATTCAATATCAAACGTTTTAACATCACAGGGTGGTCTTGATTCAATATCAAACGTTTTAACATCAAAGGGTGGTCTTGATTCAATATCCAACGCTTTAACATCACAGGGTGGTCTTGATTCAATATCAAACGTTTTAACATCACAGGGTGGTCTTGATTCAATATCAAACGTTTTAGCATCACAGGGTGGTCTTGATTCAATATCAAACGTTTTAGCATCAAAGGGTGGTCTTGATTCAATATCAAACGTTTTAACATCACAGGGTGGTCTTGATTCAATATCAAACGTTTTAACATCAAAGGGTGGTCTTGATTCAATATCAAACGTTTTAGCATCAAAGGGTGGTCTTGATTCAATATCAAATGTTATAACATCACAGGGTGGTCTTGATTCAATATCAAACGTTTTACCATCACAGGGTGGTCTTGATTCAATATCAAACGTTTTAACAGCAAAGGGTGGTCTTGATTCAATATCAAACGTTTTAGCATCAAAGGGTGGTCTTGATTCAATATCAAACGTTTTAACATCACAGGGTGGTCTTGATTCAATATCAAACGTTTTAACATCACAGGGTGGTCTTGATTCAATATCAAACGTTTTAGCATCAAAGGGTGGTCTTGATTCAATATCAAACGTTTTAGCATCAAAGGGTGGTCTTGATTCAATATCAAACGTTTTAACATCACAGGGTGGTCTTGAATCAACATCAAACGTTTTAACATCACAGGGTGGTCTTGATTCAATATCAAACGTTTTAACATCACAGGGTGGTCTTGATTCAATATCGAACGTTTTAACATCACAGGGTGGTCTTGATTCAATATCAAACGTTTTAACATCACAGGGTGGTCTTTATTCAATATCAAACGTTTTTAACATCACAGGGTGGTCTTGATTCAATATCAAACAATTTTACATCACAGGGTGGTCTTGATTCAATATCAAACGTTTTAACATCACAGGGTGGTCTTGATTCAATATCAAACGTTTTAACATCAAAGGGTGGTCTTGATTCAATATCCAACGTTTTAACATCACAGGGTGGTCTTGATTCAATATCAAACGTTTTAACATCACAGGGTGGTCTTGATTCAATATCAAACGTTTTAGCATCACAGGGTGGTCTTGATTCAATATCAAACGTTTTAGCATCAAAGGGTGGTCTTGATTCAATATCAAACGTTTTAATATCACAGGGTGGTCTTGATTCAATATCAAACGTTTTAACATCAAAGGGTGGTCTTGATTCAATATCAAACGTTTTAGCATCAAAGGGTGGTCTTGATTCAATATCAAATGTTATAACATCACAGGGTGGTCTTGATTCAATATCAAACGTTTTACCATCACAGGGTGGTCGTGATTCAATATCAAACGTTTTAACATCAAAGGGTGGTCTTGATTCAATATCAAACGTTTTAACATCACAGGGTGGTCTTGATTGAATATCAAACGTTTTAACATCACAGGGTGGTCTTGATTCAATATCAAACGTTTTAGCATCAAAGGGTGGTCTTGATTCAATATCAAACGTTTTAATATCACAGGGTGGTCTTGATTCAATATCAAACGTTTTAACATCAAAGGGTGGTCTTGATTCAATATCAAACGTTTTAGCATCAAAGGGTGGTCTTGATTCAATATCAAATGTTATAACATCACAGGGTGGTCTTGATTCAATATCAAACGTTTTACCATCACAGGGTGGTCGTGATTCAATATCAAACGTTTTAACATCAAAGGGTGGTCTTGATTCAATATCAAACGTTTTAACATCACAGGGTGGTCTTGATTCAATATCAAACGTTTTAACATCACAAGGTGGTCTTGATTCAATATCAAACGTTTTAACATCAAAGGGTGGTCTTGATTCAATATCAAACGTTTTAACATCACAGGGTGGTCTTGATTCAATATCAAACGTTTTAGCATCACAGGGTGGTCTTGATTCAATATCAAACGTTTTAACATCACAGGGTGGTCTTGATTCAATATCAAACGTTTTAACATCACAGGGTGGTCTTGATTCAATATCAAACGTTTTAGCATCAAAGGGTGGTCTTGATTCAATTTCAAACGTTTTAACATCACAGGGTGGTCTTGATTCAACATCAAACGTTTTAACATCACAGGGTGGTCTTGATTCAATATCAAACGTTTTAACATCACAGGGTGGTCTTGATTCAATATCGAACGTTTTAACATCACAGGGTGGTCTTGATTCAATATCAAACGTTTTAACATCACAGGGTGGTCTTGATTCAATATCAAACGTTTTTAACATCACAGGGTGGTCTTGATTCAATATCAAACATTTTAACATCACAGGGTGGTCTTGATTCAATATCAAACGTTTTAACATCACAGGGTGGTCTTGATTCAATATCAAACGTTTTAACATCAAAGGGTGGTCTTGATTCAATATCAAACGTTTTAACATCAAAGGGTGGTCTTGATTCAATATCAAACGTTTTAACATCACAGGGTGGTCTTGATTCAATATCAAACGTTTTAACATCACAGGGTGGTCTTGATTCAATATCAAACGTTTTAGCATCAAAGGGTGGTCTTGATTCAATATCAAACGTTTTAGCATCAAAGGGTGGTCTTGATTCAATATCAAACGTTTTAGCATCAAAGGGTGTTCGTGATTCAATATCAAACGTTTTAGCATCAAAGGGTGGTCTTGATTCAATATCAAACGCTTTAACATCACAGGGTGGTCTTGATTCAATATCAAACGTTTTAACATCACAGGGTGGTCTTGATTCAATATCAAACGTTTTAACATCACAGGGTGGTCTTGATTCAATATCAAACGTTTTAACATCACAGGGTGGTCTTGATTCAATATCAAACGTTTTAGCATCAAAGGGTGGTCTTGATTCAATATCAAACGTTTTAACATCACAGGGTGGTCTTGATTCAACATCAAACGTTTTAACATCACAAGGTGGTCTTGATTCAATATCAAACGTTTTAACATCAAAGGGTGGTCTTGATTCAATATCAAACGTTTTAACATCACAGGGTGGTCTTGATTCAATATCAAACGTTTTAACATCACAGGGTGGTCTTGATTCAATATCAAACGTTTTAACATCACAGGGTGGTCTTGATTCAATATCAAACGTTTTAACATCACAGGGTGGTCTTGATTCAATATCAAACGTTTTAGCATCAAAGGGTGGTCTTGATTCAATATCAAACGTTTTAACATCACAGGGTGGTCTTGATTCAACATCAAACGTTTTAACATCACAGGGTGGTCTTGATTCAATATCAAACGTTTTAACATCACAGGGTGGTCTTGATTCAATATCGAACGTTTTAACATCACAGGGTGGTCTTGATTCAATATCAAACGTTTTAACATCACAGGGTGGTCTTGATTCAATATCAAACGTTTTTAACATCACAGGGTGGTCTTGATTCAATATCAAACATTTTAACATCACAGGGTGGTCTTGATTCAATATCAAACGTTTTAACATCACAGGGTGGTCTTGATTCAATATCAAACGTTTTAACATCAAAGGGTGGTCTTGATTCAATATCCAACGCTTTAACATCACAGGGTGGTCTTGATTCAATATCAAACGTTTTAACATCACAGGGTGGTCTTGATTCAATATCAAACGTTTTAGCATCACAGGGTGGTCTTGATTCAATATCAAACGTTTTAGCATCAAAGGGTGGTCTTGATTCAATATCAAACGTTTTAACATCACAGGGTGGTCTTGATTCAATATCAAACGTTTTAGCATCAAAGGGTGGTCTTGATTCAATTTCAAACGTTTTAACATCACAGGGTGGTCTTGATTCAACATCAAACGTTTTAACATCACAGGGTGGTCTTGATTCAATATCAAACGTTTTAACATCACAGGGTGGTCTTGATTCAATATCGAACGTTTTAACATCACAGGGTGGTCTTGATTCAATATCAAACGTTTTAACATCACAGGGTGGTCTTGATTCAATATCAAACGTTTTTAACATCACAGGGTGGTCTTGATTCAATATCAAACATTTTAACATCACAGGGTGGTCTTGATTCAATATCAAACGTTTTAACATCACAGGGTGGTCTTGATTCAATATCAAACGTTTTAACATCAAAGGGTGGTCTTGATTCAATATCAAACGTTTTAACATCAAAGGGTGGTCTTGATTCAATATCAAACGTTTTAACATCACAGGGTGGTCTTGATTCAATATCAAACGTTTTAACATCACAGGGTGGTCTTGATTCAATATCAAACGTTTTAGCATCAAAGGGTGGTCTTGATTCAATATCAAACGTTTTAGCATCAAAGGGTGGTCTTGATTCAATATCAAACGTTTTAGCATCAAAGGTGTTCGTGATTCAATATCAAACGTTTTAGCATCAAAGGGTGGTCTTGATTCAATATCAAACGCTTTAACATCACAGGGTGGTCTTGATTCAATATCAAACGTTTTAACATCACAGGGTGGTCTTGATTCAATATCAAACGTTTTAACATCACAGGGTGGTCTTGATTCAATATCAAACGTTTTAACATCACAGGGTGGTCTTGATTCAATATCAAACGTTTTAGCATCAAAGGGTGGTCTTGATTCAATATCAAACGTTTTAACATCACAGGGTGGTCTTGATTCAACATCAAACGTTTTAACATCACAAGGTGGTCTTGATTCAATATCAAACGTTTTAACATCAAAGGGTGGTCTTGATTCAATATCAAACGTTTTAACATCACAGGGTGGTCTTGATTCAATATCAAACGTTTTAACATCACAGGGTGGTCTTGATTCAATATCAAACGTTTTAACATCACAGGGTGGTCTTGATTCAATATCAAACGTTTTAACATCACAGGGTGGTCTTGATTCAATATCAAACGTTTTAGCATCAAAGGGTGGTCTTGATTCAATATCAAACGTTTTAACATCACAGGGTGGTCTTGATTCAACATCAAACGTTTTAACATCACAGGGTGGTCTTGATTCAATATCAAACGTTTTAACATCACAGGGTGGTCTTGATTCAATATCGAACGTTTTAACATCACAGGGTGGTCTTGATTCAATATCAAACGTTTTAACATCACAGGGTGGTCTTGATTCAATATCAAACGTTTTTAACATCACAGGGTGGTCTTGATTCAATATCAAACATTTTAACATCACAGGGTGGTCTTGATTCAATATCAAACGTTTTAACATCACAGGGTGGTCTTGATTCAATATCAAACGTTTTAACATCAAAGGGTGGTCTTGATTCAATATCCAACGCTTTAACATCACAGGGTGGTCTTGATTCAATATCAAACGTTTTAACATCACAGGGTGGTCTTGATTCAATATCAAACGTTTTAGCATCACAGGGTGGTCTTGATTCAATATCAAACGTTTTAGCATCAAAGGGTGGTCTTGATTCAATATCAAACGTTTTAACATCACAGGGTGGTCTTGATTCAATATCAAACGTTTTAACATCAAAGGGTGGTCTTGATTCAATATCAAACGTTTTAGCATCAAAGGGTGGTCTTGATTCAATATCAAATGTTATAACATCACAGGGTGGTCTTGATTCAATATCAAACGTTTTACCATCACAGGGTGGTCTTGATTCAATATCAAACGTTTTAACAGCAAAGGGTGGTCTTGATTCAATATCAAACGTTTTAACATCAAAGGGTGGTCTTGATTCAATATCAAACGTTTTAACATCACAGGGTGGTCTTGATTCAATATCAAACGTTTTAACATCACAGGGTGGTCTTGATTCAATATCAAACGTTTTAGCATCAAAGGGTGGTCTTGATTCAATATCAAACGTTTTAGCATCAAAGGGTGGTCTTGATTCAATATCAAACGTTTTAGCATCAAAGGGTGTTCGTGATTCAATATCAAACGTTTTAGCATCAAAGGGTGGTCTTGATTCAATATCAAACGCTTTAACATCACAGGGTGGTCTTGATTCAATATCAAATGTTTTAACATCACAGGGTGGTCTTGATTCAATATCAAACGTTTTACCATCACAGGGTGGTCTTGATTCAATATCAAACGTTTTAACATCACAGGGTGGTCTTGATTCAATATCAAACGTTTTAGCATCAAAGGGTGGTCTTGATTCAATATCAAACGTTTTAACATCACAGGGTGGTCTTGATTCAACATCAAACGTTTTAACATCACAGGGTGGTCTTGATTCAATATCAAACGTTTTAACATCACAGGGTGGTCTTGATTCAATATCGAACGTTTTAACATCACAGGGTGGTCTTGATTCAATATCAAACGTTTTAACATCACAGGGTGGTCTTTATTCAATATCAAACGTTTTTAACATCACAGGGTGGTCTTGATTCAATATCAAACATTTTAACATCACAGGGTGGTCTTGATTCAATATCAAACGTTTTAACATCAAAGGGTGGTCTTGATTCAATATCCAACGTTTTAACATCACAGGGTGGTCTTGATTCAATATCAAACGTTTTAACATCACAGGGTGGTCTTGATTCAATATCAAACGTTTTAGCATCACAGGGTGGTCTTGATTCAATATCAAACGTTTTAGCATCAAAGGGTGGTCTTGATTCAATATCAAACGTTTTAACATCACAGGGTGGTCTTGATTCAATATCAAACGTTTTAACATCAAAGGGTGGTCTTGATTCAATATCAAACGTTTTAGCATCAAAGGGTGGTCTTGATTCAATATCAAATGTTATAACATCACAGGGTGGTCTTGATTCAATATCAAACGTTTTACCATCACAGGGTGGTCTTGATTCAATATCAAACGTTTTAACAGCAAAGGGTGGTCTTGATTCAATATCAAACGTTTTAACATCAAAGGGTGGTCTTGATTCAATATCAAACGTTTTAACATCACAGGGTGGTCTTGATTCAATATCAAACGTTTTAACATCACAGGGTGGTCTTGATTCAATATCAAACGTTTTAGCATCAAAGGGTGGTCTTGATTCAATATCAAACGTTTTAGCATCAAAGGGTGGTCTTGATTCAATATCAAACGTTTTAGCATCAAAGGGTGTTCGTGATTCAATATCAAACGTTTTAGCATCAAAGGGTGGTCTTGATTCAATATCAAACGCTTTAACATCACAGGGTGGTCTTGATTCAATATCAAATGTTTTAACATCACAGGGTGGTCTTGATTCAATATCAAACGTTTTAACATCACAGGGTGGTCTTGATTCAATATCAAACGTTTTAACATCACAGGGTGGTCTTGATTCAATATCAAACGTTTTAGCATCAAAGGGTGGTCTTGATTCAATATCAAACGTTTTAACATCACAGGGTGGTCTTGATTCAACATCAAACGTTTTAACATCACAGGGTGGTCTTGATTCAATATCAAACGTTTTAACATCACAGGGTGGTCTTGATTCAATATCGAACGTTTTAACATCACAGGGTGGTCTTGATTCAATATCAAACGTTTTAACATCACAGGGTGGTCTTTATTCAATATCAAACGTTTTTAACATCACAGGGTGGTCTTGATTCAATATCAAACATTTTAACATCACAGGGTGGTCTTGATTCAATATCAAACGTTTTAACATCACAGGGTGGTCTTGATTCAATATCAAACGTTTTAACATCAAAGGGTGGTCTTGATTCAATATCCAACGTTTTAACATCACAGGGTGGTCTTGATTCAATATCAAACGTTTTAACATCACAGGGTGGTCTTGATTCAATATCAAACGTTTTAGCATCACAGGGTGGTCTTGATTCAATATCAAACGTTTTAGCATCAAAGGGTGGTCTTGATTCAATATCAAACGTTTTAATATCACAGGGTGGTCTTGATTCAATATCAAACGTTTTAACATCAAAGGGTGGTCTTGATTCAATATCAAACGTTTTAGCATCAAAGGGTGGTCTTGATTCAATATCAAATGTTATAACATCACAGGGTGGTCTTGATTCAATATCAAACGTTTTACCATCACAGGGTGGTCGTGATTCAATATCAAACGTTTTAACATCAAAGGGTGGTCTTGATTCAATATCAAACGTTTTAACATCACAGGGTGGTCTTGATTCAATATCAAACGTTTTAACATCACAAGGTGGTCTTGATTCAATATCAAACGTTTTAACATCACAGGTGGTCTTGATTCAATATCAAACGTTTTAACATCACAGGGTGGTCTTGATTCAATATCAAACGTTTTAACATCACAGGGTGGTCTTGATTCAATATCAAACGTTTTAACATCACAGGGTGGTCTTGATTCAATATCAAACGTTTTAACATCACAGGGTGGTCTTGATTCAATATCAAACGTTTTAACATCACAGGGTGGTCTTGATTCAATATCAAACGTTTTAACATCACAGGGTGGTCTTGATTCAATATCAAACGTTTTAACATCACAGGGTGGTCTTGATTCAACATCAAACGTTTTAACATCACAGGGTGGTCTTGATTCAATATCAAACGTTTTAACATCACAGGGTGGTCTTGATTCAATATCAAACGTTTTAACATCACAGGGTGGTCTTGATTCAATATCGAACGTTTTAACATCACAGGGTGGTCTTGATTCAATATCAAACGTTTTAACATCACAGGGTGGTCTTGATTCAATATCAAACGTTTTTAACATCACAGGGTGGTCTTGATTCAATATCAAACATTTTAACATCACAGGGTGGTCTTGATTCAATATCAAACGTTTTAACATCACAGGGTGGTCTTGATTCAATATCAAACGTTTTAACATCAAAGGGTGGTCTTGATTCAATATCCAACGCTTTAACATCACAGGGTGGTCTTGATTCAATATCAAACGTTTTAACATCACAGGGTGGTCTTGATTCAATATCAAACGTTTTAGCATCACAGGGTGGTCTTGATTCAATATCAAACGTTTTAGCATCAAAGGGTGGTCTTGATTCAATATCAAACGTTTTAACATCACAGGGTGGTCTTGATTCAATATCAAACGTTTTAACATCAAAGGGTGGTCTTGATTCAATATCAAACGTTTTAGCATCAAAGGGTGGTCTTGATTCAATATCAAATGTTATAACATCACAGGGTGGTCTTGATTCAATATCAAACGTTTTACCATCACAGGGTGGTCTTGATTCAATATCAAACGTTTTAACAGCAAAGGGTGGTCTTGATTCAATATCAAACGTTTTAGCATCAAAGGGTGGTCTTGATTCAATATCAAACGTTTTAACATCACAGGGTGGTCTTGATTCAATATCAAACGTTTTAACATCACAGGGTGGTCTTGATTCAACATCAAACGTTTTAACATCACAGGGTGGTCTTGATTCAATATCAAACGTTTTAACATCACAGGGTGGTCTTGATTCAATATCAAACGTTTTAACATCACAGGGTGGTCTTGATTCAATATCGAACGTTTTAACATCACAGGGTGGTCTTGATTCAATATCAAACGTTTTAACATCACAGGGTGGTCTTGATTCAATATCAAACGTTTTTAACATCACAGGGTGGTCTTGATTCAATATCAAACATTTTAACATCACAGGGTGGTCTTGATTCAATATCAAACGTTTTAACATCACAGGGTGGTCTTGATTCAATATCAAACGTTTTAACATCAAAGGGTGGTCTTGATTCAATATCCAACGCTTTAACATCACAGGGTGGTCTTGATTCAATATCAAACGTTTTAACATCACAGGGTGGTCTTGATTCAATATCAAACGTTTTAGCATCACAGGGTGGTCTTGATTCAATATCAAACGTTTTAGCATCAAAGGGTGGTCTTGATTCAATATCAAACGTTTTAACATCACAGGGTGGTCTTGATTCAATATCAAACGTTTTAACATCAAAGGGTGGTCTTGATTCAATATCAAACGTTTTAGCATCAAAGGGTGGTCTTGATTCAATATCAAATGTTATAACATCACAGGGTGGTCTTGATTCAATATCAAACGTTTTACCATCACAGGGTGGTCTTGATTCAATATCAAACGTTTTAACAGCAAAGGGTGGTCTTGATTCAATATCAAACGTTTTAGCATCAAAGGGTGGTCTTGATTCAATATCAAACGTTTTAACATCACAGGGTGGTCTTGATTCAATATCAAACGTTTTAACATCACAGGGTGGTCTTGATTCAATATCAAACGTTTTAGCATCAAAGGGTGGTCTTGATTCAATATCAAACGTTTTAGCATCAAAGGGTGGTCTTGATTCAATATCAAACGTTTTAGCATCAAAGGGTGTTCGTGATTCAATATCAAACGCTTTAGCATCAAAGGGTGGTCTTGATTCAATATCAAACGTTTTAACCTCAAAGGGTGGTCTTGATTCAATATCAAACGTTTTAACATCAAAGGGTGGTCTTGATTCAACATCAAACGTTTCAACATCAAAGGGTGGTCTTGATTCAATATCAAACGTTTTAACATCACAGGGTGGTCTTGATTCAATATCAAACGTTTTAACATCACAGGGTGGTCTTGATTCAATATCGAATGTTTTAACATCAGAGGGTGGTCTTGATTCAATATCAAACGTTTTAACATCACAGGGTGGTCTTGATTCAATATCAAACGTTTTTAACATCACAGGGTGGTCTTGATTCAATATCAAACATTTTAACATCACAGGGTGGTCTTGATTCAATATAAAACGTTTTAACATCACAGGGTGGTCTTGATTCAATATCAAACGTTTTAACATCAAAGGGTGGTCTTGATTCAATATCCAACGTTTTAACATCACAGGGTGGTCTTGATTCAATATCAAACGTTTTAGCATCAAAGGGTGGTCTTGATTCAATATCAAACGTTTTAGCATCAAAGGGTGGTCTTGATTCAATATCAAATGTTATAACATCACAGGGTGGTCTTGATTCAATATCAAACGTTTTACCATCACAGGGTAGTCTTGATTCAATATCAAACGTTTTAACATCAAAGGGTGGTCTTGATTCAATATCAAACGTTTTAGCATCAAAGGGTGGTCTTGATTCAATATCAAATGTTATAACATCACAGGGTGGTCTTGATTCAATATCAAACGTTTTAACATCACAGGGTGGTCTTGATTCAATATCAAACGTTTTAACATCACAGGGTGGTCTTGATTCAATATCAAACGTTTTAGCATCAAAGGGTGGTCTTGATTCAATATCAAACGTTTTAACATCACAGGGTGGTCTTGATTCAACATCAAACGTTTTAACATCACAGGGTGGTCTTGATTCAATATCAAACGTTTTAACATCACAGGGTGGTCTTGATTCAATATCAAACGTTTTAACATCACAGGGTGGTCTTGATTCAATATCGAACGTTTTAACATCACAGGGTGGTCTTGATTCAATATCAAACGTTTTAACATCACAGGGTGGTCTTGATTCAATATCAAACATTTTAACATCACAGGGTGGTCTTGATTCAATATCAAACGTTTTAACATCACAGGGTGGTCTTGATTCAATATCAAACGTTTTAACATCAAAGGGTGGTCTTGATTCAATATCCAACGTTTTAACATCAAAGGGTGGTCTTGATTCAATATCAAACGTTTTAACATCACAGGGTGGTCTTGATTCAATATCAAACGTTTTAGCATCACAGGGTGGTCTTGATTCAATATCAAACGTTTTAGCATCAAAGGGTGGTCTTGATTCAATATCAAACGTTTTAACATCACAGGGTGGTCTTGATTCAATATCAAACGTTTTAACATCAAAGGGTGGTCTTGATTCAATATCAAACGTTTTAGCATCAAAGGGTGGTCTTGATTCAATATCAAATGTTATAACATCACAGGGTGGTCTTGATTCAATATCAAACGTTTTACCATCACAGGGTGGTCTTGATTCAATATCAAACGTTTTAACAGCAAAGGGTGGTCTTGATTCAATATCAAACGTTTTAGCATCAAAGGGTGGTCTTGATTCAATATCAAACGTTTTAGCATCAAAGGGTGGTCTTGATTCAATATCAAACGTTTTAGCATCAAAGGGTGGTCTTGATTCAATATCAAACGTTTTAACCTCAAAGGGTGTTCTTGATTCAATATCAAGCGTTTTAACATCACAGGGTGGTCTTGATTCAACATCAAACGTTTTAACATCAAAGGGTGGTCTTGATTCAATATCAAACGTTTTAACATCACAGGGTGGTCTTGATTCAATATCAAACGTTTTAACATCAAAGGGTGGTCTTGATTCAATATCGAACGTTTTAACATCACAGGGTGGTCTTGATTCAATATCAAACGTTTTAACATCACAGGGTGGTCTTGATTCAATATCAAACGTTTTTAACATCACAGGGTGGTCTTGATTCAATATCAAACATTTTAACATCACAGGGTGGTCTTTATTCAATATCAAACGTTTTTAACATCACAGGGTGGTCTTGATTCAATATCAAACATTTTAACATCACAGGGTGGTCTTGATTCAATATCAAACGTTTTAACATCACAGGGTGGTCTTGATTCAATATCAAACGTTTTAACATCAAAGGGTGGTCTTGATTCAATATCCAACGTTTTAACATCACAGGGTGGTCTTGATTCAATATCAAACGTTTTAACATCACAGGGTGGTCTTGATTCAATATCAAACGTTTTAGCATCACAGGGTGGTCTTGATTCAATATCAAACGTTTTAGCATCAAAGGGTGGTCTTGATTCAATATCAAACGCTTTAATATCACAGGGTGGTCTTGATTCAATATCAAACGTTTTAACATCAAAGGGTGGTCTTGATTCAATATCAAACGTTTTAGCATCAAAGGGTGGTCTTGATTCAATATCAAATGTTATAACATCACAGGGTGGTCTTGATTCAATATCAAACGTTTTACCATCACAGGGTGGTCGTGATTCAATATCAAACGTTTTAACATCAAAGGGTGGTCTTGATTCAATATCAAACGTTTTAACATCACAGGGTGGTCTTGATTCAATATCAAACGTTTTAACATCACAGGGTGGTCTTGATTCAATATCAAACGTTTTAGCATCACAGGGTGGTCTTGATTCAATATCAAACGTTTTAACATCAAAGGGTGGTCTTGATTCAATATCAAACGTTTTAACATCACAGGGTGGTCTTGATTCAATATCAAACGTTTTAACATCACAGGGTGGTCTTGATTCAATATCAAACGTTTTAGCATCAAAGGGTGGTCTTGATTCAATATCAAACGTTTTAACATCACAGGGTGGTCTTGATTCAACATCAAACGTTTTAACATCACAGGGTGGTCTTGATTCAATACCAAACGTTTTAACATCAAAGGGTGGTCTTGATTCAATATCGAACGTTTTAACATCACAGGGTGGTCTTGATTCAATATCAAACGTTTTAACATCACAGGGTGGTCTTGATTCAATATCAAACGTTTTTAACATCACAGGGTGGTCTTGATTCAATATCAAACATTTTAACATCACAGGGTGGTCTTTATTCAATATCAAACGTTTTTAACATCACAGGGTGGTCTTGATTCAATATCAAACATTTTAACATCACAGGGTGGTCTTGATTCAATATCAAACGTTTTAACATCACAGGGTGGTCTTGATTCAATATCAAACGTTTTAACATCAAAGGGTGGTCTTGATTCAATATCCAACGTTTTAACATCACAGGGTGGTCTTGATTCAATATCAAACGTTTTAACATCACAGGGTGGTCTTGATTCAATATCAAACGTTTTAGCATCACAGGGTGGTCTTGATTCAATATCAAACGTTTTAGCATCAAAGGGTGGTCTTGATTCAATATCAAACGCTTTAATATCACAGGGTGGTCTTGATTCAATATCAAACGTTTTAACATCAAAGGGTGGTCTTGATTCAATATCAAACGTTTTAGCATCAAAGGGTGGTCTTGATTCAATATCAAATGTTATAACATCACAGGGTGGTCTTGATTCAATATCAAACGTTTTACCATCACAGGGTGGTCGTGATTCAATATCAAACGTTTTAACATCAAAGGGTGGTCTTGATTCAATATCAAACGTTTTAACATCACAGGGTGGTCTTGATTCAATATCAAACGTTTTAACATCACAGGGTGGTCTTGATTCAATATCAAACGTTTTAGCATCACAGGGTGGTCTTGATTCAATATCAAACGTTTTAACATCACAGGGTGGTCTTGATTCAATATCAAACGTTTTAACATCACAGGGTGGTCTTGATTCAATATCAAACGTTTTAACATCACAGGGTGGTCTTGATTCAATATCAAACGTTTTAACATCACAGGGTGGTCTTGATTCAATATCAAACGTTTTAGCATCAAAGGGTGGTCTTGATTCAATATCAAACGTTTTAACATCACAGGGTGGTCTTGATTCAACATCAAACGTTTTAACATCACAGGGTGGTCTTGATTCAATACCAAACGTTTTAACATCACAGGGTGGTCTTGATTCAATATCAAACGTTTTAACATCACAGGGTGGTCTTGATTCAATATCGAACGTTTTAACATCACAGGGTGGTCTTGATTCAATATCAAACGTTTTAACATCACAGGGTGGTCTTGATTCAATATCAAACGTTTTAACATCACAGGGTGGTCTTGATTCAATATCAAACATTTTAACATCACAGGGTGGTCTTGATTCAATATCAAACGTTTTAACATCACAGGGTGGTCTTGATTCAATATCAAACGTTTTAACATCAAAGGGTGGTCTTGATTCAATATCCAACGCTTTAACATCACAGGGTGGTCTTGATTCAATATCAAACGTTTTAGCATCACAGGGTGGTCTTGATTCAATATCAAACGTTTTAGCATCAAAGGGTGGTCTTGATTCAATATCAAACGTTTTAACATCACAGGGTGGTCTTGATTCAATATCAAACGTTTTAACATCAAAGGGTGGTCTTGATTCAATATCAAACGTTTTAGCATCAAAGGGTGGTCTTGATTCAATATCAAATGTTATAACATCACAGGGTGGTCTTGATTCAATATCAAACGTTTTACCATCACAGGGTGGTCTTGATTCAATATCAAACGTTTTAACAGCAAAGGGTGGTCTTGATTCAATATCAAACGTTTTAGCATCAAAGGGTGGTCTTGATTCAATATCAAACGTTTTAACATCACAGGGTGGTCTTGATTCAATATCAAACGTTTTAACATCACAGGGTGGTCTTGATTCAATATCAAACGTTTTAGCATCAAAGGGTGGTCTTGATTCAATATCAAACGTTTTAGCATCAAAGGGTGGTCTTGATTCAATATCAAACGTTTTAGCATCAAAGGGTGTTCGTGATTCAATATCAAACGTTTTAGCATCAAAGGGTGGTCTTGATTCAATATCAAACGTTTTAACCTCAAAGGGTGGTCTTGATTCAATATCAAACGTTTTAACATCAAAGGGTGGTCTTGATTCAACATCAAACGTTTTAACATCAAAGGGTGGTCTTGATTCAATATCAAACGTTTTAACATCACAGGGTGGTCTTGATTCAATATCAAACATTTTAACATCACAGGGTGGTCTTGATTCAATATCGAACGTTTTAACATCAGAGGGTGGTCTTGATTCAATATCAAACGTTTTAACATCACAGGGTGGTCTTGATTCAATATCAAACGTTTTTAACATCACAGGGTGGTCTTGATTCAATATCAAACATTTTAACATCACAGGGTGGTCTTGATTCAATATAAAACGTTTTAACATCACAGGGTGGTCTTGATTCAATATCAAACGTTTTAACATCAAAGGGTGGTCTTGATTCAATATCCAACGTTTTAACATCACAGGGTGGTCTTGATTCAATATCAAACGTTTTAGCATCAAAGGGTGGTCTTGATTCAATATCAAACGTTTTAGCATCAAAGGGTGGTCTTGATTCAATATCAAATGTTATAACATCACAGGGTGGTCTTGATTCAATATCAAACGTTTTACCATCACAGGGTGGTCTTGATTCAATATCAAACGTTTTAACATCAAAGGGTGGTCTTGATTCAATATCAAACGTTTTAGCATCAAAGGGTGGTCTTGATTCAATATCAAATGTTATAACATCACAGGGTTGTCTTGATTCAATATCAAACGTTTTAACATCACAGGGTGGTCTTGATTCAATATCAAACGTTTTAACATCACAGGGTGGTCTTGATTCAATATCAAACGTTTTAACATCACAGGGTGGTCTTGATTCAATATCAAACGTTTTAGCATCAAAGGGTGGTCTTGATTCAATATCAAACGCTTTAACATCACAGGGTGGTCTTGATTCAACATCAAACGTTTTAACATCACAGGGTGGTCTTGATTCAATACCAAACGTTTTAACATCAAAGGGTGGTCTTGATTCAATATCGAACGTTTTAACATCACAGGGTGGTCTTGATTCAATATCAAACGTTTTAACATCACAGGGTGGTCTTGATTCAATATCAAACGTTTTTAACATCAAAGGGTGGTCTTGATTCAATATCAAACGTTTTAACATCACAGGGTGGTCTTGATTCAATATCAAACGTTTTAACATCACAGGGTGGTCTTGATTCAATATCAAACGTTTTAGCATCACAGGGTGGTCTTGATTCAATATCAAACGTTTTAACATCACAGGGTGGTCTTGATTCAATATCAAACGTTTTAACATCACAGGGTGGTCTTGATTCAATATCAAACGTTTTAACATCACAGGGTGGTCTTGATTCAATATCAAACGTTTTAACATCACAGGGTGGTCTTGATTCAATATCAAACGTTTTAGCATCAAAGGGTGGTCTTGATTCAATATCAAACGTTTTAACATCACAGGGTGGTCTTGATTCAACATCAAACGTTTTAACATCACAGGGTGGTCTTGATTCAATACCAAACGTTTTAACATCACAGGGTGGTCTTGATTCAATATCAAACGTTTTAACATCACAGGGTGGTCTTGATTCAATATCGAACGTTTTAACATCACAGGGTGGTCTTGATTCAATATCAAACGTTTTAACATCACAGGGTGGTCTTGATTCAATATCAAACGTTTTAACATCACAGGGTGGTCTTGATTCAATATCAAACATTTTAACATCACAGGGTGGTCTTGATTCAATATCAAACGTTTTAACATCACAGGGTGGTCTTGATTCAATATCAAACGTTTTAACATCAAAGGGTGGTCTTGATTCAATATCCAACGCTTTAACATCACAGGGTGGTCTTGATTCAATATCAAACGTTTTAGCATCACAGGGTGGTCTTGATTCAATATCAAACGTTTTAGCATCAAAGGGTGGTCTTGATTCAATATCAAACGTTTTAACATCACAGGGTGGTCTTGATTCAATATCAAACGTTTTAACATCAAAGGGTGGTCTTGATTCAATATCAAACGTTTTAGCATCAAAGGGTGGTCTTGATTCAATATCAAATGTTATAACATCACAGGGTGGTCTTGATTCAATATCAAACGTTTTACCATCACAGGGTGGTCTTGATTCAATATCAAACGTTTTAACAGCAAAGGGTGGTCTTGATTCAATATCAAACGTTTTAGCATCAAAGGGTGGTCTTGATTCAATATCAAACGTTTTAACATCACAGGGTGGTCTTGATTCAATATCAAACGTTTTAACATCACAGGGTGGTCTTGATTCAATATCAAACGTTTTAGCATCAAAGGGTGGTCTTGATTCAATATCAAACGTTTTAGCATCAAAGGGTGGTCTTGATTCAATATCAAACGTTTTAGCATCAAAGGGTGTTCGTGATTCAATATCAAACGTTTTAGCATCAAAGGGTGGTCTTGATTCAATATCAAACGTTTTAACCTCAAAGGGTGGTCTTGATTCAATATCAAACGTTTTAACATCAAAGGGTGGTCTTGATTCAACATCAAACGTTTTAACATCAAAGGGTGGTCTTGATTCAATATCAAACGTTTTAACATCACAGGGTGGTCTTGATTCAATATCAAACATTTTAACATCACAGGGTGGTCTTGATTCAATATCGAACGTTTTAACATCAGAGGGTGGTCTTGATTCAATATCAAACGTTTTAACATCACAGGGTGGTCTTGATTCAATATCAAACGTTTTTAACATCACAGGGTGGTCTTGATTCAATATCAAACATTTTAACATCACAGGGTGGTCTTGATTCAATATAAAACGTTTTAACATCACAGGGTGGTCTTGATTCAATATCAAACGTTTTAACATCAAAGGGTGGTCTTGATTCAATATCCAACGTTTTAACATCACAGGGTGGTCTTGATTCAATATCAAACGTTTTAGCATCAAAGGGTGGTCTTGATTCAATATCAAACGTTTTAGCATCAAAGGGTGGTCTTGATTCAATATCAAATGTTATAACATCACAGGGTGGTCTTGATTCAATATCAAACGTTTTACCATCACAGGGTGGTCTTGATTCAATATCAAACGTTTTAACATCAAAGGGTGGTCTTGATTCAATATCAAACGTTTTAGCATCAAAGGGTGGTCTTGATTCAATATCAAATGTTATAACATCACAGGGTTGTCTTGATTCAATATCAAACGTTTTAACATCACAGGGTGGTCTTGATTCAATATCAAACGTTTTAACATCACAGGGTGGTCTTGATTCAATATCAAACGTTTTAACATCACAGGGTGGTCTTGATTCAATATCAAACGTTTTAGCATCAAAGGGTGGTCTTGATTCAATATCAAACGCTTTAACATCACAGGGTGGTCTTGATTCAACATCAAACGTTTTAACATCACAGGGTGGTCTTGATTCAATACCAAACGTTTTAACATCAAAGGGTGGTCTTGATTCAATATCGAACGTTTTAACATCACAGGGTGGTCTTGATTCAATATCAAACGTTTTAACATCACAGGGTGGTCTTGATTCAATATCAAACGTTTTTAACATCACAGGGTGGTCTTGATTCAATATCAAACATTTTAACATCACAGGGTGGTCTTTATTCAATATCAAACGTTTTTAACATCACAGGGTGGTCTTGATTCAATATCAAACATTTTAACATCACAGGGTGGTCTTGATTCAATATCAAACGTTTTAACATCACAGGGTGGTCTTGATTCAATATCAAACGTTTTAACATCAAAGGGTGGTCTTGATTCAATATCCAACGTTTTAACATCACAGGGTGGTCTTGATTCAATATCAAACGTTTTAACATCACAGGGTGGTCTTGATTCAATATCAAACGTTTTAGCATCACAGGGTGGTCTTGATTCAATATCAAACGTTTTAGCATCAAAGGGTGGTCTTGATTCAATATCAAACGCTTTAATATCACAGGGTGGTCTTGATTCAATATCAAACGTTTTAACATCAAAGGGTGGTCTTGATTCAATATCAAACGTTTTAGCATCAAAGGGTGGTCTTGATTCAATATCAAATGTTATAACATCACAGGGTGGTCTTGATTCAATATCAAACGTTTTACCATCACAGGGTGGTCGTGATTCAATATCAAACGTTTTAACATCAAAGGGTGGTCTTGATTCAATATCAAACGTTTTAACATCACAGGGTGGTCTTGATTCAATATCAAACGTTTTAACATCACAGGGTGGTCTTGATTCAATATCAAACGTTTTAGCATCACAGGGTGGTCTTGATTCAATATCAAACGTTTTAACATCACAGGGTGGTCTTGATTCAATATCAAACGTTTTAACATCACAGGGTGGTCTTGATTCAATATCAAACGTTTTAACATCACAGGGTGGTCTTGATTCAATATCAAACGTTTTAACATCACAGGGTGGTCTTGATTCAATATCAAACGTTTTAGCATCAAAGGGTGGTCTTGATTCAATATCAAACGTTTTAACATCACAGGGTGGTCTTGATTCAACATCAAACGTTTTAACATCACAGGGTGGTCTTGATTCAATACCAAACGTTTTAACATCACAGGGTGGTCTTGATTCAATATCAAACGTTTTAACATCACAGGGTGGTCTTGATTCAATATCGAACGTTTTAACATCACAGGGTGGTCTTGATTCAATATCAAACGTTTTAACATCACAGGGTGGTCTTGATTCAATATCAAACGTTTTAACATCACAGGGTGGTCTTGATTCAATATCAAACATTTTAACATCACAGGGTGGTCTTGATTCAATATCAAACGTTTTAACATCACAGGGTGGTCTTGATTCAATATCAAACGTTTTAACATCAAAGGGTGGTCTTGATTCAATATCCAACGCTTTAACATCACAGGGTGGTCTTGATTCAATATCAAACGTTTTAGCATCACAGGGTGGTCTTGATTCAATATCAAACGTTTTAGCATCAAAGGGTGGTCTTGATTCAATATCAAACGTTTTAACATCACAGGGTGGTCTTGATTCAATATCAAACGTTTTAACATCAAAGGGTGGTCTTGATTCAATATCAAACGTTTTAGCATCAAAGGGTGGTCTTGATTCAATATCAAATGTTATAACATCACAGGGTGGTCTTGATTCAATATCAAACGTTTTACCATCACAGGGTGGTCTTGATTCAATATCAAACGTTTTAACAGCAAAGGGTGGTCTTGATTCAATATCAAACGTTTTAGCATCAAAGGGTGGTCTTGATTCAATATCAAACGTTTTAACATCACAGGGTGGTCTTGATTCAATATCAAACGTTTTAACATCACAGGGTGGTCTTGATTCAATATCAAACGTTTTAGCATCAAAGGGTGGTCTTGATTCAATATCAAACGTTTTAGCATCAAAGGGTGGTCTTGATTCAATATCAAACGTTTTAGCATCAAAGGGTGTTCGTGATTCAATATCAAACGTTTTAGCATCAAAGGGTGGTCTTGATTCAATATCAAACGTTTTAACCTCAAAGGGTGGTCTTGATTCAATATCAAACGTTTTAACATCAAAGGGTGGTCTTGATTCAACATCAAACGTTTTAACATCAAAGGGTGGTCTTGATTCAATATCAAACGTTTTAACATCACAGGGTGGTCTTGATTCAATATCAAACATTTTAACATCACAGGGTGGTCTTGATTCAATATCGAACGTTTTAACATCAGAGGGTGGTCTTGATTCAATATCAAACGTTTTAACATCACAGGGTGGTCTTGATTCAATATCAAACGTTTTTAACATCACAGGGTGGTCTTGATTCAATATCAAACATTTTAACATCACAGGGTGGTCTTGATTCAATATAAAACGTTTTAACATCACAGGGTGGTCTTGATTCAATATCAAACGTTTTAACATCAAAGGGTGGTCTTGATTCAATATCCAACGTTTTAACATCACAGGGTGGTCTTGATTCAATATCAAACGTTTTAGCATCAAAGGGTGGTCTTGATTCAATATCAAACGTTTTAGCATCAAAGGGTGGTCTTGATTCAATATCAAATGTTATAACATCACAGGGTGGTCTTGATTCAATATCAAACGTTTTACCATCACAGGGTGGTCTTGATTCAATATCAAACGTTTTAACATCAAAGGGTGGTCTTGATTCAATATCAAACGTTTTAGCATCAAAGGGTGGTCTTGATTCAATATCAAATGTTATAACATCACAGGGTTGTCTTGATTCAATATCAAACGTTTTAACATCACAGGGTGGTCTTGATTCAATATCAAACGTTTTAACATCACAGGGTGGTCTTGATTCAATATCAAACGTTTTAGCATCAAAGGGTGGTCTTGATTCAATATCAAACGTTTTAACATCACAGGGTGGTCTTGATTCAACATCAAACGTTTTAACATCACAGGGTGGTCTTGATTCAATATCAAACGTTTTAACATCACAGGGTGGTCTTGATTCAATATCGAACGTTTTAACATCACAGGGTGGTCTTGATTCAATATCAAACGTTTTAACATCACAGGGTGGTCTTGATTCAATATCAAACGTTTTTAACATCACAGGGTGGTCTTGATTCAATATCAAACATTTTAACATCACAGGGTGGTCTTTATTCAATATCAAACGTTTTTAACATCACAGGGTGGTCTTGATTCAATATCAAGCATTTTAACATCACAGGGTGGTCTTGATTCAATATCAAACGTTTTAACATCACAGGGTGGTCTTGATTCAATATCAAACGTTTTAACATCAAAGGGTGGTCTTGATTCAATATCCAACGTTTTAACATCACAGGGTGGTCTTGATTCAATATCAAACGTTTTAACATCACAGGGTGGTCTTGATTCAATATCAAACGTTTTAGCATCACAGGGTGGTCTTGATTCAATATCAAACGTTTTAGCATCAAAGGGTGGTCTTGATTCAATATCAAACGCTTTAATATCACAGGGTGGTCTTGATTCAATATCAAACGTTTTAACATCAAAGGGTGGTCTTGATTCAATATCAAACGTTTTAGCATCAAAGGGTGGTCTTGATTCAATATCAAATGTTATAACATCACAGGGTGGTCTTGATTCAATATCAAACGTTTTACCATCACAGGGTGGTCGTGATTCAATATCAAACGTTTTAACATCAAAGGGTGGTCTTGATTCAATATCAAACGTTTTAACATCACAGGGTGGTCTTGATTCAATATCAAACGTTTTAACATCACAGGGTGGTCTTGATTCAATATCAAACGTTTTAGCATCACAGGGTGGTCTTGATTCAATATCAAACGTTTTAACATCACAGGGTGGTCTTGATTCAATATCAAACGTTTTAACATCACAGGGTGGTCTTGATTCAATATCAAACGTTTTAACATCACAGGGTGGTCTTGATTCAATATCAAACGTTTTAACATCACAGGGTGGTCTTGATTCAATATCAAACGTTTTAGCATCAAAGGGTGGTCTTGATTCAATATCAAACGTTTTAACATCACAGGGTGGTCTTGATTCAATATCAAACATTTTAACATCACAGGGTGGTCTTGATTCAATATCAAACGTTTTAACATCACAGGGTGGTCTTGATTCAATATCAAACGTTTTAACATCAAAGGGTGGTCTTGATTCAATATCCAACGCTTTAACATCACAGGGTGGTCTTGATTCAATATCAAACGTTTTAGCATCACAGGGTGGTCTTGATTCAATATCAAACGTTTTAGCATCAAAGGGTGGTCTTGATTCAATATCAAACGTTTTAACATCACAGGGTGGTCTTGATTCAATATCAAACGTTTTAACATCAAAGGGTGGTCTTGATTCAATATCAAACGTTTTAGCATCAAAGGGTGGTCTTGATTCAATATCAAATGTTATAACATCACAGGGTGGTCTTGATTCAATATCAAACGTTTTACCATCACAGGGTGGTCTTGATTCAATATCAAACGTTTTAACAGCAAAGGGTGGTCTTGATTCAATATCAAACGTTTTAGCATCAAAGGGTGGTCTTGATTCAATATCAAACGTTTTAACATCACAGGGTGGTCTTGATTCAATATCAAACGTTTTAACATCACAGGGTGGTCTTGATTCAATATCAAACGTTTTAGCATCAAAGGGTGGTCTTGATTCAATATCAAACGTTTTAGCATCAAAGGGTGGTCTTGATTCAATATCAAACGTTTTAGCATCAAAGGGTGTTCGTGATTCAATATCAAACGTTTTAGCATCAAAGGGTGGTCTTGATTCAATATCAAACGTTTTAACCTCAAAGGGTGGTCTTGATTCAATATCAAACGTTTTAACATCAAAGGGTGGTCTTGATTCAACATCAAACGTTTTAACATCAAAGGGTGGTCTTGATTCAATATCAAACGTTTTAACATCACAGGGTGGTCTTGATTCAATATCAAACATTTTAACATCACAGGGTGGTCTTGATTCAATATCGAACGTTTTAACATCAGAGGGTGGTCTTGATTCAATATCAAACGTTTTAACATCACAGGGTGGTCTTGATTCAATATCAAACGTTTTTAACATCACAGGGTGGTCTTGATTCAATATCAAACATTTTAACATCACAGGGTGGTCTTGATTCAATATAAAACGTTTTAACATCACAGGGTGGTCTTGATTCAATATCAAACGTTTTAACATCAAAGGGTGGTCTTGATTCAATATCCAACGTTTTAACATCACAGGGTGGTCTTGATTCAATATCAAACGTTTTAGCATCAAAGGGTGGTCTTGATTCAATATCAAACGTTTTAGCATCAAAGGGTGGTCTTGATTCAATATCAAATGTTATAACATCACAGGGTGGTCTTGATTCAATATCAAACGTTTTACCATCACAGGGTGGTCTTGATTCAATATCAAACGTTTTAACATCAAAGGGTGGTCTTGATTCAATATCAAACGTTTTAGCATCAAAGGGTGGTCTTGATTCAATATCAAATGTTATAACATCACAGGGTTGTCTTGATTCAATATCAAACGTTTTAACATCACAGGGTGGTCTTGATTCAATATCAAACGTTTTAACATCACAGGGTGGTCTTGATTCAATATCAAACGTTTTAGCATCAAAGGGTGGTCTTGATTCAATATCAAACGTTTTAACATCACAGGGTGGTCTTGATTCAACATCAAACGTTTTAACATCACAGGGTGGTCTTGATTCAATATCAAACGTTTTAACATCACAGGGTGGTCTTGATTCAATATCGAACGTTTTAACATCACAGGGTGGTCTTGATTCAATATCAAACGTTTTAACATCACAGGGTGGTCTTGATTCAATATCAAACGTTTTTAACATCACAGGGTGGTCTTGATTCAATATCAAACATTTTAACATCACAGGGTGGTCTTTATTCAATATCAAACGTTTTTAACATCACAGGGTGGTCTTGATTCAATATCAAGCATTTTAACATCACAGGGTGGTCTTGATTCAATATCAAACGTTTTAACATCACAGGGTGGTCTTGATTCAATATCAAACGTTTTAACATCAAAGGGTGGTCTTGATTCAATATCCAACGTTTTAACATCACAGGGTGGTCTTGATTCAATATCAAACGTTTTAACATCACAGGGTGGTCTTGATTCAATATCAAACGTTTTAGCATCACAGGGTGGTCTTGATTCAATATCAAACGTTTTAGCATCAAAGGGTGGTCTTGATTCAATATCAAACGCTTTAATATCACAGGGTGGTCTTGATTCAATATCAAACGTTTTAACATCAAAGGGTGGTCTTGATTCAATATCAAACGTTTTAGCATCAAAGGGTGGTCTTGATTCAATATCAAATGTTATAACATCACAGGGTGGTCTTGATTCAATATCAAACGTTTTACCATCACAGGGTGGTCGTGATTCAATATCAAACGTTTTAACATCAAAGGGTGGTCTTGATTCAATATCAAACGTTTTAACATCACAGGGTGGTCTTGATTCAATATCAAACGTTTTAACATCACAGGGTGGTCTTGATTCAATATCAAACGTTTTAGCATCACAGGGTGGTCTTGATTCAATATCAAACGTTTTAACATCACAGGGTGGTCTTGATTCAATATCAAACGTTTTAACATCACAGGGTGGTCTTGATTCAATATCAAACGTTTTAACATCACAGGGTGGTCTTGATTCAATATCAAACGTTTTAACATCACAGGGTGGTCTTGATTCAATATCAAACGTTTTAGCATCAAAGGGTGGTCTTGATTCAATATCAAACGTTTTAACATCACAGGGTGGTCTTGATTCAATATCAAACATTTTAACATCACAGGGTGGTCTTGATTCAATATCAAACGTTTTAACATCACAGGGTGGTCTTGATTCAATATCAAACGTTTTAACATCAAAGGGTGGTCTTGATTCAATATCCAACGCTTTAACATCACAGGGTGGTCTTGATTCAATATCAAACGTTTTAGCATCACAGGGTGGTCTTGATTCAATATCAAACGTTTTAGCATCAAAGGGTGGTCTTGATTCAATATCAAACGTTTTAACATCACAGGGTGGTCTTGATTCAATATCAAACGTTTTAACATCAAAGGGTGGTCTTGATTCAATATCAAACGTTTTAGCATCAAAGGGTGGTCTTGATTCAATATCAAATGTTATAACATCACAGGGTGGTCTTGATTCAATATCAAACGTTTTACCATCACAGGGTGGTCTTGATTCAATATCAAACGTTTTAACAGCAAAGGGTGGTCTTGATTCAATATCAAACGTTTTAGCATCAAAGGGTGGTCTTGATTCAATATCAAACGTTTTAACATCACAGGGTGGTCTTGATTCAATATCAAACGTTTTAACATCACAGGGTGGTCTTGATTCAATATCAAACGTTTTAGCATCAAAGGGTGGTCTTGATTCAATATCAAACGTTTTAGCATCAAAGGGTGGTCTTGATTCAATATCAAACGTTTTAGCATCAAAGGGTGTTCGTGATTCAATATCAAACGTTTTAGCATCAAAGGGTGGTCTTGATTCAATATCAAACGTTTTAACCTCAAAGGGTGGTCTTGATTCAATATCAAACGTTTTAACATCAAAGGGTGGTCTTGATTCAACATCAAACGTTTTAACATCAAAGGGTGGTCTTGATTCAATATCAAACGTTTTAACATCACAGGGTGGTCTTGATTCAATATCAAACATTTTAACATCACAGGGTGGTCTTGATTCAATATCGAACGTTTTAACATCAGAGGGTGGTCTTGATTCAATATCAAACGTTTTAACATCACAGGGTGGTCTTGATTCAATATCAAACGTTTTTAACATCACAGGGTGGTCTTGATTCAATATCAAACATTTTAACATCACAGGGTGGTCTTGATTCAATATAAAACGTTTTAACATCACAGGGTGGTCTTGATTCAATATCAAACGTTTTAACATCAAAGGGTGGTCTTGATTCAATATCCAACGTTTTAACATCACAGGGTGGTCTTGATTCAATATCAAACGTTTTAGCATCAAAGGGTGGTCTTGATTCAATATCAAACGTTTTAGCATCAAAGGGTGGTCTTGATTCAATATCAAATGTTATAACATCACAGGGTGGTCTTGATTCAATATCAAACGTTTTACCATCACAGGGTGGTCTTGATTCAATATCAAACGTTTTAACATCAAAGGGTGGTCTTGATTCAATATCAAACGTTTTAGCATCAAAGGGTGGTCTTGATTCAATATCAAATGTTATAACATCACAGGGTTGTCTTGATTCAATATCAAACGTTTTAACATCACAGGGTGGTCTTGATTCAATATCAAACGTTTTAACATCACAGGGTGGTCTTGATTCAATATCAAACGTTTTAGCATCAAAGGGTGGTCTTGATTCAATATCAAACGTTTTAACATCACAGGGTGGTCTTGATTCAACATCAAACGTTTTAACATCACAGGGTGGTCTTGATTCAATATCAAACGTTTTAACATCACAGGGTGGTCTTGATTCAATATCGAACGTTTTAACATCACAGGGTGGTCTTGATTCAATATCAAACGTTTTAACATCACAGGGTGGTCTTGATTCAATATCAAACGTTTTTAACATCACAGGGTGGTCTTGATTCAATATCAAACATTTTAACATCACAGGGTGGTCTTTATTCAATATCAAACGTTTTTAACATCACAGGGTGGTCTTGATTCAATATCAAGCATTTTAACATCACAGGGTGGTCTTGATTCAATATCAAACGTTTTAACATCACAGGGTGGTCTTGATTCAATATCAAACGTTTTAACATCAAAGGGTGGTCTTGATTCAATATCAAACGTTTTAGCATCAAAGGGTGGTCTTGATTCAATATCAAATGTTATAACATCACAGGGTGGTCTTGATTCAATATCAAATGTTTTACCATCACAGGGTGGTCGTGATTCAATATCAAACGTTTTAACATCAAAGGGTGGTCTTGATTCAATATCAAACGTTTTAACATCACAGGGTGGTCTTGATTCAATATCAAACGTTTTAACATCACAGGGTGGTCTTGATTCAATATCAAACGTTTTAGCATCACAGGGTGGTCTTGATTCAATATCAAACGTTTTAACATCACAGGGTGGTCTTGATTCAATATCAAACGTTTTAACATCACAGGGTGGTCTTGATTCAATATCAAACGTTTTAACATCACAGGGTGGTCTTGATTCAATATCAAACGTTTTAACATCACAGGGTGGTCTTGATTCAATATCAAACGTTTTAGCATCAAAGGGTGGTCTTGATTCAATATCAAACGTTTTAACATCACAGGGTGGTCTTGATTCAACATCAAACGTTTTAACATCACAGGGTTGTCTTGATTCAATACCAAACGTTTTAACATCACAGGGTGGTCTTGATTCAATATCAAACGTTTTAACATCACAGGGTGGTCTTGATTCAATATCGAACGTTTTAACATCACAGGGTGGTCTTGATTCAATATCAAACGTTTTAACATCACAGGGTGGTCTTGATTCAATATCAAACGTTTTAACATCACAGGGTGGTCTTGATTCAATATCAAACATTTTAACATCACAGGGTGGTCTTGATTCAATATCAAACGTTTTAACATCACAGGGTGGTCTTGATTCAATATCAAACGTTTTAACATCAAAGGGTGGTCTTGATTCAATATCCAACGCTTTAACATCACAGGGTGGTCTTGATTCAATATCAAACGTTTTAGCATCACAGGGTGGTCTTGATTCAATATCAAACGTTTTAGCATCAAAGGGTGGTCTTGATTCAATATCAAACGTTTTAACATCACAGGGTGGTCTTGATTCAATATCAAACGTTTTAACATCAAAGGGTGGTCTTGATTCAATATCAAACGTTTTAGCATCAAAGGGTGGTCTTGATTCAATATCAAATGTTATAACATCACAGGGTGGTCTTGATTCAATATCAAACGTTTTACCATCACAGGGTGGTCTTGATTCAATATCAAACGTTTTAACAGCAAAGGGTGGTCTTGATTCAATATCAAACGTTTTAGCATCAAAGGGTGGTCTTGATTCAATATCAAACGTTTTAACATCACAGGGTGGTCTTGATTCAATATCAAACGTTTTAACATCACAGGGTGGTCTTGATTCAATATCAAACGTTTTAGCATCAAAGGGTGGTCTTGATTTAATATCAAACGTTTTAGCATCAAAGGGTGGTCTTGATTCAATATCAAACGTTTTAGCATCAAAGGGTGTTCGTGATTCAATATCAAACGTTTTAGCATCAAAGGGTGGTCTTGATTCAATATCAAACGTTTTAACCTCAAAGGGTGGTCTTGATTCAATATCAAACGTTTTAACATCAAAGGGTGGTCTTGATTCAACATCAAACGTTTTAACATCAAAGGGTGGTCTTGATTCAATATCAAACGTTTTAACATCACAGGGTGGTCTTGATTCAATATCAAACATTTTAACATCACAGGGTGGTCTTGATTCAATATCGAACGTTTTAACATCAGAGGGTGGTCTTGATTCAATATCAAACGTTTTAACATCACAGGGTGGTCTTGATTCAATATCAAACGTTTTTAACATCACAGGGTGGTCTTGATTCAATATCAAACATTTTAACATCACAGGGTGGTCTTGATTCAATATAAAACGTTTTAACATCACAGGGTGGTCTTGATTCAATATCAAACGTTTTAACATCAAAGGGTGGTCTTGATTCAATATCCAACGTTTTAACATCACAGGGTGGTCTTGATTCAATATCAAACGTTTTAGCATCAAAGGGTGGTCTTGATTCAATATCAAACGTTTTAGCATCAAAGGGTGGTCTTGATTCAATATCAAATGTTATAACATCACAGGGTGGTCTTGATTCAATATCAAACGTTTTACCATCACAGGGTGGTCTTGATTCAATATCAAACGTTTTAACATCAAAGGGTGGTCTTGATTCAATATCAAACGTTTTAGCATCAAAGGGTGGTCTTGATTCAATATCAAATGTTATAACATCACAGGGTTGTCTTGATTCAATATCAAACGTTTTAACATCACAGGGTGGTCTTGATTCAATATCAAACGTTTTAACATCACAGGGTGGTCTTGATTCAATATCAAACGTTTTAGCATCAAAGGGTGGTCTTGATTCAATATCAAACGTTTTAACATCACAGGGTGGTCTTGATTCAACATCAAACGTTTTAACATCACAGGGTGGTCTTGATTCAATATCAAACGTTTTAACATCACAGGGTGGTCTTGATTCAATATCAAACGTTTTAACATCACAGGGTGGTCTTGATTCAATATCGAACGTTTTAACATCACAGGGTTGTCTTGATTCAATATCAAACGTTTTAACATCCCAGGGTGGTCTTGATTCAATATCAAACGTTTTTAACATCACAGGGTGGTCTTGATTCAATATCAAACATTTTAACATCACAGGGTGGTCTTGATTCAATATCAAACGTTTTAACATCACAGGGTGGTCTTGATTCAATATCAAACGTTTTAACATCACAGGGTGGTCTTGAATCAATATCAAACGTTTTAGCATCAAAGGGTGGTCTTGATTCAATATCAAACGTTTTAACATCACAGGGTGGTCTTGATTCAATATCAAACGTTTTAACATCAAAGGGTGGTCTTGATTCAATATCAAACGTTTTAGCATCAAAAGGTGGTCTTGATTCAATATCAAATATTATAACATCACAGGGTGGTCTTGATTCAATATCAAACGTTTTACCATCACAGGGTGGTCTTGATTCAATATCAAACGTTTTAACAGCAAAGGGTGGTCTTGATTCAATATCAAACGTTTTAGCATCAAAGGGTGGTCTTGATTCAATATCAAACGTTTTAACATCACAGGGTGGTCTTGATTCAATATCAAACGTTTTAACATCACAGGGTGGTCTTGATTCAATATTAAACGTTTTAGCATCAAAGGGTGGTCTTGATTCAATATCAAACGTTTTAGCATCAAAGGGTGGTCTTGATTCAATATCAAACGTTTTAACCTCAAAGGGTGGTCTTGATTCAATATCAAACGTTTTAACATCAAAGGGTGGTCTTGATTCAACATCAAACGTTTTAACATCAAAGGGTGGTCTTGATTCATAAACGTTTTAAAATCAAAGGGTGGTCTTGATTCAATATCCAACGTTTTAACATCACAGGGTGGTCTTGATTCAATATCAAACGTTTTAGCATCAAAGGGTGGTCTTGATTCAATATCAAACGTTTTAGCATCAAAGGGTGGTCTTGATTCAATATCAAACGTTTTATCATCACAGGGTGGTCTTGATTCAATATCAAACGTTTTAACATCAAAGGGTGGTCTTGATTCAATATCAAACGTTTTATCATCACAGGGTGGTCTTGATTCAATATCAAACGTTTTAACATCAAAGGGTGGTCTTGATTCAATATCAAACGTTTTAGCATCAAAGGGTGGTCTTGATTCAATATCAAATGTTATAACATCACAGGGTGGTCTTGATTCAATATCAAACGTTTTACCATCACAGGGTGGTCTTGATTCAATATCAAACGTTTTAACATCAAAGGGTGGTCTTGATTCAATATCAAACGTTTTAGCATCAAAGGGTGGTCTTGATTCAATATCAAACGTTTTAACATCACAGGGTGGTCTTGATTCAATATCAAACGTTTTAACATCAAAGTGTGGTCTTGATTCAATATCAAACGTTTTAGCATCAAAGGGTGGTCTTGATTCAATATCAAACGTTTTAGCCTCAAAGGGTGGTCTTGATTCAATATCAAACGTTTTAGCATCAAAGGGTGTTCGTGATTCAATATCAAACGTTTTAGCATCAAAGGGTGGTCTTGATTCAATATCAAACGTCTTAACATCACAGGGTGGTCTTGATTCAATATCAAACGTTTTAGCATCAAAGGGTGGTCTTGATTCAATATCAAACGTTTTAACATCAAAGGGTGGTCTTGATTCAATATCAAACGTTTTAACATCACAGGGTGGTCGTGATTCAATATCAAACGTTTTAATATCAAAGGGTGGTCTTGATTCAATATCAAACGTTTTAACATCAAAGGGTGTTCTCGATTCAATATCAAACGTTTTAACATCACAAGGTGGTCTTGATTCAATATCAAACGTTTTAACATCAAAGGGTTGTCTTGATTCAATATCAAACGTTTTAACATCACAGGGTGGTCTTGATTCAATATCAAACGTTTTAGCATCACAGGGTGGTCTTGATTCAACATCAAACGTTTTAACATCACAGGGTGCTCTTGATTCAATATCAAACGTTTTAACATCACAGGGTGGTCTTGATTCAATATCAAATGTTTTAACATCACAGGGTGGTCTTGATTCAATATCAAACGTTTTACCATCCCAGGGTGCTCTTGGTTCAATATCAAACGATTTAACATCACAGGGTGGTCTTGATTCAATATCAAACGTTTTGACATCAAAGGGTGGTCTTGATTCAATATCAAACGTTTTACCATCAAAGGGTGGTCTTGATTCAATATCAAACGTTTTAATATTACAGGGTGGGCTTGATTCAATATCAAACGTTTTAGCATCAAAGGGTGGTCTTGATTCAATATCAAACGTTTTAACATCACAGGGTGGTCTTGATTCAATATCAAATGTTTTAACATCAAAGGGTGGTCTTGATTCAATATCAAACGTTTTAACATCACAGGGTGGTCGTGATTCAATATCAAACGTTTTAACATCAAAGGGTGGTCTTGATTCAATATCAAACGTTTTAACATCAAAGGGTGGTCTTGATTCAATATCAAACGTTTTAACATCACAAGGTGGTCTTGATTCAATATCAAACGTTTTAACATCACAGGGTGGTCTTGATTCAATATCAAACGTTTTAACATCACAGGGTGGTCTTGATTCAATATCAAACGTTTTAACATCACAGGGTGGTCTTGATTCAATATCAAACGTTTTAGCATCAAAGGGTGGTCTTGATTCAATATCAAATGTTATAACATCACAGGGTGGTCTTGATTCAATATCAAACGTTTTACCATCACAGGGTGGTCTTGATTCAATATCAAACGTTTTAACATCAAAGGGTGGTCTTGATTCAATATCAAACGTTTTAGCATCAAAGGGTGGTCTTGATTCAATATCAAACGTTTTAACATCACAGGGTGGTCTTGATTCAATATCAAATGTTTTAACATCAAAGTGTGGTCTTGATTCAATATCAAACGTTTTAGCATCAAAGGGTGGTCTTGATTCAATATCAAAAGTTTTAGCCTCAAAGGGTGGTCTTGATTCAATATCAAACGTTTTAGCATCAAAGGGTGTTCGTGATTCAATATCAAACGTTTTAGCATCAAAGGGTGGTCTTGATTCAATATCAAACGTCTTAACATCACAGGGTGGTCTTGATTCAATATCAAACGTTTTAACATCAAAGGGTGGTCTTGATTCAATATCAAACGTTTTAACATCACAGGGTGGTCGTGATTCAATATCAAACGTTTTAATATCAAAGGGTGGTCTTGATTCAATATAAAACGTTTAAACATCAAAGGGTGTTCTCGATTCAATATCAAACGTTTTAACAACACAAGGTGGTCTTGATTCAATATCAAACGTTTTAACATCACAGGGTGGTCTTGATTCAATATCAAACGTTTTAACATCACAGGGTGGTCTTGATTCAATATCAAACGTTTTAGCATCACAGGGTGGTCTTGATTCAATATCAAACGTTTTAACATCACAGGGTGCTCTTGATTCAATATCAAACGTTTTAACATCACAGGGTGGTCTTGATTCAATATCAAATGTTTTACCATCACAGGGTGGTCTTGATTCAATATCAAACGTTTTAACAGCAAAGGGTGGTCTTGATTCAATATCAAATGTTATAACATCACAGGGTGGTCTTGATTCAATATCAAACGTTTTACCATCACAGGGTGGTCTTGATTCAATATCAAACGTTTTAACAGCAAAGGGTGGTCTTGATTCAATATCAAACGTTTTAGCATCAAAGGGTGGTCTTGATTCAACATCAAACGTTTTAACATCACAGGGTGGTCTTGATTCAATATCAAACGTTTTAACATCACAGGGTGGTCTTGATTCAATATCAAACGTTTTAGCATCAAAGGGTGGTCTTGATTCAATATCAAACGTTTTAGCATCAAAGGGTGGTCTTGATTCAATATCAAACGTTTTAACCTCAAAGGGTGGTCTTGATTCAATATCAAACGTTTTAACATCACAGGGTGGTCTTGATTCAACATCAAACGTTTTAACATCACAGGGTGGTCTTGATTCAATATCGAACGTTTTAACATCACAGGGTGGTCTTGATTCAATATCAAACGTTTTATCATCACAGGGTGGTCTTGATTCAATATCAAACGTTTTTAACATCACAGGGTGGTCTTGATTCAATATCAAACATTTTAACATCACAGGGTGGTCTTTATTCAATATCAAACGTTTTTAACATCACAGGGTGGTCTTGATTCAATATCAAACATTTTAACATCACAGGGTGGTCTTGATTCAATATCAAACGTTTTAACATCACAGGGTGGTCTTGATTCAATATCAAACGTTTTAACATCAAAGGGTGGTCTTGATTCAATATCCAACGTTTTAACATCACAGGGTGGTCTTGATTCAATATCAAACGTTTTAACATCACAGGGTGGTCTTGATTCAATATCAAACGTTTTAGCATCACAGGGTGGTCTTGATTCAATATCAAACGTTTTAGCATCAAAGGGTGGTCTTGATTCAATATCAAACGTTTTAATATCACAGGGTGGTCTTGATTCAATATCAAACGTTTTAACATCAAAGGGTGGTCTTGATTCAATATCAAACGTTTTAGCATCAAAGGGTGGTCTTGATTCAATATCAAATGTTATAACATCACAGGGTGGTCTTGATTCAATATCAAACGTTTTACCATCACAGGGTGGTCGTGATTCAATATCAAACGTTTTAACATCAAAGGGTGGTCTTGATTCAATATCAAACGTTTTAACATCACAGGGTGGTCTTGATTCAATATCAAACGTTTTAACATCACAAGGTGGTCTTGATTCAATATCAAACGTTTTAACATCACAGGGTGGTCTTGATTCAATATCAAACGTTTTAACATCACAGGGTGGTCTTGATTCAATATCAAACGTTTTAACATCACAGGGTGGTCTTGATTCAATATCAAACGTTTTAACATCACAGGGTGGTCTTGATTCAATATCAAACGTTTTAACATCACAGGGTGGTCTTGATTCAATATCAAACGTTTTAGCATCAAAGGGTGGTCTTGATTCAATATCAAACGTTTTAACATCACAGGGTGGTCTTGATTCAACATCAAACGTTTTAACATCACAGGGTGGTCTTGATTCAATATCAAACGTTTTAACATCACAGGGTGGTCTTGATTCAATATCAAACGTTTTAACATCACAGGGTGGTCTTGATTCAATATCGAACGTTTTAACATCACAGGGTGGTCTTGATTCAATATCAAACGTTTTAACATCACAGGGTGGTCTTGATTCAATATCAAACGTTTTTAACATCACAGGGTGGTCTTGATTCAATATCAAACATTTTAACATCACAGGGTGGTCTTGATTCAATATCAAACGTTTTAACATCACAGGGTGGTCTTGATTCAATATCAAACGTTTTAACATCAAAGGGTGGTCTTGATTCAATATCCAACGCTTTAACATCACAGGGTGGTCTTGATTCAATATCAAACGTTTTAACATCACAGGGTGGTCTTGATTCAATATCAAACGTTTTAGCATCACAGGGTGGTCTTGATTCAATATCAAACGTTTTAGCATCAAAGGGTGGTCTTGATTCAATATCAAACGTTTTAACATCACAGGGTGGTCTTGATTCAATATCAAACGTTTTAGCATCAAAGGGTGGTCTTGATTCAATATCAAATGTTATAACATCACAGGGTTTTCTTGATTCAATATCAAACGTTTTACCATCACAGGGTGGTCTTGATTCAATATCAAACGTTTTAGCAGCAAAGGGTGGTCTTGATTCAATATCAAACGTTTTAGCATCAAAGGGTGGTCTTGATTCAATATCAAACGTTTTAACATCACAGGGTGGTCTTGATTCAATATCAAACGTTTTAACATCACAGGGTGGTCTTGATTCAATATCAAACGTTTTAGCATCAAAGGGTGGTCTTGATTCAATATCAAACGTTTTAGCATCAAAGGGTGGTCTTGATTCAATATCAAACGTTTTAGCATCAAAGGGTGTTCGTGATTCAATATCAAACGTTTTAGCATCAAAGGGTGGTCTTGATTCAATATCAAACGTTTTAACCTCAAAGGGTGGTCTTGATTCAATATCAAACGTTTTAACATCAAAGGGTGGTCTTGATTCAACATCAAACGTTTTAACATCAAAGGGTGGTCTTGATTCAATATCAAACGTTTTAACATCACAGGGTGGTCTTGATTCAATATCAAACGTTTTAACATCACAGGGTGGTCTTGATTCAATATCGAACGTTTTAACATCAGAGGGTTGTCTTGATTCAATATCAAACGTTTTAACATCACAGGGTGGTCTTGATTCAATATCAAACGTTTTTAACATCACAGGGTGGTCTTGATTCAATATCAAACATTTTAACATCACAGGGTGGTCTTGATTCAATATAAAACGTTTTAACATCACAGGGTGGTCTTGATTCAATATCAAACGTTTTAACATCAAAGGGTGGTCTTGATTCAATATCCAACGTTTTAACATCACAGGGTGGTCTTGATTCAATATCAAACGTTTTAGCATCAAAGGGTGGTCTTGATTCAATATCAAACGTTTTAGCATCAAAGGGTGGTCTTGATTCAATATCAAATGTTATAACATCACAGGGTGGTCTTGATTCAATATCAAACGTTTTACCATCACAGGGTGGTCTTGATTCAATATCAAACGTTTTAACATCAAAGGGTGGTCTTGATTCAATATCAAACGTTTTAACATCACAGGGTGGTCTTGATTCAATATCAAACGTTTTAACATCACAGGGTGGTCTTGATTCAATATCAAACGTTTTAGCATCAAAGGGTGGTCTTGATTCAATATCAAACGTTTTAACATCACAGGGTGGTCTTGATTCAACATCAAACGTTTTAACATCACAGGGTGGTCTTGATTCAATATCAAACGTTTTAACATCACAGGGTGGTCTTGATTCAATATCAAACGTTTTAACATCACAGGGTGGTCTTGATTCAATATCGAACGTTTTAACATCACAGGGTGGTCTTGATTCAATATCAAACGTTTTAACATCACAGGGTGGTCTTGATTCAATATCAAACGTTTTTAACATCACAGGGTGGTCTTGATTCAATATCAAACATTTTAACATCACAGGGTGGTCTTGATTCAATATCAAACGTTTTAACATCACAGGGTGGTCTTGATTCAATATCAAACGTTTTAACATCAAAGGGTGGTCTTGATTCAATATCCAACGTTTTAACATCAAAGGGTGGTCTTGATTCAATATCAAACGTTTTAACATCACAGGGTGGTCTTGATTCAATATCAAACGTTTTAGCATCAAAGGGTGGTCTTGATTCAATATCAAACGTTTTAACATCACAGGGTGGTCTTGATTCAATATCAAACGTTTTAACATCAAAGGGTGGTCTTGATTCAATATCAAACGTTTTAGCATCAAAGGGTGGTCTTGATTCAATATCAAATGTTATAACATCACAGGGTGGTCTTGATTCAATATCCAACGTTTTAACATCACAGGGTGGTCTTGATTCAATATCAAACGTTTTAACATCACAGGGTGGTCTTGATTCAATATCAAACGTTTTAGCATCACAGGGTGGTCTTGATTCAATATCAAACGTTTTAGCATCAAAGGGTGGTCTTGATTCAATATCAAACGTTTTAATATCACAGGGTGGTCTTGATTCAATATCAAACGTTTTAACATCAAAGGGTGGTCTTGATTCAATATCAAACGTTTTAGCATCAAAGGGTGGTCTTGATTCAATATCAAATGTTATAACATCACAGGGTGGTCTTGATTCAATATCAAACGTTTTACCATCACAGGGTGGTCGTGATTCAATATCAAACGTTTTAACATCAAAGGGTGGTCTTGATTCAATATCAAACGTTTTAACATCACAGGGTGGTCTTGATTCAATATCAAACGTTTTAACATCACAAGGTGGTCTTGATTCAATATCAAACGTTTTAACATCACAGGGTGGTCTTGATTCAATATCAAACGTTTTAACATCACAGGGTGGTCTTGATTCAATATCAAACGTTTTAACATCACAGGGTGGTCTTGATTCAATATCAAACGTTTTAACATCACAGGGTGGTCTTGATTCAATATCAAACGTTTTAGCATCAAAGGGTGGTCTTGATTCAATATCAAACGTTTTAACATCACAGGGTGGTCTTGATTCAACATCAAACGTTTTAACATCACAGGGTGGTCTTGATTCAATATCAAACGTTTTAACATCACAGGGTGGTCTTGATTCAATATCAAACGTTTTAACATCACAGGGTGGTCTTGATTCAATATCGAACGTTTTAACATCACAGGGTGGTCTTGATTCAATATCAAACGTTTTAACATCACAGGGTGGTCTTGATTCAATATCAAACGTTTTTAACATCACAGGGTGGTCTTGATTCAATATCAAATATTTTAACATCACAGGGTGGTCTTGATTCAATATCAAACGTTTTAACATCACAGGGTGGTCTTGATTCAATATCAAACGTTTTAACATCAAAGGGTGGTCTTGATTCAATATCCAACGCTTTAACATCACAGGGTGGTCTTGATTCAATATCAAACGTTTTAACATCACAGGGTGGTCTTGATTCAATATCAAACGTTTTAGCATCACAGGGTGGTCTTGATTCAATATCAAACGTTTTAACATCACAGGGTGGTCTTGATTCAATATCAAACGTTTTAACATCAAAGGGTGGACTTGATTCAATATCAAACGTTTTAACATCACAGGGTGGTCTTGATTCAATATCAAACGTTTTAGCATCAAAGGGTGGTCTTGATTCAATATCAAACGTTTTAACATCAAAGGGTGGTCTTGATTCAACATCAAACGTTTTAACATCAAAGGGTGGTCTTGATTCAATATCAAACGTTTTAACATCACAGGGTGGTCTTGATTCAATATCAAACGTTTTAACATCACAGGGTGGTCTTGATTCAATATCGAACGTTTTAACATCAGAGGGTGGTCTTGATTCAATATCAAACGTTTTAACATCACAGGGTGGTCTTGATTCAATATCAAACGTTTTTAACATCACAGGGTGGTCTTGATTCAATATCAAACATTTTAACATCACAGGGTGGTCTTGATTCAATATAAAACGTTTTAATATCACAGGGTGGTCTTGATTCAATATCAAACGTTTTAACATCAAAGGGTGGTCTTGATTCAATATCCAACGTTTTAACATCACAGGGTGGTCTTGATTCAATATCAAACGTTTTAGCATCAAAGGGTGGTCTTGATTCAATATCAAACGTTTTAGCATCAAAGGGTGGTCTTGATTCAATATCAAATGTTATAACATCACAGGGTGGTCTTGATTCAATATCAAACGTTTTACCATCACAGGGTGGTCTTGATTCAATATCAAACGTTTTAACATCAAAGGGTGGTCTTGATTCAATATCAAACGTTTTAGCATCAAAGGGTGGTCTTGATTCAATATCAAATGTTATAACATCACAGGGTGGTCTTGATTCAATATCAAACGTTTTAACATCACAGGGTGGTCTTGATTCAATATCAAACGTTTTAACATCACAGGGTGGTCTTGATTCAATATCAAACGTTTTAGCATCAAAGGGTGGTCTTGATTCAATATCAAACGTTTTAACATCACAGGGTGGTCTTGATTCAACATCAAACGTTTTAACATCACAGGGTGGTCTTGATTCAATATCAAACGTTTTAACATCACAGGGTGGTCTTGATTCAATATCAAACGTTTTAACATCACAGGGTGGTCTTGATTCAATATCGAACGTTTTAACATCACAGGGTGGTCTTGATTCAATATCAAACGTTTTAACATCACAGGGTGGTCTTGATTCAATATCAAACGTTTTTAACATCACAGGGTGGTCTTGATTCAATATCAAACATTTTAACATCACAGGGTGGTCTTGATTCAATATCAAACGTTTTAACATCACAGGGTGGTCTTGATTCAATATCAAACGTTTTAACATCACAGGGTGGTCTTGATTCAATATCCAACGTTTTAACATCAAAGGGTGGTCTTGATTCAATATCAAACGTTTTAACATCACAGGGTGGTCTTGATTCAATATCAAACGTTTTAGCATCACAGGGTGGTCTTGATTCAATATCAAACGTTTTAGCATCAAAGGGTGGTCTTGATTCAATATCAAACGTTTTAACATCACAGGGTGGTCTTGATTCAATATCAAACGTTTTAACATCAAAGGGTGGTCTTGATTCAATATCAAACGTTTTAGCATCAAAGGGTGGTCTTGATTCAATATCAAATGTTATAACATCACAGGGTGGTCTTGATTCAATATCAAACGTTTTACCATCACAGGGTGGTCTTGATTCAATATCAAACGTTTTAACAGCAAAGGGTGGTCTTGATTCAATATCAAACGTTTTAGCATCAAAGGGTGGTCTTGATTCAATATCAAACGTTTTAACATCACAGGGTGGTCTTGATTCAATATCAAACGTTTTTAACATCACAGGGTGGTCTTGATTCAATATCAAACATTTTAACATCACAGGGTGGTCTTGATTCAATATAAAACGTTTTAACATCACAGGGTGGTCTTGATTCAATATCAAACGTTTTAACATCAAAGGGTGGTCTTGATTCAATATCCAACGTTTTAACATCACAGGGTGGTCTTGATTCAATATCAAACGTTTTAGCATCAAAGGGTGGTCTTGATTCAATATCAAACGTTTTAGCATCAAAGGGTGGTCTTGATTCAATATCAAATGTTATAACATCACAGGGTGGTCTTGATTCAATATCAAACGTTTTACCATCACAGGGTGGTCTTGATTCAATATCAAACGTTTTAACATCAAAGGGTGGTCTTGATTCAATATCAAACGTTTTAGCATCAAAGGGTGGTCTTGATTCAATATCAAATGTTATAACATCACAGGGTGGTCTTGATTCAATATCAAACGTTTTAACATCACAGGGTGGTCTTGATTCAATATCAAACGTTTTAACATCACAGGGTGGTCTTGATTCAATATCAAACGTTTTAGCATCAAAGGGTGGTCTTGATTCAATATCAAACGTTTTAACATCACAGGGTGGTCTTGATTCAACATCAAACGTTTTAACATCACAGGGTGGTCTTGATTCAATATCAAACGTTTTAACATCACAGGGTGGTCTTGATTCAATATCAAACGTTTTAACATCACAGGGTGGTCTTGATTCAATATCGAACGTTGTAACATCACAGGGTGGTCTTGATTCAATATCAAACGTTTTAACATCACAGGGTGGTCTTGATTCAATATCAAGCGTTTTTAACATCACAGGGTGGTCTTGATTCAATATCAAACATTTTAACATCACAGGGTGGTCTTGATTCAATATCAAACGTTTTAACATCACAGGGTGGTCTTGATTCAATATCAAACGTTTTAACATCAAAGGGTGGTCTTGATTCAATATCAAACGTTTTAACATCAAAGGGTGGTCTTGATTCAATATCAAACGTTTTAACATCACAGGGTGGTCTTGATTCAATATCAAACGTTTTAGCATCACAGGGTGGTCTTGATTCAATATCAAACGTTTTAGCATCAAAGGGTGGTCTTGATTCAATATCAAACGTTTTAACATCACAGGGTGGTCTTGATTCAATATCAAACGTTTTAACATCAAAGGGTGGTCTTGATTCAATATCAAACGTTTTAGCATCAAAGGGTGGTCTTGATTCAATATCAAATGTTATAACATCACAGGGTGGTCTTGATTCAATATCAAACGTTTTACCATCACAGGGTGGTCTTGATTCAATATCAAACGTTTTAACAGCAAAGGGTGGTCTTGATTCAATATCAAACGTTTTAGCATCAAAGGGTGGTCTTGATTCAATATCAAACGTTTTAACATCACAGGGTGGTCTTGATTCAATATCAAACGTTTTAACATCAAAGGGTGGTCTTGATTCAATATCCAACGTTTTAACATCAAAGGGTGGTCTTGATTCAATATCAAACGTTTTAACATCACAGGGTGGTCTTGATTCAATATCAAACGTTTTAGCATCACAGGGTGGTCTTGATTCAATATCAAACGTTTTAGCATCAAAGGGTGGTCTTGATTCAATATCAAACGTTTTAACATCACAGGGTGGTCTTGATTCAATATCAAACGTTTTAACATCAAAGGGTGGTCTTGATTCAATATCAAACGTTTTAGCATCAAAGGGTGGTCTTGATTCAATATCAAATGTTATAACATCACAGGGTGGTCTTGATTCAATATCAAACGTTTTACCATCACAGGGTGGTCTTGATTCAATATCAAACGTTTTAACAGCAAAGGGTGGTCTTGATTCAATATCAAACGTTTTAGCATCAAAGGGTGGTCTTGATTCAATATCAAACGTTTTAACATCACAGGGTGGTCTTGATTCAATATCAAACGTTTTAACATCACAGGGTGGTCTTGATTCAATATCAAACATTTTAGCATCAAAGGGTGGTCTTGATTCAATATCAAACGTTTTAACATCAAAGGGTGGTCTTGATTCAATATCAAACGTTTTAACCTCAAAGGGTGGTCTTGATTCAATATCAAACGTTTTAACATCACAGGGTGGTCTTGATTCAACATCAAACGTTTTAACATCAAAGGGTGGTCTTGATTCAATATCAAACGTTTTAACATCACAGGGTGGTCTTGATTCAATATCAAACGTTTTAACATCACAGGGTGGTCTTGATTCAATATCGAACGTTTTAACATCACAGGGTGGTCTTGATTCAATATCAAACGTTTTAACATCACAGGGTGGTCTTGATTCAATATCAAACGTTTTTAACATCACAGGGTGGTCTTGATTCAATATCAAACATTTTAACATCACAGGGTGGTCTTGATTCAATATCAAACGTTTTAACATCACAGGGTGGTCTTGATTCAATATCAAACGTTTTAACATCAAAGGGTGGTCTTGATTCAATATCCAACGTTTTAACATCACAGGGTGGTCTTGATTCAATATCAAACGTTTTAGCATCAAAGGGTGGTCTTGATTCAATATCAAACGTTTTAGCATCAAAGGGTGGTCTTGATTCAATATCAAACGTTTTATCATCACAGGGTGGTCTTGATTCAATATCAAACGTTTTAACATCAAAGGGTGGTCTTGATTCAATATCAAACGTTTTAGCATCAAAGGGTGGTCTTGATTCAATATCAAATGTTATAACATCACAGGGTGGTCTTGATTCAATATCAAACGTTTTACCATCACAGGGTGGTCTTGATTCAATATCAAACGTTTTAACATCAAAGGGTGGTCTTGATTCAATATCAAACGTTTTAGCATCAAAGGGTGGTCTTGATTCAATATCAAACGTTTTAACATCACAGGGTGGTCTTGATTCAATATCAAACGTTTTAACATCAAAGTGTGGTCTTGATTCAATATCAAACGTTTTAGCATCAAAGGGTGGTCTTGATTCAATATCAAACGTTTTAGCATCAAAGGGTGGTCTTGATTCAATATCAAATGTTATAACATCACAGGGTGGTCTTGATTCAATATCAAACGTTTTACCATCACAGGGTGGTCTTGATTCAATATCAAACGTTTTAACATCAAAGGGTGGTCTTGATTCAATATCAAACGTTTTAGCATCAAAGGGTGGTCTTGATTCAATATCAAATGTTATAACATCACAGGGTGGTCTTGATTCAATATCAAACGTTTTAACATCACAGGGTGGTCTTGATTCAATATCAAACGTTTTAACATCACAGGGTGGTCTTGATTCAATATCAAACGTTTTAGCATCAAAGGGTGGTCTTGATTCAATATCAAACGTTTTAACATCACAGGGTGGTCTTGATTCAACATCAAACGTTTTAACATCACAGGGTGGTCTTGATTCAATATCAAACGTTTTAACATCACAGGGTGGTCTTGATTCAATATCAAACGATTTAACATCACAGGGTGGTCTTGATTCAATATCGAACGTTTTAACATCACAGGGTGGTCTTGATTCAATATCAAACGTTTTAACATCACAGGGTGGTCTTGATTCAATATCAAACGTTTTTAACATCACAGGGTGGTCTTGATTCAATATCAAACATTTTAACATCACAGGGTGGTCTTGATTCAATATCAAACGTTTTAACATCACAGGGTGGTCTTGATTCAATATCAAACGTTTTAACATCAAAGGGTGGTCTTGATTCAATATCCAACGTTTTAACATCAAAGGGTGGTCTTGATTCAATATCAAACGTTTTAACATCACAGGGTGGTCTTGATTCAATATCAAACGTTTTAGCATCACAGGGTGGTCTTGATTCAATATCAAACGTTTTAGCATCAAAGGGTGGTCTTGATTCAATATCAAACGTTTTAACATCACAGGGTGGTCTTGATTCAATATCAAACGTTTTAACATCAAAGGGTGGTCTTGATTCAATATCAAACGTTTTAGCATCAAAGGGTGGTCGTGATTCAATATCAAATGTTATAACATCACAGGGTGGTCTTGATTCAATATCAAACGTTTTACCATCACAGGGTGGTCTTGATTCAATATCAAACGTTTTAACAGCAAAGGGTGGTCTTGATTCAATATCAAACGTTTTAGCATCAAAGGGTGGTCTTGATTCAATATCAAACGTTTTAACATCACAGGGTGGTCTTGATTCAATATCAAACGTTTTAACATCACAGGGTGGTCTTGATTCAATATCAAACATTTTAGCATCAAAGGGTGGTCTTGATTCAATATCAAACGTTTTAGCATCAAAGGGTGGTCTTGATTCAATATCAAACGTTTTAACCTCAAAGGGTGGTCTTGATTCAATATCAAACGTTTTAACATTACAGGGTGGTCTTGATTCAACATCAAACGTTTTAACATCAAAGGGTGGTCTTGATTCAATATCAAACGTTTTAACATCACAGGGTGGTCTTGATTCAATATCAAACGTTTTAACATCACAGGGTGGTCTTGATTCAATATCGAACGTTTTAACATCACAGGGTGGTCTTGATTCAATATCAAACGTTTTAACATCACAGGGTGGTCTTGATTCAATATCAAACGTTTTAACATCACAGGGTGGTCTTCATTCAATATCAAACGTTTTAACATCAAAGGGTGGTCTTGATTCAATATCCAACGTTTTAACATCACAGGGTGGTCTTGTTTCAATATCAAACGTTTTAGCATCAAAGGGTGGTCTTGATTCAATATCAAACGTTTTAGCATCAAAGGGTGGTCTTGATTCAATATCAAACGTTTTATCATCACAGGGTGGTCTTGATTCAATATCAAACGTTTTAACATCAAAGGGTGGTCTTGATTCAATATCAAACGTTTTAGCATCAAAGGGTGGTCTTGATTCAATATCAAATGTTATAACATCACAGGGTGGTCTTGATTCAATATCAAACGTTTTACCATCACAGGGTGGTCTTGATTCAATATCAAACGTTTTAACATCAAAGGGTGGTCTTGATTCAATATCAAACGTTTTAGCATCAAAGGGTGGTCTTGATTCAATATCAAACGTTTTAACATCACAGGGTGGTCTTGATTCAATATCAAACGTTTTAACATCAAAGTGTGGTCTTGATTCAATATCAAACGTTTTAGCATCAAAGGGTGGTCTTGATTCAATATCAAACGTTTTAGCCTCAAAGGGTGGTCTTGATTCAATATCAAACGTTTTAGCATCAAAGGGTGTTCGTGATTCAATATCAAACGTTTTAGCATCAAAGGGTGGTCTTGATTCAATATCAAACGTATTAACATCACAGGGTGGTCTTGATTCAATATCAAACGTTTTAGCATCAAAGGGTGGTCTTGATTCAATATCAAACGTTTTAACATCAAAGGGTGGTCTTGATTCAATATCAAACGTTTTAACATCACAGGGTGGTCGTGATTCAATATCAAACGTTTTAATATCAAAGGGTGGTCTTGATTCAATATCAAACGTTTTAACATCAAAGGGTGTTCTCGATTCAATATCAAACGTTTTAACATCACAAAGTGGTCTTGATTCAATATCAAACGTTTTAACATCAAAGGGTTTTCTTGATTCAATATCAAACGTTTTAACATCACAGGGTGGTCTTGATTCAATATCAAACGTTTTAACATCACAGGGTGGTCTTGATTCAATATCAAACGTTTCAGCATCACAGGGTGGTCTTGATTCAATATCAAGCGTTTTAACATCACAGGGTGCTCTTGATTCAATAGCAAACGATTTAACATCACAGGGTGGTCTTGATTCAATATCAAACGTTTTGACATCAAAGGGTGGTCTTGATTCAATATCAAACGTTTTACCATCAAAGGGTGGTCTTGATTCAATATCAAACGTTTTAATATTACAGGGTGGTCTTGAATCAATATCAAATGTTTTAGCATCAAAGGGTGGTCTTGATTCAATATCAAACGTTTTAACATCAAAGGGTGGTCTTGATTCAATATCAAACGTTTTAACATCACAGGGTGGTCGTGATTCAATATCAAACGTTTTAATATCAAAGGGTGGTCTTGATTCAATATCAAACGTTTTAACATCAAAGGGTGTTCTCGATTCAATATCAAACGTTTTAACATCACAAAGTGGTCTTGATTCAATATCAAACGTTTTAACATCAAAGGGTTTTCTTGATTCAATATCAAACGTTTTAACATCACAGGGTGGTCTTGATTCAATATCAAACGTTTTAACATCACAGGGTGGTCTTGATTCAATATCAAATGTTTTAACATCACAGGGTGGTCTTGATTCAATATCAAACGTTTTACCATCCCAGGGTGCTCTTGGTTCAATAGCAAACGATTTAACATCACAGGGTGGTCTTGATTCAATATCAAACGTTTTGACATCAAAGGGTGGTCTTGATTCAATATCAAACGTTTTACCATCAAATTGTGGTCTTGATTCAATATCAAACGTTTTAATATTACAGGGTGGTCTTGAATCAATATCAAATGTTTTAGCATCAAAGGGTGGTCTTGATTCAATATCAAACGTTTTAACATCACAGGGTGGTCTTGATTCAATATCAAATGTTTTAACATCAAAGGGTGGTCTTGATTCAATATCAAACGTTTTAACATCACAAGGTGGTCTTGATTCAATATCAAACGTTTTAACATCACAGGGTGGTCTTGATTCAATATCAAACGTTTTAACATCACAGGGTGGTCTTGATTCAATATCAAACGTTTTAGCATCAAAGGGTGGTCTTGATTCAATATCAAATGTTATAACATCACAGGGTGGTCTTGATTCAATATCAAACGTTTTACCATCACAGGGTGGTCTTGATTCAATATCAAACGTTTTAACATCAAAGGGTGGTCTTGATTCAATATCAAACGTTTTAGCATCAAAGGGTGGTCTTGATTCAATATCAAACGTTTTAACATCACAGGGTGGTCTTGATTCAATATCAAACGTTTTAACATCAAAGTGTGGTCTTGATTCAATATCAAACGTCTTAACATCACAGGGTGGTCTTGATTCAATATCAAACGTTTTAGCATCAAAGGGTGGTCTTGATTCAATATCAAACGTTTTAACATCAAAGGGTGGTCTTGATTCAATATCAAACGTTTTAACATCACAGGGTGGTCGTGATTCAATATCAAACGTTTTAATATCAAAGGGTGGTCTTGATTCAATATCAAACGTTTTAACATCAAAGGGTGTTCTCGATTCAATATCAAACGTTTTAACATCACAAGGTGGTCTTGATTCAATATCAAACGTTTTAACATCACAGGGTGGTCTTGATTCAATATCAAACGTTTTAGCATCACAGGGTGGTCTTGATTCAATATCAAACGTTTTAACATCACAGGGTGCTCTTGATTCAATATCAAACGTTTTAACATCACAGGGTGGTCTTGATTCAATATCAAATGTTTTAACATCACAGGGTGGTCTTGATTCAATATCAAACGTTTTACCATCCCAGGGTGCTCTTGGTTCAATATCAAACGATTTAACATCACAGGGTGGTCTTGATTCAATATCAAACGTTTTGACATCAAAGGGTGGTCTTGATTCAATATCAAACGTTTTACCATCAAAGGGTGGTCTTGATTCAATATCAAACGTTTTAATATTACAGGGTGGTCTTGATTCAATATCAAACGTTTTAGCATCAAAGGGTGGTCTTGATTCAATATCAAACGTTTTAACATCACAGGGTGGTCTTGATTCAATATCAAATGTTTTAACATCAAAGGGTGGTCTTGATTCAATATCAAACGTTTTAACATCACAGGGTGGTCGTGATTCAATATCAAACGTTTTAACATCAAAGGGTGGTCTTGATTCAATATCAAACGTTTTAACATCAAAGGGTGGTCTTGATTCAATATCAAACGTTTTAACATCACAAGGTGGTCTTGATTCAATATCAAACGTTTTAACATCACAGGGTGGTCTTGATTCAATATCAAACGTTTTAACATCACAGGGTGGTCTTGATTCAATATCAAACGTCTTAACATCACAGGGTGGTCTTGATTCAATATCAAACGTTTTAACATCACAGGGTGGTCTTGATTCAATATCAAACGTTTTAACATCACAGGGTGGTCTTGATTCAATATCAAACGTTTTAACATCACAGGGTGGTCTTGATTCAATATCAAACGTTTTAACATCACAGGGTGGTCTTGATTCAATATCGAACGTTTTAACATCACAGGGTGGTCTTGATTCAATATCAAACGTTTTAACATCACAGGGTGGTCTTGATTCAATATCAAACGTTTTAACATCACAGGGTGGTCTTGATTCAATATCAAACATTTTAACATCACAGGGTAGTCTTGATTCAATATCAAATGTTTTAACATCACAGGGTGGTCTTGATTCAATATCAAACGTTTTAACATCAAAGAGTGGTCTTGATTCAATATCCAACGTTTTAACATCACAGGGTGGTCTTGATTCAATATCAAACGTTTTAACATCACAGGGTGGTCTTGATTCAATATCAAACGTTTTAGCATCAAAGGGTGGTCTTGATTCAATATCAAACGTTTTAGCATCAAAGGGTGGTCTTGATTCAATATCAAACGTTTTAGCATCACAGGGTGGTCTTGATTCAATATCAAACGTTTAAACCTCAAAGGGTGGTCTTGATTCAATATCAAACGTTTTAGCATCAAAGGGTGGTCTTGATTCAATATCAAATGTTATAACATCACAGGGTGGTCTTGATTCAATATCAAACGTTTTACCATCACAGGGTGGTCTCGATTCAATATCAAACGTTTTAGCATCAAAGGGTGGTCTTGATTCAATATCAAACGTTTTAAAATCACAGGGTGGTCTTGATTCAATATCAAAGGTTTTAGCATCAAAGGGTGGTCTTGATTCAATATCAAACGTTTTAGCATCAAAGGGTGGTCTTGATTCAATATCAAACGTTTTAGCATCAAAGGGTGGTCTTGATTCAATATCAAACGTTTTAGCATCAAAGGGTGGTCTTGATTCAATATCAAACGTTTTAGCATCAAAGGGTGGTCTTGATTCAATATCAAACGTTTTAACATCAAAGGGTGGTCTTGATTCAATATCAAACGTTTTAGCATCAAAGGGTGGTCTTGATTCAATATCAAACGTTTTAACATCACAGGGTGGTCTTGATTCAATATCAAACGTTTTAGCATCAAAGGGTGGTCTTGATTCAATATCAAACGTTTTAACATCACAGTGTGGTCTTGATTCAATATCAAACGTTTTATCATCAGAGGGTGGTCTTGATTCAATATCAAACGTTTTAGCATCAAAGGGTGGTCTTGATTCAATATCAAACGTTTTAGCTTCAAAGGGTGGTCTTGATTCAATATCAAACGTTTTAATATTACAGGGTGGTCTTGATTCAATATCAAACGTTTTAGCATCAAAGGTTGGTCTTGATTCAATATCAAACGTTTTAACATCGAAGGGTGGTCTTGATTCAATATCAAACGTTTTAGCATCAAAGGGTGGTCTTGATTCAATATCAAACGTTTTAGCATCAAAGGGTGGTCTTGATTCAATATCAAACGTTTTAGCATCAAAGGGTGGTCTTGATTCAATATCAAACGTTTTAACATCAAAGGGTGGTCTTGATTCAATATCAAACGTTTTAGCATCAAAGGGTGGTCTTGATTCAATATCAAACGTTTTAACATCACAGGGTGGTCTTGATTCAATATCAAACGTTTTAGCATCAAAGGGTGGTCTTGATTCAATATCAAACGTTTTAACATCACAGGGGGGGTCTTGATTCAATATCAAACGTTTTAACATCACAGGGTGGTCTTTATTCAATATTAAAGGTTTTAGCATCAAAGTGTGGTCTTGATTCAATATCAAACGTTTTAGCATCAAAGGGTGGTCTTGATTCAATATCAAACGTTTTAGCATCAAAGGGTGGTCTTGATTCAATATCAAACGTTTTAGCATCAAAGGGTGGTCTTGATTCAATATCAAACGTTTTAGCATCAAAGGGTGGTCTTGATTCAATAACAAACGTTTTAGCATCAAAGGGTGGTCTTGATTCAATATCAAACGTTTTAACATCAAAGGGTGGTCTTGATTCAATATCAAACGTTTTAGCATCAAAGGGTGGTCTTGATTCAATATCAAACGTTTTAACATCACAGGGTGGTCTTGATTCAATATCAAACGTTTTAGCATCAAAGGGTGGTCTTGATTCAATATCAAACGTTTTAACATCACAGGGTGGTCTTGATTCAATATCAAACGTTTTAACATCAGAGGGTGGTCTTGATTCAATATCAAACGTTTTAGCATCAAAGGGTGGTCTTGATTCAATATCAAACGTTTTAGCATCAAAGGGTGGTCTTGATTCAATATCAAACGTTTTAATATTACAGGGTGGTCTTGATTCAATATCAAACGTTTTAGCATCAAAGGGTGGTCTTGATTCAATATCAAACGTTTTAGCATCAAAGGGTGGTCTTGATTCAATATCAAACGTTTTAGCATCAAAGGGTGGTCTTGATTCAATATCAAACGTTTTAACATCAAAGGGTGGTCTTGATTCAATATCAAACGTTTTAGCATCAAAGGGTGGTCTTGATTCAATATCAAACGTTTTAGCATCAAAGGGTGGTCTTGATTCAATATCAAACGTTTTAACATCACAGGGTGGTCTTGATTCAATATCAAACGTTTTAACATCACAGGGTGGTCTTGATTCAATATCAAAGGTTTTAGCATCAAAGTGTGGTCTTGATTCAATATCAAACGTTTTAGCATCAAAGGGTGGTCTTGATTCAATATCAAACGTTTTAGCATCAAAGGGTGGTCTTGATTCAATATCAAACGTTTTAGCATCAAAGGGTGGTCTTGATTCAATATCAAACGTTTTAACATCACAGGGTGTTCTTGATTCAATATCAAACGTTTTAGCATCAAAGGGTGGTCTTGATTCAATATCAAACGTTTTAACATCACAGGGTGGTCTTGATTCAATATCAAACGTTTTAGCATCAAAGGGTGGTCTTGATTCAATATCAAACGTTTTAGCATCAAAGGGTGGTCTTGATTCAATATCAAACGTTTTAATATTACAGGGTGGTCTTGATTCAATATCAAACGTTTTAGCATCAAAGGTTGGTCTTGATTTAATATCAAACGTTTTAGCATCAAAGGGTGGTCTTGATTCAATATCAAACGTTTTAACATCACAGGGTGGTCTTGATTCAATATCAAACGTTTTAACATCGAAGGGTGGTCTTGATTCAATATCAAACGTTTTAGCATCAAAGGGTGGTCTTGATTCAATATCAAACGTTTTAGCATCAAAGGGTGGTCTTGATTCAATATCAAACGTTTTAACATCACAGGGTGGTCTTGATTCAATATCAAACGTTTTAACATCGAAGGGTGGTCTTGATTCAATATCAAACGTTTTAGCATCAAAGGGTGGTCTTGATTCAATATCAAACGTTTTAGCATGAAAGGGTGGTCTTGATTCAATATCAAACGTTTTAGCATCAAAGGGTGGTCTTGATTCAATATCAAACGTTTTAACATCAAAGGGTGGTCTTGATTCAATATCAAACGTTTTAACATCGAAGGGTGGTCTTGATTCAATATCAAACGTTTTAGCATCAAAGGGTGGTCTTGATTCAATATCAAACGTTTTAGCATCAAAGGGTGGTCTTGATTCAATATCAAACGTTTTAACATCACAGGGTGGTCTTGATTCAATATCAAACGTTTTAACATCGAAGGGTGGTCTTGATTCAATATCAAACGTTTTAGCATCAAAGGGTGGTCTTGATTCAATATCAAACCTTTTAGCATGAAAGGGTGGTCTTGATTCAATATCAAACGTTTTAGCATCAAAGGGTGGTCTTGATTCAATATCAAACGTTTTAACATCAAAGGGTGGTCTTGATTCAATATCAAACGTTTTAGCATCAAAGGGTGGTCTTGATTCAATATCAAACGTTTTAACATCACAGGGTGGTCTTGATTCAATATCAAACGTTTTAGCATCAAAGGGTGGTCTTGATTCAATATCAAACGTTTTAACATCACAGGGTGGTCTTGATTCAATATCAAACGTTTTAACATCAGAGGGTGGTCTTGATTCAATATCAAACGTTTTAGCATCAAAGGGTGGTCTTGATTCAATATCAAACGTTTTAGCATCAAAGGGTGGTCTTGATTCAATATCAAACGTTTTAATATTACAGGGTGGTCTTGATTCAATATCAAACGTTTTAACATCAGAGGGTGGTCTTGAATCAATATCAAACGTTTTAGCATCAAAGGGTGGTCTTGATTCAATATCAAACGTTTTAGCATCAAAGGGTGGTCTTGATTCAATATCAAACGTTTTAGCATCAAAGGGTGGTCTTGATTCAATATCAAACGTTTTAACATCACAGGGTGGTCTTGATTCAATATCAAACGTTTTAACATCGAAGGGTGGTCTTGATTCAATATCAAACGTTTTAGCATCAAAGGGTGGTCTTGATTCAATATCAAACGTTTTAGCATCAAAGGGTGGTCTTGATTGAATATCAAACGTTTTAGCATCACAGGGTGGTCTTGATTCAATATCAAACGTTTTAACATCAAAGGGTGGTCTTGATTCAATATCAAACGTTTTAGCATCAAAGGGTGGTCTTGATTCAATATCAAACGTTTTAACATCACAGGGTGGTCTTGATTCAATATCAAACGTTTTAGCATCAAAGGGTGGTCTTGATTCAATATCAAACGTTTTAACATCACAGGGTGGTCTTGATTCAATATCAAACGTTTTAGCATGAGAGGGTGGTCTTGAATCAATATCAAACGTTTTAGCATCAAAGGGTGGTCTTGATTCAATATCAAACGTTTTAGCATCAAAGGGTGGTCTTGATTCAATATCAAACGTTTTAACATCACAGGGTGGTCTTGATTCAATATCAAACGTTTTAGCATCAAAGGGTGGTCTTGATTCAATATCAAACGTTTTAACATCACAGGGTGGTCTTGATTCAATATCAAACGTTTTAACATCAGAGGGTGGTCTTGAATCAATATCAAACGTTTTAGCATCAAAGGGTGGTCTTGATTCAATATCAAACGTTTTAGCATCAAAGGGTGGTCTTGATTCAATATCAAACGTTTTAATATTACAGGGTGGTCTTGATTCAATATCAAACGTTTTAGCATCAAAGGTTGGTCTTGATTTAATATCAAACGTTTTAGCATCAAAGGGTGGTCTTGATTCAATATCAAACGTTTTAGCATCAAAGGGTGGTCTTGATTCAATATCAAACGTTTTAGCATCAAAGGGTGGTCTTGATTCAATATCAAACGTTTTAGCATCAAAGGGTGGTCTTGATTCAATATCAAACGTTTTAACATCAAAGGGTGGTCTTGATTCAATATCAAACGTTTTAGCATCAAAGGGTGGTCTTGATTCAATATCAAACGTTTTAACATCACAGGGTGGTCTTGATTCGATATCAAACGTTTTAGCATCAAAGGGTGGTCTTGATTCAATATCAAACGTTTTAACATCACAGGGTGGTCTTGATTCAATATCAAACGTTTTAACATCAGAGGGTGGTCTTGATTCAATATCAAACGTTTTAGCATCAAAGGGTGGTCTTGATTCAATATCAAACGTTTTAGCATCAAAGGGTGGTCTTGATTCAATATCAAACGTTTTAATATTACAGGGTGGTCTTGATTCAATATCAAACGTTTTAACATCAGAGGGTGGTCTTGAATCAATATCAAACGTTTTAGCATCAAAGGGTGGTCTTGATTCAATATCAAACGTTTTAGCATCAAAGGGTGGTCTTGATTCAATATCAAACGTTTTAGCATCAAAGGGTGGTCTTGATTCAATATCAAACGTTTTAACATCACAGGGTGGTCTTGATTCAATATCAAACGTTTTAACATCGAAGGGTGGTCTTGATTCAATATCAAACGTTTTAGCATCAAAGGGTGGTCTTGATTCAATATCAAACGTTTTAGCATCAAAGGGTGGTCTTGATTGAATATCAAACGTTTTAGCATCACAGGGTGGTCTTGATTCAATATCAAACGTTTTAACATCAAAGGGTGGTCTTGATTCAATATCAAACGTTTTAGCATCAAAGGGTGGTCTTGATTCAATATCAAACGTTTTAACATCACAGGGTGGTCTTGATTCAATATCAAACGTTTTAGCATCAAAGGGTGGTCTTGATTCAATATCAAACGTTTTAACATCACAGGGTGGTCTTGATTCAATATCAAACGTTTTAGCATGAGAGGGTGGTCTTGAATCAATATCAAACGTTTTAGCATCAAAGGGTGGTCTTGATTCAATATCAAACGTTTTAGCATCAAAGAGTGGTCTTGATTCAATATCAAACGTTTTAACATCACAGGGTGGTCTTGATTCAATATCAAACGTTTTAGCATCAAAGGGTGGTCTTGATTCAATATCAAACGTTTTAACATCACAGGGTGGTCTTGATTCAATATCAAACGTTTTAACATCAGAGGGTGGTCTTGAATCAATATCAAACGTTTTAGCATCAAAGGGTGGTCTTGATTCAATATCAAACGTTTTAGCATCAAAGGGTGGTCTTGATTCAATATCAAACGTTTTAATATTACAGGGTGGTCTTGATTCAATATCAAACGTTTTAGCATCAAAGGTTGGTCTTGATTTAATATCAAACGTTTTAGCATCAAAGGGTGGTCTTGATTCAATATCAAACGTTTTAGCATCAAAGGGTGGTCTTGATTCAATATCAAACGTTTTAGCATCAAAGGGTGGTCTTGATTCAATATCAAACGTTTTAGCATCAAAGGGTGGTCTTGATTCAATATCAAACGTTTTAACATCAAAGGGTGGTCTTGATTCAATATCAAACGTTTTAGCATCAAAGGGTGGTCTTGATTCAATATCAAACGTTTTAACATCACAGGGTGGTCTTGATTCGATATCAAACGTTTTAGCATCAAAGGGTGGTCTTGATTCAATATCAAACGTTTTAATATTACAGGGTGGTCTTGATTCAATATCAAACGTTTTAGCATCAAAGGTTGGTCTTGATTTAATATCAAACGTTTTAGCATCAAAGGGTGGTCTTGATTCAATATCAAACGTTTTAACATCACAGGGTGGTCTTGATTCAATATCAAACGTTTTAACATCGAAGGGTGGTCTTGATTCAATATCAAACGTTTTAGCATCAAAGGGTGGTCTTGATTCAATATCAAACGTTTTAGCATCAAAGGGTGGTCTTGATTCAATATCAAACGTTTTAACATCACAGGGTGGTCTTGATTCAATATCAAACGTTTTAACATCGAAGGGTGGTCTTGATTCAATATCAAACGTTTTAGCATCAAAGGGTGGTCTTGATTCAATATCAAACGTTTTAGCATCAAAGGGTGGTCTTGATTCAATATCAAACGTTTTAACATCACAGGGTGGTCTTGATTCAATATCAAACGTTTTAACATCAAAGGGTGGTCTTGATTCAATATCAAACGTTTTAGCATCAAAGGGTGGTCTTGATTCAATATCAAACGTTTTAACATCACAAGGTTGTCTTGATTCAATATCAAACGTTTTAGCATCAAAGGGTGGTCTTGATTCAATATCAAACGTTTTAACATCACAGGGTGGTCTTGATTCAATATCAAACGTTTTAGCATCAGAGGGTGGTCTTGAATCAATATCAAACGTTTTAGCATCAAAGGGTGGTCTTGATTCAATATCAAACGTTTTAGCATCAAAGGGTGGTCTTGATTCAATATCAAACGTTTTAATATTACAGGGTGGTCTTGATTCAATATCAAACGTTTTAGCATCAAAGGTTGGTCTTGATTTAATATCAAACGTTTTAGCATCAAAGGGTGGTCTTGATTCAATATCAAACGTTTTAACATCACAGGGTGGTCTTGATTCAATATCAAACGTTTTAACATCGAAGGGTGGTCTTGATTCAATATCAAACGTTTTAGCATCAAAGGGTGGTCTTGATTCAATATCAAACGTTTTAGCATCAAAAGGTGGTCTTGATTCAATATCAAACGTTTTAACATCACAGGGTGGTCTTGATTCAATATCAAACGTTTTAACATCACAGGGTGGTCTTGATTCAATATCAAACGTTTTAACATCAAAGGGTGGTCTTGATTCAATATCAAACGTTTTAGCATCAAAGGGTGGTCTTGATTCAATATCAAACGTTTTAACATCACAAGGTTGACTTGATTCAATATCAAACGTTTTAGCATCAAAGGGTGGTCTTGATTCAATATCAAACGTTTTAACATCACAGGGTGGTCTTGATTCAATATCAAACGTTTTAGCATCAGAGGGTGGTCTTGAATCAATATCAAACGTTTTAGCATCAAAGGGTGGTCTTGATTCAATATCAAACGTTTTAGCATCAAAGGGTGGTCTTGATTCAATATCAAACGTTTTAATATTACAGGGTGGTCTTGATTCAATATCAAACGTTTTAGCATCAAAGGTTGGTCTTGATTTAATATCAAACGTTTTAGCATCAAAGGGTGGTCTTGATTCAATATCAAACGTTTTAACATCACAGGGTGGTCTTGATTCAATATCAAACGTTTTAACATCGAAGGGTGGTCTTGATTCAATATCAAACGTTTTAGCATCAAAGGGTGGTCTTGATTCAATATCAAACGTTTTAGCATCAAAAGGTGGTCTTGATTCAATATCAAACGTTTTAACATCACAGGGTGGTCTTGATTCAATATCAAACGTTTTAACATCGAAGGGTGGTCTTGATTCAATATCAAACGTTTTAGCATCAAAGGGTGGTCTTGATTCAATATCAAACGTTTTAGCATCAAAGGGTGGTCTTGATTGAATAGCAAACGTTTTAACATCAAAGGGTGGTCTTGATTCAATATCAAACGTTTTAGCATCAAAGGGTGGTCTTGATTCAATATCAAACGTTTTAGCATCAAAGGGTGGTCTTGATTCAATATCAAACGTTTTAACATCACAGGGTGGTCTTGATTCAATATCAAACGTTTTGATTCAAAGATGATATTGTATTTCATCCTTCATCAATTTATTAATGTGATGTTTTATATGTATGGGAGATTAAATGAGGGTGGAATCTTTGTGCCAATAGAGTTTCAGTTATACCGTCTATAAGGAACAGACACTGATTGAAATACGATCCGTCTCACCACTCTCTCACTCGAAAGAGGGTTCCTGTCAGTTGAAGTCGTCACTTTAATGCCATACAAAATGTTTTATTGGCTTTTTGTTGAATGAATATTATGAAATAAACAATAATAATGTTTTCATTAGCATAAACGTATATATCAAATTTAGTGTGACGCGTTTGTGGAATAACCTTCAACATGTACGCCCAGAGTCAAAAGATTGGAGAGACAAAATAGTATAAAAGTTGTTGAGCAGGAAAACCAAAACATCAAACAGCAAACATCGGCTAAGTTCACATGGTAAAAAAAAAACCTTAGTTGTAATAAGTATTGCATTAGGAATTGTAAATTTTAATAATAAGGATATCTTATAAATAAAACACTGACCACTGGGCGGAGATACCCTCGGTGACTTAAAGTTCACCAGCAGTTCACCAGCAGAGGTATCGACCCAGTGATAGTAATAATATGTAGAATATATGAGATTTCTGACTGCTATTGTATACTCGAGTTATTTCCCTTTGAGTATGAAATTCTATATTGTGTATTGTAAATATCATCTTCGCTAGCCAAGGGTTACGATTCGGGTTCCCCTTCTCTCCACCCTTGGCGGATCTAGAATACAATTTGAAATTCGCGCGCAATGCCACCTGGTGGTTTATCGATGTTGCTCCCCTTAGATAGTCGTCATCGCCAGCCAATCAGAATCGTTTTGTTATACGTATGTTGGAGAGTTGAAAATGGCAGCGCCCAGTGAAGAAAAACTTATTTGTGATAAATTTAATTGGAAGCACTTACTGTCAACCAAGTGAAAGTTTCAAAGCTTTGGCAGACGGGATAGATGTTTTCATTGGAACCAAAACGGGAAGTGGCAAATCGTTGTCAAATGAGACCATTCCGGTGCCATCTTTGTTTACATTTCGTCGATAACATGTGCTCCGTGTAAAACGTCTTCTGATTGGATACGTGTACTGGTAGCCGTAACCAATGAAATATTAAAGTGTGAATCCTCAAAATGTATTCTAGATCTGCCAAGGGTGGAGAGAAGGGGGACCCGAATCGTAACCCTTGGCTAGCGAAGATGTGTAAATATTAACTGCATGCATTATTGATTGTTGCTGTTGCCTTGTGTATGGAGAGGATTTATATAGGCTATTGCCTGTTATCCAATCCATTTCATTTATTTATGAATAAAATATGTTTAGAATGAAAATGTAGATACAACATTGAGTGCACATGACACGTTTCTGGAATATCCTTCAATATGTAGAATATCCTTCAATATGTACGATAATAATCTAAAGATTGGAAAGCTGAATAATTTTAAGAAATAGTTTGTTTTAGCAAGAAAACCATAGGTCCTAAACAGGGTAGTCAAAACTAGATACGGTCACCTATGTTTGAAGGAGGAAAACTTTTGTTTTATTAATAATTTATCTTTTAAGGAACTGTACATTTTAATGATAGATATATTGCCGAAACACTGAGTATTGGGCGGATTGTATTTTTTATTGTCTTAAATTGTCCTCCTTCTGGTTAACGGTTTTACAAGCACACAGTTTAAACACAAAAAGTATTAAAACTGTTCATTGATGAAATTATGTCTGTATTGTAGCGGACCAAATTGAAGTGATGGCTTCTGGATGGAAAGATGAAGGATTTAGAAGTAAGAAAGATTCCAGAGTGGATTGGAAAGAACAACTAAACTATCGTATAGATCAAGTTAACAGTGAAGGATCATCTCTTCTTTATTATGGCTGTATGTATAAATAGTAGATATAAAATGTCCCATTCACAGTCAGAGGGCATCCCTCCACCATTAATTATTACAAATGTGTGTATAATATCTTCCATATGCCCGTATTACAAGGAAATAAGGGAACTATCATATAAATAATATAAATCAAATGAATTAAAAAACTTCAATATCAATCAAAATTGTAATCTCGAATTTAAATGGATTCGTAATAGAGCGGTTAAAAAACAATAAAGACGTAGATATCTAATTTAGTGCGCACGACGCATTTCTGGAATAACCTTCATCGGATACGCTCACAGTCAAAAGATTGGAATAACCTTCATCGGATACGATCACAGTCAAAAGATTGGAATAACCTTCATCGGATACGCTCACAGTTAGCAGATTGAAATAACCTTCATCGGATACGCTCACAGTTAGAAGATTGGAATAACCTTCATCGGATATACTCACAGTCAAAAGATTGGAATAACCTTCTTCGGATACCCTCACAGTCAAAAGATTGGAATAGCCTTCATCGGATACGCTCAGTCAAAAGATTGGAATAACCTTCATCGGATACACTCACAGTCAAAAGATTGGAATAACCTTTATCGGATACGCTCACAGTCAAAAGATTGGAATAACCTTTATCGGATACGCTCACAGTCAAAAGATTGGAATAACCTTCATCGGATACGCTCACAGTCAGAAGATTGGAATAACCTTCATCGGATACCCTCACAGTCAAAAGATTGGAATAATCGTTATCGGATACGCTCAGTCAAAAGATTGGAATAACATTTATCGGATACGCTCACAGTCAAAAGATTGGAATAACCTTCATCGGATACGCTCACAGTCAAAAGATTGGAATAATCGTTATCGGATACGCTCAGTCAAAAGATTGGAATAACATTTATCGGATACGCTCACAGTCAAAATATTGGAATAACCTTCATCGGATACGCTCACAGTCAAAATATTGGAATAACCTTCATCGGATATGCTCACAGTCAAAAGATTGGAATAACCTTAATCGGATATGCTCATAGTCAAAAGATTGGAATAACCTTCATCGGATACGCTCATAGTCAAAAGATTGGAATAACCTTCATCGGATACGCTCACAGTCAAAATATTGGAATAACCTTCATCGGTTACGCTCACAGTCAAAAGATTGGAATAACCTTCATCGGATATGCTCATAGTCATAATATTGGAATAACCTTCATCGGATACGCTCACAGTCAAAAGATTGGAATAAGCTTCATCGGATACACACACAGTCAAACGATTGGAATAACCTTCATCGGATATGCTCACAGTCAAAAGATTGGAAAAACCTTCATCAGATACGTTCACAGTCAAAAGATTGGAATAACCTTCATCGGATACGCTCACAGTCAAAAGATTGGAATAACCTTCATCGGATACGCTCACAGTCAAATGATTGGAATAACCTTCATCGGATACGCTCACAGTCAAAAGATTGGAATAACCTTCATCGGATACGCTCACAGTCAAAAGATTGGAATAACCTTCATCGGATACGCTCACAGTCAGAAGATTGGAATAACCTTCATCGGATACACTCACAGTCAAAAGATTGGAATAACCTTCATCGGATACGCTCACAGTCAAAAGATTGGAATAACCTTCATCGGATACCCTCACAGTCAAAAGATTGGAATAACCTTCATCGGATACGCTCACAGTCAAAAGATTGGAATAACCTTCATCGGATACGCTCACAGTCAGAAGATTGGAATAACCTTCATCGGATACCCTCACAGTCAAAAGATTGGAATAACCTTCATCGGATACGCTCACAGTCAAAAGATTGGAATAACCGTTATCGGATACGCTCAGTCAAAAGATTGGAATAACATTTATCGGATACGCTCACAGTCAAAATATTGGAATAAACTTCATCGGATACGCTCACAGTCAAAAGATTGGAATAACCTTCATCGGATACGGTCACAGTCAAAAGATTGGAATAACATTCATCGGATACGCTCACATCAAACGATTGGAATAACCTTCAACGGATACGCTCACAGTCAAACGATTGGAATAACCTTCATCGGATACGCTCACAGTCAAAAGATTGGAATAACCTTCATCTGATACGCACACAGTCAAAAGATTGGAATAATCTTCATCGGATACGCTCACAGTCAAAAGATTGGAATAACCGTCATCGGATACGCTCAGTCAAACGATTGGAATAACCTTCATCAGATACGCTCACAGTCAAACGATTGTAATAACCTTCATCGGATACGCTCAGTCAAAAGATAGGAATAACCTTCATCGGATACGCTCACAGCCAAACGATTGGAATAACCTTCATCGGATACGTTCACAGTCAAAATATTGGAATAACCTTCATCGGATACGCTCAGTCAAAAGATTGGAATAACCTTCATCGGATAACCTCACAGTCAAAAGATTGGAATAACCTTCATCGGATACGCTCACAGTCAAAAGATTGGAATAACCTTCATCGGATACCCTCACAGTCAAACGATTGGAATAACCTTCATCGGATACGCTCACATTCAAACGATTGGAATAACCTTCATCGAATACGCTCACAGTCAAAAGATTGGAATAACCTTCATCGGATACGCCCACAATCAAAAGATTGGAATAACATTCATCGGATACGCTCACAGTCAAAAGATTGGAATAACCTTCGTCGGATATGCTCATAGTCAAAAGATTGGAATAAGCTTCATCGGTTATGCTCACAATCAAACGATTGGAATAGCCTTCATCGGATATGCTCACAGTCAAAAGATTGGAATAACCTTCATCGGATATGCTCACAGTCAAAATATTGGAATAACCTTCATCGGATACGCTCACAGTCAAAAGATTGGAATAACCTTCATCGGATACGCTCACAGTCAAACGATTGGAATAACCTTCATCGGATACGCTCACAGTCAAACGATTGGAATAACCTTCATCAGATACGCTCACAGTCAAAAGATTGGAATAACCTTCATCGGATACGCTCAGAGTCAAAAGATTGGAATAACCTTCATCTGATACGCTCACAGTCAAAAGATTGGAATAACCTTCATCGGATACGCTCAGAGTCAAAAGATTGGAATAACCTTCATCGGATACGCTCACAGTCAAACGATTGGAATAATCTTCATCGGATACGCTCACAGTCAAACGATTGGAATAACATTCATCGGATACGCTCACAGTCAAAAGATAGGAATAAGCTTAATCGGATACGCTCACAGTCAAAAGATTGGAATAATCTTCATCGGATACGCTCACAGTCAAACGATTGGAATAACATTCATCGGATACGCTCACAACCAAAAGATTGGAATAAGCTTCATCGAATACGCTCACAGTCAAAAGATTGGAATAACCTTCATCGGATACGCTCACAGTCAAACGATTGGAATAACCTTCATCGGATATGCTCACAGTCAAAAGATTGGAATAACCTTCATCGGATATGCTCACAGTCAAAATATTGGAATAACCTTCATCGGATACGCTCACAGTTAAAAGATTGGCATAACCTTCATCGGATACGTTCACAGTCAAACGATTGGAATAACCTTCATCGGATACGCTCACAGTCAAACGATTGGAATAACCTTCATCGGATACGCTCACAGTCAAAATATTTGAATAACCTTCATCGGATACGCTCACAGTCAAAAGATTGGAATAATCTTCATCGGATACGCTCACAGTCAAAATATTGGAATAACCTTCATCGGATACGCTCACAGTCAAAAGATTGGAATAACCTTCATCGGATACGTTCACAGTCAAACGATTGGAATAACCTTCATCGGATACGCTCACAGTCAAACGATTGGAATAACCTTCATCAGATACGCTCACAGTCAAAAAATTTGAATAACCTTCATCGGATACGCTCACAGTCAAAAGATTGGAATAACCTTCATCGGATATGCTCACAGTCAAACGATTGGAATAACCTTCATCGGATACGCTCACAGTCAAACGATTGGAATAACCTTCATCGGATACGCTCACACTCAAAGGATTGGAATAACCTTCATCGATACGCTCACAGTCAAAAGATTGGAATAACCTTCATCGGATACGCTCACAGTCAAAAGATTGGAATAACCTTCGTCGGATATGCTCACAATCAAAAGATTGGAAAAACCGTCATCAGATACGTTCACAGTTAAAATATTGGAATAACCTTCATCGGATACGCTCACAGTCAAATGATTGGAATAACCTTCATCGGATTCGCTCAGTCAAAAGATTGGAATAATCTTCATCAGATACGCTTCACAGTCAACAGATTGGAATAACCTTCATCGGATACGCTCAGAGTCAAAAGATTGGAATAACCGTTATCGAATACGCTCACAGTCAAAAGATTGGAATAACCGTTATTGGATACGTTCCCAGTCAGAAAATTGGAATAACTTTCATCGGATACGCTCACAGTCAAACGATTGGAATAACCTTCATCGGATACGCTCACAGCAAAAAGATTGGAATAAGCTTCATCGGATACGCTCACAGTCGAAAGAATGGAATAAGCTTAATCGGATACGCTCACAGTCAAAAGATTGGAATAATCTTCATCGGATACGCTCACAGTCAAACGATTGGAATAACATTCATCGGATACGCTCACAGTCAAACGATTGTAATAACCTTCATCGGATACGCTCAGTCAAAAGATAGGAATAACCTTCATCAGATACGCTCACAGTCAAACGATTGTAATAACCTTCATCGGATACGCTCAGTCAAAAGATAGGAATAACCTTCATCGGATACGCTCACAGCCAAACGATTGGAATAACCTTCATCGGATACGTTCACAGTCAAAATATTGGAATAACCTTCATCGGATACGCTCAGTCAAAAGATTGGAATAACCTTCATCGGATAACCTCACAGTCAAAAGATTGGAATAACCTTCATCGGATACGCTCACAGTCAAAAGATTGGAATAACCTTCATCGGATACGCTCACAGTCAAAAGATTGGAATAACCTTCATCGGATACGCCCACAATCAAAAGATTGGAATAACATTCATCGGATACGCTCACAGTCAAAAGATTGGAATAACCTTCGTCGGATATGCTCATAGTCAAAAGATTGGAATAAGCTTCATCGGTTATGCTCACAATCAAACGATTGGAATAACCTTCATCGGATATGCTCACAGTCAAAAGATTGGAATAACCTTCATCGGATATGCTCACAGTCAAAATATTGGAATAACCTTCATCGGATACGCTCACAGTCAAAAGATTGGAATAACCTTCATCGGATACGCTCACAGTCAAACGATTGGAATAACCTTCATCTAATACGCTCACAGTCAAACGATTGGAATAACCTTCATCAGATACGCTCACAGTCAAAAGATTGGAATAACCTTCATCGGATACGCTCAGAGTCAAAAGATTGGAATAACCTTCATCTGATACGCTCACAGTCAAAAGATTGGAATAACCTTCATCGGATACGCTCACAGTCAAAAGATTGGAATAACCTTCATCGGATACGCTCAGAGTCAAACGATTGGAATAACCTTCATCGGATACGCTCACAGTCAAACGATTGGAATAATCTTCATCGGATACGCTCACAGTCAAACGATTGGAATAACATTCATCGGATACGCTCACAGTCAAAAGATTGGAATAAGCTTAATCGGTTACGCTCACAGTCAAAAGATTGGAATAATCTTCATCGGATACGCTCACAGTCAAACGATTGGAATAACATTCATCGGATACGCTCACAACCAAAAGATTGGAATAAGCTTCATCGGATACGCTCACAGTCAAAAGATTGGAATAACCTTCATCGGATACGCTCACAGTCAAACGATTGGAATAACCTTCATCGGATATGCTCACAGTCAAAAGATTGGAATAACCTTCATCGGATATGCTCACAGTCAAAATATTGGAATAACCTTCATCGGATACGCTCACAGTTAAAAGATTGGCATAACCTTCATCGGATACGTTCACAGTCAAACGATTGGAATAACCTTCATCGGATACGCTCACAGTCAAACGATTGGAATAACCTTCATCAGATACGCTCACAGTCAAAATATTTGAATAACCTTCATCGGATACGCTCACAGTCAAAAGATTGGAATAATCTTCATCGGATACGCTCACAGTCAAAAGATTGGAATAACCTTCATCGGATACGCTCACAGTCAAACGATTGGAATAACCTTCATCGGATATGCTCACAGTCAAAAGATTGGAATAACCTTCATCGGATATGCTCACAGTCAAAATATTGGAATAACCTTCATCGGATACGCTCACAGTCAAAAGATTGGAATAACCTTCATCGGATACGTTCACAGTCAAACGATTGGAATAACCTTCATCGGATACGCTCACAGTCAAACGATTGGAATAACCTTCATCAGATACGCTCACAGTCAAAAAATTTGAATAACCTTCATCGGATACGCTCACAGTCAAAAGATTGGAATAACCTTCATCGGATATGCTCACAGTCAAACGATTGGAATAACCTTCATCGGATACGCTCACAGTCAAACGATTGGAATAACCTTCATCGGATACGCTCACACTCAAAGGATTGGAATAACCTTCATCGATACGCTCACAGTCAAAAGATTGGAATAACCTTCATCGGATACGCTCACAGTCAAAAGATTGGAATAACCTTCGTCGGATATGCTCACAATCAAAAGATTGGAAAAACCGTCATCAGATACGTTCACAGTTAAAATATTGGAATAACCTTCATCGGATACGCTCACAGTCAAATGATTGGAATAACCTTCATCGGATTCGCTCAGTCAAAAGATTGGAATAATCTTCATCAGATACGCTTCACAGTCAACAGATTGGAATAACCTTCATCGGATACGCTCAGAGTCAAAAGATTGGAATAACCGTTATCGAATACGCTCACAGTCAAAAGATTGGAATAACCATTATTGGATACGTTCCCAGTCAGAAAATTGGAATAACTTTCATCGGATACGCTCACAGTCAAACGATTGGAATAACTTTCATCGGATACGCTCACAGCAAAAAGATTGGAATAAGCTTCATCGGATACGCTCACAGTCGAAAGAATGGAATAAGCTTAATCGGATACGCTCACAGTCAAAAGATTGGAATAATCTTCATCGGATACGCCCACAGTCAAACGATTGGAATAACATTCATCGGATACGCTCACAACCAAAAGATTGGAATAAGCTTCATCGGATACGCTCACAGTCAAAAGATTGGAATAAGCTTAATCGGATACGCTCACAGTCAAAAGATTGGAATAATCTTCATCGGATACGCTCACAGTCAATAGATTGGAATAACCTTCATCAGATACGCTTCACAGTCAACAGATTGGAATAACCTTCATCGGATACGCTCAAAGTCAAAAGATTGGAATAACCGTTATAGGATACGCTCACAGTCAAAAGATTGGAATAACCTTCATCAGATACGCTCACAGTCAAAAGATTGGAATACCCTTCATCGGATACTCTAAGTCAAACGATTGGAATAACCTTCATCGGATATGCTCATAGTCAAAAGATTGGAATAACCTTCATCGGATACGCTCACAATCAAAAGATTGGAATAAGCTTCATCGGATACGCTCACTGTCAAACGATTGGAATAACCTTCATCGGATATGCTCATAGTCAAAAGATTGGAAAAACCTTCATCAGATACGTTCACAGTCAAAAGATTGGAATAACCTTCATCGGATACGCTCACAGTCAAAAGATTGGAATAACCTTCATCGGATACGCTCACAATCAAAAGATTGGAATAACATTCATCGGATACGCTCACAATCAAAAGATTGGAATAACCTTCATCAGATACGTTCACAGTCCATAGATTGGAATAACCTTCATCGGATACGCTCACAGTCAAAAGATTGGGATAACCTTCATCGGATACGCTCACAGTCAAACGATTGGAATAACCTTCATCGGATACGCTCAGTCAAATGATTGGAATAACCTTCATCGGATATTCTCACAGTCAAAAGATTGGAATAACCTTCATCGGATATGCTCACAGTCAAAATATTGGAATAACCTTCATCGGATACGCTCACAGTCAAAAGATTGGAATAACCTTCATCGGATACCCTCACAGTCAAACGATTGGAATAACCTTCATCGGATACGCTCACAGTCAAACGATTGGAATAACCTTCATCAGATACGCTCACAGTCAAAAGATTGGAATAACCTTCATCGGATACGCTCAGAGTCAAAAGATTGGAATAACCTTCATCGGATACGCTCACAGTCAAAAGATTTGAATAACCTTCATCGGATACGCTCACAGTCAAAAGATTGGAATAACCTTCATCGGATACGCTCACAGTTAAACGATTGGAATAACCTTCATCGGATACGCTCACAGTCAAACGATTGGAATAACCTTCATCGGATACGCTCACACTCAAAAGATTGGAATAACCTTCATCGATACGTTCACAGTCAAAAGATTGGAATAACTTTCATCGGATACGCTCACAGTCAAAAGATTGGAATAACCTTCGTCGGATATGCTCACAATCAAAAGATTGAAAAAACCTACATCGGATACGTTCGCAGTTAAAATATTGGAATAGCCTTCCTCGGATACGCTCACAGTCAAAAAATTGGAATAACCTTCATCGGATACGCTCACAGTCAAATGATTGGAATAACCTTCATCGGATTCGCTCAGTCAAAAGATTGGAATAACCTTCATCGGATACGCTCAGTCAAAAGATTGGAATAACCTTCATCGGATACGCTCACAGTCAAAAGATGGGAATAACTTTCATCGGATACGCTCACAGTCAAAAGATTGGAATAAGCTTCATCGGATACGCTCACAGTCAAAAGATTGGAATAAGCTTAATCGGATACGCTCACAGTCAAAAGATTGGAATAACCTTCATCGGATATACTCATTCAAAAGATTGGAATAACCTTCATCGGATACGCTCAGTCAAAAGATTGGAATAACCTTCATCGGATACGCTCACAGTCAAAAGATGGGAATAACTTTCATCGGATACGCTCACAGTCAAAAGATTGGAATGAGCTTCATCGGATACGCTCACAGTCAAAAGATTGGAATAAGCTTAATCGGATACGCTCACAGTCAAAAGATTGGAATAACCGTCATCAGATACGCTTCACAGTCAAAAGATTGGAATAACCATTACCGGATACGCTCACAGTCAAAAGATTGGAATAACCGTTAACGGATACGTTCCCAGTCAAAAGATTGGAATAACCTTCATCGGATACGCTCACAGTCAAACGATTGGAATAACCTTCATCGGATACGCTCACAGCCAAAAGATTGGAATAAGCTTCATCGGATACGTTCACAGTCAAAAGATTGGAATAAGCTTAATCGGATACGCTCACGTTCAAAAGATTGGAATAATCTTCATCGGATACGCTCACAGTCAAAAGATTGGAATAACCTTCATCGGATACTCTAAGTCAAAAGATTGGAATAACCTTCATCGGATATGCTCATAGTCAAACGATTGGAATAAGCTTCATCGGATACGCTCACTGTTAAACGAATGGAATAATCTTCATCGGTTATGCTCATAGTCAAAAGATTGGAATAACCTTCATCAGATACGTTCACAGTCAAAAGATGGGAAAACCTTCATCGGATACGCTCACAGTCAAATGATTGGAATAACCTTCATCGGATACGCTCACAGTCAAAAGATTGGAATAACCTTCATCGGATGCGCTCACAGTCAAAAGATTGGAATAACCTTCATCGGATATGCTCATTCAAAAGATTGGAATAATCTTCATCGGATACGCTCACAGTCAAACGATTGGAATAACCTTCATCGGATACGTTCACAGTCAAAAGATTGGAATAACCTTCATCGGATACGCTCAGTCAAAAGATTGGAATAACCTTCATCTGATACGCTCACAGTCAAAAGATTGGAATAACCTTCATCGGATACGCTCACAGTCAAAAGATTGGAATAACCTTCATCGGATACCCTCACAGTCAAACGATTGGAATAACCTTCATCGAATACGCTCACATTCAAACGATTGGAATAACCTTCATCGAATACGTTCACAGTCAAAAGATTGGAATAACCTTCATCGGATACGCTCACAGTCAAATGATTGGAATAACCTTCATCGGATTCGCTCAGTCAAAAGATTGGAATAACCTTCATCGGATACGCTCATAGTCAAAAGATTGGAATAAGCTTCATCGGTTATGCTCATAATCAAAAGATTGGAATAACCTTCATCGGATACGTTCACAGTCAAAAGATTGGAATAACCTTCATCGGATACGCTCACAGTCAAAAGATTGGAATAACCTTCATCGGATACCCTCACAGTCAAACGATTGGAATAACCTTCATCGAATACGCTCACATTCAAACGATTGGAATAACCTTCATCGAATACGTTCACAGTCAAAAGATTGGAATAACCTTCATCGGATACGCTCACAGTCAAAAGATTGGAATAACCTTCATCGGATTCGCTCAGTCAAAAGATTGGAATAACCTTCATCGGATACCCTCACAGTCAAAAGATTGGAATAACCTTCATCGGATACGCTCAGTCAAAAGATTGGAATAACCTTCATCGGATATGCTCATGGTCAAAAGATTGGAATAACCTTCATCGGATATGCTCACAGTCAAAAGATTGGAATAACCTTCATCGGATATGCGCATTCAAAAGATTGGAATAACCTTCATCAGATACGTTCACAGTCCAAGGATTGGAATAACCTTCATCGGATACGCTCACAGTCAAAAGATTGGGATAACCTTCATCAGATACGCTCACAGTCAAACGATTGGAATAACCTTCATCGGATACGCTCACAGTCAAAAGATTGGAATAACCTTCATCGGATACGCTCACAGTCAAAAATTGGAATAACCTTCATCGTATACGCTCACAGTCAAAAGATTGGAATAACCTTCATCGGATACGGTCACAGTCAAAAGATTGGAATAACATTCATCGGATACGCTCACATCAAACGATTGGAATAACCTTCAACGGATACGCTCACAGTCAAACGATTGGAATAACCTTCATCGGATACGCTCACAGTCAAAAGATTGGAATAACCTTCATCTGATACGCTCACAGTCAAAAGATTGGAATAATCTTCATCGGATACGCTCACAGTCAAAAGATTGGAATAACCTTCATCGGATACGCTCACAGTCAAACGATTGGAATAACCTTCATCGGATACGCTCACAGTCAAACGATTGGAATAACCTTCATCGGATACGCTCACAGTCAAAAGATAGGAATAACCTTCATCGGATACGCTCACAGCCAAACGATTGGAATAACCTTCATCGGATACATTCACAGTCAAAAGATTGGAATAACCTTCATCGGATACGCTCAGTCAAAAGATTGGAATAACCTTCATCGGATAACCTCACAGTCAAAAGATTGGAATAACCTTCATCGGATACGTTCACAGTCAAAAGATTGGAATAACCTTCATCGGATACCCTCACAGTCAAACGATTGGAATAACCTTCATCGGATACGCTCACATTCAAACGATTGGAATAACATTCATCGAATACGCTCACAGTCAAAAGATTGGAATAACCTTCATCGGATACGCCCACGATCAAAAGATTGGAATAACCTTCATCGGATACGCTCACAGTCAAAAGATTGGAATAACCTTCGTCGGATATGCTCATAGTCAAAAGATTGGAATAAGCTTCATCGGTTATGCTCACAATCAAAAGATTGGAAAAACCTTCATCAGATACGTTCACAATTAAAATATTGGAATAACCTTCATCGGATACGCTCACAGTCAAAAGATTGGAATAACCTTCATCGGATACGCTCACAGTCAAATGATTAGAATAACCTTCATCGGATACGCTCACAGTCAAAAGATTGGGATAACCTTCATCGGATACGCTCACAGTCAAACGATTGGAATAAGCTTAATCGGATACGCTCACAGTCAAAAGATTGGAATAACCTTCATCGGATACGCTCACAGTCAAACGATTGGAATAACCTTCATCGGATACGCTCTCAGTCAAACGATTGGAATAACCTTCATCGGATACGCTCACAGTCAAAAGATAGGAATAACCTTCATCGGATACGCTCACAGTCAAACGATTGGAATAACCTTCATCGGATACGTTCACAGTCAAAAGATTGGAATAACCTTCATCGGATACGCTCAGTCAAATGATTGGAATAACCTTCATCTGATACGCTCACAGTCAAAAGATTGGAATAACCTTCATCGGATACGCTCACAGTCAAAAGAATGGAATAACCTTCATCGGATACCCTCACAGTCAAACGATTGGAATAACCTTCATCGAATACGCTCACATTCATACGATTGGAATAACCTTCATCGAATACGCTCACAGTCAAATGATTGGAATAACCTTCATCGGATTCGCTCAGTCAAAAGATTGGAATAACCTTCATCGGATACGCTCATAGTCAAAAGATTGGAATAAGCTTCATCGGTTATGCTCACAATCAAAAGATTGGAAAAACCTTCATCAGATACGTTCACAGTTAAAATAGTGGAATAACCTTCATCGGATACGCTCACAGTCAAAAGATTGGAATAACCTTCATCGGATACGCTCACAGTCAAATGATTGGAATAACCTTCATCGGATTCGCTCAGTCAAAAGATTGGAATAACCTTCATCGGATATGCTCATTCAAAAGATTGGAATAACCTTCATCGGATACACTCACAGTCAAAAGATTGGAATAACCTTCATCGGATACGCTCAGTCAAAAGATTGGAATAACCTTCATCGGATATGCTCATTCAAAAGATTGGAATAACCTTCATCGGATACGTTCCCAGTCAAAAGATTGGAATAACCTTCATCGGATACGCTCACAGTCAAACGATTGGAATAACCTTCATCGGATACGCTCACAGCCAAAAGATTGGAATAAGCTTCATCGGATACGCTCACAGTCAAAAGATTGGAATAAGCTTAATCGGATACGCTCACAGTCAAAAGATTGGAATAATCTTCATCGGATACGCTCACAGTCAAAAGATTGGAATAACCTTCATCAGATACGCTTCAGTCAACAGATCGGAATAACCTTCATCGGATACGCTCACAGTCAAAAGATTGGAATAACCTTCATCGGATACGCTCACAGTCAAAAGATTGGAATAACCTTCATCGGATATGCTCATAGTCAAAAGATTGGAATAACCTTCATCGGATATGCTCACAGTCAAAAGATTGGAATAACCTTCATCGGATATGCTCAGTCAAAAGATTGGAATAACCTTCCTCAGATACGTTCACAGTCCAAGGATTGGAATAACCTTCATCGAATACGCTCACAGTCAAAAGATTGGGATAACTTTCATCAGATACGCTCACAGTCAAACGATTGGAATAACCTTCATCGGATACGCTCACAGTCAAAAGATTGGAATAACCTTCATCGGATACGCTCACAGTAAAAAAATTGGAATAACCTTCATCGGATACGCTCACAGTCAAAAGATTGGAATAACCTTCATCGGATACGGTCACAGTCAAAAGATTGGAATAACATTCATCGGATACGCTCACATCAAACGATTGGAATAACCTTCAACGGATACGCTCACAGTCAAACGATTGGAATAACCTTCATCGGATACGCTCACAGTCAAAAGATTGGAATAACCTTCAACTGATACGCTCACAGTCAAAAGATTGGAATAATCTTCATCGGATACGCTCACAGTCAAAAGATTGGAATAACATTCATCGGATACGCTCACAGTCAAACGATTGGAATAACCTTCATCGGATACGCTCACAGTCAAACGATTGGAATAACCTTCATCGGATACGCTCATTCAAAAGATAGGAATAACCTTCATCGGATACGCTCACAGCCAAACGATTGGAATAACCTTCATCGGATACGTTCACAGTCAAAAGATTGGAATAACCTTCATCGGATACGCTCAGTCAAAAGATTGGAATAACCTTCATCGGATAACCTCACAGTCAAACGATTGGAATAACCTTCATCGGATACGCTCACATTCAAACGATTGGAATAACCTTCATCGAATACGCTCACAGTCAAAAGATTGGAATAACCTTCATCGGATACGCCCACAATCAAAAGATTGGAATAACATTCATCGGATACGCTCACAGTCAAAAGATTGGAATAACCTTCGTCGGATATGCTCATAGTCAAAAGATTGGAATAAGCTTCATCGGTTATGCTCAAAATCAAAAGATTGGAAAAACCTTCATCAGATACGTTCACAATTAAAATATTGGAATAACCTTCATCGGATACGCTCACAGTCAAAAGATTGGAATAACCTTCATCGGATACGCTCACAGTCAAATGATTGGAATAACCTTCATCGGATACGCTCACAGTCAAACGATTGGGATAACCTTCATTGGATACGCTCACAGTCAAACGATTGGAATAACCTTCATCGGATACGCTCACAGTCAAACGATTGGAATAACCTTCATCGGATATGCTCACAGTCAAAAGATTGGAATAACCTTCATCGGATATGCTCACAGTCAAAATATTGGAATAACCTTCATCGGATACGCTCACAGTCAAAAGATTGGAATAACCTTCATCGGATACGCTCACAGTCAAACGATTGGAATAACCTTCATCGGATACGCTCAGTCAAAAGATTGGAATAACCTTCATCGGATAACCTCACAGTCAAAAGATTGGAATAACCTTCATCGGATACGCTCACAGTCAAAAGATTGGAATAACCTTCATCGGATACCCTCACAGTCAAACGATTGGAATAACCTTCATCGGATACGCTAACATTCAAACGATTGGAATAACCTTCATCGAATACGCTCACAGTCAAAAGATTGTAATAACCTTCATCGGATACGCCCACAATCAAAAGATTGGAATAACATTCATCGGATACGCTCACAGTCAAAAGATTGGAATAACCTTCGTCGGATATGCTCATAGTCAAAAGATTGGAATAACCTTCATCGGATACGCTCACAGTCAAATGATTGGAATAACCTTCATCGGATACGCTCACAGTCAAAAGATTGGGATAACCTTCATCGGATACGCTCACAGTCAAACGGTTGGAATAACCTTCATCGGATACGAACACAGTCAAACGATTGGAATAACCTTCATCGGATATGCTCAGTCAAAATATTGGAATAACCTTCATCGGATACGCTCACAGTCAAAAGATTGGAATAACCTTCATCGGATACGCTCACAGTCAAACGATTGGAATAACCTTCCTCTGATACGCTCACAGTCAAACGATTGGAATAACCTTCATCAGATACGCTCACAGTCAAAAGATTGGAATAACCTTCATCGGATACGCTCAGAGTTAAAAGATTGGAATAACCTTCATCTGATACGCTCACAGTCAAAAGATTTGAATAACCTTCATCGGATACGCTCAGTCAAAAGATTGGAATAACCTTCATCGGATACGCTCACAGTCAAACGATTGGAATAACCTTCATCGGATACGCTCACAGTCAAACGATTGGAATAACCTTCATCGGATACGCTCACACTCAAAAGATTAGAATAAACTTCATCGATACGCTCACAGTTAAAAGATTGGAATAACCTTCGTCGGATATGCTCACAATCAAAAGATTGGAAAAACCTTCATCGGATACGCTCACAGTCAAAAGATTGGAAAAACCTTCATCGGATACGCTCACAGTCAAATGATTGGAATAACCTTCATCGGATTCGCTCAGTCAAAAGATTGGAATAACCTTCATCGGATACGCTCACAGTCAAAAGATTGGAATAACCTTCATCGGATATGCTCATTCAAAAGATTGGAATAACCTTCATCGGATACGCTCATTCAAAAGATTGGAATAACCTTCATCGGATACGCTCACAGTCAAAAGATGGGAATAACCTTCATCGTATACGCTCACAGTCAAATGATTGGAATAACCTTCATCAGATACGCTCACAGTCAAAAGATTGGAATAACTTTCATCGGATACGCTCAAAGTCAAAAGATTGGAATAAGCTTCATCGGATACGCTCACAGTCAAAAGATTGGAATAAGCTTAATCGGATACGCTCACAGTCAAAAGATTGGAATAATCTTCATCGGATACGCTCACAGTCAAAAGATTGGAATAACCTTCATCAGATACGCTTCATAGTCAACAGATTGGAATAACCTTCATCGGATACGCTCAGAGTCAAAACATTGGAATAACCATTATCGGATACGCTCACAGTCAAAAGATTGGAATAACCGTTATCGGATACGTTCCCAGTCAAAAGATTGGAATAACCTTCATCGGATACGCTCACAGTCAAACGATTGGAATAACCTTCATCGGATACGCCCACAGCCAAAAGATTGGAATAAGCTTCATCGGATACGCTCACAGTCAAAAGATTGGAATAAGATTAATCGGATACGCTCACGTTCAAAAGATTGGAATAATCTTCATCGGATACGCTCTCGCTCAAACGATTGGAATAGCCTTCATCGGATACGCTCACAGCCAAAAGATTTGAATAAGCTGCATCGGATACGCTCACAGTCAACAGATTGGAATAACCTTCATCGGATATGCTCACAGTCAAAAGATTGGAATAAGCTTAATCGGATACGCTCACAGTCAAAAGATTGGAATAACCTTCATCGGACACGCTCACAGTCAAACGATTGGAATAACCTTCATCGGATACGCTCACTGTTAAAAGATAGGAATAACCTTCATCGGATACGCTCACAGTCAAACGATTGGAATAACCTTCATCGGATACGTTCACAGTCAAAAGATTGGAATAACCTTCATCGGATACGCTCAGTCAAAAGATTGGAATAACCTTCATCTGATACGCTCACAGTCAAAAGATTGGAATAACCTTCATCGGATACCCTCACAGTCAAACGATTGGAATAACCTTCATCGGATACGCTCACATTCAAACGATTGGAATAACTTTCATCGAATACGCTCACAGTCAAAAGATTGGAATAACCTTCATCGGATACGCTCACAGTCAAATGATTGGAATAACCTTCATCGGATTCGCTCAGTCAAAAGATTGGAATAACCTTCATCGGATACGCTCACAGTCAAATGATTGGAATAACCTTCATCGGATTCGCTCAGTCAAAAGATTGGAATAACCTTCATCGGATATGCTCATTCAAAAGATTGGAATAACCTTCATCGGATACCCTCACAGTCAAAAGATTGGAATAACCTTCATCGGATACGCTCGGTCAAAAGATTGGAATAACCTTCATCGGATATGCTCATTCAAAAGATTGGAATAACCTTCATCGGATACGTTTCCAGTCAAAAGATTGGAATAACCTTCATCGGATACTATCACAGTCAAACGATTGGAATAACCTTCATCGGATACGCTCACAGCCAAAAGATTGGAATAAGCTTCATCGGATACGCTCACAGTCAAAAGATTGGAATAAGCTTAATCGGATACGCTCACAGTCAAAAGGTTGGAATAATCTTCATCGGATACGCTCACAGTCAAAAGAATGGAATAACCTTCATCAGATACGCTTCACAGTCAACAGATCGAAATAACCTTCATCGGATACGCTCACAGTCAAAATATTGGAATAACCTTCATCGGATACGCTCACAGTCAAAAGATTGGAATAACCTTCATCGGATATGCTCATAGTCAAAAGATTGGAATAACCTTCATCGGATATGCTCACAGTCAAAAGATTGGAATAACCTTCATCGGATATGCTCAGTCAAAAGATTGGAATAACCTTCATCGGATACGCTCACAGTAAAAAAATTTGAATAACCTTCATCGGATACGCTCAGAGTCAAAAGATTGGAATAACCTTCATCGGATACGGTCACAGTCAAAAGATTGGAATAACATTCATCGGATACGCTCACATCAAACGATTGGAATAACCTTCATCGGATACGCTCACAGTCAAACGATTGGAATAACCTTCATCGGATACGCTCACAGTCAAAAGATTGGAATAACCTTCATCTGATACGCTCACAGTCAAAAGATTGGAATAACCTTCATCGGATACGCTCACAGTCAAATGATTGGAATAACCTTCATCGGATTCGCTCAGTCAAAAGATTGGAATAACCTTCATCGGATACGCTCATAGTCAAAAGATTGGAATAAGCTTCATTGGTTATGCTCACAATCAAAAGATTGGAAAAACCTTCATCAGATACGTTCACAGTTAAAATATTGGAATAACCTTCATCGGATACGCTCACAGTCAAAAGATTGGAATAACCTTCATCGGATACGCTCACAGTCAAATGATTGGAATAACCTTCATCGGATTCGCTCAGTCAAAAGATTGGAATAACCTTCATCGGATATGCTCATTCAAAAGATTGGAATAACCTTCATCGGATACCCTCACAGTCAAAAGATTTGAATAACCTTCATCGGATACGCTCAGTCAAAAGATTGGAATAACCTTCATCGGATATGCTCATTCAAAAGATTGGAATAACCTTCATCGGATACGTTCCCAGTCAAAAGATTGGAATAACCTTCATCGGATACGCTCACAGTCAAACGATTGGAATAACCTTCATCGGATAAGCTCACAGCCAAAAGATTGGAATAAGCTTCATCGGATACGCTCACAGTCAAAAGATTGGAATAAGCTTAATCGGATACGCTCACAGTCAAAAGATTGGAATAATCTTCATCGGATACGCTCACAGTCAAAAGATTGGAATAACCTTCATCAGATACGCTTCACAGTCAACAGATCGGAATAACCTTCATCGGATACGCTCACAGTCAAAAGATTGGAATAACCTTCATCGGATACGCTCACAGTCAAAAGATTGGAATAACCTTCATCAGATATGCTCATAGTCAAAAGATTGGAATAACCTTCATCGGATATGCTCAGTCAAAAGATTGGAATAACCTTCATCGGATATGCTCAGTCAAAAGATTGGAATAACCTTCATCAGATACGTTCACAGTCCAAGGATTGGAATAACCTTCATCGGATACGCTTACAGTCAAAAGATTGGGATAACCTTCATCAGATACGCTCACAGTCAAACGATTGGAATAACCTTCATCGGATACGCTCACAATCAAAAGATTGGAATAACCTTCATCGGATATGCTCATAGTCAAAAGATTGGAATAACCTTCATCGGATATGCTCACAGTCAAAAGATTGGAATAACCTTCATCGGATATGCTCAGTCAAAAGATTGGAATAACCTTCATCGGATACGCTCACAGTAAAAAAATTTGAATAACCTTCATCGGATACGCTCAGAGTCAAAAGATTGGAATAACCTTCATCGGATACGGTCACAGTCAAAAGATTGGAATAACATTCATCGGATACGCTCACATCAAACGATTGGAATAACCTTCATCGGATACGCTCACAGTCAAACGATTGGAATAACCTTCATCGGATACGCTCACAGTCAAAAGATTGGAATAACCTTCATCTGATACGCTCACAGTCAAAAGATTGGAATAATCTTCATCGGATACGCTCACAGTCAAAAGATTGGAATAACCTTCATCGGATACGCTCACATTCAAACGATTGGAATAACCTTCATCGAATACGCTCACAGTCAAAAGATTGGAATAACTTTCATCGGATACGCTCACAGTCAAATGATTGGAATAACCTTCATCGGATTCGCTCAGTCAAAAGATTGGAATAACCTTCATCGGATACGCTCATAGTCAAAAGATTGGAATAAGCTTCATCGGTTATGCTCACAATCAAAAGATTGGAAAAACCTTCATCAGATACGTTCACAGTTAAAATATTGGAATAACCTTCATCGGATACGCTCACAGTCAAAAGATTGGAATAACCTTCATCGGATACGCTCACAGTCAAATGATTGGAATAACATTCATCGGATTCGCTCAGTCAAAAGATTGGAATAACCTTCATCGGATATGCTCATTCAAAAGATTGGAATAACCTTCATCGGATACCCTCACAGTCAAAAGATTTGAATAACCTTCATCGGATACGCTCAGTCAAAAGATTGGAATAACCTTCATCGGATATGCTCATTCAAAAGATTGGAATAACCTTCATCGGATACGTTCCCAGTCAAAAGATTGGAATAACCTTCATCGGATACGCTCACAGTCAAACGATTGGAATAACCTTCATCGGATAAGCTCACAGCCAAAAGATTGGAATAAGCTTCATCGGATACGCTCACAGTCAAAAGATTGGAATAAGCTTAATCGGATACGCTCACAGTCAAAAGATTGGAATAATCTTCATCGGATACGCTCACAGTCAAAAGATTGGAATAACCTTCATCAGATACGCTTCACAGTCAACAGATCGGAATAACCTTCATCGGATACGCTCACAGTCAAAAGATTGGAATAACCTTCATCGGATACGCTCACAGTCAAAAGATTGGAATAACCTTCATCAGATATGCTCATAGTCAAAAGATTGGAATAACCTTCATCGGATATGCTCAGTCAAAAGATTGGAATAACCTTCATCGGATATGCTCAGTCAAAAGATTGGAATAACCTTCATCAGATACGTTCACAGTCCAAGGATTGGAATAACCTTCATCGGATACGCTCACAGTCAAAAGATTGGGATAACCTTCATCAGATACGCTCACAGTCAAACGATTGGAATAACCTTCATCGGATACGCTCACAATCAAAAGATTGGAATAACCTTCATCGGATACGCTCACAGTAAAAAAATTGGAATAACCTTCATCGGATACGCTCACAGTCAAAAGATTGGAATAACCTTCATCGGATACGGTCACAGTGAAAAGATTGGAATAACATTCATCGGATACGCTCACATCAAACGATTGGAATAACCTTCATCGGATACGCTCACAGTCAAACGATTGGAATAACCTTCATCGGATACGCTCACAGTCAAAAGATTGGAATAACCTTCATCTGATACGCTCACAGTCAAAAGATTGGAATAACCTTCATCGGATACGCTCACAGTCAAAAGATTGGAATAACCTTCATCGGATACGCTCACAGTCAAACGATTGGAATAACCTTCATCGGATACGCTCACAGTCAAACGATTGGAATAACCTTCATCGGATACGCTCACAGTCAAAAGATAGGAATAACCTTCATCGGATACGCTCACAGCCAAACGATTGGAATAACCTTCATCGGATACGTTCACAGTCAAAAGATTGGAATAACCTTCGTCGGATACGCTCACAGTCAAACGATTGGAATAACCTTCATCGGATACGCTCACAGTCAAAAGATTGGAATAACCTTCATCTGATACGCTCACAGTCAAAAGATTGGAATAATCTTCATCGGATATGCTCACAGTCAAAAGATTGGAATAACCTTCATCGAATACGCTCACAGTCAAACGATTGGAATAACCTTCATCGGATACGCTCACAGTCAAACGATTGGAATAACCTTCATCGGATACGCTCACAGTCAAAAGATTGGAATAACCTTCATCGGATACGCTCACAGCCAAACGATTGGAATAACCTTCATCGGATACGTTCACAGTCAAAAGATTGGAATAACCTTCATCGGATACGCTCAGTCAAAAGATTGGAATAACCTTCATCTGATACGCTCACAGTCAAAAGATTGGAATAACCTTCATCGGATACGCTCACAGTCAAAAGATTGGAATAACCTTCATCGGATACCCTCACAGTCAAACGATTGGAATAACCTTCATCGGATACGCTCATTCAAAAGATTGGAATAAACTTCATCGGATACCCTCACAGTCAAAAGATTGGAATAACCTTCATCGGATACGCTCAGTCAAAAGATTGGAATAACCTTCATCGGATATGCTCATTCAAAAGATTGGAATAACCTTCATCGGATACGTTCCCAGTCAAAAGATTGGAATAACCTTCATCGGATACGCTCACAGTCAAACGATTGGAATAACCTTCATCGGATACGCTCACAGCCAAAAGATTGGAATAAGCTTCATCGGATACGCTCACAGTCAAAAGATTGGAATAAGCTTAATCGGATACGCTCACAGTCAAAAGATTGGAATAATCTTCATCGGATACGCTCACAGTCAAAAGATTGCAATAACCTTCATCAGATACGCTTCACAGTCAACAGATCGGAATAACCTTCATCGGATACGCTCACAGTCAAAAGATTGGAATAACCTTCATCGGATACGCTCACAGTCAAAAGATTGGAATAACCTTCATCGGATATGCTCATAGTCAAAAGATTGGAATAACCTTTATCGGATATGCTCACAGTCAAAAGATTGGAATAACCTTCATCGGATATGCTCAGTCAAAAGATTGGAATAACCTTTATCAGATACGTTCACAGTCAAAAGATTGGAATAACCTTCATCGGATACGCTCACAGTCAAACGATTGGAATAACCTTCATCGGATACGATCACAGTCAAAAGATTGGAATAATCTTCATCGGATACGCTCACAATCAAAAGATTGGAATAACATTCATCGGATACGCTCAAGGTCAAAAGATTGGAATAACCTTCGTCGGATATGCTCATAGTCAAAAAATTGGAATAAGCTTCATCGGTTATGCTCACAATCAAAAGATTGGAAAAACCTTCATCAGATACGTTCACAGTTAAAATATTGGAATAACCTTCATCGGATACGCTCACAGTCAAAAGATTGGAATAACCTTCATCAGATACGCTCACAGTCAAATGATTGAAATAACCTTCATCGGATTCGCTCAGTCAAAAGATTGGAATAACCTTCATCGGATACGCTCACAGTCAAAAGATTGGAATAACCTTCATCGGATATGCTCATTCAAAAGATTGGAATAAATTCATCGGATACCCTCACAGTCAAAAGATTGGAATAACCTTCATCGGATACGCTCAGTCAAAAGATTGGAATAACCTTCATCGGATACGCTCACAGTCAAAAGATGGTATTAACCTTCATCGGATATGCTCACAGTTAAAAGATTGGAATAAGCTTAATCGGATACGCTCTCAGTCAAAAGATTGGAATAATCTTCATCGGATACGCTCACAGTCAAAAGATTGGAATAACCTTCATCAGATACGCTTCACAGTCAACAGATTGGAATAACCTTCATCGGATACGCTAAAGTCAAAAGATTGGAATAACCGTTATCGGATACGCTCACAGTCAAAAGATTGGAATAACCGTTATTGGATACGTTCCCAGTCAGAAAATTGGAATAACCTTCATCGGATACGCTCACAGTCAAACGATTGGAATAACCTTCATCGGATACGCTCACAGTCAAAAGATTGGAATAAGCTTCATCGGATACGCTCACAGTCGAAAGAATGGAATAAGCTTAATCGGATACGCTCACAGTCAAAAGATTGGAATAATCTTCATCGGATACGCTCACAGTAAAACGATTGGAATAACATTCATCGGATACGCTCACAACCAAAAGATTGGAATAAGCTTCATCGGATACGCTCACAGTCAAAAGATTGGAATAAGCTTAATCGGATACGCTCACAGTCAAAAGATTGGAATAACCTTCATCAGATACGCTTCAGTCAACAGATTGGAATAACCTTCATCGGATACGCTCAAAGTCAAAAGATTGGAATAACCGTTATAGGATACGCTCACAGTCAAAAGATTGGAATAATCTTCATCAGATACGCTCACAGTCAAAAGATTGGAATAACCTTCATCGGATACGCTCACAATCAAAAGATTGGAATAAGCTTCATCGGATACGCTCACTGTCAAACGATTGGAATAACCTTCATCGGATATGCTCATAGTCTAAAGATTGGAAAAACCTTCATCAGATACGTTCACAGTCAAAAGATTGGAATAACCTTCATCGGATACGCTCACAGTCAAAAGATTGGAATAACCTTCATCGGATACGCTCACAGTCAAAAGATTGGAATAACATTCATCGGATACGCTCACAGTCAAAAGATTGGAATAACCTTCATCGGATACACTCACAGTCAAAAGATTGGAATAACCTTCATCGGATATGCTCATAGTCAAAAGATTGGAATAACCTTCATCGGATATGCTCACAATCAAAAGATTGGAATAACCTTCATCGGATATGCTCACAGTCAAAAGATTGGAATAACCTTCATCAGATACGTTCACAGTCCATAGATTGGAATAACCTTCATCGGATACGCTCACAGTCAAAAGATTGGGATAACCTTCATCGGATACGCTCACAGTCAAACGATTGGAATAACCTTCATCGGATACGCTCACAGTCAAACGATTGGAATAACCTTCATCGGATATGCTCACAGTCAAAAGATTGGAATAACCTTAATCGGATATGCTCACAGTCAAAATATTGGAATAACCTTCATCGGATACGCTCACAGTCAAAAGATTGGAATAACCTTCATCGGATACCCTCACAGTCAAACGATTGGAATAACCTTCATCGGATACGCTCACAGTCAAACGATTGGAATAACCTTCATCAGATACGCTCACAGTCAAAAGATTGGAATAACCTTCATCGGATACGCTCAGAGTCAAAAGATTGGAATAACCTTCATCTGATACGCTCACAGTCAAAAGATTTGAATAACCTTCATCGGATACGCTCACAGTCAAAAGATTGGAATAACCTTCATCGGATACGCTCAAAGTCAAACGATTGGAATAACCTTCATCGGATACGCTCACAGTCAAACGATTGGAATAACCTTCATCGGATACGCTCACACTCAAAAGATTGGAATAACCTTCATCGATACGTTCACAGTCAAAAGATTGGAATAACCTTCATCGGATACGCTCACAGTCAAAAGATCGGAATAACCTTCGTCGGATATGCTCACAATCAAAAGATTGGAAAAACCTTCATCGGATACGTTCACAGTTAAAATATTGGAATAGCCTTCCTCGGATACGCTCACAGTCAAAAGATTGGAATAACCTTCATCGGATACGCTCACAGTCAAATGATTGGAATAACCTTCATCGGATTTGCTCAGTCAAAAGATTGGAATAACCTTCATCGGATACGCTCACAGTCAAAAGATTGGAATAAGCTTAATCGGATACGCTCACGTTCAAAAGATTGGAATAATCTTCATCGGATACGCTCTCGCTCAAACGATTGGAATAGCCTTCATCGGATACGCTCACAGCCAAAAGATTGGAATAAGCTTCATCGGATACGCTCACAGTCAAAAGATTGGAATAAGCTTAATCGGATACGCTCACAGTCAAAAGATTGGAATAATCTTCATCGGATACGCTCACAGTCAACAGATTGGAATAACCTTCATCAGATACGCTTCACAGTCAACAGATTGGAATAACCTTCATCGGATACGCTCACAGTCAAAAGATTGGAATAACCTTCATCGGATACTCTAAGTCAAAAGATTGGAATAACCTTCATCGGATATGCTCATAGTCAAAAGATTGGAATAACCTTCATCGGATACGCTCACAGTCAAAAGATTGGAATAAGCTTCATCGGATACGCTCACTGTTAAACGATTGGAATAATCTTCATCGGTTATGCTCATAGTCAAAAGATTGGAATAACCTTCATCAGATACGTTCACAGTCAAAAGATGGGAAAACCTTCATCGGATACGCTCACAGTCAAATGATTGGAATAACCTTCATCGGATACGCTCACAGTCAAAAGATTGGAATAACCTTCATCGGATGCGCTCACAGCCAAAAGATTGGAATAACCTTCATCGGATATGTTCATTCAAAAGATTGGAATAATCTTCATCGGATACGCTCAGTCAAAAGATTGGAATAACCTTCATCGGATACGCTAACAGTCAAACGATTGGAATAAGCTTAATCGGATACGCTCACAGTCAAAAGATTGGAATAACCTTCATCGGATACGCTCACAGTCAAACGATTGGAATAACCTTCATCGGATACGCTCACAGTCAAACGATTGGAATAACCTTCATCGGATACGCTCACAGTCAAAAGATAGGAATAACCTTCATCGGATACGATCACAGTCAAACGATTGGAATAACCTTCATCGGATACGTTCACAGTCAAAAGATTGGAATAACCTTCATCGGATACGCTCAGTCAAAAGATTGGAATAACCTTCATCTGATACGCTCACAGTCAAAAGATTGGAATAACCTTCATCGGATACGCTCACAGTCAAAAGATTGGAATAACCTTCATCGGATACCCTCACAGTCAAACGATTGGAATAACCTTCATCGAATACGCTCACATTCAAACGATTGGAATAACCTTCATCGAATACGTTCACAGTCAAAAGATTGGAATAACCTTCATCGGATACGCTCACAGTCAAATGATTGGAATAACCTTCATCGGATTCGCTCAGTCAAAAGATTGGAATAACCTTCATCGGATACGCTCATAGTCAAAAGATTGGAATAAGCTTCATCGGTTATGCTCACAATCAAAAGATTGGAAAAATCTTCATCAGATACGTTCACAGTTAAAATATTGGAATAACCTTCATCGGATACGCTCACAGTCAAAAGATTGGAATAACCTTCATCGGATACGCTCACAGTCAAATGATTGGAATAACCTTCATCGGATTCGCTCAGTCAAAAGATTGGAATAACCTTAATCGGATATGCTCATTCAAAAGATTGGAATAACCTTCATCGGATACCCTCACAGTCAAAAGATTGGAATAACCTTCATCGGATACGCTCAGTCAAAAGATTGGAATAACCTTCATCGGATATGATCATTCAAAAGATTGGAATAACCATCATCGGATACGTTCCCAGTCAAAAGATTGGAATAACCCTCATCGGATACGCTCACAGTCAAACGATTGGAATAACCTTCATCGGATACGCTCACAGCCAAAAGATTGGAATAAGCTTCATCGGATACGCTCACAGTCAAAAGATTGGAATAAGCTTAATCGGATACGCTCACCGTCAAAAGATTGGAATAATCTTCATCGGATACGCTTACAGTCAAAAGATTGGAATAACCTTCATCAGATACGCTTCACATTCAACAGATCGGAATAACCTTCATCGGATACGCTCACAGTCAAAAGATTGGAATAACCTTCATCGGATACGCTCACAGTCAAAAGATTGGAATAACCTTCATCGGATATGCTCATGGTCAAAAGATTGGAATAACCTTCATCGGATATGCTCACAGTCAAAAGATTGGAATAACCTTCATCGGATATGCTCAGTCAAAAGATTGGAATAACCTTCATCAGATACGTTCACAGTCCAAGGATTGGAATAACCTTCATCGGAAACGCTCACAGTCAAAAGATTGGGATAACCTTCATCAGATACGCTCACAGTCAAACGATTGTAATAACCTTCATCGGATACGCTCACAGTCAAAAGATTGGAATAACCTTCATCGGATACGCTCACAGTAAAAAAATTGGAATAACCTTCATCGGATACGCTCACAGTCAAAAGATTGGAATAACCTTCATCGGATACGGTCACAGTCAAAAGATTGGAATAACATTCATCGGATACGCTCACATCAAACGATTGGAATAACCTTCAACGGATACGCTCACAGTCAAACGATTGGAATAACCTTCATCAGATACGCTCACAGTCAAAAGATTGGAATAACCTTCATCTGATACGCTCACAGTCAAAAGATTGGAATAATCTTCATCGGAAACGCTCACAGTCAAAAGATTGGAATAACCTTCATCGGATACGCTCACAGTCAAACGATTGGAATAACCTTCATCGGATACGCTCACAGTCAAACGATTGGAATAAACTTCATCGGATACGCTCACAGTCAAAAGATAGGAATAACCTTCATCGGATACGCTCACAGCCAAACGATTGGAATAACCTTCATCGGATACGTTCACAGTCAAAAGATTGGAATAACCTTCATCGGATACGCTCAGTCAAAAGATTGGAATAACCTTCATCGGATACGCTCACAGTCAAATGATTGGAATAACCTTCATCCGATTCGCTCAGTCAAAAGATTGGAATAACCTTCATCGGATACGCTCATAGTCAAAAGATTGGAATAAGCTTCATCGGTTATGCTCACAATCAAAAGATTGGAAAAACCTTCATCAGATACGTTCACAGTTAAAATATTGGAATAACCTTCATCGGATACGCTCACAGTCAAAAGATTGGAATAACCTTCATCGGATACGCTCACAGTCAAATGATTGGAATAACCTTCATCGGATTCGCTCAGTCAAAAGATTGGAATAACCTTCATCGGATATGCTCATTCAAAAGATTGGAATAACCTTCATCGGATACCCTCACAGTCAAAAGATTGGAATAACCTTCATCGGATACGCTCAGTCAAAAGATTGGAATAACCTTCATCGGATATGCTCATTCAAAAGATTGGAATAACCTTCATCGGATACGTTCCCAGTCAAAAGATTGGAATAACCTTCATCGGATACGCTCACAGTCAAACGATTGGAATAACCTTCATCGGATGCGCTCACAGCCAAAAGATTGGAATAAGCTTCATCGGATACGCTCACAGTCAAAAGATTGGAATAAGCTTAATCGAATACGCTCACAGTCAAAAGATTGGAATAATCTTCATCGGATACGCTCACAGTCAAAAGATTGGAATAACCTTCATCAGATACGCTTCAGTCAACAGATCGGAATAACCTTCATCGGATACGCTCACAGTCAAAAGATTGGAATAACCTTCATCGGATACGCTCACAGTCAAAAGATTGGAATAACCTTCATCGGATATGCTCATAGTCAAAAGATTGGAATAACCTTCATCGGATATGCTCACAGTCAAAAGATTGGAATAACCTTCATCAGATACGTTCACAGTCCAAGGATTGGAATAACCTTCATCGGATACGCTCACAGTCAAAAGATTGGAATAATATTCATCGGATACGCTCACATCAAACGATTGGAATAACCTTCAACGGATACGCTCACAGTCAAACGATTGGAATAACCTTCATCGGATACGCTCACAGTCAAAAGATTGGAATAACCTTCATCGGATACGGTCACAGTCAAAAGATTGGAATAACATTCATCGGATACGCTCACATCAAACGATTGGAATAACCTTCAACGGATACGCTCACAGTCAAACGATTGGAATAACCTTCATCGGATACGCTCACAGTCAAAATATTGGAATAACCTTCATCTGATACGCTCACAGTCAAAAGATTGGAATAATCTTCATCGGATACGCTCACAGTCAAAAGATTGGAATAACCTTCATCGGATACGCTCACAGTCAAACGATTGGAATAACCTTCATCGGATACGCTCACAGTCAAACGATTGGAATAACCTTCATCGGATACGCTCACAGTCAAAAGATAGGAATAACCTTCATCGGATACGCTCACAGCCAAACGATTGGAATAACCTTCATCGGATACGTTCACAGTCAAAAGATTGGAATAACCTTCATCGGATACGCTCAGTCAAAAGATTGGAATAACCTTCATCGGATAACCTCACAGTCAAAAGATTGGAATAACCTTCATCGGATACGCTCACAGTCAAAAGATTGGAATAACCTTCATCGGATACCCTCACAGTCAAACGATTGGAATAACCTTCATCGGATACGCTCACATTCAAACGATTGGAATAACCTTCATCGAATACGCTCACAGTCAAAAGATTGGAATAACCTTCATCGGATACGCCCACAATCAAAAGTTTGGAATAACTTTCATCGGATACGCTCACAGTCAAAAGATTGGAATAACCTTCGTCGGATATGCTCAAAGTCAAAAGATTGGAATAAGCTTCATCGGTTATGCTCACAATCAAAAGATTGGAAAAACCTTCATCAGATACGTTCACAATTAAAATATTGGAATAACCTTCATCGGATACGCTCACAGTCAAAAGATTGGAATAACCTTCATCGGATACGCTCACAGTCAAATGATTAGAATAACCTTCATCGGATACACTCACAGTCAAAATATTGGGATAACCTTCATCGGATACGCTCACAGTCAAACGATTGGAATAAGCTTAATCGGATACGCTCACAGTCAAAAGATTGGAATAACCTTCATCGGATACGCTCACAGTCAAACGATTGGAATAACCTTCATCGGATACGCTCACAGTCAAACGATTGGAATAACCTTCATCGGATACGCTCACAGTAAAAAGATAGGAATAACCTTCATCGGATACGCTCACAGTCAAACGATTGGAATAACCTTCATCGGATACGTTCACAGTCAAAAGATTGGAATAACCTTCATCGGATACGCTCACAGTCAAACGATTGGAATAACCTTCATCGGATACGTTCCCAGTCAAAAGATTGGAATAACCCTCATCGGATACGCTCACAGTCAAACGATTGGAATAACCTTCATCGGATACGCTCACAGCCAAAAGATTGGAATAAGCTTCATCGGATACGCTCACAGTCAAAAGATTGGAATAAGCTTAATCGGATACGCTCACCGTCAAAAGATTGGAATAATCTTCATCGGATACGCTTACAGTCAAAAGATTGGAATAACCTTCATCAGATACGCTTCACATTCAACAGATCGGAATAACCTTCATCGGATACGCTCACAGTCAAAAGATTGGAATAACCTTCATCGGATACGCTCACAGTCAAAAGATTGGAATAACCTTCATCGGATATGCTCATGGTCAAAAGATTGGAATAACCTTCATCGGATATGCTCACAGTCAAAAGATTGGAATAACCTTCATCGGATATGCTCAGTCAAAAGATTGGAATAACCTTCATCAGATACGTTCACAGTCCAAGGATTGGAATAACCTTCATCGGAAACGCTCACAGTCAAAAGATTGGGATAACCTTCATCAGATACGCTCACAGTCAAACGATTGTAATAACCTTCATCGGATACGCTCACAGTCAAAAGATTGGAATAACCTTCATCGGATACGCTCACAGTAAAAAAATTGGAATAACCTTCATCGGATACGCTCACAGTCAAAAGATTGGAATAACCTTCATCGGATACGGTCACAGTCAAAAGATTGGAATAACATTCATCGGATACGCTCACATCAAACGATTGGAATAACCTTCAACGGATACGCTCACAGTCAAACGATTGGAATAACCTTCATCAGATACGCTCACAGTCAAAAGATTGGAATAACCTTCATCTGATACGCTCACAGTCAAAAGATTGGAATAATCTTCATCGGAAACGCTCACAGTCAAAAGATTGGAATAACCTTCATCGGATACGCTCACAGTCAAACGATTGGAATAACCTTCATCGGATACGCTCACAGTCAAACGATTGGAATAACCTTCATCGGATACGCTCACAGTCAAAAGATAGGAATAACCTTCATCGGTTACGCTCACAGCCAAACGATTGGAATAACCTTCATCGGATACGTTCACAGTCAAAAGATTGGAATAACCTTCATCGGATACGCTCAGTCAAAAGATTGGAATAACCTTCATCGGATACGCTCACAGTCAAATGATTGGAATAACCTTCATCCGATTCGCTCAGTCAAAAGATTGGAATAACCTTCATCGGATACGCTCATAGTCAAAAGATTGGAATAAGCTTCATCGGTTATGCTCACAATCAAAAGATTGGAAAAACCTTCATCAGATACGTTCACAGTTAAAATATTGGAATAACCTTCATCGGATACGCTCACAGTCAAAAGATTGGAATAACCTTCATCGGATACGCTCACAGTCAAATGATTGGAATAACCTTCATCGGATTCGCTCAGTCAAAAGATTGGAATAACCTTCATCGGATATGCTCATTCAAAAGATTGGAATAACCTTCATCGGATACCCTCACAGTCAAAAGATTGGAATAACCTTCATCGGATACGCTCAGTCAAAAGATTGGAATAACCTTCATCGGATATGCTCATTCAAAAGATTGGAATAACCTTCATCGGATACGTTCCCAGTCAAAAGATTGGAATAACCTTCATCGGATACGCTCACAGTCAAACGATTGGAATAACCTTCATCGGATGCGCTCACAGCCAAAAGATTGGAATAAGCTTCATCGGATACGCTCACAGTCAAAAGATTGGAATAAGCTTAATCGAATACGCTCACAGTCAAAAGATTGGAATAATCTTCATCGGATACGCTCACAGTCAAAAGATTGGAATAACCTTCATCAGATACGCTTCAGTCAACAGATCGAAATAACCTTCATCGGATACGCTCACAGTCAAAAGATTGGAATAACCTTCATCGGATACGCTCACAGTCAACAGATTGGAATAACCTTCATCGGATATGCTCATAGTCAAAAGATTGGAATAACCTTCATCGGATATGCTCACAGTCAAAAGATTGGAATAACCTTCATCAGATACGTTCACAGTCCAAGGATTGGAATAACCTTCATCGGATACGCTCACAGTCAAAAGATTGGAATAATATTCATCGGATACGCTCACATCAAACGATTGGAATAACCTTCAACGGATACGCTCACAGTCAAACGATTGGAATAACCTTCATCGGATACGCTCACAGTCAAAAGATTGGAATAACCTTCATCGGATACGGTCACAGTCAAAAGATTGGAATAACATTCATCGGATACGCTCACATCAAACGATTGGAATAACCTTCAACGGATACGCTCACAGTCAAACGATTGGAATAACCTTCATCGGATACGCTCACAGTCAAAATATTGGAATAACCTTCATCTGATACGCTCACAGTCAAAAGATTGGAATAATCTTCATCGGATACGCTCACAGTCAAAAGATTGGAATAACCTTCATCGGATACGCTCACAGTCAAACGATTGGAATAACCTTCATCGGATACGCTCACAGTCAAACGATTGGAATAACCTTCATCGGATACGCTCACAGTCAAAAGATAGGAATAACCTTCATCGGATACGCTCACAGCCAAACGATTGGAATAACCTTCATCGGATACGTTCACAGTCAAAAGATTGGAATAACCTTCATCGGATACGCTCAGTCAAAAGATTGGAATAACCTTCATCGGATAACCTCACAGTCAAAAGATTGGAATAACCTTCATCGGATACGCTCACAGTCAAAAGATTGGAATAACCTTCATCGGATACCCTCACAGTCAAACGATTGGAATAACCTTCATCGGATACGCTCACATTCAAACGATTGGAATAACCTTCATCGAATACGCTCACAGTCAAAAGATTGGAATAACCTTCATCGGATACGCCCACAATCAAAAGTTTGGAATAACTTTCATCGGATACGCTCACAGTCAAAAGATTGGAATAACCTTCGTCGGATATGCTCAAAGTCAAAAGATTGGAATAAGCTTCATCGGTTATGCTCACAATCAAAAGATTGGAAAAACCTTCATCAGATACGTTCACAATTAAAATATTGGAATAACCTTCATCGGATACGCTCACAGTCAAAAGATTGGAATAACCTTCATCGGATACGCTCACAGTCAAATGATTAGAATAACCTTCATCGGATACACTCACAGTCAAAATATTGGGATAACCTTCATCGGATACGCTCACAGTCAAACGATTGGAATAAGCTTAATCGGATACGCTCACAGTCAAAAGATTGGAATAACCTTCATCGGATACGCTCACAGTCAAACGATTGGAATAACCTTCATCGGATACGCTCACAGTCAAACGATTGGAATAACCTTCATCGGATACGCTCACAGTAAAAAGATAGGAATAACCTTCATCGGATACGCTCACAGTCAAACGATTGGAATAACCTTCATCGGATACGTTCACAGTCAAAAGATTGGAATAACCTTCATCGGATACGCTCAGTCAAAAGATTGGAATAACCTTCATCTGAAACGCTCACAGTCAAAAGATTGGAATAACCTTCATCGGATACCCTCACAGTCAAACGATTGGAATAACCTTCATCGAATACGCTTACATTCAAACGATTGGAATAACCTTCATCGAATACGCTCACATTCAAAAGATTGGAATAACCTTCATCGGATACGCTCACAGTCAAATGATTGGAATAACCTTCATCGGATTCGCTCAGTCAAAAGATTGGAATAACCTTCATCGGACACGCTCATAGTCAAAAGATTGGAATAAGCTTCATCGGTTATGCTCACAATCAAAAGATTGGAAAAACCTTCATCAGATACGTTCACAGTTAAAATATTGGAATAACCTTCATCGGATACGCTCACAGTCAAAAGATTGGAATAACCTTCATCGGATACGCTCACAGTCAAATGATTGGAATAACCTTCATCGGATTCGCTCAGTCAAAAGATTGGAATAACCTTCATCGGATATGCTCATTCAAAAGATTGGAATAACCTTCATCGGATACCCTCACAGTCAAAAGATTGGAATAACATTCATCGGATACGCTCAGTCAAAAGATTGGAATAACCTTCATCGGATATGCTCATTCAAAAGATTGGAATAACCTTCATCGGATACGTTCCCAGTCAAAAGATTGGAATAACCTTCATCGGATACGCTCACAGTCAAACGATTGGAATAACCTTCATCGGATACGCTCACAGCCAAAAGATTGGAATAAGCTTCATCGGATACGCTCACAGTCAAAAGATTGGAATAAGCTTAATCGGATACGCTCACAGTCAAAAGATTGGAATAATCTTCATCGGATACGCTCACAGTCAAAAGATTGGAATAACCTTCATCAGATACGCTTCAGTCAACAGATCGGAATAACCTTCATCGGATACGCTCACAGTCAAAAGATTGGAATAACATTCATCGGATACGCTCACAGTCAAAAGATTGGAATAACCTTCATCGGATATGCTCATAGTCAAAAGATTGGAATAACCTTCATCGGATATGCTCATAGTCAAAAGATTGGAATAACCTTCATCGGATATGCTCAGTCAAAAGATTGGAATAACCTTCATCAGATACGTTCACAGTCCAAGGATTGGAATAACCTTCATCGGATACGCTCACAATCAAAAGATTGGGATAACTTTCATCAGATACGGTCACAGTCAAACGATTGGAATAACCTTCATCGGATACGCTCACAGTCAAAAGATTGGAATAACCTTCATCGGATACGCTCACAGTCAAAAAATGGAATAACCTTCATCGGATACGCTCACAGTCAAAAGATTGGAATAACCTTCATCGGATACGGTCACAGTCAAAAGATTGGAATAACATTCATCGGATACGCTCACATCAAACGATTGGAATAACCTTCAACGGATACGCTCACAGTCAAAAGATTGGAATAACCTTCATCGGATACGCTCAGTCAAAAGATTGGAATAACCTTCATCGATAACCTCACAGTCAAAAGATTGGAATAACCTTCATCGGATACGCTCACAGTCAAAAGATTGGAATAACCTTCATCGGATACCCTCACAGTCAAACGATTGGAATAACCTTCATCGGATACGCTCACATTCAAACGATTGGAATAACCTTCATCGAATACGCTCACAGTCAAAAGATTGGAATAACCTTCATCGGATACGCCCACAATCAAAAGATTGGAATAACATTCATCGGATACGCTCACAGTCAAAAGATTGGAATAACCGTCGTCGGATATGCTCATAGTCAAAAGATTGGAATAAGCTTCATCGGTTATGCTCACAATCAAAAGATTGGAAAAACCTTCATCAGATACGTTCACAATTAAAATATTGGAATAACCTTCATCGGATACGCTCACAGTCAAAAGATTGGAATAACCTTCATCGGATACGCTCACAGTCAAATGATTGGAATAACCTTCATCGGATACGCTCACAGTCAAAAGATTGGGATAACCTTCATCGGATACGCTCACAGTCAAACGATTGGAATAACCTTCATCGGATACGCTCACAGTCAAACGATTGGAATAACCTTCATCGGATATGCTCACAGTCAAAAGATTGGAATAACCTTCATCGGATATGCTCACAGTCAAAATATTGGAATAACCTTCATCGGATACGCTCACAGTCAAAAGATTGGAATAACCTTCGTCGGATATGCTCATAGTCAAAAGATTGGAATAAGCTTCATCGGTTATGCTCACAATCAAAAGATTGGAAAAACCTTCATCAGATACGTTCACAATTAAATTTTTGGAATAACCTTCATCGGATACGCTCACAGTTAAAAGATTGGAATAACCTTCATCGGATACGCTCACAGTCAAATGATTGGAATAACCTTCATCGGATACGCTCACAGTCAAAAGATTGGGATAACCTTCATCGGATACGCTCACAGTCAAACGATTGGAATAACCTTCATCGGATACGATCACAGTCAAACGATTGGAATAACCTTCATCGGATATGCTCAGTCAAAATATTGGAATAACCTTCATCGGATACGCTCACAGTCAAAAGATTGGAATAACCTTCATCGGATACGCTCACAGTCAAACGATTGGAATAACCTTCATCGGATACGCTCACAGTCAAACGATTGGAATAACCTTCATCAGATACGCTCACAGTCAAAAGATTGGAATAATCTTCATCGGATACGCTCAGAGTTAAAAGATTGGAATAACCTTCATCTGATACGCTCACAGTCAAAAGATTTTAATAACCTTCATCGGATAGGCTCACAGTCAAAAGATTGGAATAACCTTCATCGGATACGCTCACAGTCAAACGATTGGAATAACCTTCATCGGATACGCTCACAGTCAAACGATTGGAATAACCTTCATCGGATACGCTCACACTCAAAAGATTGGAATAAACTTCATCGATACGCTCACAGTTAAAAGATTGGAATAACCTTCATCGGATACGCTCACAGTCAAAAGATTGGAAAAACCTTCATCAGATACGTTCACAGTTAAAATATTGGAATAACCTTCATCGGATACGCTCACAGTCAAAAGATTGGAATAACCTTCATCGGATACGCTCACAGTCAAATGATTGGAATAACCTTCATCGGATTCGCTCAGTCAAAAGATTGGAATAACCTTCATCGGATACGCTCACAGTCAAAAGATTGGAATAACCTTCATCGGATATGCTCATTCAAAAGATTGGAATAACCTTCATCGGATACGCTCATTCAAAAGATTGGAATAACCTTCATCAGATACGCTCACAGTCAAAAGATGGGAATAACATTCATCGGATACGCTCAGAGTCAAATGATTGGAATAACCTTCATCAGATACGCTCACAGTCAAAAGATTGGAATAACTTTCATCGGATACGCTCACAGTCAAAAGATTGGAATAAGCTTCATCGGATACGCTCACAATCAAAAGATTGGAATAACCTTCATCGGATACGCTCACAGTCAAAATATTGGAATAACCTTCATCAGATACGCTTCACAGTCAACAGATTGGAATAACCTTCATCGGATACGCTCAGAGTCAAAAGATTGGAATAACCATTATCGGATACGCTCACAGTCAAAAGATTGGAATAACCGTTATCGGATACGTTCCCAGTCAAAAGATTGGAATAACCTTCATCGGATACGCTCACAGTCAAACGATTGGAATAACCTTCATCGGATACGCTCACAGCCAAAAGATTGGAATAAGCTTCATCGGATACGCTCACAGTCAAAAGATTGTAATAAGCTTAATCGGATACGCTCACGTTCAAAAGATTGGAATAATCTTCATCGGATACGCTCTCGCTCAAACGATTGGAATAGCGTTTATCGGATACGCTCACAGCCAAAAGATTGGAATAAGCTTCATCGGATACGCTCACAGTCAACAGATTGGAATAACCTTCATCGGATACGCTCACAGTCAAAAGATTGGAATAACCTTCATCGGATACTCTAAGTCAAAAGATTGGAATAACCTTCATCGGATACGCTCACAGTCAAAAAATGGAATAACCTTCATCGGATACGCTCACAGTCAAAAGATTGGAATAACCTTCATCGGATACGGTCACAGTCAAAAGATTGGAATAACATTCATCGGATACGCTCACATCAAACGATTGGAATAACCTTCAACGGATACGCTCACAGTCAAAAGATTGGAATAACCTTCATCGGATACGCTCAGTCAAAAGATTGGAATAACCTTCATCGATAACCTCACAGTCAAAAGATTGGAATAACCTTCATCGGATACGCTCACAGTCAAAAGATTGGAATAACCTTCATCGGATACCCTCACAGTCAAACGATTGGAATAACCTTCATCGGATACGCTCACATTCAAACGATTGGAATAACCTTCATCGAATACGCTCACAGTCAAAAGATTGGAATAACCTTCATCGGATACGCCCACAATCAAAAGATTGGAATAACATTCATCGGATACGCTCACAGTCAAAAGATTGGAATAACCGTCGTCGGATATGCTCATAGTCAAAAGATTGGAATAAGCTTCATCGGTTATGCTCACAATCAAAAGATTGGAAAAACCTTCATCAGATACGTTCACAATTAAAATATTGGAATAACCTTCATCGGATACGCTCACAGTCAAAAGATTGGAATAACCTTCATCGGATACGCTCACAGTCAAATGATTGGAATAACCTTCATCGGATACGCTCACAGTCAAAAGATTGGGATAACCTTCATCGGATACGCTCACAGTCAAACGATTGGAATAACCTTCATCGGATACGCTCACAGTCAAACGATTGGAATAACCTTCATCTGATATGCTCACAGTCAAAAGATTGGAATAACCTTCATCGGATATGCTCACAGTCAAAATATTGGAATAACCTTCATCGGATACGCTCACAGTCAAAAGATTGGAATAACCTTCATCGGATACGCTCACAGTCAAACGATTGGAATAACCTTCATCGGATATGCTCAGTCAAAAGATTGGAATAACCTTCATCGGATACGCTCACAGTCAAACGATTGGAATAACCTTCATCGGATACGCTCACAGTCAAACGATTGGAATAACCTTCATCGGATACGTTCAGAGTCAAAAGATTGGAATAACCTTCATCGGATACGCTCAGTCGAAAGATTGGAATAATCTTCATCGGATACCCTCACAGTCAAAAGATTGGAATAACCTTCATCGGATACGCTCACAGTCAAAAGATTGGAATAACCTTCATCGGATACCCTCACAGTCAAACTATTGGAATAACCTTCATCGGATACGCTAACATTCAAACGATTGGAATAACCTTCATCGAATACGCTCACAGTCAAAAGATTGGAATAACCTTCATCGGATACGCCCACAATCAAAAGATTGGAATAACATTCATCGGATACGCTCACAGTCAAAAGATTGGAATAACCTTCGTCGGATATGCTCATAGTCAAAAGATTGGAATAAGCTTCATCGGTTATGCTCACAATCAAAAGATTGGAAAAACCTTCATCAGATACGTTCACAATTAAATTTTTGGAATAACCTTCATCGGATACGCTCACAGTCAAAAGATTGGAATAACCTTCATCGGATACGCTCACAGTCAAATGATTGGAATAACCTTCATCGGATACGCTCACAGTCAAAAGATTGGGATAACCTTCATCTGATACGCTCACAGTCAAACGATTGGAATAACCTTCATCGGATACGATCACAGTCAAACGATTGGAATAACCTTCATCGGATATGCTCAGTCAAAATATTGGAATAACCTTCATCGGATACGCTCACAGTCAAAAGATTGGAATAACCTTCATCGGATACGCTCACAGTCAAACGATTGGAATAACCTTCATCGGATACGCTCACAGTCAAACGATTGGAATAACCTTCATCAGATACGCTTACAGTCAAAAGATTGGAATAATCTTCATCGGATACGCTCAGAGTTAAAAGATTGGAATAACCTTCATCTGATACGCTCACAGTCAAAAGATTTTAATAACCTTCATCGGATACGCTCACAGTCAAAAGATTGGAATAACCTTCATCGGATACGCTCACAGTCAAACGATTGGAATAACCTTCATCGGATACGCTCACAGTCAAACGATTGGAATAACCTTCATCGGATACGCTCACACTCAAAAGATTGGAATAAACTTCATCGATACGCTCACAGTTAAAAGATTGGAATAACCTTCATCGGATACGCTCACAGTCAAAAGATTGGAAAAACCTTCATCAGATACGTTCACAGTTAAAATATTGGAATAACCTTCATCGGATACGCTCACAGTCAAAAGATTGGAATAACCTTCATCGGATACGCTCACAGTCAAATGATTGGAATAACCTTCATCGGATTCGCTCAGTCAAAAGATTGGAATAACCTTCATCGGATACGCTCACAGTCAAAAGATTGGAATAACCTTCATCGGATATGCTCATTCAAAAGATTGGAATAACCTTCATCGGATACGCTCATTCAAAAGATTGGAATAACCTTCATCGGATACGCTCACAGTCAAAAGATGGGAATAACATTCATCGGATACGCTCAGAGTCAAATGATTGGAATAACCTTCATCAGATACGCTCACAGTCAAAAGATTGGAATAACTTTCATCGGATACGCTCACAGTCAAAAGATTGGAATAAGCTTCATCGGATACGCTCACAATCAAAAGATTGGAATAAGCTTAATCGGATACGCTCACAGTCAAAAGATTGGAATAATCTTCATCGGATACGCTCACAGTCAAAATATTGGAATAACCTTCATCAGATACGCTTCACAGTCAACAGATTGGAATAACCTTCATCGGATACGCTCAGAGTCAAAAGATTGGAATAACCATTATCGGATACGCTCACAGTCAAAAGTTTGGAATAACCGTTATCGGATACGTTCCCAGTCAAAAGATTGGAATAACCTTCATCGGATACGCTCACAGTCAAACGATTGGAATAACCTTCATCGGATACGCTCACAGCCAAAAGATTGGAATAAGCTTCATCGGATACGCTCACAGTCAAAAGATTGGAATAAGCTTAATCGGATACGCTCACGTTCAAAAGATTGGAATAATCTTCATCGGATACGCTCTCGCTCAAACGATTGGAATAGCCTTTATCGGATACGCTCACAGCCAAAAGATTGGAATAAGCTTCATCGGATACGCTCACAGTCAACAGATTGGAATAACCTTCATCGGATACGCTCACAGTCAAAAGATTGGAATAACCTTCATCGGATACTCTAAGTCAAAAGATTGGAATAACCTTCATCGGATATGCTCATAGTCAAAAGATTGGAATAAACTTCATCGGATACGCTCACAGTCAAAAGATTGGAATAAGCTTCATCGGATACGCTCACTGTTAAACGATTGGAATAACCTTCATCGGATATGCTCATAGTCAAAAGATTGGAATAACCTTCATCAGATACGTTCACAGTCAAAAGATGGGGAAACCTTCATCGGATACGCTCACAGTCAAATGATTGGAATAACCTTCATCGGATACGCTCACAGTCAAAAGATTGGAATAACCTTCATCGGATGCGCTCACAGTCAAAAGATTGTAATAACCTTCATCGGATATGCTCATTCAAAAGATTGGAATAATCTTCATCGGATACGCTCAGTCAAAAGATTGGAATAAACTTCATCGGATACGCTCACAGTCAAACGATTGGAATAAGCTTAATCGGATACGCTCACAGTCAAAAGATTGGAATAACCTTCATCGGACACGCTCACAGTCAAACGATTGGAATAACCTTCATCGGATACGCTCACAGTCAAACGATTGGAATAACCTTCATCGGATACGCTCACTGTCAAAAGATAGGAATAACCTTCATCGGATACGCTCACAGTCAAACGATTGGAATAACCTTCATCGGATACGTTCACAGTCAAAAGATTGGAATAACCTTCATCGGATACGCTCAGTCAAAAGATTGGAATAACCTTCATATGATACGCTCACAGTCAAAAGATTGGAATAACCTTCATCGGATACCCTCACAGTCAAACGATTGGAATAACCTTCATCGGATACGTTTCCAGTCAAAAGATTGGAATAACCTTCATCGGATACTATCACAGTCAAACGATTGGAATAACCTTCATCGGATACGCTCACAGCCAAAAGATTGGAATAAGCTTCATCGGATACGCTCACAGTCAAAAGATTGGAATAAGCTTAATCGGATACGCTCACAGTCAAAAGATTGGAATAATCTTCATCGGATACGCTCACAGTCAAAAGATTGGAATAAACTTCATCAGATACGCTTCACAGTCAACAGATCGAAATAACCTTCATCGGATACGCTCACAGTCAAAATATTGGAATAACCTTCATCGGATACGCTCACAGTCAAATGATTGGAATAACCTTCATCGGATATGCTCATAGTCAAAAGATTGGAATAACCTTCATCGGATATGCTCACAGTCAAAAGATTGGAATAACCTTCATCGGATATGCTCAGTCAAAAGATTGGAATAACCTTCATCGGATACGCTCACAGTCAAAAGATTGGGATAACCTTCATCAGATACGCTCACAGTCAAACGATTGGAATAACCTTCATCGGATACGCTCACAGTCAAAAGATTGGAATAACCTTCATCGGATACGCTCACAGTAAAAAAATTTGAATAACCTTCATCGGATACGCTCACAGTCAAAAGATTGGAATAACCTTCATCGGATACGGTCACAGTCAAAAGATTGGAATAACATTCATCGGATACGCTCACTTCAAACGATTGGAATAACCTTCATCGGATACGCTCACAGTCAAACGATTGGAATAACCTTCATCGGATACGCTCACAGTCAAAAGATTGGAATAACCTTCATCTGATACGCTCACAGTCAAAAGATTGGAATAATCTTCATCGGATACGCTCACAGTCAAAAGATTGGAATAACCTTCATCGGATACGCTCACATTCAAACGATTGGAATAACCTTCATCGAATACGCTCACAGTCAAAAGATTGGAATAACCTTCATCGGATACGCTCACAGTCAAATGATTGGAATAACCTTCATCGGATTCGCTCAGTCAAAAGATTGGAATAACCTTCATCGGATACGCTCATAGTCAAAAGATTGGAATAAGCTTCATCGGTTATGCTCTCAATCAAAAGATTGGAAAAACCTTCATCAGATACGTTCACAGTTAAAATATTGGAATAACCTTCATCGGATACGCTCACAGTCAAAAGATTGGAATAACCTTCATCGGATACGCTCACAGTCAAATGATTGGAATAACCTTCATCGGATTCGATCAGTCAAAAGATTGGAATAACCTTCATCGCATATGCTCATTCAAAAGATTGGAATAACCTTCATCGGATACCCTCACAGTCAAAAGATTTGAATAACCTTCATCGGATACGCTCAGTCAAAAGATTGGAATAACCTTCATCGGATATGCTCATTCAAAAGATTGGAATAACCTTCATCGGATACGTTCCCAGTCAAAAGATTGGAATAACCTTCATCGGATACGCTCACAGTCAAACGATTGGAATAACCTTCATCGGATAAGCTCACAGCCAAAAGATTGGAATAAGCTTCATCGGATACGCTCACAGTCAAAAGATTGGAATAAGCTTAATCGGATACGCTCAGTCAAAAGATTGGAATAATCTTCATCGGATACGCTCACAGTCAAAAGATTGGAATAACCTTCATCAGATACGCTTCACAGTCAACAGATCGGAATAACCTTCATCGGATACGCTCACAGTCAAAAGATTGGAATAACCTTCATCGGATACGCTCACAGACAAAAGATTGGAATAACCTTCATCAGATATGCTCATAGTCAAAAGATTGGAATAACCTTTATCGGATATGCTCAGTCAAAAGATTGGAATAACCTTCATCGGATATGCTCAGTCAAAAGATTGGAATAACCTTCATCAGATACGTTCACAGTCCAAGGATTGGAATAACCTTCATCGGATACGCTCACGGTCAAAAGATTGGGATAACCTTCATCAGATACGCTCACTGTCAAACGATTGGAATAACCTTCATCGGATACGCTCACAATCAAAAGATTGGAATAACCTTCATCGGATACGCTCACAGTCAAAAGATTGGAATAACATTCATCGGATACGCTCACATCAAACGATTGGAATAACCTTCATCGGATACGCTCACAGTCAAAAGATAGGAATAACCTTCATCGGATACGCTCACACCCAAACGATTGGAATAACCTTCATCGGATACGTTCACAGTCAAAAGATTGGAATAACCTTCATCGGATTCGCTCACAGTCAAACGATTGGAATAACCTTCATCGGATACGCTCACAGTCAAAAGATTGGAATAACCTTCATCTGATACGCTCACAGTCAAAAGATTGGAATAATCTTCATCGGATACGCTCACAGTCAAAAGATTGGAATAACCTTCATCGGATACGCTCACAGTCAAACGATTGGAATAACCTTCATCGGATACGCTCACAGTCAAAAGATAGGAATAACCTTCATCGGATACGCTCACAGCCAAACGATTGGAATAACCTTCATCGGATACGTTCACAGTCAAAAGATTGGAATAACCTTCATCGGATACGCTCAGTCAAAAGATTGGAATAACCTTCATCTGATACGCTCACAGTCAAAAGATTGGAATAACCTTCATCGGATACGCTCACAGTCAAAAGATTGGAATAACCTTCATCGGATACCCTCACAGTCAAACGATTGGAATAACCTTCATCGGATACGCTCACATTCAAACGATTGGAATAACCTTCATCGAATACGCTCACAGTCAAAAGATTGGAATAACCTTCATCGGATACGCCCACAATCAAAAGATTGGAATAACATTCATCGGATACGCTCACAGTCAAAAGATTGGAATAACCTTCGTCGGATATGCTCATAGTCAAAAGATTGGAATAAGCTTCATCGGTTATGCTCACAATCAAAAGATTGGAAAAACCTTCATCATATACGTTCACAGTTAAAATATTGGAATAACCTTCATCGGATACGCTCACAGTCAAAAGATTGGAATAACCTTCATCGGATACGCTCACAGTCAAATGATTGGAATAACCTTCATCGGATTCGCTCAGTCAAAAGATTGGAATAACCTTCATCGGATACGCTCATAGTCAAAAGATTGGAATAAGCTTCATCGGTTATGCTCACAATCAAAAGATTGGAATAACCTTCATCGGATACGCTCACAGTCAAATGATTGGAATAACCTTCATCGGATTCGCTCAGTCAAAAGATTGGAATAACCTTCATCGGATACGCTCATAGTCAAAAGATTGGAATAACCTTCATCGGATACGCTCACAGTCAAATGATTGGAATAACCTTCATAGGATATGCTCATTCAAAAGATTGGAATAACCTTCATCGGATACCCTGACAGTCAAAAGATTGGAATAACCTTCATTGGATACGCTCAGTCAAAAGATTGGAATAACCTTCATCGGATATGCTCATTCAAAAGATTGGAATAACCATCATCGGATACGTTCCCAGTCAAAAGATTGGAATAACCTTCATCGGATACGCTCACAGTCAAACGATTGGAATAACCTTCATCGGATACGCTCACAGCCAAAAGATTGGAATAAGCTTCATCGGATACGCTCACAGTCAAAAGATTGGAATAAGCTTAATCGGATACGCTCACAGTCAAAAGATTGGAATAATCTTCATCGGATACGCTCACAGTCAAAAGATTGGAATAACCTTCATCAGATACGCTTCACATTCAACAGATCGGAATAACCTTCATCGGATACGCTCACAGTCAAAAGATAGGAATAACCTTCATCGGATACGCTCACAGCCAAACGATTGGAATAACCTTCATCGGATACGTTCACAGTCAAAAGATTGGAATAACCTTCATCGGATTCGCTCACAGTCAAACGATTGGAATAACCTTCATCGGATACGCTCACAGTCAAAAGATTGGAATAACCTTCATCTGATACGCTCACAGTCAAAAGATTGGAATAATCTTCATCGGATACGCTCACAGTCAAAAGATTGGAATAACCTTCATCGGATACGCTCACAGTCAAACGATTGGAATAACCTTCATCGGATATGCTCACAGTCAAAAGATTGGAATAACCTTCATCGGATACGCTCACAGCCAAACGATTGGAATAACCTTCATCGGATACGTTCACAGTCAAAAGATTGGAATAACCTTCATCGGATACGCTCAGTCAAAAGATTGGAATAACCTTCATCTGATACGCTCACAGTCAAAAGATTGGAATAACCTTCATCGGATACGCTCACAGTCAAACGATTGGAATAACCTTCATCGGATACCCTCACAGTCAAACGATTGGAATAACCTTCATCGGATACGCTCACATTCAAACGATTGGAATAACCTTCATCGAATACGCTCACAGTCAAAAGATTGGAATAACCTTCATCGGATACGCCCACAATCAAAAGATTGGAATAACATTCATCGGATACGCTCACAGTCAAAAGATTGGAATAACCTTCGTCGGATATGCTCATAGTCAAAAGATTGGAATAAGCTTCATCGCTTATGCTCACAATCAAAAGATTGGAAAAACCTTCATCATATACGTTCACAGTTAAAATATTGGAATAACCTTCATCGGATACGCTCACAGTCAAAAGATTGGAATAACCTTCATCGGATATGCTCAGTCAAAAGATTGGAATAACCTTCATCAGATACGTTCACAGTCCAAGGATTGGAATAACCTTAATCGGATACGCTCACAGTCAAAAGATTGGGATAACCTTCATCAGATACGCTCACAGTCAAACGATTGGAATAACCTTCATCGGATGCGCTCACAGTCAAAAGATTGGAATAACCTTCATCGGATACGCTCACAGTAAAAAAATTGGAATAACCTTCATCGGATACGCTCAGAGTCAAAAGATTGGAATAACCTTCATCGGATACGGTCACAGTCAAAAGATTGGAATAACATTCATCGGATACGCTCACATCAAACGATTGGAATAACCTTCAACGGATAAGCTCACAGTCAAACGATTGGAATAACCTTCATTGGATACGCTCACAGTCAAAAGATTGGAATAACCTTCATCTGATACGCTCACAGTCAAAAAATTGGAATAATCTTCATCGGATACGCTCACAGTCAAAAGATTGGAATAACCTTCATCGGATACGCTCACAGTCAAACGATTGGAATAACCTTCATCGGATACGCTCACAGTCAAACGATTGGAATAATCTTCATCGGATACGCTCACAGTCAAAAGATAGGAATAACCTTCATCGGATACGCTCACAGCCAAACGATTGGAATAACCTTCATCGGATACGTTCACAGTCAAAAGATTGGAATAACCTTCATCGGACACGCTCAGTCAAAAGATTGGAATAACCTTCATCGGATAACCTCACAGTCAAAAGATTGGAATAACCTTCATCGGATACGCTCACATTCAAACGATTGGAATAACCTTCATCGAATACGCTCACAGTCAAAAGATTGGAATAACCTTCATCGGATACGCCCACAATCAAAAGATTGGAATAACATTCATCGGATACGCTCACAGTCAAAAGATTGGAATAACCTTCGTCGGTTATGCTCATAGTCAAAAGATTGGAATAAGCTTCATCAGATACGTTCACAATTAAAATATTGGAATAACCTTCATCGGATACGCTCACAGTCAAAAGATTGGAATAACCTTCATCGGATACGCTCACAGTCAAATGATTAGAATAACCTTCATCGGATACGCTCACAGTCAAAAGATTGGGATAACCTTCATCGGATACGCTCACAGTCAAACGATTGGAATAAGCTTAATCGGATACGCTCACAGTCAAAAGATTGGAATAACCTTCATCGGATACGCTCACAGTCAAACGATTGGAATAACCTTCATCGGATACGCTCACAGTCAAACGATTGGAATAACCTTCATCGGATACGCTCACAGACAAAAGATAGGAATAACCTTCATCGGATACGCTCACAGTCAAACGATTGGAATAACCTTCATCGGATAGGTTCACAGTCAAAAGATTGGAATAACCTTCATCGGATACGCTCAGTCAAAAGATTGGAATAACCTTCATCTGATACGCTCACAGTCAAAAGATTGGAATAACCTTCATCGGATACGCTCACAGTCAAAAGATTGGAATAACCTTCATCGGATACCCTCACAGTCAAACGATTGGAATAACCTTCATCGAATACGCTCACATTCAAACGATTGGAATAACCTTCATCGAATACGCTCACAGTCAAAAGATTGGAATAACCTTCATCGGATACGCTCACAGTCAAATGATTGGAATAACCTTCATCGGATTCGCTCAGTCAAAAGATTGGAATAACCTTCATCGGATACGCTCATAGTCAAAAGATTGGAATAAGCTGCATCGGTTATGCTCACAATCAAAAGATTGGAAAAACCTTCATCAGATACGTTCACAGTTAAAATATTGGAATAACCTTCATCGGATACGCTCACAGTCAAAAGATTGGAATAACCTTCATCGGATACGCTCACAGTCAAATGATTGGAATAACCTTCATCGTATTCGCTCAGTCAAAAGATTGGAATAAGCTTCATCAGATACGTTCACAATTAAAATATTGGAATAACCTTCATCGGATACGCTCACAGTCAAAAGATTGGAATAACCTTCATCGGATACGCTCACAGTCAAATGATTAGAATAACCTTCATCGGATACGCTCACAGTCAAAAGATTGGGATAACCTTCATCGGATACGCTCACAGTCAAACGATTGGAATAAGCTTAATCGGATACGCTCACAGTCAAAAGATTGGAATAACCTTCATCGGATACGCTCACAGTCAAACGATTGGAATAACCTTCATCGGATACGCTCACAGTCAAACGATTGGAATAACCTTCATCGGATACGCTCACAGTCAAAAGATAGGAATAACCTTCATCGGATACGCTCACAGTCAAACGATTGGAATAACCTTCATCGGATACGCTCAGTCAAAAGATTGGAATAACCTTCATCGGATAGGTTCACAGTCAAAAGATTGGAATAACCTTCATCGGATACGCTCAGTCAAAAGATTGGAATAACCTTCATCTGATACGCTCACAGTCAAAAGATTGGAATAACCTTCATCGGATACGCTCACAGTCAAAAGATTGGAATAACCTTCATCGGATACCCTCACAGTCAAACGATTGGAATAACCTTCATCGAATACGCTCACATTCAAACGATTGGAATAACCTTCATCGAATACGCTCACAGTGAAAAGATTGGAATAACCTTCATCGGATACGCTCACAGTCAAATGATTGGAATAACCTTCATCGGATTCGCTCAGTCAAAAGATTGGAATAACCTTCATCGGATACGCTCATAGTCAAAAGATTGGAATAAGCTGCATCGGTTATGCTCACAATCAAAAGATTGGAAAAACCTTCATCAGATACGTTCACAGTTAAAATATTGGAATAACCTTCATCGGATACGCTCACAGTCAAAAGATTGGAATAACCTTCATCGGATACGCTCACAGTCAAATGATTGGAATAACCTTCATCGTATTCGCTCAGTCAAAAGATTGGAATAACCTTCATCGGATATGCTCATTCAAAAGATTGGAATAACCTTCATCGGATACCCTCACAGTCAAAAGATTGGAATAACCTTCATCGGATACGCTCAGTCAAAAGATTGGAATAACCTTCATCGGATATGCTCATTCAAAAGATTGGAATAACCTTCATCGGATACGTTCCCAGTCAAAAGATTGGAATAACCTTCATCGGATACGCTCACAGTCAAACGATTGGAATAACCTTCATCGGATACGCTCACAGCCAAAAGATTGGAATAAGCTTCATCGGATACGCTCACAGTCAAAAGAATGGAATAAGCTTAATCGGATACGCTCACAGTCAAAAGATTGGAATAATCTTCATCGGATACGCTCACAGTCAAAAGATTGGAATAATCTTCATCAGATACTCTTCAGTCAACAGATCGGAATAACCTTCATCGGATACGCTCACAGTCAAAAGATTGGAATAACCTTCATCGGATACGCTCACAGTCAAAAGATTGGAATAACCTTCATCGGATATGCTCATAGTCAAAAGATTGGAATAACCTTCATCGGATATGCTCACAGTCAAAAGATTTGAATAACCTTCATCGGATATGCTCAGTCAAAAGATTGGAATAACCTTCATCAGATACGTTCACAGTCCAAGGATTGGAATAACCTTCATCGGATACGCTCACAGTCAAAAGATTGGGATAACTTTCATCAGATACGCTCACAGTCAAACGATTGGAATAACCTTCATCGGATACGCTCACAGTAAAAAAATTGGAATAACCTTCATCGGATACGCTCACAGTCAAATGATTGGAATAACCTTCATCGGATACGGTCACAGTCAAAAGATTGGAATAACATTCATCGGATACGCTCACATCAAACGATTGGAATAACCTTCAACGGATACGCTCACAGTCAAACGATTGGAATAACCTTCATCGGATACGCTCACAGTCAAAAGATTGGAATAACCTTCATCTGATACGCTCACAGTCAAAAGATTGGAATAATCTTCATCGGATACGCTCACAGTCAAAAGATTGGAATAACCTTCATCGGATACGCTCACAGTCAAACGATTGGAATAACCTTCATCGGATACGCTCACAGTCAAACGATTGGAATAACCTTCATCGGATACGCTCAGTCAAAAGATAGGAATAACCTTCATCGGATACGCTCACAGTCAAAAGATTGGAATAACCTTCATCGGATACGCTCAGTCAAAAGATTGGAATAACCTTCATCGGATAATCTCACAGTCAAAAGATTGGAATAACCTTCATCGGATACGCTCACAGTCAAAAGATTGGAATAACCTTCATCGGATACCCTCACAGTCAAACGATTGGAATAACCTTCATCGGATACGCTCACATTCAAACGATTGGAATAACCTTCATCGAATACGCTCACAGTCAAAAGATTGGAATAACCTTCATCGGATACGCCCACAGTCAAAAGATTGGAATAACATTCATCGGATACGCTCACAGTCAAAAGATTGGAATAACCGTCGTCGGATATGCTCATAGTCAAAAGATTGGAATAAGCTTCATCGGTTATGCTCACAATCAAAAGATTGGAAAAACTTTCATCAGATACGTTCACAATTAAAATATTGGAATAACCTTCATCGGATACGCTCACAGTCAAAAGATTGGAATAACCTTCATCGGATACGCTCACAGTCAAATGATTGGAATAACCTTCATCGGATACGCTCACAGTCAAAAGATTGGGATAACCTTCATCGGATACGCTCACAGTTAAACGATTGGAATAACCTTCATCGGATACGCTCACAGTCAAACGATTGGAATAACCTTCATCGGATATGCTCACAGTCAAAAGATTGGAATAACCTTCATCGGATATGCTCACAGTCAAAATATTGGAATAACCTTCATCGGATACGCTCACAGTCAAAAGATTGGAATAACCTTCATCGGATACGCTCACAGTCAAACGATTGGAATAACCTTCATCGGATACGCTCACAGTCAAACGATTGGAATAACCTTCATCAGATACGCTCACAGTCAAAAGATTGGAATAACCTTCATCGGATACGTTCAGAGTCAAAAGATTGGAATAACCTTCATCTGATACGCTCACAGTCAAAAGATTTGAATAACCTTCATCGGATACGCTCACAGTCAAAAGATTGGAATAATCTTCATCGGATACGCTCACAGTCAAACGATTGGAATAACCTTCATCGGATACGCTCACAGTCAAACGATTGGAATAACCTTCATCGGATACGTTCACAGTCAAAAGATTGGAATAACCTTCATCGGATACGCTCAGTCAAAAGATTGGAATAACCTTCATCGGATACCCTCACAGTCAAAAGATTGGAATAACCTTCATCGGATACGCTCACAGTCAAAAGATTGGAATAACCTTCATCGGATACCCTCACAGTCAAACGATTGGAATAACCTTCATCGGATACGCTAACATTCAAACGATTGGAATAACCTTCATCGAATACGCTCACAGTCAAAAGATTGGAATAACCTTCATCGGATATGCTCATAGTCAAAAGATTGGAATAAGCTTCATCGGTTATGCTCACAATCAAAAGATTGGAAAAACCTTCATCAGATACGTTCACAATTAAATTATTGGAATAACCTTCATCGGATACGCTCACAGTCAAAAGATTGGAATAACCTTCATCGGATACGCTCACAGTCAAATGATTGGAATAACCTTCATCGGATACGCTCACAGTCAAAAGATTGGGATAACCTTCATCGGATACGCTCACAGTCAAACGATTGGAATAACCTTCATCGGATACGATCACAGTCAAACGATTGGAATAACCTTCATCGGATATGCTCAGTCAAAATATTGGAATAACCTTCATCGGATACGCTCACAGTCAAAAGATTGGAATAACCTTCATCGGATACGCTCACAGTCAAACGATTGGAATAACCTTCATCGGATACGCTCACAGTCAAACGATTGGAATAACCTTCATCAGACACGCTCACAGTCAAAAGATTGGAATAACCTTCATCGGATACGCTCAGAGTTAAAAGATTGGAATAACCTTCATCTGATACGCTCACAGTCAAAAGATTTGAATAACCTTCATCGGATACGCTCACAGTCAAAAGATTGGAATAACCTTCATCGGATACGCTCACAATCAAACGATTGGAATAACCTTCTTCGGATACGCTCACAGTCAAACGATTGGAATAACCTTCATCGGATACGCTCACACTCAAAAGATTGGAATAAACTTCATCGATACGCCCACAGTTAAAAGATTGGAATAACCTTCGTCGGATATGCTCACAATCAAAAGATTGGAAAAACCTTCATCAGATACGTTCACAGTTAAAATATTGGAATAACCTTCATCGGATACGCTCACAGTCAAAAGATTGGAATAACCTTCATCGGATACGCTCACAGTCAAATGATTGGAATAACCTTCATCGGATTCGCTCAGTCAAAGGATTGGAATAACCTTCATCGGATACGCTCACAGTCAAAAGATTGGAATAACCTTCATCGGATATGCTCATTCAAAAGATTGGAATAACCTTCATCGGATACGCTCATTCAAAAGATTGGAATAACCTTCATCGGATACGCTCACAGTCAAAAGATGGGAATAACCTTCATCGGATACGCTCAGAGTCAAATGATTGGAATAACCTTCATCAGATACGCTCACAGTCAAAAGATTGGAATAACTTTCATCGGATACGCTCACAGTCAAAAGATTGGAATAAGCTTCATCGGATACGCTCACAGTCAAAAGATTGGAATAAGCTTAATCGGATACGCTCACAGTCAAAAGATTGGAATAATCTTCATCGGATACGCTCACAGTCAAAAGATTAGAATAACCTTCATCAAATGCGCTTCACAGTCAACAGATTGGAATAACCTTCATCGGATACGCTCAGAGTCAAAAGATTGGAATAACCATTATCGGATACGCTCACAGTCAAAAGATTGGAATAACCGTTATCGGATACGTTCCCAGTCAAAAGATTGGAATAACCTTCATCGGATACGCTCACAGTCAAACGATTGGAATAACCTTCATCGGATACGCTCACAGCCAAAAGATTGGAATAAGCTTCATCGGATACGCTCACAGTCAAAAGATTGGAATAAGCTTAATCGGATTCGCTCACGTTCAAAAGATTGGAATAACATTCATCGGATACGCTCACAGTCAAAAGATTGGAATAACCGTCGTCGGATATGCTCATAGTCAAAAGATTGGAATAAGCTTCATCGGTTATGCTCACAATCAAAAGATTGGAAAAACCTTCATCAGATACGTTCACAATTAAAATATTGGAATAACCTTCATCGAATACGCTCACAGTCAAAAGATTGGAATAACCTTCATCGGATACGCTCACAGTCAAAAGATTGGGATAACCTTCATCGGATACGCTCACAGTCAAACGATTGGAATAACCTTCATCGGATACGCTCAAAGTCAAACGATTGGAATAACCTTCATCGGATATGCTCACAGTCAAAAGATTGGAATAACCTTCATCGGATATGCTCACAGTCAAAATATTGGAATAACCTTCATCGGATACGCTCACAGTCAAAAGATTGGAATAACCTTCATCGGATACGCTCACAGTCAAACGATTGGAATAACCTTCATCGGATACGCTCACAGTCAAACGATTGGAATAACCTTCATCGGATACGTTCACAGTCAAAAGATTGGAATAACCTTCATCGGATACGCTCAGTCAAAAGATTGGAATAACCTTCATCGGATACCCTCACAGTCAAAAGATTGGAATAACCTTCATCGGATACGCTCACAGTCAAAAGATTGGAATAACCTTCATCGGATACCCTCACAGTCAAACGATTGGAATAATCTTCATCGGATACGCTAACATTCAAACGATTGGAATAACCTTCATCGAATACGCTCACAGTCAAAAGATTGGAATAACCTTCATCGGATACGCCCACAATCAAAAGATTGGAATAACATTCATCGGATACGCTCACAGTCAAAAGATTGGAATAACCTTCGTCGGATATGCTCATAGTCAAAAGATTGGAATAAGCTTCATCGGTTATGCTCACAATCAAAAGATTGGAAAAACCTTCATCAGATACGTTCACAATTAAAATATTGGAATAACCTTCATCGGATACGCTCACAGTCAAAAGATTGGAATAACCTTCATCGGATACGCTCACAGTCAAATGATTGGAATAACTTTCATCGGATACGCTCACAGTCATAAGATTGGGATAACCTTCATCGGATACGCTCACAGTCAAACGATTGGAATAACCTTCATCGGATACGATCACAGTCAAACGATTGGAATAACCTTCATCGGATATGCTCAGTCAAAATATTGGAATAACCTTCATCGGATACGCTCACATTCAAAAGATTGGAATAACCTTCATCGGATACGCTCACAGTCAAACGATTGGAATAACCTTCATCGGATACGCTCACAGTCAAACGATTGGAATAACCTTCATCAGATACGCTCACAGTCAAAAGATTGGAATAACCTTCATCGGATACGCTCAGAGTTAAAAGATTGGAATAACCTTCATCTGATACGCTCACAGTCAAAAGATTTGAATAACCTTCATCGGATACGCTCACAGTCAAAAGATTGGAATAACCTTCATCGGATACGCTCACAGTCAAACGATTGGAATAACCTTCATCGGATACGCTCACAGTCAAACGATTGGAATAACCTTCATCGGATACGCTCACACTCAAAAGATTGGAATAAACTTCATCGATACGCTCACAGTTAAAAGATTGGAATAACCTTCGTCGGATATGCTCACAATCAAAAGATTGGAAAAACCTTCATCAGATACGTTCACAGTTAAAATATTGGAATAACCTTCATCGGATACGCTCACAGTCAAAAGATTGGAATAACCTTCATCGGATACGCTCACAGTCAAATGATTGGAATAACCTTCATCGGATTCGCTCAGTCAAAAGATTGGAATAACCTTCATCGGATACGCTCACAGTCAAAAGATTGGAATAACCTTCATCGGATATGCTCATTCAAAAGATTGGAATGACCTTCATCGGATACGCTCATTCAAAAGATTGGAATAACCTTCATCGGATACGCTCACAGTCAAAAGATGGGAATAACCTTCATCGGATACGCTCACTGTTAAACGATTGGAATAACCTTCGTCGGATATGCTCACAATCAAAAGATTGGAAAAACCTTCATCAGATACGTTCACAGTTAAAATATTGGAATAACCTTCATCGGATACGCTCACAGTCAAAAGATTGGAATAACCTTCATCGGATACGCTCACAGTCAAATGATTGGAATAACCTTCATCGGATTCGCTCAGTCAAAAGATTGGAATAACCTTCATCGGATACGCTCACAGTCAAAAGATTGGAATAACCTTCATCGGATATGCTCATTCAAAAGATTGGAATAACCTTCATCGGATACGCTCATTCAAAAGATTGGAATAACCTTCATCGGATACGCTCACAGTCAAAAGATGGGAATAACCTTCATCGGATACGCTCACAGTCAAAAGATTGGAATAACCTTCATCGGATACGCTCATAGTCAAAAGATTGGAATAACCTTCATCGGATATGCTCATAGTCAAAAGATTGGAATAACCTTCATCGGATACGCTCACAGTCAAAAGATTGGAATAAGCTTCATCGGATACGCTCACTGTTAAACGATTGGAATAACCTTCATCGGATATGCTCATAGTCAAAAGATTGGAATAACCTTCATCAGATACGTTCACAGTCAAAAGATGGGAAAACCTTCATCGGATACGCTCACAGTCAAATGATTGGAATAACCTTCATCGGATACGCTCACAGTCAAAAGATTGGAATAACCTTCATCGGATGCGCTCACAGTCAAAAGATTGTAATAACCTTCATCGGATATGCTCATTCAAAAGATTGGAATAATCTTCATCGGATACGCTCAGTCAAAAGATTGGAATAACCTTCATCGGATACGCTCACAGTCAAACGATTGGAATAAGCTTAATCGGATACGCTCACAGTCAAAAGATTGGAATAACCTTCATCAGATACGTTCACAGTCAAAAGATGGGAAAACCTTCATCGGATACGCTCACAGTCAAACGATTGGAATAACCTTCATCGGATACGCTCACATTCAAACGATTGGAATAACTTTCATCGAATACGCTCACAGTCAAAAGATTGGAATAACCTTCATCGGATACGCTCACAGTCAAATGATTGGAATAACCTTCATCGGATTCGCTCAGTCAAAAGATTGGAATAACCTTCATCGGATACGCTCACAGTCAAATGATTGGAATAACCTTCATCGAATACGCTCACAGTCAAACGATTGGAATAAGCTTAATCGGATACGCTCACAGTCAAAAGATTGGAATAACCTTCATCGGACACGCTCACAGTCAAACGATTGGAATAACCTTCATCGGATACGCTCACAGTCAAACGATTGGAACCTTCATCGGATACGCTCACTGTCAAAAGATAGGAACAACCTTCATCGGATACGTTCACAGTCAAACGATTGGAATAACCTTCATCGGATACGTTCACAGTCAAAAGATTGGAATAACCTTCATCGGATACCCTCACAGTCAAACGATTGGAATAACCTTCATCGGATACGCTCACATTCAAACGATTGGAATAACTTTCATCGAATACGCTCACAGTCAAAAGATTGGAATAACCTTCATCGGATACCTCAAAGTCAAACGATTGGAATAACCTTCATCGGATACGCTCACATTCAAACGATTGGAATAACTTTCATCGAATACGCTCACAGTTAAAAGATTGGAATAACCTTCATCGGATACGCTCACAGTCAAATGATTGGAATAACCTTCATCGGATTCGCTCAGTCAAAAGATTGGAATAACCTTCATCGGATACGCTCACAGTCAAATGATTGGAATAACCTTCATCGGATTCGCTCAGTCAAAAGATTGGAATAACCTTCATCGGATATGCTCATTCAAAAGATTGGAATAACCTTCATCGGATACCCTCACAGTCAAAAGATTGGAATAACCTTCATCAGATACGTTCACAGTCAAAAGATGGGAAAACCTTCATCGGATACGCTCACAGTCAAATGATTGGAATAACCTTCATCGGATACGCTCACAGTCAAAAGATTGGAATAACCTTCATCGGATGCGCTCACAGTCAAAAGATTGTAATAACCTTCATCGCATATGCTCATTCAAAAGATTGGAATAATCTTCATCGGATACGCTCAGTCAAAAGATTGGAATAACCTTCATCGGATACGCTCACAGTCAAACGATTGGAATAAGCTTAATCGGATACGCTCACAGTCAAAAGATTGGAATAACCTTCATCGGACACGCTCACAGTCAAACGATTGGAATAACCTTCATCGGATACGCTCACAGTCAAACGATTGGAATAACCTTCATCGGATACGCTCACTGTCAAAAGATAGGAATAACCTTCATCGGATACGCTCACAGTCAAACGATTGGAATAACCTTCATCGGATACGTTCACAGTCAAAAGATTGGAATAACCTTCATCGGATACGCTCACAGTCAAAATATTAGGATAACCTTCATCAGATACGCTCACAGTCAAAAGATTGGAATAACCTTCGTCGGATATGCTCATAGTCAAAAGATTGGAATAAGCTTCATCGGTTATGCTCACAATCAAAAGATTGGAAAAACCTTCATCAGATACGTTCACAGTTAAAATATTGGAATAACCTTCATCGGATACGCTCACAGTCAAAAGATTGGAATAACCTTCATCGGATACGCTCACAGTCAAATGATTGGAATAACCTTCATCGGATTCGCTCAGTCAAAAGATTGGAATAACCTTCATCGGATACGCTCATAGTCAAAAGATTGGAATAAGCTTCATCGGTTATGCTCACAATCAAAAGATTGGAAAAACCTTCATCAGATACGTTCACAGTTAAAATATTGGAATAACCTTCATCGGATACGCTCAGTCAAAAGATTGGAATAACCTTCATCGGATATGCTCATTCAAAAGATTGGAATAACCTTCATCGGATACCCTCACAGTCAAAAGATTGAAATAACCTTCATCGGATACGCTCAGTCAAAAGATTGGAATAACCTTCATCGGATATGCTCATTCAAAAGATTGGAATAACCTTCATCGGATACGTTCCCAGTCAAAAGAATGGAATAACCTTCATCGGATACGCTCACAGTCAAACGATTGGAATAACCTTCATCGGATACGCTCACAGCCAAAAGATTGGAATAAGCTTCATCGGATACGCTCATAGTCAAAAGATTGGAATAAGCTTAATCGGATACGCTCACAGTCAAAAGATTGGAATAATCTTCATCGGATACGCTCACAGTCAAAAGATTGGAATAACCTTCATCAGATACGCTTCACAGTCAACAGATCGGAATAACCTTCATCGGATACGCTCACAGTCAAAAGTTTGGAATAACCTTCATCGGATACGCTCACAGTCAAAAGATTGGAATAACCTTCATCGGATATGCTCATAGTCAAAGGATTGGAATAACCTTCATCGGATATGCTCACAGTCAAAAGATTGGAATAACCTTCATCGGATATGCTCAGTTAAAAGATTGGAATAACCTTCATCAGATACGTTCACAGTCCAAGGATTGGAATAAACTTCATCGGATACGCTCACAGTCAAAAGATTGGGATAACCTTCATCAGATACGCACACAGTCAAACGATTGGAATAACCTTCATCGGATACGCTCACAGTCAAAAGATTTGAATAACCTTCATCGGATACGCTCACAGTAAAAAAATTGGAATAACCTTCATCGGATACGCTCACAGTCAAAAGATTGGAATAACCTTCATCGGATACGGTCACAGTCAAAAGATTGGAATAACATTCATCGGATACGCTCACATCAAACGATTGGAATAACCTTCATCGGATACGCTCACAGTCAAACCATTGGAATAACCTTCATCGGATACGCTCACAGTCAAAAGATTGGAATAACCTTCATCTGATACGGTCACAGTCAAAAGATTGGAATAATCTTCATCGGATACGCTCACAGTCAAAAGATTGGAATAACCTTCATCGGATATGCTCACAGTCAAACGATTGGAATAACCTTCATCGGATACGCCCACAGTCAAACGATTGGAATAACCTTCATCGGATACGCTCACAGTCAAAAGATTGGAATAACCTTCATCGGATACGCTCACAGTCAAACGATTGGAATAACCTTCATCGGATACGTTCACAGTCAAAAGATTGGAATAACCTTCATCGGATACGCTCAGTCAAAAGATTGGAATAACCTTCATCTGATACGCTCACAGTCAAAAGATTGGAATAACCTTCATCGGATACGCTCACAGTCAAAAGATTGGAATAACCTTCATCGGATACCCTCACAGTCAAACGATTGGAATAACCTTCATCGGATATGCTCATAGTCAAAAGATTGGAATAACCTTCATCGGATATGCTCACAGTCAAAAGATTGGAATAACCTTCATCGGATATGCTCAGTTAAAAGATTGGAATAATCTTCATCAGATACGTTCACAGTCCAAGGATTGGAATAACCTTCATCGGATACGCTCACAGTCAAAAGATTGGGATAACCTTCATCAGATACGCTCACAGTCAAACGATTGGAATAACCTTCATCGGATACGCTCAGTCAAAAGATTTGAATAACCTTCATCGGATACGCTCACAGTAAAAAAATTGGAATAACCTTCATCGGATACGCTCACAGTCAAACCATTGGAATAACCTTCATCGGATACGCTCACAGTCAAAAGATTGGAATAACCTTCATCGGATACGCTCACAGTCAAAAGATTGGAATAACCTTCATCGGATATGCTCACAGTCAAACGATTGGAATAACCTTCATCGGATACGCCCACAGTCAAACGATTGGAATAACCTTCATCGGATACGCTCACAGTCAAAAGATTGGAATAACCTTCATCGGATACGCTCACAGTCAAACGATTGGAATAACCTTCATCGGATACGTTCACAGTCAAAAGATTGGAATAACCTTCATCGGATACGCTCAGTCAAAAGATTGGAATAACCTTCATCTGATACGTTCACAGTCAAAAGATTGGAATAACCTTCATCGGATACGCTCACAGTCAAAAGATTGGAATAACCTTCATCGGATACCCTCACAGTCAAACGATTGGAATAACCTTCATCGGATACGCTCACAGTCAAACGATTGGAATAACCTTCATCGAATACGCTCACAGTCAAAAGATTGGAATAACCTTCATCGGATACGCCCATAATCAAAAGATTGGAATAACATTCATCGGATACGCTCACAGTCAAAAGATTGGAATAACCTTCGTCGGATATGCTCATAGTCAAAAGATTGGAATAAGCTTCATCGGTTATGCTTACAATCAAAAGATTGGAAAAATCTTCATCAGATACGTTCACAGTTAAAATATCGGAATAACCTTCATCGGATACGCTCACAGTCAAAAGATTGGAATAACCTTCATCGGATACACTCACAGTCAAATGATTGGAATAACCTTCATCGGATTCGCTCAGTCAAAAGATTGGCATAACCTTCATCGGATACGCTCACAGTCAAAAGATTGGAATAACCTTCATCGGATACGCTCACAGTCAAATGATTGGAATAACCTTCATCGGATTCGCTCAGTCAAAATATTGGAATAACCTTCATTGGATACGTTCCCAGTTAAAAGATTGGAATAACCTTCATCGAATACGCTCACAGTCAAACGATTGGAATAAACTTCATCGGATACGATCACAGCCAAAAGATTGGAATAAGCTTCATCGGATACGCTCACAGTCAAAAGATTGGAATAAGCTTAATCGGATACGCTCACAGTCAAAAGATTGGAATAATCTTCATCGGATACGCTCACAGTCAAAAGATTGAAATAACCTTCATCAGATACTCTTCACAGTCAACAGATTGGAATAACCTTCATCGGATACGCTCACAGTCAAAAGATTGGAATAACCTTCATCGGATACGCTCACAGTCAAAAGATTGGAATAACCTTCATCGGATATGCTCATAGTCAAACGATTGGAATAACCTTCATCGGATATGCTCACAGTCAAAAGATTGGAATAACCTTCATCGGATATGCTCAGTCAAAAGATTGGAATAACCTTCATCGGATACCCTCACAGTCAAAAGATTGGAATAACCTTCATCGGATACGCTCAACGTCAAAAGATTGGGATAACCTTCATCGGATACGGTCACAGTCAAAAGATTGGAATAACATTCATCGGATACGCTCACAGTCAAACGATTGGAATAACCTTCATCAGATACGCTCACAGTCAAACGATTGGAATAACCTTCATCGGATACGCTCACAGTCAAAAGATTGGAATAACCTTCATCGGATACGCCCACAGTCAAAAGATTGGAATAACCTTCATCGGATATGCTCATTCAAAAGATTGGAATAATCTTCATCGGATACGCTCAGTCAAAAGATTGGAATAAACTTCATCGGATACGCTCACAGTCAAACGATTGGAATAAGCTTCATCGGATACGCTCACAGTCAAAAGATTGGAATAAGCTTAATCGGATACGCTCACAGTCAAAAGATTGGAATAACCTTCATCGGATACGCTCACAGTCAAAAAATTGGAATAACCTTCATCTGATACGCTCACAGTCAAACGATTGGAATAACCTTCATCGGATACGTTCACAGTCAAAAGATTGGAATAACCTTCATCGGATACGCTCAGTCAAAAGATTGGAATAACCTTCATCTGATACGCTCACAGTCAAAAGATTGGAATAACCTTCATCGGATACGCTCACAGTCAAAAGATTGGAATAACCTTCATCGGATACCCTCACAGTCAAACGATTGGAATAACCTTCATCGGATACGCTCACAGTCAAACGATTGGAATAACCTTCATCGAATACTCTCACAGTCAAAAGATTGGAATAAGCTTAATCGGATACGCCCACAATCAAAAGATTGGAATAACATTCATCGGATACGCTCACCGTCAAAAGATTGGAATAACCTTCGTCGGATATGCTCATAGTCAAAAGATTGGAATAAGCTTCATCGGTTATGCTCACAATCAAAAGATTTGAATAACATTCATCGGATACGCTCACAGTCAAAAGATTGGAATAACCTTCGTCGGATATGCTCATAGTCAAAAGATTGGAATAAGCTTCATCGGTTATGCTCACAATCAAAAGATTGGAAAAACCTTCATCAGATACGTTCACAGTTAAAATATTGGAATAACCTTCATCGGATACGCTCACAGTCAAAAGATTGGAATAACCTTCATCGGATACGCTCACAGTCAAATGATTGGAATAACCTTCATCGGATTCGCTCAGTCAAAAGATTGGAATAACCTTCATCGGATACGCTCATAGTCAAAAGATTGGAATAAGCTTCATCGGTTATGCTCACAATCAAAAGATTGGAAAAACCTTCATCAGATACGTTCACAGTTAAAATATTGGAATAACCTTCATCGGATACGCTCACAGTCAAAAGATTGGAATAACCTTCATCGGATATGCTCATTCAAAAGATTGGAATAACCTTCATCGGATACCCTCACAGTCAAAAGATTGGAATAACCTTCATCGGATACGCTCAGTCAAAAGATTAGAATAACCTTCATCGAATATGCTCATTCAAAAGATTGGAATAACCTTCATCGGATACGTTCCCAGTCAAAAGATTGGAATAACCTTCATCGGATACGCTCACAGTCAAACGATTGGAATAACCTTCATCGGATACGATCACAGTCAAACGATTGGAATAACCTTCATCGGATATGCTCAGTCAAAATATTGGAATAACCTTCATCGGATACGCTCACAGTCAAAAGATTGGAATAACCTTCATCGGATACGCTCACAGTCAAACGATTGGAATAACCTTCATCGGATACGCTCACAGTCAAACGATTGGAATAACCTTCATCAGACACGCTCACAATCAAACGATTGGAATAACCTTCTTCGGATACGCTCACAGTCAAACGATTGGAATAACCTTCATCGGATACGCTCACACTCAAAAGATTGGAATAAACTTCATCGATACGCCCACAGTTAAAAGATTGGAATAACCTTCGTCGGATATGCTCACAATCAAAAGATTGGAAAAACCTTCATCAGATACGTTCACAGTTAAAATATTGGAATAACCTTCATCGGATACGCTCACAGTCAAAAGATTGGAATAACCTTCATCGGATACGCTCACAGTCAAATGATTGGAATAACCTTCATCGGATTCGCTCAGTCAAAGGATTGGAATAACCTTAATCGGATACGCTCACAGTCAAAAGATTGGAATAATCTTCATCGGATACGCTCACAGTCAAAAGATTAGAATAACCTTCATCAAATGCGCTTCACAGTCAAAAGATTGGAATAACCTTCATCGGATACGCTCAGAGTCAAAAGATTGGAATAACCTTCATCGGATACGCTCACAGTCAAACGATTGGAATAACCTTCATCGGATACGCTCACAGCCAAAAGATTGGAAAAAGCTTCATCGGATACGCTCACAGTCAAAAGATTGGAATAAGCTTAATCGGATTCGCTCACGTTCAAAAGATTGGAATAACATTCATCGGATACGCTCACAGTCAAAAGATTGGAATAACCGTCGTCGGATATGCTCATAGTCAAAAGATTGGAATAAGCTTCATCGGTTATGCTCACAATCAAAAGATTGGAAAAACCTTCATCAGATACGTTCACAATTAAAATATTGGAATAACCTTCATCGAATACGCTCACAGTCAAAAGATTGGAATAACCTTCATCGGATACGCTCACAGTCAAAAGATTGGAATAACCTTCATCGGATACGCTCACAGTCAAAAGATTGGAATAACCTTCATCGGATACCCTCACAGTCAAACGATTGGAATAATCTTCATCGGATACGCTAACATTCAAACGATTGGAATAACCTTCATCGAATACGCTCACAGTCAAAAGATTGGAATAACCTTCATCGGATACGCCCACAATCAAAAGATTGGAATAACATTCATCGGATACGCTCACAGTCAAAAGATTGGAATAACCTTCGTCGGATATGCTCATAGTCAAAAGATTGGAATAAGCTTCATCGGTTATGCTCACAATCAAAAGATTGGAAAAACCTTCATCAGATACGTTCACAATTAAAATATTGGAATAACCTTCATCGGATACGCTCACAGTCAAAAGATTGGAATAACCTTCATCGGATACGCTCACAGTCAAATGATTGGAATAACTTTCATCGGATACGCTCACAGTCATAAGATTGGGATAACCTTCATCGGATACGCTCACAGTCAAACGATTGGAATAACCTTCATCGGATACGATCACAGTCAAACGATTGGAATAACCTTCATCGGATATGCTCAGTCAAAATATTGGAATAACCTTCATCGGATACGCTCACATTCAAAAGATTGGAATAACCTTCATCGGATACGCTCACAGTCAAACGATTGGAATAACCTTCATCGGATACGCTCACAGTCAAACGATTGGAATAACCTTCATCAGATACGCTCACAGTCAAAAGATTGGAATAACCTTCATCGGATACGCTCAGAGTTAAAAGATTGGAATAACCTTCATCTGATACGCTCACAGTCAAAAGATTTGAATAACCTTCATCGGATACGCTCACAGTCAAAAGATTGGAATAACCTTCATCGGATACGCTCACAGTCAAACGATTGGAATAACCTTCATCGGATACGCTCACAGTCAAACGATTGGAATAACCTTCATCGGATACGCTCACACTCAAAAGATTGGAATAAACTTCATCGATACGCTCACAGTTAAAAGATTGGAATAACCTTCGTCGGATATGCTCACAATCAAAAGATTGGAAAAACCTTCATCAGATACGTTCACAGTTAAAATATTGGAATAACCTTCATCGGATACGCTCACAGTCAAAAGATTGGAATAACCTTCATTGGATACGCTCACAGTCAAATGATTGGAATAACCTTCATCGGATTCGCTCAGTCAAAAGATTGGAATAACCTTCATCGGATACGCTCACAGTCAAAAGATTGGAATAACCTTCATCGGATATGCTCATTCAAAAGATTGGAATAACCTTCATCGGATACGCTCATTCAAAAGATTGGAATAACCTTCATCGGATACGCTCACAGTCAAAAGATGGGAATAACCTTCATCGGATACGCTCACTGTTAAACGATTGGAATAACCTTCGTCGGATATGCTCACAATCAAAAGATTGGAAAAACCTTCATCAGATACGTTCACAGTTAAAATATTGGAATAACCTTCATCGGATACGCTCACAGTCAAAAGATTGGAATAACCTTCATCGGATACGCTCACAGTCAAATGATTGGAATAACCTTCATCGGATTCGCTCAGTCAAAAGATTGGAATAACCTTCATCGGATACGCTCACAGTCAAAAGATTGGAATAACCTTCATCGGATATGCTCATTCAAAAGATTGGAATAACCTTCATCGGATACGCTCATTCAAAAGATTGGAATAACCTTCATCGGATACGCTCACAGTCAAAAGATGGGAATAACCTTCATCGGATACGCTCACAGTCAAAAGATTGGAATAACCTTCATCGGATACGCTCATAGTCAAAAGATTGGAATAACCTTCATCGGATATGCTCATAGTCAAAAGATTGGAATAACCTTCATCGGATACGCTCACAGTCAAAAGATTGGAATAAGCTTCATCGGATACGCTCACTGTTAAACGATTGGAATAACCTTCATCGGATATGCTCATAGTCAAAAGATTGGAATAACCTTCATCAGATACGTTCACAGTCAAAAGATGGGAAAACCTTCATCGGATACGCTCACAGTCAAATGATTGGAATAACCTTCATCGGATACGCTCACAGTCAAAAGATTGGAATAACCTTCATCGGATGCGCTCACAGTCAAAAGATTGTAATAACCTTCATCGGATATGCTCATTCAAAAGATTGGAATAATCTTCATCGGATACGCTCAGTCAAAAGATTGGAATAACCTTCATCGGATACGCTCACTGTTAAACGATTGGAATAACCTTCATCGGATATGCTCATAGTCAAAAGATTGGAATAACCTTCATCAGATACGTTCACAGTCAAAAGATGGGAAAACCTTCATCGGATACGCTCACAGTCAAACGATTGGAATAAGCTTAATCGGATACGCTCACAGTCAAAAGATTGGAATAACCTTCATCAGATACGTTCACAGTCAAAAGATGGGAAAACCTTCATCGGATACGCTCACAGTCAAACGATTGGAATAACCTTCATCGGATACGCTCACATTCAAACGATTGGAATAACTTTCATCGAATACGCTCACAGTCAAAAGATTGGAATAACCTTCATCGGATACGCTCACAGTCAAATGATTGGAATAACCTTCATCGGATTCGCTCAGTCAAAAGATTGGAATAACCTTCATCGGATACGCTCACAGTCAAATGATTGGAATAACCTTCATCGAATACGCTCACAGTCAAACGATTGGAATAAGCTTAATCGGATACGCTCACAGTCAAAAGATTGAAATAACCTTCATCGGACACGCTCACAGTCAAACGATTGGAATAACCTTCATCGGATACGCTCACAGTCAAACGATTGGAACCTTCATCGGATACGCTCACTGTCAAAAGATAGGAACAACCTTCATCGGATACGTTCACAGTCAAACGATTGGAATAACCTTCATCGGATACGTTCACAGTCAAAAGATTGGAATAACCTTCATCGGATACCCTCACAGTCAAACGATTGGAATAACCTTCATCGGATACGCTCACATTCAAACGATTGGAATAACTTTCATCGAATACGCTCACAGTCAAAAGATTGGAATAACCTTCATCGGATACCTCAAAGTCAAACGATTGGAATAACCTTCATCGGATACGCTCACATTCAAACGATTGGAATAACTTTCATCGAATACGCTCACAGTTAAAAGATTGGAATAACCTTCATCGGATACGCTCACAGTCAAATGATTGGAATAACCTTCATCGGATTCGCTCAGTCAAAAGATTGGAATAACCTTCATCGGATACGCTCACAGTCAAATGATTGGAATAACCTTCATCGGATTCGCTCAGTCAAAAGATTGGAATAACCTTCATCGGATATGCTCATTCAAAAGATTGGAATAACCTTCATCGGATACCCTCACAGTCAAAAGATTGGAATAACCTTCATCAGATACGTTCACAGTCAAAAGATGGGAAAACCTTCATCGGATACGCTCACAGTCAAATGATTGGAATAAGCTTCATCGGATACGCTCACAGTCAAAAGATTGGAATAACCTTCATCGGATGCGCTCACAGTCAAAAGATTGTAATAACCTTCATCGCATATGCTCATTCAAAAGATTGGAATAATCTTCATCGGATACGCTCAGTCAAAAGATTGGAATAACCTTCATCGGATACGCTCACAGTCAAACGATTGGAATAAGCTTAATCGGATACGCTCACAGTCAAAAGATTGGAATAACCTTCATCGGACACGCTCACAGTCAAACGATTGGAATAACCTTCATCGGATACGCTCACAGTCAAACGATTGGAATAACCTTCATCGGATACGCTCACTGTCAAAAGATAGGAATAACCTTCATCGGATACGCTCACAGTCAAACGATTGGAATAACCTTCATCGGATACGTTCACAGTCAAAAGATTGGAATAACCTTCATCGGATACGCTCACAGTCAAAATATTAGGATAACCTTCATCAGATACGCTCACAGTCAAAAGATTGGAATAACCTTCGTCGGATATGCTCATAGTCAAAAGATTGGAATAAGCTTCATCGGTTATGCTCACAATCAAAAGATTGGAAAAACCTTCATCAGATACGTTCACAGTTAAAATATTGGAATAACCTTCATCGGATACGCTCACAGTCAAAAGATTGGAATAACCTTCATCGGATACGCTCACAGTCAAATGATTGGAATAACCTTCATCGGATTCGCTCAGTCAAAAGATTGGAAAAACCTTCATCAGATACGTTCACAGTTAAAATATTGGAATAACCTTCATCGGATACGCTCAGTCAAAAGATTGGAATAACCTTCATCGGATATGCTCATTCAAAAGATTGGAATAACCTTCATCGGATACCCTCACAGTCAAAAGATTGAAATAACCTTCATCGGATACGCTCAGTCAAAAGATTGGAATAACCTTCATCGGATATGCTCATTCAAAAGATTGGAATAACCTTCATCGGATACGTTCCCAGTCAAAAGAATGGAATAACCT